>OX155652.1:12400000-13117500 GCA_944567765.1 Carterocephalus palaemon | reverse complement strand
ACCTAACCTAACCTAACCTAACCTAACCTAACCTAACCTAACCTAACCTAACCTAACCTAACCTAACCTAACCTAACCTAACCTAACCTAACCTAACCTAACCTAACCTAACCTAACCTAACCTAACCTAACCTAACCTAACCTAACCTAACCTAACCTAACCTAACCTAACCTAACCTAACCTAACCTAACCTAACCTAACCTAACCTAACCTAACCTAACCTAACCTAACCTAACCTAACCTAACCTAACCTAACCTAACCTAACCTAACCTAACCTAACCTAACCTAACCTAACCTAACCTAACCTAACCTAACCTAACCTAACCTAACCTAACCTAACCTAACCTAACCAGTTGCACTCGAAAACGCGCGAGGAGAGGCACGTTTTCGCCCGTTCCGCTCATAAAAAATTCATAACTCCGGAAAAAATCGCGCTAGAAACCTGGATTTTGTGTCAAATTGTGCGTTAGGACGCTGTGTATATAATGACATACTTTGCAAGAAAATTGTGTTATTCCTCGAAGTAGGATAGACGGGAAACCGAAGTGAGTGCGGTGAAAAAAATAGTTTATTGACTGGCGTTTCGAAATTAAATCGAAGACCCTATATTTTTATATACGCATTAGAAGGGCATTCTGGGTCGCTAACTTCCCACCGAGTTTGCCTTCCAGCCGGTGAGAAACCAGGAAGAAAACAGGAAGAAACCAAAGTTGTTTACTTTGCTAACTTTATAAATAAAAGTAGTTGACAAAAGTTTCGCACATATTTGTGTGGGACTTATAAGTGACAGAAACCCTGAAGTAGAACAATTTTGGAAACTCACAAGAAAGAAGGAAAACCAACCTATTTGCGGTTTTGGGCCTACGAGTCCAAAAGTCCATCGGCGATTTCCACCCACTTCCTATCGAGGAAGGTGGGACGTAAGCAGCACAAGAAGGATCGCCAAACGAAGAGGAACAGAAAACAGTAACGTTCTTAACTCTAGGATAAGTAATTTTTAAGATTTCTTAACTTTTGGCAAAATTTTCCAATCTCCTCAGCGTTCCCATAACATGGTAACCAAAATTGTACTTACATTTAAATAAATTTGCAAAATCTTCTGAATTGATATAAATCATTAGCTAAACCTCAATCTAAAACTGATTTAAAAAACGTAAACAATAGTAAATAATCATATATTTTAAGCAATCGAGTGCAACTAGTTTAAGTTTTATATAAATCTGTAAGTAGATGGCGCTGAACGATTACAGCCGAACAACCTGTTAATAAACATTTTGTTTATTTACGCTTATAAATCATGAGACAAGTCTGAGGCTATTGCCCAGATATTTACATATATTTACTTAGTTTATTTTACTTATTTAGCGCCTACTGTAATTTTCTACTTTGTTATTGTGACTTCCCTTATTGGGGAACTAACTTAGACATCTCTATTGAGATATAACATTTACAACATAAGGAAGGCTATTGCCCCGGTTTGCTAGTAAATAAGTTCATGATTATTTTCTTTTAATTTATTATTGTATGGTTATTGTGCATTCGTGTTTGTGTTCTTCATTTACAATTATAATAATAGTGGTATCTAAAACGTCTGACAATCGTCTACTTGACACTGGAGGGCGCTGTTTAGACTTCTGAACCGCGACACTGAAGCGAGTCAGGGCTAGATAGTGACACGTAGATCACTCTATCCGACGCTAGGTGGCGCCAATCGGAGGTCTGAATCGCGACACAAAAACTAAAAGTTAAAAATTTCATCCATTCTTTTTATTACTTTTTATTATTTATTAGTTAAATAGGCTAGGTTTTAAACAATTATTTAATATTTTATAAAAATTATACACACTATTTACAAAAACACAAACATTTTAATCACTACATTACTTTAAATTATTGACTACTATTACATTTATTGACACTATTTACAATGGACGCAATGCTCACGAATGCACCAAAAAAGTCAATTAAAAAACCCGTGATCCAAACATCACCTTTACACTTCCCCTCACCCCCCCGCAGCGAGAACATTGCCACCGCGAGAGGTAACTGTACGTACACAGTAACGCCGGTCGGCAGTCATAAAAGAAATCGGCACACACTGCCTACACCCTCCACACCGCAGTGTCCGCCCACAGAGGGGCGCCCGGTGGACTTGGTAGAGGAGCTGTCCAGTCGGGCTGAAACTAGCTACAAAGACACATTAAACGAATTGAAAAAATCAGGAAACTTAAAAAAGGAGATTAAAATTGAAATAGAAAAGAACTTAGCTACCATGCTGCAAGTGGTAAAGGACTTGGCCACTTTTTGCCTGAGCAGCAAATCTAATGACGGATCTAGCAGAACGGTGATGGAGGAGTTAATAGAGGAAATGGGACAGACGAGGGGGAAAATAGAAGAGTGCGCGCTCTTTACACGCGCACTCTCCGAGCAAATAGCAGGTATAGAAAGAGAGAAGCCCCTCGTCCCACCACCCCCCTCCACAAACTACCCAACGCAGAACACGTACGCGGGTACGACTGCCGGGCCAAGACAGGCAATGTATTCTATTATTGTGACATCAACGGATGAACAAGATACCAGTAGTAATATAATAGACAGAATAAGGACTACCGTTGATGCAAAGGAGACCCGTATACGGGTGGACAAGATAAGGAAGGCGAAGGACCAGAAGGTTGTCGTGGGCTGCGTCGACAAGGTGGAGCTTGAGGCAGTGAAGAGCAGACTTGGTGGCTCTGCGGCAGGTCTTAAGTTCGAGGACGCTGTCAACAAAGACCCCTTGGTGGTGTTGTTGGACGTGATGTCTTACAACACGGATGACGACATCACCAAGGCGGTAAGAAACCAGAACTCACACATCTTGGGCGACCTCAAGGCGGAGGACGTAAGGATCTCTGTTAAGTATCGAAAACGAGCAAGGAGCCCACATGAGAACCATGTGGTGCTCCAAGTGTCCCCCCCAGTGTGGCAGCGACTGACTGTGGCCGGCCGCGTGCACGTGGACCTGCAAAGAGTACGTGTACTCGACCAGAGTCCACTTATCCAGTGCACCAAGTGTCTCGGTTTCGGCCACGGCAAGAAGCTGTGCACTGAGGAAGAGGACAAATGCTCGTACTGCAGTGATCCCCACCATCTGCGGGCGGAGTGTCCCACGCGCCAGGCCGGGGGGCCGCCCAGATGCAGCAACTGTAGCGCAGCCAAACTCACGCAGGTAGACCACGACGCCTTTAGCCCCGCGTGTCCTGTGAGGAGGCGGTGGGACGCGATAGCGCGATCCACCGTGGCCTACAGTTAACGTTCTGCTGCGGACGAAATAGTTGCATATACACAACAGTCACAGTAGACAACATACCTCATTATAAATTAACTACAAGTATTATATATATTATGTATGTATATAAAAATATATTATGTAAATATATATTTAAATAATAATATTACGGACAATAGCATATTATATATAATAAGAGTATTGTATGAATTATAACCGTATATATGGATAGAAGATAAGAAATATGAAGGGCTACAAATATATATAATAATAGTTATAAACTATAACGAAGATTATATACTAAAGTTGTAGAGGATTGATTATCAAGCTGGACAAAATGTATATTTAAGTATTATAAACTATATTGTATTGTATATGTAGGTATAATGTATAATAAACAAATAATATAACTTGTTGGAAATGAGGACTAACAAGGCATATTATGGTATATCAATTTATGTAATAATGGACAAGTTGATTTATGGATATATATATTAAATATATATGTGTCCAAAACACGCGAATGTAAGGAGAGAAATTAGGAATGAACATCAATAATATTAGTATATATAGTAAGTATATCAGAATTAGGAATAATAAGTATATTAGTATATTAGTATATAGAATTATGTATTATATTAAAATAGTAATTGTATAAATTGCAGGATAAGGATAGTAAATAAGAGAAAAGTATAGTAAACATAACAGTATTATTGTTTGTATAATAAAGATTATGTTTACCCTATAGAGGAACGAAGTTCTAAAGAAGGCAATAAAACTGTATAAGTATTGTATATATTATAAACCGTAGCAAGTATATTAGAGGTAAGAATTATAATATGTTGTAATTACTAGATATTTTATTTGCTAAGTAACTAAACTCTGTGTACTGAAAAAATTAAAAATGATTGTGTACTTATATACTACATATTTTGAAACTTTGTAAAATGTAAAGTGTTTTATGAATAAATAAATAAACAACGACTCTGCTCATGGTAGAGGTGGCGTCTGTAGATCGCGGGCCGGGCCTGGGAGCGCCCGGACAGGATAAAAAAAAAAAAAAAAAAAACCTAACCTAACCTAACCTAACCTAACCTAACCTAACCTAACCTTTGCCCTCTGAGCGCAACAGTGAGAGCGGTCAGGCATTGTTCTTCCGTCCATCCGTTGGCAGTAGCGACAGTCTGGAATTGCTGACGATAAGCGTTCCAAGAAGTAGTGCCGTCGTATGGTGGCACTTTCACTCTTGGTCCTTGCGCCACTACGGTAGTTCCACTAGACATCGCAACTCCCGTGGTTTCAAGGCGCACTACTTTCTTCTGTAATTCAGTGAGGCCGGTTTTCACATTTTCCACATCCAATCCCAACCCGGTAACTCGTTCCTCCACTACGTCGACATCTTTCCGAAGCTTAATCACCGTGCCACTAACATCATTTATAGCCCCAAGCACTTTTTCTTGGAGGTCTCTTTGTTGCTCTTGTAAAGCGCCGAACTTGTGTTCTTGTGCTTCTCGAATCGCTCTCATTTCAGCCTTTTGTTCGTGTGACCTGCGTTCGTGTGATTCCTTCATTTCCCGAATCAATACGAACAAACTTCCTAATTGAAGAGACACTTGAGGGGCTGTAGAAGCTTCGGTGCCACTGGTGGGCGTGGCCTGTCTGGTAGGCGTGGCAAGGTGGGCGGGGCTAGTGGGCATGGCTTGAGCCAAAGTGGGCGGAGCCTGAGAGGCGTAGTCGGTGGGCGTGTCCTGGTAGGCGGGGCCAGTGGGCGTGGCTTGGGCCGAAGTGGGCGTGGCCTGAACCAGGGTAGGGCCTGATGTGCGTGGTCGGTGGGCGTGGTCTGGTGGGCGGGGCCTGGTAGGCGGGGCTAGTGGGTGGGGCTTGAACCCCAGTGGTGGCCTCCGCAGCTCGTTGTGCCCTTGTCCTGACGCCCTCCTGGGAGTCCTCTCTCGGAGTCAATGGCATCTCCAAATCTCACTTCCGACACCAGTTGTTACGTGTTAGGGTTCGAAGGATTTGGAGAGAAAGACCTGCTGACTCAATGAAGACTTTATTCACTAGCACTAACACAAAGCACTAGGTCAAACACTAAACACTAGGTCCAACACAATGCACTAGGTCCAAACACAAAGCACTAACGATGTCCTAGGTCGTAAGCCAAGTCGTAGGTTTCACTTGTTTCACTCCGGTATCACTAGTTTTCACTTCGAAGTCGCCTCGAAAGCTCGAACTGAACTGAACTCGCGGCCCTCCCCGCGACTATTTATCCGTGCCGTCGCGAGTACTAGACGATTCTGGAAAGATACCGCGTGTTCCCGAACACGCGAGAATACAGGCCCACTAACGCCATCTAGTATCGAGTCGGGATATCACGTTGTCTATGCGTTCACTGAGTGGTTCCACCAGCGGCGCTAGATGGCGCTAGCTTCCCTGTGCCTTCGTAACAATATATAATAAAAAAAAAAAATACATACATACATACATACATACATACATACATACATACATACATACATACATACATACATACATACATACATACATACATACATACATACATACATACATACATACATACATACATACATACATACATGAAGGTGAAGGCAGTTATTTATTTATATATCGAGAAGTAGTATTGTCTTTCTATCTATATATATAAAAGGAGAAGGTGACTGACTGACTGACTGACTGACTGACTGACTGACTGACTGACTGACTGACTGACTGACTGACTGACTGACTGACTGACTGACTGACTGACTGACTGACATATCAACGCAGGGCCTAAACTATAAGGGTTAGAAACTTGAAATTTTGCACAGGGGTTCCTTTTATAACGTAGGGGAGCACTAAGAAAGGATTTTTGAAAATTCACCCCCTAGGGGGGTAAAACGGGGGTGCAAAGTTAGTACGAAACTTTGCCGTTTTTGAAGTTAGTGAATGTCTAATTCCACGCGAGCGAAGCTGCGGGCGTCCACTAGTTGATGATAAGTGATTATAATAATAAATTACAAAGTGCCTGTACAATAATAATAGCACTGTTTGATTTGGAATTAATTGCGCGTGACGTTGTGAACGTGTTACAGGATACTCCCGGCACTCCCGGCACACGTCGTGACGTCTACGCAGCTCCGGCGGAGAGCGTCGCCCGGGGAGTGTGACATGTCGGGTGTTATGTTGCCCTCGTTCAGAATGCCGAGGTCGAGCCTGGCCACTGATTCCATAAATTATTTGCCTCTAGAGCATGAGTGTGGATTCTGTCCTCGCTTCCTGCAGGTTCGCTCCGAGCGAGAATGCTCCCGAGGATTGCCTGGACCAACTGAATGTATCGTTGTCCTCAGCAGTGCGATGCCGTTGGTCTAGCTGTCCCATCCCACTGGATCCCCCCCGGGCCCCACCTCACACATTATGATCCTCACTTGTGTTTCTTCCTTATACATTATCTTTCCTCACTCGATACATGATAACGTTCACTTCACTGCATTGAATAAAATCGCAAAGTTAGGTCTAAACAGGATTCAAATGTTGTTTTATGTGAGTTAATAATAATACTTAATAAAACATTTTTTTACAGAAAAATATTGTTTCTATTTATTGTGTTAGAATATAGATGACGCCTTATAACTAATGTTAGTAAAGTAATGGTAGTACTGTTATGACGAGTTTTTGAGAAAATAGAAATAAAGAAAATAAATTAATACCTAGTTTAAAAAAACTAAAAAAACACGCTTTTATAAAAAATCCAACTAAAAAAGAAGTCATGTGTTTCAGAAGTACATACAGCTGCCAATTTTCATTACGGAACGATCCTTGGAAGATGGTTAAATTAACTATCTTAGATTTCCTTACATTGTGAGTTACATACAAGTGGACCTAATATAAGCATGTTAAAAAAGGTGCGACAAATACCTACCAAGGAACCCTTCGTCAGAAGAGTAAGACTGTAAGAAATTTTGAGTATTTATCTCCACCTCACCTTCGCGCTTGCAGTAAACTTCATTACCGTATGCACTGTACCGTTTTGATTGACATTTGTAATTTAATTACATACCTACAACTCTATGCTACAACTTTACTTCAGTAGTAAAAACTTAACGTTTCTAGGACAATTTTGAGTTAAATTGATGACTAAGAATAACATTTCTATTTACATTTGTATGTACAGTTAACTCTAAAAAATTACTGTATACCGGGCTAAATACAAAGCAATAAACATTGCCAGCTACCATACTACCCCACGGCACACAGTGCCGACGCGGCGACGGTTCCCCGCGAGCCTGCCGGCAACACGTTCGTACAGAACGGGAATGAAATATATCGAGCCGTAGATAGATCGTCCGACGCGAGCCGCGGTCAAGCGGTGCGCGACGAGATAAGAGGCTGCCATAATTCAAACTTAATCCTTCCTCCACAATGGAACGATTAGATTGCTGTTAATAATAGACTCCTCGGAATGCGCGAGCGATCAGTTCAGTCATGACGTCGGGAGCGACAGTACTGCTGTGCTGTGCCGCGCTGCTGGCGCCGGGCGCCGCCGACCGCTACCACCCCGAGCCCTCGCCCGAGCCCGAGGGGGCGGGCCGCGCGGGGGCGCCGCGCTCGCAGCCCCAGCCCGCGCCCGCCGAGCGCACCGCCGCCTTCTGGCACGACGAGGCGCAGGCGGCGCTGCGCAGGCGGCTGGCGAGCGGGGGGCGCGCGGCCGAGGGGCCGGCCAGGAACATCGTGCTGTTCATGGGGGACGGCATGTCCGTGCCCACGCTGGCGGCGGCGCGCGCGCTGCTGGGTCAGCGCCGGAACCTGACGGGCGAGGAGGCGCAGCTCTCGTTCGAGACCTTCCCGACCGTCGGCCTCACCAAGGTGCCCCGCGTTCCATTCCCGCGCGTCGCCGAGCGTCGTCCCGGTTGCTGACGGTTCGGTCGGTTGCAGACGTACTGCGTGAACGCGCAGGTGGCGGACTCCGCGTGCACCGCCACGGCGTACCTGTGCGGCGCCAAGACCAACCAGGGCATGCTGGGGCTGACCGCCGCCGTGCCGCGCGGGGACTGCGCCGCCTCGCGGGATAACGCCACGCACGTCGACTCCATCGCCGCCTGGGCGCTCGCCGCCGGCCTCGACGCAGGTACCCATCCAAACTCATATATCATGTAAAAGAAACTGGGAAAACGAATTTGACAACATGAACAACTTGATTTTTCGATCTACCTTACTTTATCTCCGTCTCAAAGACTCCTGCCGGATGAGGGTGATTAACCGTGCACGGCTGCGGCAGGTATCGTGACGACGACGCGGATCACGCACGCGTCCCCCGGCGGCGTGTTCGCGAAGGCCGCCAACCGCAACTGGGAGAACGACGCGCAGGTGCGCGCCGACGGCCACGACCCCGCGCTGTGCCCAGACATCGCGCACCAGCTCGTGCACCGCCGGCCCGGCTCGCAGCTCAAGGTCGGGATCGTATCGCCGATACCTTTTCTATGCAACGTATCTTCTGTATATGCGCAAGCAAATTAATACGTGACCCCGTTTCGTAGGTCATCCTGGGCGGAGGGAGGCGGGAGTTTCGCCCGACGACCGTCACCGACGAGGAGGGCGTGCGCGGGCGCCGCACCGACGGCCGCGACCTCATCGCCGAGTGGCAGGAGGACAAGGCGGCGCGCAATGTGTCCCACCGGTACGTGTGGAACCGCGACCAGCTCCTCGAGGCCAACGCGACGCTGCCGGACTACCTGCTGGGGCTGTTCGAGGGGAACCACCTGCGGTACAACCTGCAGACGGACCCGGCCACCGAGCCCACGCTGGCGGAGCTCACGGAGGTGGCCATCCGCTCGCTGAGCCGCAACGAGCGCGGCTTCTTCCTGTTCGTGGAGGGCGGCCGCATCGACCACGCGCACCATGAAAACCAGGCGGAGCTCGCGCTCGACGAGACCATCGAGCTGTCGAAGGCCGTCGAGCGCGCCGCCGAGCTGCTCGACGAGAGCGACTCGCTGCTGGTGGTGACGGCGGACCACGCGCACGTGATGTCGCTCAACGGGTACAGCCCGCGCGGCCGCGACGTGCTCGGCCCGTCCAACAGCCGCGACCGCGACGGCCGCCCCTACATGACCTTGTCGTACACCAACGGGCCCGGGTTCCGCGCGCACGAGGCGGGCGCGCGGCCCGACGTCACCGCGGAGCCCGACTACCGCGCCGTGGAGTGGAGCTCGCACGTGGACGTGCCGCTCGAGTCCGAGACGCACGGCGGCGACGACGTGGCGGTGTTCGCGCGCGGGCCGCACCACGCGCTCTTCACGGGGCTGTTCGAGCAGAGCGGCGTGCCGCACCGCATGGCTTACGCGGCGTGCGTGGGCCCCGGCCTGCACGCGTGCTCGGCCGCGCCGCTCGGGCCGCACGCGCCGCACGCGCCGCACGCGCTAGCCGCGCTGGTCGCGCTCCTGGGGGCGCTGGCCGCGCGGGGGGGCGACTAGTGTTTAGAAGGGTTGTTGCTCCTCATAACCTTATATTCCTTTAAGACATTGGATACTTCTTAGCACAACAATAAAAACCGCAACGTACTACAATTGCGGTAATTTTCGATTGACACGAGTAAACTCTTGTGCAGATTATGGTGTGTCGCGCTCCTTCCGGTGAGTTTTAGAATCCGTTCGTTTAAATTGTCATTGTCTTAACTAGCAAACTATTCAAAAAAAGGCAAACAGAGCTCTTAAACTCGACGTTAAATAAATTCTAGCAGAAAACTAGGGTTGTATCGAAGGCTTGACTCGATTCGGTCTATGCAGTTTATGTCGCTGTTTTCTTCTTTAAAGAGCGCCTGATTCCTAAAATTTAACAATTGTAACAAACTATGAGATTGAATGCGATTCCCAAATCATATAATGATCTTTTATGTGTATGTACGAAATATGTACGAAAGATTACCAGAGCGAGAGACTACGAGTACAGAGCGCGACACACAGTATGTTGAAACGATGTAGAGGAAGGGCGCGAGGACTGAATTGTGAATTTAACATTAAATAGTTGTTAGCATAGTATTGTTTGTTAAATAATTGTCGTTATGAAAAACGTTTTCATATTTATATTAAAAGTTTTATGAATTTTAAGCACTAAACTGTTTTAATTTGACCCCAACCCCGATGCGCTGATAGCCCCGAGTTTTCAATTCGATTCAGATTCAATTCTGTCCATGATTTCCTTTGATAAGTGCGTAATCTTATTACATATATTGAACGTTACCTGATGCGTCAGAAAAGAAACCATCGCGAAGGAGCCAGAAAGCATAAGAGTTCGCTATAACAATCTCCAGTACATGTTCAAGTGTAACCATCTACACTTCAGAGTGGAGCTGCGGGGCCAACGGCGATCATCATACAACCGCGACTGTGAAGCCACGGGAAGGTGTGGTGAAGATTGACCCATTTTCTTATTTTACAAAATACTGGTCCGAAGTAAAAGACATCTCGTCTGACTATAATGCTTCTATATTATCTACAGAATAGAAAAATTGGGTATTTAAGAGTAAGTTTCTCCACCAATCCGCATAGGAACGGCGTGGTGGAGTATGCTCTAGACCTCCCGCAGCTATGGTTGTGGGGGAGACCCATGCCTAGCAGTGGGATGTCTGGGTCGCAGCGAAGAGTAAGTTTAGGAGTTTTAGGTAGTTAGCATGATATTAACACAATATAATTATGATGTCCCACGTGCCCCTGTCGGGTCGCGCGCAGGAGTAGGAGCAGAGGTCCCCCGGCGGCCGCGACGTGCGACTGTCCGGCCGCGGGCTGCCGCTCTACTTATAATTCCAACGTTAACGACACAGACATAATCCTTTTGTTATCCCACTGTTGGGCAGGGGTCTACTCGGACTGGGAGGAGTTAGGCCTCTGGCCAAGGGCGGATTGGCAGAATGCTACACTCCTGTGAAAGATGCTCGCCCGGTGTTGCGATGACGCTGCCGTCCGCCGCCCGGGCCGGCACAGTGAGATACTCGTATCATGTCCGCCGGCCCGGCCGCCAGGCGGCGCGGCGCGCGGTTGCAAAGCGATGACAAAATGTTCCCGCGCGCGCCCATAAATCCGCGTCACCCAGACAATACCTGTCAATAAGACCTCCCCTCCCCCCCCCTCCTCCTCTCCTCCCCTCCTCCCCGCCGCCAGGACGACTTAACGACCTGCGTCTTGATTGATTGTTCTACGAGCACTGATCGCCGAACATTGTAACGGCGTCAGGATGCGAGGGTGTCGCTCGCGGGAGCCGAGACCTCTCTTTGTCTACAAAACCTCATTGAAGTTTGCAGAAAGAACTACTTAATGATTACTAATAGAGAAATTAAATATATTGACGGCTGTAATAAAATTGAACTACTAGCATGGTCTGATCTTCGAAATGCAACACATGGAGTATTTTGGGACCTTTATTATTTACCATTTATATGAATGATTTTCCAAATAGCACGAATGAAAACATGGTATTATTTGCGGATGATTCTACGCTAATTCTTAGAGACAAGGACCATGAAACTAATAAAACTGCAGTAACTCAATGATAATAATATAAAATTATATAAATTAAAACTAAGTATATACATTTTCACTTTTATCAGGCCCGTAATCTAAATTTAGTAATAAGTCATGGCGAATACGTAATAGAGCAGGTTACACAACATACATTTCTAGGACTTATATTACTTAAATGAACATTTAAACTGGAAGACACATAATATTAACTATTTGTTTAATAAATTAAGTAGATTTGTCTATGTACTAAGAACATTAACGGAACGGAATGTGATGTTAAAGGGTGTTTATAGACGAGTCTATTGGAATGATTAAATAAAACTATTAAACCATTGCTTCACTGAACGTTATTATTGATAGTATAAATTAAATTCTATTTGCCTGTGAACTCTATTGAACTCTATTCGGAAGGATCGCAAAAGGTGAGCCCGTCGCCGATGCAGGCGGCGTAGGCCATGCGGTGCGGGATCTGGCTCTGCTCGAACAGCCCCGTGAAGAGCGCGTGGTGCGGCCCACGCGCGAACACCGCCACGTCGTCGCCGCCGTGCGTCTCGGACTCGAGCGGCACGTCCGCGTGCGAGCGCCACTCCACGGCGCGGTAGTCCGCGTCCGCCGTCACGTCGGGCCGCGCGCCCGCCGCGTGCGCGCGCGCGCCGGGCCCGTTTGCGTAGGACAGCGTCATGTAGGGCACCCCGTCGTCGCCGAGGTCGTCGGACGGGCCGAGCACGTCGCGGCCGCGCGCGCTGTACCCGCTGAAGGCCATCACGTGCGCGTGGTCCGCCGTCACCACCAGCAGCGAGTCCTCCTCGTCGAGCAGCTCGGCGGCGCGCTCGACCGCGGCCGCCAGCTCGATGGTCTCGTCGAGCGCGAGCTCCGCCTGGTTTTCATGGTGCGCGTGGTCGATGCGGCCGCCCTCCACGAACAGGAAGAAGCCGCGCTCGTTGCGGCTCAGCGAGCGGATGGCCACCTCCGTGAGCTCCGCCAGCGTGGGCTCGGTGGCCGGGTCCGTCTGCAGGTTGTACTGCAGGTGGCTCCCCTCGAACAGCCCCAGCAGGTAGTCCGGCAGCGACGCGTTGGCCTCCAGGAGCTGGTCGCGGTTCCACACGTACCGGTGGGAGAAGTTGCGCGCCGCCTTGTCCTCCTGCCACTCGGCGATGAGGTCGCGGCCGTCCAGCCGCCGGCCCGCCGTGCCCTCCTCGTCAAAGACAGTGTTGGGAAGGAATTCTCGTCTACCACCTCCTAATATAACCTGAAAATGACACTATCGTTTTAAAAATGGACGCCCAACTGAATGAGCCGTTATAGGTGCCGATGATGCTACTTATTATGTATACACATACACAAGGAACGTTGTTTTCTCCTTTCCCTAAACACGGACAAAATAAAGTAACATTCTACACGTTAATGCAAAGTATATTTGAATACAATGAAGGGAATCCGCTTCATTTACCTTGAACTGATTGCCGGGGCGGTCGTGCACGAGTTGGTAGGCGATGTCGCGCGGACGCTCAGGCGGCTGCGGCGTCGGGAGGGGCCGCTGCGGCCGCGGGTGCTGCAGCTGCGGGCGCTGCGGCTGCGGGCGCTGCGGCTGCGGGTACTGCGGCTGCGGCGGCGGCTGCGGGCACGCCGCGGCGACGTCGGCGTCGCTCTCCCAGTCGCGGTCGGCGGTGTGCGCGTACGCGCCCGACGGCGACGCGTGCGTCACCCGCGTCGACGTCACGATGCCTGCGTTACAGATTTTTGAGGACATGTTATAAAGACAATGAGATAGCGAGTTTCTTTAAATAAGCGGTGCTCTGTTTGAATTTTCATTTAATTATTTTGTCCCTATGATCCATCGCTCATTTCTGTTTTGGCATACTTGTATCGTACACGAACTGGGGAGCGCGGCGGCGGTTGTACTATTATTGTATTCTCTGGCGGCGGCATCGACGGTACCTACACCGTGCGAATTACACGGGATTGTAAGATTTTTTTTAACGTAGGAATGAACTATGAATGATCCGTTGTCGTCGAGCGCCCGCACCGTGCCTCGGTGAGCCCGTCGTAGCTCACCTCGGTCAGAGTTGAACAACGGTGGGTGCGGTCGGCATGCGGTAGGGGCAAGTTTTAAGGGTGCTTCCGTGCTTCGGAGGGCACGCTTATATTAAATTGAAAAACAATCGTCAGGCATCATCGAAGACGCGGTCGGCTCGAGAACACCCGACGTGGGGTGCTCCCTAGTGGTAGAGTCCACTAGGGAGCACGCCACAGCCGGTGTGGCCGGTGTGGCCGGTGTAACTGGTGTACCGGCGTCGCGGCCGTCGGCCAGCGCCCAGGCGGCGATGGAGCTGACGGGGCGCAGCGCGGCGGGGTCGCACAGGCCGCGCGGCGCGGGGGCCACGCCCGCCGTGCCCACGCTGGTCTTGACGCCGCACAGGTAGGCCGTGGCCGTGCACGCCGAGTCCGGCACCTGCCCGTCCACGCAGTACGTCTGCGGACGGCGATAACGTTAGCGGACGATGAATTAATCAATTACGTTTGAAAGGTATTAGGTTAAACTAGCAACCGTATATACGAGGTTTAAGACATTCGGGTTCACATTCGTTCATTTTCCTAATGTGGTGGTACTCCTTTTTTTTCTGTCTTTCTTTCTGGTATCAAAGCATTTAGGAATACTAAACAATTATCAACATTACTCAATACTAACCAGACTGCCTGGCCTCGCTCCCATTATGTTCCTCGCGCCAGACAAGCTACTTAAATAACTAATGTCTTCATGAACATTCTAAACCAGTTCCTTTTTAAAGGACCTATCTATAAAAAAGAATAATGCCTAATAGTAATTTTACCTATCTATAAAAAAGAAGAAAATGGTCAATAGCAGCAAAATTAACACACCTTGGCGAGGCCGACAGTGGGAAAGGTCTCGAAGAAGAGCTGCGTCTCCTCGCCGGTGCGGTTGCGGCGCTGGCCCAGCATGGTGCGCGCGGCCGCCAGCGTGGGCACGGACATGCCGTCGCCCAGGAACAGTACCACGTTGCGCGCCAGGCCTCCGTGGCCTCCCCCGCCCGCGCCGGCCCGCAGCTGCCGCCGGATGCCGGCGCGTGCCTCCTCCGCCCAGTACGCGGGCTCCGCCTCCCGCTCGTCGCGCGCGCCCGCTGATGTTCCGCGAGCGCGGTGATATTCATCCCGTCCTGAAAGATTAAAAGTTACCGTATGCTTCTCTACGGTATGAAGGATACCTGTTTACTTAAAATTGATGACAATGGCGTCAGAAAACCTCACAATCACTGCGACGAACTCGTGCTCGATGTCCGCTCGATGTCGCACCGACACACGCCATTTTCACGCTGTAGACCTGGCCTGACCATATCTTAAACATTATACGAGTATATCCCCGGTATACGCATCCGCGTCTGTTTAACTGCCAGCGTCACGGGAAATCCTAACGATCTGAACATAACGTACTAGTGACTACAAAAGCCTTTTTGCATCGCGTTTCCCGCGGGCTGAGGAATACTGTAGCACCACTTCAGTGCTATCTTCAGTTCCAATACATACCTGAGCATGTTTGAGCGAGAGCCACCAGCAGGAGCAAGGCCCCGGCAGCCTTCCGTCGGAACATCGCGGCTATAAGCCTGCAGCAGACGCGCGGAGAGTGTGCTCGGTATGTCCCGGCTCCGTGTTATATCACGGAGGCTGCGGCCGTCGCCGATAGCGGGAGCGACAGAAGCGAGATAAGCCGCTATCGCGAAGCGGACTCTTCAGATCAGATTACTCTCGCGGTGACATTGGTTTTTCCTTGATTCAAATATTTCGATTTGTTTACAGCTTGGAGAAGTCAAGGAAGGCGCTTAGCCGCATATCTTACCGATATACTTAAATTGGTCTAAAAAAAAGAACAGGCAATAAGGCGAGCAGCTTAAAGCATTTCCACAGTATAGAGTGAGACAGGGGCATTGTATTGTGGCAATTCTGCATTGAAGTATAATGTTGGATCACTGGCAGGTGTACGTAGCGTCTGCTCTACAGCCGGCACGCGACCGACAGGAGCGCCCTGCTACGCGGACTCGAAGCAGGGCGCGCGTGGTTCTGGAGCGCCACGGAGGGGCTCAGTGCACCGCCCTCATCTCGAGCAGCTCGGCCGGGGTCGCCACTGTCGCGATATAGTGGCAGTGGTGGCAGTGGTGGCAGTGGCAGCAGTGGCAGCAATCAGAAGAAGCGATTATATGAATAAATAAATAATTCTTATTCTTATTTTTAAAATTGGGGGCAAAATGGGTGTTCTGAAATGGTGTTGCAGTACTACGAATGGCTGTCTCCCAGATACCTCAGATCATAATTACCTTCGATGAAATTCTAATTTTTACTAACAACAACAACTGTCGTCGCTGAGCGGGAACTGTGTAACTGGTGCGTAAGGAGCGAGCAGCAGATTAGTATCCGAAACGCTCAAATGTTAGCGTCGAGCGCAGCCAGCGACAGGCAGGGAGGCAGAGAGGCAGCAGAGGCAGCAGAGGCAGCAGAGGCAGAGAGGCAGCAGAGGCAGCAGAGGCAGCAGAGGCAGAGAGGCAGCAGAGGCACGCGACGGCGCGTAGGTAATCCCGTAATAGGTTTTCGTCGCGATCGGGTCCCAGGACGCGGCCATTAATTAGTCGGCACGAATATCGGCGTAAAAAGTGAGATGCAACAATTAGGGCGCCACGAGGGGATGGCATTCATTAAAAGCGCAATTAGCGGAGTGCAGCGCGGCACTGCGCGGCACGGCGCGGCACGGCGCGGCACGGCACGCCGGCACGGCGTCACGGGCACGGGAATGTCACTCTTGTCGCTGTCGCTCCCCCTGGAGCGGCGCCCCGCGGCCCGCCCCTGCCCTCGCCGGCGCCCCGGCGCCCCGGCGGCAGGCGGCAGTCCCGCGCGCGGCGCCACGCCGCTCCTACGTCACGCGCGTCTCGCGCCGCCCAACAAAGTTTCCGCGAAGAGTTGACGCCGCGTCCGATGTTGTTGCGCGCTCGGAAAAGTGAACACTGTGCGAATATTTAAAGTGTTTCTGTTACTTTTTGGACTAAGTTGGAAAATGGGAAACTTCGCCCGCTGACAGTTGGTAAGCGCTACCTCATACTTTTACCTACTAACCTGTTTCTGATAAAAATCATAGAACGTTTATTTAGCAGATATGAGAGCATTTTAAAGAAGGGGAAAGATAAAAAAAGATCAAATAAGTTGAACGATGAAATGAATACCTAGGATTCCTAGGAACAACAGTTGGCATGCTGTCCTCGCCTCTGGACTACGGAGTCTACGGAGGGTCTTGTGGAGCCAGGCAGCCAGGTTTCGATCGGCCGTTCGCGATGCGCGTGTTCAGGTCACGTGGCTTGCTGGTGATGGTGATGGTGGTGAGCAGTCCTCAAGTGTTGCCCCGCGTCATGTACCTATCTATAGTAATATTAACTAGGAGCTCTTCTGTACTTACATTGGATATTTTTCAAAATATCAATTTAGAACACACTCAGAAATGTATTTTTTGTAATTCTGTCTGTCTGTATGTCTGGGCATCACGTAAAACCCGTGTACAGATTTGAATGTAACTTGGTAAAGTTATTATTATACTCCGGGTTAGGTTTTATTTTAGGCTACTTTAATTCCCGAATAAAATTAAGGTTCCCTAGGGATACGGTATGAAGTTTGTATTGAGTTTTTGTTAAATGATTCATTTCAAATTTACTACAAACGTTTCTTCCATAAATTAATAGAACACGTGTATCGTGGGTCTAGCCAGATTCTCAATATAATTAGGTAACATAAAAAAAGTGAAATGAATGTGGATATTTAAAAATGTTCAAGTCGTGACACTGGACGAAATATTTATCCTATATTGTTCTTGAATTGGGATTGACGGCACTTTAATAAGTTTCAACCCACAAAGGATTAAAAAGGGGATGAAATTTATGACTAAAGTGAAGTTAATCCGTTAACATGAAGGAGTACCTACAGTAAAAAAAAATGGTTGTCTGTAAAGTTGGTTTACGGACGATAGATTTACGTGATAACGTCATAATCATTATTTTATACAATACAAAAAAGGAGAATTGAAAATACACAGATAACAGACAACAGACAAGTCTATATATTTATTTTGACAGTTCCCTATTTCGGAGCCATGGAAACGCCAATGTTGTCGTGTGTAAAATTAATTTAATAAAATTAAAAATTAATTTAATAAAAACACTCAACGGAAACGGAAGCGGAACGGGATACACTTTTTCATATGCGCTGTTCATCAATTTATAAGACGTTATCACGTCAAAAAACTAAAAACCTAACCTAACCTAACTTCATGTAACGTTATATTCTATGTCTATACTTCTATACTAATATTATAAGAGGAATCATGTGTTTGTAATGTTTTCACACAAAAACTATTGGACCGATTACAAAAATTCTTTCACCATTAGTAAGCTGGATCTTCACTGAGTGACATAGGCTACATGATATTACTAGGTGTAAACGAAACTATTGTTGTCTAATTCAACGCGAGTGAAGCTGCGGGGCGTCCACTAGTATTTTATAAGTGATAAAATGCCTTCTTCATCTTTTCATATTTCTTAATAATATGTAGCAGGTACCATCCTTAGTAATATATGTATATAAATCGGAAAGCGTGTTGGTTGGTTTGTTCTACTTCTCAACGAAATGATGGATTGATGTGATTTTTCGCATAGATGTGGTACATGCCTGGAGACATTTTTATCCCGGAAAATTGAATGGTTCTCGTGAAATAGACAAAGCACTGAAATAATCTATCGATTTTTAATCGATAATTAACTATCGAATAATTTTTAATCGTTTTTTGGCTATCTGGGATTATGATCGGCCAAACTGCGGATGAGCAGTGTCTTAAGTGTTGTTGACTGGCTCAGCCAGCTGACAATAATGTGGGTAGGAAGTAACGTATGCAGGTGATATGTTATTATGTTAGATACATGAAGGCCAATTAAACAATTCCAAAGATAGGTTTTCGAATGACGTTACAGACTGAAATAAAAATAAATGAATAAACTTTATTAATCGGAATCGGAACAAAATAATGTATGGTTCTGCTTTCTGAACTGCCATTGCATGACCGAGCAGCTTCTGTTGTGACGAAATGTTGCCCGAGAACAGACCAAGTCACACGTAGGTATAAACATTAGTAGGCCCCCGTCGGGCATTCGAACCTGGAACCCCGGCACGGCACTCCGGCTGACACGGCTGCCGAGCCCCGGCGACCATGTCTGAGATTTCTGTACACGGGCACGCGGACATTCTGGAGCCTGTCGCTGTCTGTCGCGTTCCTTGGCCGGGGAGTCACATCATAACATTCGCTACAGCAAACTATGCTCTTAATCTCTTCTTCAAATGAGGAAGGTGTCGGCGCGACAAAGCATTCGTTACATTATAACTATTTTTTTTTTTTATGGATACAGGATAGCAAACGAGCTTGCAGCACCACCCATCCGCTGCCGCCCATGACAACTGTGACTGACTTTGAACAAGACTCAATTAGGGACTGGGATGGTTAGTCCAATTAGTTGAGAAAGTTAATTAGAACATTAGTTGGTCAGTTCGTTAGTAGGTATGAGGACTGGGGACTGTTAGTAATAGTTAGTCTTGTTAGTTGGTGTTAGTAATAGTCCAGTTAGTACTTGTTAGTAGGAGTCTCGTTCTAAGTCAGTCACAGATGTGTTGCTACCCTTGAGGACTAAGATGGTCGCCTCTAAAGAAGTGTAACCGGAATCCACACCTTTCCAACCGGACCACAATTGCTTTAAAAACAATTATTACACGGCAGAAATGGTACTAGGTACCGTGGCGGGCGGTGGTACTGCCCCGGGCGAACTCTATATGGAACCAATTAGCTTTCATATAAAACCTATTTGGTTCCCTATAGGCTCTACTAACTACACCGAATCTATCCATTCTGTTCTCAACTCACACTTAGATAATGTGATGTCGCGATGAGTTAATTTTCATGACGATAATTGATGATGCAATATCGCGGACAACTTACTCTTAAAGCATCATGTCATGAATGTGAAGTGGTATGGTCTGCTGTGGGTAATTGGGCGACGCAGAGATAGCGTATCAGCCAACATTAACTCGGGCCGGCACAGGGGGCGCGTAGGGGCGCGCGAGGGGCGCGCGAGGGGCGCGCGAGGGGCGATGTAAAAGCATTCAGAAGACTTTAACTTTTGTTCCCGGAGTGTTAGATAAAGTCGAGAGGATATTAGCACAATAAAGTTCAAAGCTTCGCGCTCTGTATTTTTACGTAACGCCGAGATGATGGCGGCGCCGAAACGAAAATGAGAGCACAAATTGTACAAAAGGAAATTTGTTGCGAAATTTTTCTCGTTATTACACTTTGTTGTTTTTGCTCCCTCCGAGCCTCGAGCAGGCGTCCACTAGCCGGGCTCCGGCCCCGGGTCCAAGGGCCGTTGCTCACATGGGATAATTTACCTACTCTAAATCCATTCACATTTAAATGTAGAAATCAATCAAAAAATCAAAATCAAAAAATAATTTATTGCCACACAAAAAAAAAATAACATGCTTTAACTATAAAAAACAAAATACAGTAAATGGGCAATAGGAGTGGAGCTCAGCTTTAGCTGACATAGGATTGATCCTATGCAGCGCTGTTGTTCATATCCTATTCGTAGTTGCATATCAAATAATCAAAAGCAGTCAAATCCTAATTATCTGGGAATGATTAATATGCATCCTTCAAACGATAACCAACACAAATGAAATCGGCAGCAAGCGAAGGAACTAGTTTTATTAAAATTTTAATCCAAACCCGAAAAGGGCCCAAAACTTAACACAAATCTGATTGAAATAACAACAAAGACAAATGCTATCGGACATAATGATTCACACGAGCAAACGAGCGGCGAGCGGCGGCGCGCGCTCGGCTCGCAGGGTTAAGTGATCTCGGGCGAGCCTTGAACAGTGATCCGACGAGCTGTGAAAACAATATCCTTTGTGCGCGGCGAGACGTCCGGCCGGCAGCGCTCCCTGGCGGCGCTCCCTGGCAGAGCTCCCTGGCGGCGCTCCCTGGCAGAGCTCCCTGGCGGCGCTCCCTGGCGGCGGGATTATGTAGTTAGCGAGGCACTGGCTGGGTGTTTAAACAGCTCGAGCTCCGCCTGACGGTGGCACTGCAGCTTATTTATCGGCAACCTGTTTCACTCGCTGCCCTGCTTTCCCGGCCCACGGCGCTCCACTGGGATACTTGCTTGTGACGTCCCGAAAACGTGGATCATAGCTATCCACAGAACAGATAAAAGAGGTTATCAGTTCTGTATAGCTATCGAACAGACCGCTACGTTGCATCGGAAAAAGGAAATCTTTTCCTCGGCTGGGCGCGCAGTCCAGTACCGCTGCGTGGCTTGGCGCGCCCCCTGCTGACTGCGCTTTGACCACATGAAAACATTTCAAGATCGGCAACGAAATCGAAAGATTCTGGTTTTTCCAGATTATTCAGCGTTGCCCTAATCTGCTGATAAACTGTCTCGATAAGGACAAGCTGGCTATCTCCATACTCGCGCATATTATAAACTGGTGCTGTGTTCTAGCCGTTCTAAGAAGAGGCGATCAGATTCAGAGATCAGCGTATTATTATCATTATTGTGTGGCATGTTTTTTCAATAAATTATGTACAGAACGTTCGTTATATCGTCTAGAAGACGTAGGCAGTAATAGGCACTTGCGTGCAAAGGTCTGCTCTGTATTGATTACATTCAATTAAAATTTCTGGTATTTAACAAGATAATGTGTAGAATGGAAGGAAAAATTAAGAGATCCAAGGAGGGATTACTTGCACCATTATTACTTCAGAAAAAAAATCTTTAACTACTCAGGGTACCTAACAAATATTTTTATCTTGTTTTTGTGAGTGTAATAACACCAAGATCCACTTATGCTGATCATTATCGCAAAGATGCGTCGATTTTTGGTTCTATTCCCATTCCCTGCTGCCGGGAATAAGATATGATGTGATTGGCTGTGATAAAATTGAAAGGAAGACGTTCTTTTACGAGCGGCATGAATTTGAGATAAAGGGAGAGAAAGTGCACGAAATGGAAAGTTGAGGACCCGCGCCGCGTGGAGAGCCGGGTGACAAGCGTTTACTGAACCACTGTCCCGTTGAGCGTTGAGGTCTCGCACGCGACAACAGCGATATAAATGTGACTCAATGGACCGGAGCAGCAGCTAACGAGCTAACTAGAGCAGGCGGAGTGCGGGCCACGCATCCCGGAGTCGTTAATTTTCTCAAAACCACGTTTATCAATCTACTCTCGGCTGACTAGCAGATAATGTCACCAGGCATTAAGCTCGTCCATATTAGTATGCATTTTAAGGTTTAAATATGTATCGTATCGTGTGGTGAAAAATATGCTCCCACCGACTAGATAAGCCCGTTAATGTCCTGACAAGGAGAGGGGAAGCCTACAACTTACAGGGCTCTTCGGGAAGTGCATCCGAATGGGTCCAGCTGCCGAGGTGAAGCGAAGATCTTCCAGAGAGCTGACATCGAGCGTAATGTCACACAAAGAGAAAGTTTTCCGGAACCCTTATCATATCATATCGGCCGGAGAGCCAGACGCGCTATCGAAATCGCGACAAGGATTACTGCTAGGTATTTGAATTATTATTTGGATGCCGATAAGCATAATTTATGTTTTTAATCCGATATCGATTGCCTCTTCGCACTTCCAAATATTTATGTTACTTATTGCTATTGCGCAGTCGCGCACGCAGTCACGTGTCTGGGTTATATTGATGCCCTTCGACTTGAATCATAGCTCAAGTCATGGTACCCACATAGGTGTATGAACCCAGTGAAGCACCAGCTCCTCGCCTGCATTCTATTTTTTTTCGTATTCCAAATTCAAATTCAATTTATTTGCATAATAAGGTCAGGTAAATTAGTTGTTACAAATGAAGCATCCAGAAATAGATTTCTCCGCAGCAAATTCCGCGGATCGGGGCTAGGCTTATTAAGTAAATGCTTAAACCCTTACAGTCAACAGCGTCGTTCCTGGCGTAGCGGCCTGGTGATGACTCGCAGACTGATGGTCAGCTGGTTGAAGATAATCAACTCTTTTCTAGTCGATGAGAGGATCTGGCTACCTTCCATAAGTCCTATCGATTCTAAATTTGGTACCGCATTACTTCAATGATATTGAAATAATATGGTGAGGTAACCATAATCTTATTTATTCGCGACTGAGCAGTACCTGTGCATCTCTGGAAAGCCTAGAGGACCGCTGTTCTGGAGTCTCGTTCAAACGAGACTCAAAAGTAGAGTGCGCATTTCTTGAGCGTGTAACAGAACCTCGCTCAGAAGTTTCATTTAATACAGACAGCACCATTTTATATTTATATTTCTTTGTTTCAGATACAAGTGGGTGTAAAATGTGAACGAGCGGGGAGCGGAACCCGATGTAGTGATGAGTGAGCGTGTGTGGCGTGTGTCACGTGTGTGGCGTGTGTCGCGTGTGTGGCGTGTGTCGCGTGTGTGGCGTGTGTCGCGTGTGTCGCGTGCGCCGCGTGCGTGGCGCGCGTAGCGCCATGGCCGACGATAACACCATCATCGAGGGGACCGTCAAGTTCCGCGACGGGAAGAAGGTGAGCTCCGCGTGCTGAGTTACAGATAAGATAACAATTAATTAATTGCCAATAAAACACAGTGTTAGCAGATGTTTAGTAAAATATCGCTATCTCAATCGATGCAGAATGATACACAGTTACAATGTTACTGAACTGATTCACTAGTGCCTCACTAGATGGCGCTGCTAAAAATTAATTGTGAAAAACGCAAGTGAGACTTTTTGCAGGATACATAAAGGTGAATGTTTTATAAGGGAGAGCACTACTACAAGAAGTGAAAATTTATTGTATTGTATATTCAGTTTTGGAATATACTAGTGTACCTACCTTCCAGATTGTATATTATTTGGGTAAGTGATCATCCCCCACCATCCAGAAGAGGGTTTACCACATAGAGAGTTGACCGAGTTGAGAAACGAGTAGCGTCCATTGCCCTGTGCCTCGCGGCGATCGATAGTGATCGTCAGAGTTAAGCAACGCCGGGCGCAGTGGGTTTTGTGAATGAGTGCCCGCTAGTAACTGAATTTCATGGACGCTTCGGAGGGTACGCTAAGCCGTCGGTTTGGCTACTGTAGAATACCGGCCCTCGGGGACACGGAGGCACTAGGGGATGGTGCCCCTAGCTAGGACCTGCAGCGCTGCGCGTGTCGGTGTACTAACGGCTGGTGTTGTCCGCAGTGGAAGTCGCGGTGGTGCGTGATGCGCAAGCTGTCGCCCGTGGCCGGTGAGTGACGCCCCGTCTTGCACAACTCGCCCCACTCGCCCCACTCGCCCCTCCCGCCCCGCTGCCGCTGCAATAGTAAGTCATTCCACTCGCGTCTACCCCGCGTGGAGCCCGCTTAGCTAACTACGAGAACGTCTGCATCTTCATCGGTATGTGAGTACGTCCACTCTCGTCTCGCTGCAGCCAATGTTTGCTCGTGTCGTCGGTGCAAGCTCCCAGTTTAATTGTTTCGATTCGTCCGTATTGTTTGTTGACGAAGCTCCGGACTGTTCCGCATCTCTCGAGAGACAACAGACACGACTAGATTACTCGATTAAAGGAGCTGCAGTGCCGGCAGTGTTTGCCCGCCCCGAGCGAGGTGCGGGCAAACACTGCAGGCTCTGAACCATAATATCTGGTGGTGTGGTGTATGGAGTATGTCGGCCGGACAGCACCGCCCGCGAGCACCTTCGCGGGTGCGAAGCAAAGTCATCGCAGGGAGTAATAAACTCAAGATCACCGAATGACTAGGTTCCCAAGCAAAAAACGGTTAGTGCGCTATCTTTCGTTTACTGATCCTACAAATACATATTATACTTGTGAATGTTTGTAGATTTGTTACTCAATCAAGCAAAAACTACAAAACGGATTTAGATGAAACTTGACATTTAGGAAGATGACAATTTAGATGAATATTTCCCTCCTGTTTGAATTTACATAATTTTTCTTCAATAAACACCTTATTTGGATTTATGTATGGAGTAAGTATCTGTCGCATTTGATTAAATCAGTACATACAAATAATATTCCCACTTATTGATATCTGCATTTTTCGGATTTATAGAAATTCGGGTCGATTACAGCAGTGGATCCTAACGGCATGAGGCATTATATTATCACTACACAATTATGTGGTATATCAAATCCCTAATCGCTTAATTAATCTAGTAGATACGAGTAAATTAACTTTCATTGATTATGTTAACTAGCTATAAGTATGTAGACGAAATAAGTATCAACAAGAAACACCTGTATGCCGTATGGCTCAAGGGCATATCGGAGCGGGTACCGGCGTGTACTAGTGAGATATGGTGGTGCGTGTCGCCGCGGCCGGCGCGATAAGATAGTGGTAGCCGAGCGCTCGAACGCTGCCTCGGGGCCAAGTTCATGGCGCAGGAGCACGGCTGTAGGACACAGCTGTTCACAGTAAACAATCGAGTATAACACTGAATCAGGCGTACAAGCTATTTCTGCGAAGCTGGACACTTAAACCAATGTATTACATAATGCGGTGGGCATTCTGTACGTCGACGATGATAGGAAAGTGATCGAAGATCAACATTTAATTTTGGAGTATCATTATCTACGGAGAGCCGGGTCTTGCCCCTTGTAGGGATTTATAGGCTTATAATTTGTAAACGCACCTTAAGAAATCAACGTGCCTAGGTAATTTTTCATGGAATTCCTCAAATTGTAGCTTCTAGTCTTCATTTAAAAGCGGTTTACGATGAGAGGCTGCGGGCCGCCGCTTCCCGCTCATATCATTGATAGTTCATCAGCTCGCGCTTGCTGGCTCTTAAACTTAATTTAACACTTGCCGGGATTGTGCAATTGATTCTATCAGCCCAGGTAAAGAAATTTGATTCAAATCATTTGAATGAAAGAAAGAAAGCTGCATGTTCACTGAGTGAGCGACATAGGCTATATGTATAATATTACTATGTGTAAACGAAACTATTATTATGTCTAGTTCCACGCGAGTGAAGCTGCGGGCGTCCACTAGTATTTAAATAATTCAGTGAACAATGAATATACAATCTCAGTAGTCAGAGTAGTCAGAGTAGTCAGAGACATAGGGATATTTTTTTTTCAACTGCATAATGTAGTTTTGTGGCATACAGCATACAGCCATACAACCATAGTCTCTAAAACAACAAAATAATTTAATTGTTTCAATCAATTCTTTTTCATATAATTAAGAACGCTTATGATACAAGACCTTACAATCAAACTAGGGGGGTAAATAACGATGGGGATAAATAAAAATTGCAACAAATCTAACAGTTCTTGAGAAGAATTAGTCGGATAAAAAGACCTAATGATCTACGTTGGTTGAAAACTATAGATCTCCATGATGTACTCGTAAGGCATTTTAATAAGTATCAAACGTCTTCAAATATTTCGCGCGCGTCTAATCAAAAGAAATGATAGAAATATCTTGTTCGTTTGACAAAATAAAATCCTTTTGAGGGGTCTAACGAGATCAAAATAATATTTCGCAGAAAAAAAGCCATTAGCAAGCTCAGCGCTCCTTCGGAGAGCTTTAGTAGAAGAAAAGTTGTACGGACGCGAAGCAAGAAGCGATTTTTTTCTGTGTGTAGTAGTTTTTTTTCCTTCATTAACTCTGATTATTTCCTTGAGAAGGACAGGGACCTTATACGAAACATTCGCTGCATCTACTCCACGCAAGCGAAGCCGCGCGTGTTCACTAGTTACAAATAATGGCATTGGCTGTAGTAGCGATACTAGCGATCGTGTAGTTTGTAATATTGCGTTTTAAAGGCGGGGAGCAATCACAGCGGCCGCCCCGAGGAGGGTTGCGTTACATTCTTTGGATTTTATGGTGTCGAAAATAAGCGTACGGAATCCTTTGTACCGGCCGCGCGAGGGCACGACGGGACGAGGGGGCGAGGGGGGCAAGGGGGGCGAGAGGGGCAAGTGATAGGATCCTGTACTGCGCCCGGGCGGGACGTGCTGCGAGTTTCTTCGCTGCGTTCGCTTCTCGAGCTGCACTCCTTGCAGATGTGAGTAGTAGAAGTGGGGGCTTGGTCTTGACCATGATTGACAATTACCATTACCTATAATAAAACCGCTCGTAAATCACTGTTTGAATTCGGTTTTTTTTTTTCAATTCTAGACCAGCAGTGTCTGTAGGGGAGACCCGTGCCCAGCAGTGAGATGTCTTATGTGGCATGGGTCGCAAAAATAACCTCTTGGTGTACCGTAGCGACCGTACCGTACCAGTACACTTTTTTTTAATCGGCCTCGGACATCCAGAGAGTAGCCCGCAATCAAACAAGAAACAAAAATATATCTCCCGCTTTATAATATTTGTATGGATACCAAGTACCTAGTAGTATTCACACAAAATTATCCATTTATTCCATGGTAAATAAATTCATCCATTGTGTTATTACTATCAGTGTTTTATAATTTCCATACTAATGATTCTTATTAATGTAACCAGTGCGCCGCCACCCGCAGTAAGCTTACCGCGTTATCTGCGCCGACTGCAGCCTCGCCGACGGACGAGCGAGGCCTGGCTCACGAACAACATCATCTGGAATAGTAGTTGTTGGTTCCCCGCGCTGTCTCGTGGCATACGAGGGCACGAGTACACGAATGCTCAGTAGAAATTGTTTTTTTTAAAAATTCATTATTGATAATAAAAACCTGTAAATGTTGAACGTTACTAGTGCGTGGCAAGCTATAGAACAGGTCGTTGTAGTGCTCACCGCGCGCTCGTTTCCCGCAGACTGCGTGCACCTGCAGGTGTTCCGCGACGCGCGCGCGCGCTGCGCCGGCGCCGCCAGCAAGGCGTCGCTGTCGCTGCAGCACTTCCTGGGCTGCGAGGCGGGCTTCACGCTCGACAAGCACTCGCACACGCTGGCGCTGCTCTGCGCCGACTTCACCGCCGTGCTCGCCTTCGAGACGCGCGAGCGGCTCATCCAGTGGCAGGTACCACCCCCGCACCTCCCCGCGCTACCCCGCGCCACCCCGTGCCACTTGGCAGTTGATAACAAACACGCGCGAAACCAGGGACGTCACAGGTGCGTTGTCGGTTTTGAACGACGCTTTTAACAGCCCTCATGAAGCACTCCGTTTCGTAGCTAAACGGATACTTTAGTTGGAAGCTCATTCCACAGGAATGTTTCGCGTGGTTGACTTCAAACCGTGGCGACTGTTGCGATGGCGGGATGAGGCCGGCCCGGTGGCTGGAGCGGAGAGTGGTCGCATGTGTCGCAAGGGTCTTGTTAGGCTTCTCGCCGGTGTTAATGGCGTGTGATGGTCGGCCAGGTGAAGGTGTCGTCGCAGCTGGGCGACTCGCGGCAGTACATGGTGGTGGTGGGGGGCGGCGCGCGGCGGCTGGCGGCGGGCCCGGCGCGCCTGCACCTGCTGCGGCGCCGCTTCGCGCTCACCGCCGGCGTGCCGCCGCGCCTGCTGGGCGTCTGGGACCTCGCGCACCTCAGGTACGGCCCGGCCGGGGGGCAAGTCGGCACTGAATAAAATAATATGAACGAAGTATGTTCAACACCGGACCACCCATGGCCCCGCCGACCTCTTGTCATGAGGGCCGAATCTTGGGAGACAAACTCCCTACAAATTATTTAATCTTCCCTAGTCCCTTCTCCTCTCGACTCTCCCCCGTGGGGGCTGGAAGGCACACTTACGCCTCTGGCGTCGGTGCTTGAATTCTCCTTGCTTTTGCTTCTAAGTGCGCTGCGGACAGCGTACTGATCGACTTGATGGTACCAACATGCAGCCGCGTATGTAACCTTTATACAGTATCTTGAGGGCTGTACCTAATACCCCAGGATGCCCTGAATACCTTCCCGAAACACCTAGCCGCTCTTTCCCCTATGTTGGCAGCCTGAGGGACAAACGATAGCCTAGAGTCTATCGTCAGCCCCAGTACCTTGGCCGACTCCACACTCCTGATTGAGGAGTACCCCTGCTTGATGAGCGGAGAACGCTGCAACTTCCCCTTCACCGTCATAGATTGGTCCAGTCTGTTGCGAGCTCCCCAGGACCTAATCAGCTCCATCGTAGCGTTAGCGCTGCTCTCGATTCCCCTACGCGAGTCTGCCTCAACCACCAGTGTGACGTCGTCCGCGTATACAACCATACTGTCAGTATGGTCCCCTGAAGGTCCCTGAAGGGGGAGCCGCAGAAGTATGTTCAACAGTATGAATTTGCTGAGCACATCAATCATCTCCAAAATACGGAGCCTCACGCTATAAGTTTGCAGGCGATATGGCGTGGTGGAGGGCCGCTTCTGCTTCGAGGGCGGGTCGCACTGCGGGAAGGGCGAGGGCCTGCACGCGCTGGTGGCCGACCGCGCCGCCGACATCGCGCGGGACTTCGAGCTGGCCTCGCGCGGGCAGCTCTCGCCGCGCCGCCGCGCCGCCGCGCTCCGGGCCGAAGGTACGATCGCGATGAAACATCTGTTTCAGACCCATCAGGGTCCCAACTCTCCCCCCCCCCCCCCTCGGTCCTAACGATGTTTAATGTTTCATTGTTAAGGCGGCGAGAGTCCACGGTCCCGCGAGGCGTTCCGGCCGGACACGAGGCTGTCGGAGCTGAACACGATAGACCGCTCCCTGCCGCCGATGGACCTGCGGCTGTACGAGGACCCCTGCGGCGGGGAGGAGGGCGGCGCCATCTCGCCGTACTGGGGTTCGGCAGAGCGGCCCCCGCGGGACATGGGGCTGGGCGACACGGCGTCCGTGAGCGAGGCGGAGGGCGCGGCCGGCGGGGAGTGGGGCGCGGCCGGCGGTGTCACGCTGGAGCGCTGCATGAGCTGCATCTCGAAGCTCGGCGCGCTGTCGCGCTCGTCGACGGCGGCGCTGACGCCGGGCGCCAAGCACTTCAGCCCGGCGTGGACCATGGAGGCGGTGGACGAGGCGCCCCTCGCGCCCCCCGCGCCCCTCGCGCCCCCCGCCGCCGGCGAGAGAGAGACTAGTGTGAATAATAAGACTGAGGAAGTGTGCCGCTGCGGGGAGCGCTCGGGGGGCGCGCCCGCGCGGCCGCCCAAGCCGACGCGGCTGGAGCTGGGCGGGCGCCGCAAGCCGCCGATGCCTCCGCCCGTGCGCTCGCATAGTCACGCTCATTTGACTAGTTATAGTGAAAGTAAACCGATTAAAGTAGGACCCTATGAAAATTACGACGTGCCGAAAATTTCAGCAGCTGAGGTAACTTTGTTTGAATATTTGATATTCTTACAATACTTGAATTAGATGTTCCGAGCATATTCCAACGCTATTTTAATGTCGACAGGTTGACGGTGAATATTACGACACGCCGAAGAGGTTGAAGGAATGCCTGAATAGTGAACTATTCAAGATCACGCGGAGTGCGACCTCGCATACGCTCGTGTTGAAGAAGACGTGCGGCTGCCTGCTTAAATTCGGCAAGCGGCCCCGGGAGCCGCTGGTGGTGGACAGCGAGGAGAGCCTGCCGCCCGCGGGCTGCCCCTGCCGGCGGGTGACGGACTGGGCCAACAACTGGATAAAACTTCCATATTGCAAAAGAAACACCGATGCGAACGAAAATTCCGTGCCGAATAAAGAAAACGTCATACCGAACATCACCGACCGAACCGCCCTCTATGCGACCGTCGACCTCTCGCGCAAAACGAAGCGAAAACTGTACGCCTCGGGCTCCGTCACGCCGGACGACCCGCTCGCCCGGAGCTTCGATTCGAGAACGTTAGAAATAGACGACGGCCCGCTGGCCAATTACGAAAACCTCAGTTTTGCCTTATCATTGGAACATTATGAAAACGCTAAAGATCTCCTGCGGCGGGCGGGGGTGACGCAAGCCGAGCTGGACGCCCTGAGCGCCAACCTGAAGCCGTCCCTCGCGCCCAAAAGTTGTCGCAGCCTGTGCACGACGTGCGGCCACGCGCGGGCGCGGCGGGCGCCCCCGGGCGCGCTCGACGAGTACCTGATGATGGAGCCCAGCGCCGTGGACAGCAACAGGCTCGAGCAGGACCGCTCGCTGGCGGCCGGGTACACGCCCATGTCGCCCATAGGAGGGTTCGCGTTCCACACGCTCAAGTACCCCGCCAAGAGCCCCATGAGCAGGCTGCTGGACGAGAAGTCCGCGAGCAACCCCACCCTGTGCAGCGCCGAGGAGGGCGAGGCGGCGGCCGGCGAGGCGGTGCAGCTGCGGGCGGGCGCGCGCGAGCGCACCGAGTACCGGAAGCGCTCGAGCTCGGCCGACTCCTCGCGGTTCCTCGAGGACGTGAAGGAGTTCGACGGGGGCGTCGGCTCGCAGGGCTCCGCCTCCTCCATGGAGACGCTGCGGGACGGGGAGGCGCGCGCGGCGGGCGCGGCGTGCGGCTGCGGCGCCGGCAAGTCGGACGCGGACAGCTCGGAGGCGTCGAAGGCGCAGGCGCCGGCCGCGGCGGGCGGCAACCGAGACTCGTCGAGCTCGAACGACTCGGGCGTGTCGAGCTGGTCGCTGCGGGGCGGCGCGCAGTTCGAGCTGCCGGTCACGTCGGCGGCGGCGCGGCGGCGCTGGCGCAGCGCACGGCGGCCGCCCTCCCCGCGCCGGCAGGGGGCGCGCCGCTCGCGCTCTTCGGGCCCGGCGCGCGCGCCGCCCGCCGCCACGCTAGAGTGCCGCTCCGCAGAGGCCGAGGTGTCCGTCCTGACGGCGCAACCGCTTCGAGGTAAGGAGAACTAAATAAATAAATGTAATTATGTAATATAATTATTGAATATTTTTATGCAATTTTACAAAATGTACCCAGAATATTCTGGGTACATCTTAAAGGTCTAATTCAAAGGAATCATTATTACGACGCAAAAATGTCATTGTAGGTGTCGATGTAATTACAAAGTGGGTCTACCCTGCAGGGGTGGCGGACACGCACAGCACCTCCAGCGGCACGTCGGACATGTCCGACTACATCGAGACGCTGTCCCTCTGCTCCTCGCACTCCTCCTCCGACACGCCCGTCACCATGAGGTACGTCATTAAATACTACAGCTCCTCCTGCAGCACGTCGGACATGTCCGACTACATCGAGACGCTGTCCCTCTGCTCCTCGCACTCCTCCTCCGACACGCCAGTCACCATGAGGTACGTCATTCAATACTACAGCTCCTCCGGCGGCACGTCGGACATGTCAGTTATAAATCGCATTACCCCATCATATTGGGCATTATGCATTAAACACTTGGTCCATAACATATACAATATTGTTTCATGGTGTAGGGTGATGCGGCAGACGACCAGCACGCTGCGGCCGCGCTCCGGCAAGGAGTACCGGCCGCTCGCGCCGCGCCTGGCCGCCGCGCGCCCCCAGCCGCAGCCGCAGCCGCAGCCGCAACCGCAGCCGCAGAACCAGCCGCAGCCGCAGCCGCACGCCCAGCCGCAGCCGCAGCCGCCGCCGCACGCCGCAGCCACGCGACTGCCGCCGCACCCGCACCTCTACTCCAACCTGCCGTAGCGGAGATTCGACAAGCAATAAGGCGCACGGCTAACGTGAAGTCAGTTGAATCGCAAACTACATCGAAAAAATGATGGTTGAATTTGAATATGATTCTTATCTTGCCATCGACGCTGCGGCGGCGGCGGCGGCGGCTCCGTGGAATAGGTTGTGAATTCGTGACGTAGAAGGAGGGGCGGCGCTGACATCGCGAGCTGCGGGCGGGCCTATTTAAATATATTTAAACTTTATAACGATAAGCAATAATAACTTAAAAGCGTATTATCTACCAAAGATTTAAAGTACCTTTCAAAGTGATCTCTAGCTGTACTTAATTCGAAATAATTAGTAACATTTATACTGAAATGAAATGTATTAAGCGAACTGTTGTATTCCTATAATGACTCCCATTCCTGTCCCGACTGTCCAGTCATTGTTTGTGAGTTTCCATTTAAATTTGTAATTCATTTGTAAACTCCGTCACCGGTTTATCTTAAGTACGATCCGTCCACGGTCTGTCCCACGCACCCGCCATCCGCAATTCCGCACTTCTGATGCGAAACCCACTCCTCCACTCGCACTCCCGCTCCGCACTCGGTTGCGTCGCACCCCGCATCCCACATATTCCGCACCTCCCCCATCCCGTATTCGCACTACTGCTCTCGCGCATTCCCTCCCTCCCGCACGTCGTGACGTCACACGCGATCTGTCAGCAAGGACTCGATCGTTCATTCCACAATTACTTCCCGTCGCCCTCAGCTAACTTCATGCCTATTATTTCTTTCGACAGTATTCACATTCGCCTCATTCGATAAACAACCATAGGATTTGATATTACTATTGTACTCATTAACAGTCTTTGATAAATATTTATTACGGAAATAATTGTAATATTTTGTTAGTTATAATGTGCCAAAGTATTATCGAACGGTTGAATAATTAAATAGCGTTTTACAAAATTATAGTTACTTGTTATGGAAAACTAAACGAATTACAAGACAGGTGAATAATATAACTGGACGCTGGCCCAGGCTCAGCCGGGTCATCTTGTTGCTGGTCGCTCATTATGATCCTCTACTGACCGCGCGCCCTGCGCACGCGCCGCGCGGGGCCAGGACTGTGGGGCTGCAGAAGATGATTATTTAATGAACCTTTACGTACAACGACCCCTAGTCTCTCGACTTTTTACGGCGATATTTTGATATTCGGAGTTTATTTGAAACCGCGTACGAAGTCTGAGGTTGTTAGACTTACGCTAGCGAATGAATTTATAATTGACTATTGTTAACGAACTCGAATTTCTCAATAAAATATGAACAAAGATCACGATGACTTTCATTTTCATGGGAGGGAAAGTGTTATTGTCGGGGGACGAAAACGTACAACTGGCTCGCGTGCCGAGCGCCGGCTCGCAGTCGAGCGGTCGAGCGGCGACTCAATCAGCGAGCGCCCGCCGCGCCTCGCTGCGTGCGAGCACTCGATCGCTGTTGCTCCAAAATTACTGGAAGCTCCGACGAGATTAAAAATGAAAATTTCGTTTAATGTAATGCCTGGTCATAATTTCATTGAAAGATCATTTTATTACTAAAAGAATATAGTAGGCGGTGTAATGTAATTTTTTAATAGTGGAAACGGTCGTTAAGCCTTGTCGAAGACCTACGGGTGGCTTGAGAACGTTTGAAACTGGGTTGCCCACTAACTTCTCCAATGGAGCAGCGTGGTGGAGTATGTTCTAGAACTCCCGCAGCTGTGTCTTTGGGGGAGATCTGTGCCCAGCAGTGAGTCGACGATGGGTTGTAGCTTAGCTTTTTACCTCAATGTAACCTAAGCAGTGCAACCTAAAGGACTTGATGTATTTTAGCTTTAGAGGCGTCGTCAGATTCGTCTCAATTGCGAGAGTGACATGGGTCTATCAAAATTATGAAACTTAACAAGGCCGATTTTTAGCACCATATTATTAAGAGTAGGTTATCAAAATAAAGGGTTTCATCAAAAAAATATAAATTGATGTACTTACTATGAAAACTAAAAAAAACAGTTAAAATATTATTGGAAAAAAAAACCTGATTGCGTAAACTGAAAAAATATTTTTTTTTATAGGAAAGATAAAAAAAAGTTGAAATATTAAAAAATATTTTACGCAGTCGTTTTTTTTATCTTTATAGAAAGCGGTTATCGACCGCAGCATCATCGCAAAATTCAGAAACATTTTTAAGCTCGAGGCACTTCACGGGGATTTTTTGCTTGTTTTTCAACGGGGATGAGGCACAGATTAACACTTGGAGCTTTTCAAAAAATACTGAACCTTGAGAATCACCACAAAATCACATGAATTATTTGAACGCGGCAGATGACGACTGCGGCGGGACCCGGGGATCTGGAAGATACCATATCAGATTCTATCGATATGGTGAGTGGACTTTCAGGCAAGCATGGTGAACTATGCATGGAAGAAGTAGGTATGTTAACTGGTTTGTCCACTGACTACTGCTGACTACTTCTCAGTAGAATGTGCTCCTCTGCAATGCACCGCGCAGTCGAGCCGTGCCAGCGCCGGCCGCGCCATCTGCTGGCGGCGGCGCTCCACACTTCTTCTGAAACACCTGTGGGTTTTAAAAATTGTTGTTAAATTGAAATGATGTTATAGAACATTCTATTTACTCATAATAGCGCAGTAAAATAGATGGACGCAAGACGTAATGAAATACAATGTCGCTACAGAGGCTGTACGCCGGCGCGGCGTGACGTGCGGCTGACGGCTGCTGAGCCAGAGGAGACGGGTTCGATCCCCGGCTCGGACTAACTATTGTTGAGTTCTTTAGACTTTACCTAAGATCGAGAAGTCTTCTTCGGAGCTTGGATTCGTGTTCGGTGCATAGCAATATGCTCTCTATGTGTTACACGGGACCTAAACATGACTAGGCACTCGGCGGAAATACTGGCGTGAACGAACGAACACGAACACGTCTTAAATTATGTAAAAAAAAAACAAGAGTAAATGAACACGAATCTATTATGTAACTCATTTTTTTCTTAAATTGATTAAAAAGTGGTTCCTCGAGCTGTAGGTAACTACAAACACAGTTACAAGTAGTGTGTCAGACACAACAATATGGTTTGTTTGATGTTTTTGCTTGTAACGTGTTCGATGGCGCATACAGGGACTTCTACGCCTCTGTACGTCAACGACAGTCGGTGTCAGCTGCCGAGCGCTGCCGGGAGCGTCGCGGAGTATCGAAGCAGTTGTCCTCTCCCTCCCGCGCCCCCCGGCGCCGCCCGCAGCCCGCAGCCCGCGCTCGCGACATCGCGACCCATCATAATCGGGATTTAGCGCCCGTTAAACTATGAACGGCGGCGCCCCCGTCGGAAGCTCCTCGCAGCTTTCATTGCGTTGTTTTATTAACGCTTAATGCTCTTGACCCGACTTGTAAGTGTATTGAGGCGGAAGTTATAACAGCCTCGAGCCGGCAAATGATTCCCGTCGGTCCGACTTGACGGTCAATTTTACTATAACTCTGTTTACCGATCACAGAATTGAGCAAGCGCGCACTTTATGACACACTAAAATAAAAAGTAAATAAATTCAAATGTGTGGAGTTAATTAGCTTCAGCAGAAGATTTTATGACGCACTAAAAGTACCGCCGGCCACGGGCCCCCCAGGACGGCAACCCCCACTTTATTTCAAGTTATTTGACTCCAGTCAAAACAACAAAGCAACTGATTGGTATCTCATATACTACTAATACTGTGCTAATACATTAAAATGTAAAAAAAAAAATTATAGTAATGTCTGTAAAGTTGGTTTACGGACGATAATTTAACGTGATAACGTCATAAGAAAAAAACCTTTATACAAACTGATACATAAAATAAAGCTAATTATTAAGGTAACAAAGGCTTTAAACAATAAATAAAAGACTGGAACAACTTACTGTATGTTGTTGAAATGTTACAGACTAAAATTGAATGAAAACACTGGGCGGGAGGCTGATGTTACACTTTTTTTCGTATGTATTCATTGATTTAAAAGACGTTATCACGTCAAAAAATAACTTTCAAATCACGTTTATCAAAACCACAAAAAATTATGATCAAACATTATCACATTACAGATTTACAGAAAAATCACCAGGGTTATGCCTAACATTACTGTCAAAGCGAATATCGAAGAGTAAAATCCTAAATCTTGCATCAAAGGGAACCGAGATACAAAAATATTGCAGGTATCGGATCGCAATTTAGAGAGACCCGTTAAGAATTCCCTTTGCGGGTCGCGAGCGGCGGCGGTGACGTCACGCCGCTGCAGCCGGCGACGGCGGCCGATTTTATTTAAAAGCACTCGAGCGAGCGCTCGCTCTGGAGGTTGGACCGCTTCCAGGACAGGTGCGCTCGTCGGCCGAGCCTGCGATTGATTCAAGGCGGTCTCCTGCAGATATACGAAAATTGCTCAGTCTCGTACGGGCTGTACAGGCTGTACAACCTGCACGCCTTGGCCGCCGCGCCGCTGGAGTGTGGGGTACACTTATACGATAAATCTTAATAGAAGCAACCGCTACGAAACAATCTGACAGTTCTTCTTGTATCTAATCTACTCCTGTTACCACAGATGTTCAGCAGCGAAGGGGCGAAGGGGCGGCCATAGTAAACTGTATCGTCTATTTACCGCCCACCTTGGAATACGAGATAAACACTTGTAATGCATGTTTGTTTGCTATGCCAGTTACATAAGAAACCTTCCCCCCCTTTAAATTGCACAACCACTGCGCTGGGTCACAGAATACATAATTGGTTGGGTCTGAAGCATACCTCTCTGACTATTTTGATCATATTACGAGTATTATGCTGACAATACCTAATTCAGTTTTTTATCGGCGATCTTCTTAGTTTGGAAAAAATCCAAGAGGGCGCCTCGATCGCCCCTCGCCCCCTAGCTGTCGTCTCTCGAAGGAACCCTTCCCTTGTCCCGCGCCGTGTCGCTATTCAGTGGTAGTTTCATTGCACGCGGGACCCGATTTTATAAATCACGACGAGGGTTCACGAGAAGGGTTTACAAGATCTCGTTACAAGAGGAGCGCTTCTTGTTATCGCCGCGCGGCCAAACAATGGGATGGGGTCTGCGGCGCTCAATAGCAAAGACTAACTCTAACGATTTAGAAGATTGGCAATATTGAGTCTTAATACTGAGTATCATCATCTAAGAGGACCATCTGTTTATCCTTCAGGCTTTTAAAGTCCACTGCTGGACATAGCCTCTCCTAATCTGCTACTCCATCCTACTCTATTAATTCAACAGTTTCTAATCAGCTGTCTTCTTCGGGTCATAGGTCCAGAAGGTTGGAGGACCAAGTACCTATCTCATATTGCGAGGGTTAGGTCATTTCTTACTCATCTTATTATTATCAGTCCCGAAGGAAATCCGAATAAAATAAAATAAAATAAAAATAAAGGCGACGTGGCCGGTGCATTGCCGCTTACGCATCCTAATCGTGGCAGCATCGGCGGGTAATCTTTGTTTGTCGACTACAGTCGAAGCCTCCCGGCTATCGCACCTGGACTTAATCACCGAATGCGGCAACGAGTCGCACCCCACCAGCGGCGCGCGGCGGGCGCGGGCGCGGCCGGCTAATGAGCCCTAATGTATGCTCCACACGAGCGTCGTCGCGATTTGCATTCCACTCGACTCGCGCAAGTGATTATAAATGAAGATCCATCTCCCCCTCGCCCCTCGCCCCCGCCGCCCCCGCCGCCCCCCGCTTAGAACAATCACTGCAAACACGCTTGTTTATGGAAATGCGTTAATGCATCGCTCGGAAGTTCTTTCACTAAGTTTATACTTACTGCTCGTGACTTTTGCGGTACGACCCGCGCGCGCGGCGTGCGACACCGAGCGACACCGAGCGACACCGAGCGACACCGAGCGACACCGAGCGACACCGAGCGACACCGAGCGACACCGAGTGACACCGAGCGCTGCACCGCGAATGGAATACTTAAGAATAAAATAAAAAATAATTGAGCCCTCCTCGGCAGCGGCAGGCCGGGACACGGCGCGGCCCTCGAGAATGCAGAGAATTGAATGTCATTATGATCATTTCCGCGACACAATGGCGCAGATCCTTTCAGTGGTATTGAAAAGTTAATTTTTGCCGTTCGCTCGTTCGCCGGAAGATTTGTGAAGCCGCAAATTAGCTTTCAAGTGGTGCGGCTCCGCGGGCGCGCGTAGCGTGCGGGAGAACATGGGACATAATAACGGAAACAGATCGCAATGAAGCGAAACTGGAAAGTAAAATTTGAGTGGAGAGCGGAAATTTAAATTTGAGCAGTTGGAACGCGGCTAATTTGTTTGTTTTGCAAAACGAAACTCATTAAAAGATTCGTGAGCGGGACGGTTTTTAATAATATGGTGTCAGAGGGCTGCGGCCGCCCGCGGCGCCGACACAAACAAAACGCGGCTGCGGCTTGCGGCTCGGCCGGCGACCTGTATTCAGTTTAGAAACACACTAGATTGAATTCTAAAAACGATTCCTCAGATTATTGTTTTAAAGTAACTTTCCGCTCCACCAGCCCACCGACAGTGTGGCCGCTCCGAGGCCACCGAGCCTGAAGCCCGAGCACGGGCGGCCGCGACGTCTCGCCCTGCACTACCTCACCCCTCGCTCAGCCCGCGCGTGCCGCTGTCAATAAAACTAAATATTCATCAGCGAGCCGCATTCATTACGCTGCACTTAGGCTTAATAGCGCCCCCCTACCCCCTCCCCCTCCCCCATCCCATAAATAAATGCCATGTCTTCGTGTCGTTTGCCGTCACGCCTGACCTCTTTCAACATACTTTCTGGTGTCATATACATTATTGACAGCCGGACAAATTATTAGTATAAAATCATGACAAAAGTACAAGCAACCTTTATTGAAGAGTCTTTTGTAAAACCTGTCCTTTGCACCCCCGCAGTCCCTGTATTCCCTGCGCCCCGTCGCTGCGAGCTAAACACGCAGCGTAATTGCACGCGTCTACTTTAGGAAATCGTACTCAAGTCGGGAAAGTCCTGAATCATTGCAAGCAGCTAACGTGGTAGCGGTGACTTTAAAAATGTAATTCTGGGGTACCTGTTGACATTGATTCTCTGTAATGCTCGAAGGCATGTGAAGTCTGCCAATCTGAACTTGGCCAGCGTGGTGGACCCCTCCCGCTCCCGGTGGTGTACTCAGATGCCGCCGTTACAATCTGGCTCGCTTGAACTCGTTCAGTATGGAATGTACGTACATCGTCAAATCAGATCCGGGATTCCGTTAGCATAAACTATTGACTTTTATTATCTCGTAAACGGCGAATAGTGGAACGACGGCTGACGAGGAGGGTCGGGGGCGCGCATTAGTATGCGGCGCGCGGCGGCGGCGGCGATTGAAATAAAGAAACGACGTCTATATCTGTCCGCGTCGCGCATGCCTTGTTTACTACTGCAGTTAACACTGAAACACTAAATCCCCTTTTGAAATTACACTTTCTGCGGAAATCTTTCAAGAAAGATGACTTCATACACGAGCCAGAATATCGTTCTGGAATAAGTCGTGATGGAAAACTACTCAAGCAATGTTGACAGCTGATTAGACAAAATGTTAATAACATACAAAATGTAGGCAACGTGCATTTCAATAAATCAGTACACCAGTACCTGTGTCCAAAACTAAAATAATGAGGCCCCTGACAGCACTGCTTCCAGCTCCGCCAGCTGCGAGCATCGCTACATCTGAGTGAGACTCAGGAGTAAAGCTCTGCTGAGCATCGCGCAGCGCTGAGAGTGTCGCGACTGCGTTCGGCAGTTGTTTCCCGCATTTTATTCGGCGGCAGTCGGACCGCTCTTCATAAGATAGATAGATAGATAGATAGATAGATTCATTTATTTTTATCACATTTCAGCATAATTACATTACACAGTTACAGTTGTACACATAACATTATTTATAAATTGGTCATCTTGGTTTTGTGTTAACAATTATTAACTTAAATTAAAGACCTGTATGCTGGCTGTGACAAAAAAAGGTGACCACTCAGCATTAAGCTACAACGCATAACGCGTAATAGCGCTGATTTTCAGTGGTACCTGTAGTGAGTGGTATTCGGACACCGACTCTGAACAAATTACATGTAAAGTAGGTACACACCAGATGAGTGAAGAAAAAAACAAAATCCTTAAGTAAGTAAGTATACAGTAAATAAAATATACACAAGTAGGTACCAATTTTTAACAGTTATTAATTTCGTACAGATTTTATTTTTTAGATATTTAAAACGAAAAAATTAACAATGCTTTCTTAATATATAGTTCAATAGAATATAATAATATCTAATATATATATCCTAAATATCTAATATAAGTACTTTGATTCTAACATGTTATTATTTATTTATTTATATCGTAGGTACTTCTTTTTACTCATATAAGTAGTTTCATTTTTTTTTATGTTCCTAAATAAAATAACATGTAGGTTACAATTTGTTATTTAAATACAAGGCAATAGTAACTGAGAGCACTAACAAAATTTTTAATTTGTGTAAAATCTAATATTTTTATAGTGACTCATATACGTTACTTTAAATATCCAAGAACCAATTTTATGAGTAGGTACATATAAATACAGTTTCCTATTTAAAATTATTTAGTTAGGCTTAAAGACAGACAAATCATTTTCACATTTTATTCGATGAGCTAACGAACCAGACTCACGGCGCGCGTATATAATTCCTCGACGAATAAAAACATAACGCGTCCACATTACCGTGTGTTAGCGCGTTTGTAAAGAAATATGTTGCATACATTCCCACGCGTGCCGCGTATTCCATTTTAATTTCTTTACATGAATAGGTAGTGATTTGCCGCGAGGCTGCGGCCCGCCGCGACAGGTTCGGAGAATACAATTCATTGAAAAATTACAAAAACCTTTTGATCGAGTTTCAACATTTGCTGCGTGGCCTTTCAGAACAGAAGTACGACTCCGCAAACATCTCATTAAATGTAAACATTAAAAGAGATATACTTGGTTATACATATTATCTTATAAAAAACATTATCTTTATTGAGTGTATAATGCATCCATTCTAAGAAGCATCGATGACGGACGAGCTATATCTGGTCGCCAAAAGCCCGCGACAAGTCTGCAGCGCCGGGCGGATGGCGGAGCTCGCGAGTATCTGCACTCGTCAGTCAGGTTCAGCTGACTGCTGGAAGGCGGCAGGAATCGAAACGAGTTTAGTAAACGCGCCTCAATATATTAAACAAACTCTCATGTTGAAATATGCTGCCGGCCTGACTGAAAAATATTATGTGAATAAGCATTGGAGCAGCGTGGCGGAGTATGCTCTATACATCCCTCGACTTTTTGTGTTTAAAAGAATCATCAAGAACGAAGTAATCACTGTACATACATTAAAAAAACACATGCAGTCCAATATAGAAGCTCCTCCTTTTTCCAAGTCGGTTAAAAACTACAAGCCCATGATTAGTGTGATTATAATTAGTAAGCGTAAAGAAACGTATACGCTTTAGATTTGAAGGCAATAATTTAAAAAATATTTTCAGATCTCAAATAAATTGTAAAATTCTTTTGTACAGTGACATTACAGTAGCATTATCATAAAACTCGCGAAAGTGTGCGATTTGTCAAGTTAAAAGCCGGATGTTTTGCAAAGTGTGTGCGCGGTGACCTACATGCGGATGGGACGATGGGGTGTAAACGCGATACCACACACATCTCGTGTGTCGGAGCCCATTCGAAGGCTCCTCGCGCTCGAGCGGCGGAGCACTACACGGGGCTCCCTCGGCCACTCCTTAATAAGGTAAAAGGATTCGCTAATTAATCAGAGGAGCCCGATACACTTCATACGTCTCGGGGTTCAATGGCGGTCGAGATAAGACGGAGAGGAGGTTCGGGAGTGTTTGTGATGTCCTTTGCCTGCCGACCCGGCGTGCTTTATGTGGTTTCAATTTACATTAAGAGTATCATGACTAATTAAGTAAACAAACCCGACATATTCGGTCCGACGACAGAGCTTAGGAACGAGCCCGAGATAGTATTGATTGTAAATGAGCTGTGTGGTGTATGACCTGCGCTGTAATCAATGGAGAGGCTTTTTTCCTGGTGCCCCATATGACACTATCCCTCAGCGATGCTCGCAGCGGGACTGCCCGGGTATGCAAGTCGCTCTCACGCGAGAAGTCTGATCATGCAAGCGTCACGCACCGTAGACGTTTCTGAGAAATGTGCGATTTAATTTAAGAAATTACAGATCACCTCCTGTAACGGTGCAGGAAACACCGCGGGGATATCTGCTGTCATGGGCGGCAGCGGATGGGTGGTGCTGCAAGCTCGTTTGCTATCCTGTAGCATAAAAAAAAAAAAAATGCCTGAGAGTTCTCCTTAATGTTTTCGAAAGCATGTGAAGTCTGCCAATCCGCACGTGACCACGTGGTATGATGGACTGCGAGGGACGGCTGTGGTGGATCCTTTGAAGCCTGTCCGTCGTGCTGGGTATGTCTGAGCATCACAAAGCCCCTTGGATATTAACCGCCGGCGCGGCGCCCCGCAGGCGGCGGCTTAATATCCTAAATTTTAAGAAGGCCATACATTTACATTACGGCTTACTTCTATATTAAGAACGTCGCAACTGTACTGCGTAGTGACGAGCGGAGCAGCTATAGGTAGTGTTGTGCAATTACATTATACATATGGAGTACTTTGGAATATAAATATTTTACAACCGCTTAAATAATGCTCATGTTTTATAATAACTCTCTTTCCTAATGCTGCTTCCACATGAGACATAATTATGCTGTAAGAAAGAATAATAACTGACCTGAACGTGTGTTGAAATGCTGTCTCAATAAGCCAACTGGCCAAATTACAGTGCTGGCTAAAAATATTTTAGAGACAAACATTCACGGTCCTTTATACAAAGAGTACCATTGTCGAGCCCCTCTACCACATGCGCTGCGAGTGGCGGCACACTGCCACACTCTGCCACACACTGCTACATTCTGTGTGCCACATAATGGCGCTATTTACACAGCTGTGGAAGGCTCTGGAGGCACGCTCGCGGCCGCCGGCGAACGGTTTCCGCTTCCGGCCGCTACGCGCTACGCCACTACGGCGTAGCGCTACGCCGTAGCAGTGCAATTGCGGATTATAATTTTATTTTGTAAAATACGAGTGTTTTTATTACGTTTTTACGAGTCCGCCGCCAGCCAGCGGGATCGATTCGTCGCGAGGCTTTTTTAAAGGTAATAAATGTTTTTCGGCGACGAAATGGATATTAAATTCGCGAAATGGTGTCGATTATGGCGCCTTTCGCAATAAGGCAGTCGTAAAAATTTATCGACAGTTTTAATTTGGGTGCGACTGATGCGATTAAAATTATTTATGACGTACATTCTCATACATCGAGGCCGGTACTGCTGCGGTCTTTTTTGCGTGTCCTTTTGCAATTTCCAAAATTATAAATACCATCACCTTCTAACATGATAACGAATTGAATAATCCTTTCCGTTAATCAAAGAGTACTTATAAGCCAATAAAAAATTATTTGCAGCATTATGGAGAATTAGTGTGTTATATTTATTATTTTTGTGTTTTATTTATTTCAACCACAAAGAGAGCTCCATTATCTTATTCAACAGCTCGTCGAGCTCGTTAAGCTCGTTTGCTATCCTGTATCCATAAAAAAAAAATATATCTCGTTTTTCAACTACACTTGTAAGTACAAATCGTCTGAATGCTTTTACAAATCAGTATATCCTGGCACAAGCCCGCGCAGCCACGGAGAGCAATTAGTGGCTTAAAATAATGCGCCGGGAAGCTTCCTCTCGCGACGGGCGGGGAGTGCTTCACTTGGCCCGCGGCCGCGCGCCGGATCCAAATATTGTCTGCGCCTGTCAGGCACCTGCCGCACCGACAGTCGGATAACACTGTGACCTAGTCGACGACAATCTCATAGATAACAATATCTGATGAAATTAGCTACGATACTTAATATAAGTTGCACTCAATGCCCTCATGGCGCCCGTCCGCGCTTGTTATCCGCCTTCTCCCGCACTAACACGGATATGCGTATCTGATTAAATACAATGACGTGCAGCCGCTACTGTCTTCACTCTTCACAGCGGAGTCTTCTTGAGACGCGACATGTATATTATCAGTTAGCAACAGCAGCCAACGGGTTGCAATTTCGAATGGAGACAGTTATTGGTCGAAAAGTAGGACCATTAGTTCCTGAAATATGGAACAAATTTGGTGCGCGAGGAATACGACTCGGCGGAGCAGGAAGGGAACACACGTCCTCGATAATCTTTTGCTTCGCTAATCCGAATGCTGAAATGATAAATTATTTTAATCGCAAATGGAATGCTATCGCGTTCATATGATAGAGGACAAAGTAAGCACGTGTAGATCACGTTCCACGTCTATATATCTGAGCACCACGGTAAGCAATGCCAATGGCGACTAAAGTCTGTAGTCACCGCAGCACACCGCAGCACACCGCAGCACACCGCAGCACACCGCAGCACACCGCAGGCCGCCGCGCGACGCGTAATCGTAGCAATTAGGCGCCTAATTGCAGAGCAATACGTTACGTCCCCTTAACAGCGTATTATTTTCTACTTCTGTTCGTACTGCACACTAATTCTGGCTAAACGTACTGTAAATGCCACGTGAAAAAGGTATTTAAATCACCAGTTTACTGGTTGGTTTCAAGATAATTTTATCTCAGATAATAAAATGTAAAATTAGATGTCTTACCTTATCTAACTCGACAGCTTTGTTCGGTGAACAAACAAACACGAGTGTGTAAAATAAAAACAACACCCGCTCACCGACCGGGTCAATGTAAACTACGCACTCGTATTTCTGCACGATGTTAAGGTGTCCATCGAATCTAGTTGTTGACTCGCGGCCTCACCTTCACGCGGCGCAAGGTTACGCCGGCGTCCATATCAACGTCTGCTGCGTAGTCAATGTCATTGATTAATCCGGAATTCTTGAATATTCAAAGAAAATTTAATAAAATGCTTGATGTCTAAATAAATTTTCATTCATAACCAATTAATAATTACTAAATAGATGCGAGCTAGTAGCTGTATTTTAATGGAATTCACGGAAATACATATCGATGAATAAAACACATCAGATCAAGCAGGCAGCTATCGGCGGTCCCGGCGGCGGTCCCGGCGGCGGTCCCGGCGGCGCGGCGTTCCCGGCCCGGTGCAGGCGCGAGGGCCGCGCGGTGCGGGGCCGTCCCGGCAGAGGCCGGTCCCGCACCGCGCGGCCTCCATCACTAGCAGCATCTGAGGGAGCAGACCGAGCTCGGCGAGGCTGGCTCTGTGGAGTGGTTCGCTGGAAGGTTGTACCGGAGGTGACTGGCCTCGAACAACAAAACAACAACCGTAGCAAGTACTCGGGCGGACACCGGCGGACACCGGCAGCTCTCCAGCGGGCGCGCCGGCAGCTCGCGTTCCGAGAAGCGTGCCAGCCTGCCGGTCCTCGGCCAGCGCTCCCCCCGCGCCCGCGGCACGAGGCTGGCTCGGAATTCACGTCCGCCGCCGCCGAGAACAACCTGCAACGACACGTGACTTGATGAGCAATGTACTCACATTTTTATTCAAATCTATTTAAATTTCAACCTTAGTTAACGTAAAGGCCAGTAAGGTCTTCATCGGCTGGACGCATCCCTGCTCACGCCGGCGGCGCGTGCGCACCGGGCCGCGGGGCCGCGCTATCTAATCACCACGCAGTTTTAGCTTGCAATAAATCAGGTGAAGATATCCTCACACTCGGTCTAGATAAGGGTTCGCACGCGAGGCCGCAGTGTGGGCCTTATACTGGGCCGTGGCCTCGCCGCCGGGGACAGCGCTATCGAACACACAAACTGACCTATTAATTATTTTATTCCCCCCCTGGCTTTATACATAGTACCTACTGATAGAACACTGTATGACGTGGACAAAGGTATACCCGTACCAACAAGGTACCGATCGGGCGTCCGTGGTGTAGGTGTAGTCCGATGGCGTAGCGTCCATAGCCCAATGGCTCGCGTCGATTCAATGTAATCGAAAAAGTTAAGCAACGACGGGCGCGGTCGGTTTGTGGATGGGTGAACGCTAGTGGAAAAAAATTTCATGGAAGCTACCGTACTTGAGAGGGCATGTAAAGCCGCCGGTCTCGGTTGTTTTCAATGCTGGAAGCAGTCGTTAAGCCTTGTCGAAGACCTTCGGGTGGCTTGAGAACATTTAACACTGGGTTGGCCACTAACCTCTCCACCAATCCGCATTGGAGCAGCGCGGTGGAGTATGCTCTAGACCCCCCGCAGCAGTGTCTGTGGGGGAGACCCGTGCCCAGCAGTGGGACGTCTATGGGTCGCAGCGGACCAGCAAGGTGTTAGCATACTCTTTTCATTGTCTATCGTCTTGTCTATGTCCTTCAGCGATCACGTGTTTACTATAAAAGGTTTAATGCAAAGCTTAGCAGTATTGCATCATGCGCTAGCTTCTAGCATTCCCTTATCTATGAAATTACATTATCGTGAAACTTGATACGAGGATACATATTGGTACTTGATCATTAATTTGTTTCTAAGACAAAGTGCACCTTATTAGTACAACATTGAAGTTTGTACGGAGAGCGGAGCGGCGGCCAACTTTGCTTGTTAGTGTCTAAGACCGGTCGGCGGGCTCGCGGTGCTCACGGTGCTGCGGCGCTCGACGAGACACTTTTGCTCGTTACGGAGCAGCGCTCGGCGAGGCAGGGCCGGATTTAGAGGTCTGGAGGCCTCGGGGCAACAAAGGACTGGAGGCCCCCTGGTCCCAAATTATTTTCCGAACGAGACAACTTTTTTCAGTCGAGTTTTTCAATCAATTATTTATTGTGAAACCGAGTAGATTCTTTTAGTATTTAAGAAACATATAAAAATATAGATCAATGATTTCTGTTAATATTTAAGAACAAAGTAAACATTTTCGCACAAAGGTAAAGGTGAAGGTAAATAGCGAAAAAAATATCAAAAGAAAAGTTACTAATGTTTACTAGTCGTTTGAACCGGTGTTGGCGAAATGCCGATCGTTGTAGAGTTATTCAAAAAGCAAACAATAATAGATATCTCAGTTTCAGATTCAGATTGAGATTAATTTATTTTTCATTACATCGTAATTGTATACGCTTAATGAACGTCATTACATTTTTTATCTACGCTGGTTCACAAAGTTGATGCTGCTTTCAAATTTTCAATTTAATAATTTGATACAGGTACATAATTTTTGAACTTAAAGTGGAGCTGGAGATACTTTGCACCAAAGGCTTCTATCGTTTAAGTAGTCATTTATTATATAGAATACTTAACTAGAGAGGTTAAATTAAGTTAAGGTGTTAATTTGAGTTTCAAAGATCTCAGATCAGAATTCCGTCTCGAAGGTAAAAGTTAGACCTAGGCGCTATTAATTAGCAATATAAGAACTAAATACCAAGATTTTGGAAGAATAATTTTTATTTGTTCTTTACAAAAATTGATTAAAAAAAATTACTAACATCGACAGACTGAAAACTGTAATTTTAAATTTATTATTTTTACATCATAGGATGGCTGGATGTAATGGCACTGTGATATTCATGTTACACCTATATTTAGGTCTATACTTATGACAAATAAATGATTATAATTTCGTTTCTGTAGTGAAAATTAATATTAAATAGAAGCGGCAGTTGTTTTTCTGTAGAATATTAAAGTTGACACACACACACACAAGTTGATACACTTGACTGCGGTTCGTTTAGGTGCAAAAATATAAAGGAAATCCAACAACACGACGCCGTATATTAGCGAAGCCGCAGATCGGCGATGTAAAGTCGGCGAACTCGGCTCATCACCGCTTTCGGCCAAGCAGTTGTCGCCGAACTCCGCCGCTCGAAGGACTCGCCGCAACGTCGCGTCTTTTGGAGAACTGTTCTACTTTGAAGATGCGTTAATTAATTAAGTAAGTTTCCCACTTGTTCGAATGGCGTTGGCAATGGTTTGATACGTTGGAAAGGGCAGCGAGCAGCAAAATGAATAGGAGGAAACATTACTTAGTGGAAAATCAATCTGGATTCTCATTGGTTTACTCAAATCATAGTTGAGCCAAAGGTGAAGAAATGTATTCAGGTAAAAAGTGGAAGACAAGGGATTATCTAGTCCGCGGTGGAATCGAATCAAGCCTTTGATAGAGGACTTTGATAATCCGGTTTTAGTGATTAGTCCAGTCACAGTCCACGACTCTGCGGATATTATGGAATGGCTCCAACCACGCACTTTTCATTGTGAGCCAACGATAATAATTCGGTGTAAGCCGGGCCCTGCTGCGTAATTCGTACTTTGAAGAGTTGAGGAAAGCACTGTTACAATAATATAGGAAGTTTTGGCTCTGCCGGAAATGGAACCCGCAATCCTTCAACGTTTGTATTGTATTGTATTGTCACGCCTCAGGCCGGGCCGTAGAACAAACAAATGAAACCACCGCGTTTTGTTCGACGTATAATTCAGGCGCTCGAAAAAATTGATTAAAAGCAATATGTGCTCTCGCTGCGTGATGCTGTTATTTTTCAATAATAAAACGAAAGCAAACCCATCGAAGTTAGGGCGCACCTTCGATGCGTCGGCCGCGGGCAGCCGAGGGCACGCCACACTGGGCCTTATTGCTAGGCAGGGAGAGGTGCAGTCGGCGTGTACCGGGGAGTTATGAGGTTACGTCTACTCACAAAGTTTTCTTCGGGACGCGCGCGCCTGACGAGCGCCCAATTTATATAATCCCGTCAAAGGAAAGGTACAAGTCTATATTGAATTCGCAAATGTGACTATGTCGAATATATAGTGTAGAATTCTTGTTGTTAAAATATTACTGAGGTCACTGAGTATGACGAAAGATAATCACTTTATACTGGAATATTACGTATAATTTTGTTTGATGTATGTTCAGACCAGAGCCCACCAGAGCTTGCGCCGCTGTTTAAGGGATTCAAAATATTGAAACAGCGCTAAATATAAGTAACATACAAATAAGATGACATCGGATTTATCGGGAGCCATGATGCTTACGATTATGATACATGATACACAAAGCCGTGAGCCGTTAAAGATCTCGAGCAAGACCCAACTTATGTAGCAGAAGACACGCACTGGCGTAACTCGGGGCAATTTTCTTTCCCATACCTTGTACTGTATTCTGTGCCCGAACGGAGAGGGGGCTATGGATCTACAAGATAGGGGCAGATCGGCGCATGCCTCAGTGTCCGGAATGTCCATCTGTATGATAATGTTTCCCGGCTCTGGCGGGCTCTGCGCCTGACTGCCAATCATTGGATGACTCGTGGCCTTTGCATTTAATTTAGTGGAATGAATATATCATTGATAATGTTAAATATATGTTATGTATTTTCGATCAATACCGTAATTTTCTTGATGTCAAATTTTATGTAAGTTTATTATCATATCCAAAGTGACATCGCTCACAACTAGAAATAGGTCCGCTGCATGTCGTCCCGCCGCCCGCGCCCCGGGTTCGTAATAAATGCCAATTATTTTAGCAGGTTACTTTATTGTCATCTTGAACAGTAAGCACACAATACCGTACATAGTGTTTAAATATGTGCAATATGAAATTTTATCTACATTTGCATGCCTGTTAGGTACAATAAGAGTTTATAATTTGTATATGTACCTACCATCCTTATATGTAGGACCTTATTCTAAGCAAATAAAGATATCGAAATTGAAATTTAACTGTACTTGACATTATCAGCGCTAATTATATTGCACGCCGTGCCGCCGCGATTGGCTCATATTCGCCCCACTTCGAATATTTTTTAAATTTCGAACGTACTCAAGTTCATCTATCCCTTTCACGAACTTACTGAAATATGTCACATTTGAATTTGGAACGCAATATTACATAGAGTAGTTTATGCACAGTGGTATTTGCGCAGAGTGATAAACGCATAGAGCTTTATTTTTCGCGACTTCGTAACAATAACATTGAAATGCGTAAACAGCAGCACATAACTCCAAAGAGGATAACCTCGAGTTAAATATCAAGAAAAGACTAAGGAATGACAATTTTATTTTCTTTTAATAACATATTGACATCCTCTTTTTTTTTCTATCAACACACGAGTGCATTCGAACCCCGTATTTGAGTAAGAGCCACATCTACCATAAGTGGCCCATTCCACAGCCACAGCGCACGGTTCGTTTCGCTCAGCGCGAGGATATGGAGCGCACTTTACCAAACTACTTCTGTGCCGTACTCACTTTATTACTTTTGTAATACCTTATTGTTTGTCTGAGAACCGGTAAGAACTTTAACAGCAGGTCGACGTAGGTAAGTCATCGTAGGTAAACTCGCTAAAGCGTTAGCCAAATTACCAGCGCTTCACAAAGCGCCAGCAATTCCGTTGAACAGCTACAAATTAGCAGTCGCCACTGCATGCGTCGGGCCAGGCGAATGTAGCAGGCGTAGTAATTAACGCACCTCGTCGGCGTGACGGCAGGGGGTGTGCGCTGTGTGTACATGAACAGGCTTCCAGAGAAGTGGAGCAGGACATTGGTCAGAGGCTGCCACTGCGCTGGGCCGCGTTCAGCTCGCGGCGTGGCCCGCGCGGCTGTCTTGAATAATCAATATGTATTGTATGTAAAAGGAGAAGCTGACTGACTGACATATCAATGCAGGGCCTAAACTATAAGGGTTAGAAACTTGAAATTTTGCACAGGGGTTCCTTTTATAACGAAGGGGAGCACTAAGAAAGGATTTTTGAAAATTCGTCCCCTAAGGGGGTAAAACGGGGGTGCAAAGTTAGTATGAAACTTTGCCGTTTTTGAAGTCGTTAGACGGGTAGACGTCGTTAATGGGTCTAATTCTACGCGAGCGAAGCTGCGGGCGTCCACTAGTATACATATAAATAAAAGGAGAAGCTGACTGACTGACATATCAACGCAGGGCCTAAACTATAAGGGTTAGAAACTTGAAATTTTGCACAGGGGTTCCTTTTATAACGTACTGGAGCACTAAGAAAGGATTTTTGAAAATTCACCCCCTAAGGGGTAAAACGGGGGTGCAAAGTTAGTATGAAACTTTGCCGTTTTTGAAGTTAGTGAATGTCTAATTCGACGCGAGCGAAGCTGCGGGCATCCCTAGTGGATGATTATAAATAAAGCGGAAAGATTTGTTTGTAATGTTTTCACACAAAAACCACTGGACCGATTTCAAATATTCTTTCACCATTACAAAGCTGCATCTTCACTGAGTGACACAGGCTATTAAATATTACTAGGTGTAAACGAAACTATTGTTATGTCTAATTCCAGGCGAGCGAAGCTGCGGGCGTTCACTAGTATATAATGTTTTGGTCGATACGGGTAATTGCTGTACAAATCTTAAAAGATTTTTTGAGAGTGAAGAATTTAATTCAAAATTTAATTTCACCAGGACCCAGCATTAATATAGGCTGGAAAACATTGTTTAGGCAGTAGGTGCTTCGGAAGGTACGTCAAGCCGGTTGTTTTGAATGGAAAAACAATCGCTAAGCCTCGTCGAAGGCCTTCGGGAGAACATTCGACACTGGGTTGGCCACTGAGCCCTCCACCAATCCGCATTGGAGCAGCGCGGTGGAGTATGCTGTGGACTACTCATCTATACATATAGCGCAGATGTGACGTGCCGAGACATTTCCGCAGGATAAATAACAAGCGGACACCTCCATGTCAATTGGACATACATATTATTTGACACCCAAAAAACCTTCTCATCAAATCCCTATGACGAGAGTAAAATGCTAAGATACTGTAAAGCATCGTCATAAAAAAAGTTAAAGATACTATGTATTAGCAAACCTGCAAGTAAACTTGTCTGATACCTACATATTTTGTAGTCACTAGGGCGATCTGCCAACCTGCACTGGGCCAACGTGGTGGCTATCCTTGACTTGCCAAATGTGTGATGATGGTTAATGATGGAGCATTCCAAGGGATTGCAGTGTAATAAAGTGAAAAGTGCCAGGTTGGCGCGCAAGCTAAGCAAGCTGCAGGGCGGTCACTAGCTGTTCCGAAGTGACGCTACAGCCTTCTAGTATGAGATATACTAGCGGGCACCCCTGACGTCGGCTTCGGTGCATTTTGCAAAATGTCTGTTAATCATGACATTCAAATATTCATGAAAGAGTTTTTGATACGGGATTATAATTACTAAAATATATTCTTTATTCAAATTTACTAGTTTAACCTCATTATAAAATACTGATTTTATAAATAAAATAAAAAAATAAAAATAAATATAGTGCACTGGCAGTTTAATTTGTTTGCGTTGGAAAAAAAAAACGATAGGTCGATCGCCCCGCCCCGTTCCCGCCAGTTTCGAGCGAGTTGCTATAGCACCTGTGCTGCCAAATCCGCCGCCGCTCGGCAGTCACAGATCTCGGGCCCGCACGCGCAATCCTGATATTCCGTCTCCCTTCCACTCGTGCGCGCCGAATAGACGATGGCATCTTCCGTCTCGGGTCCCGCCGACGGCGCCGGAACGGAGCTATTATTTAATTAATTGTGAAAAAAAAACTGTCATGGCGGCCGCGGACGCGCCTCATTTAAAATTGTTTAAATAATTTTGTGTTTAAATAATGTTGTGTTAATTATGTGTTGTTGTTTAAAATGTTTTATTGTTTTTTTGCTATAATCTGAACCGCGTCCCGCCTCGCGATTAGTGACCGAACTGTGTGAGACAAAAACTACAGTGCACGTCGGAGTACCTCCGCGAAGCACCTGCAGGCACGTGCCCTGCGGGTGCCGTCGCCAGGGTATCAAGTAAGTGCGCATGAGGTCCGTTCCACTTGCAGCTTTGTCTCGTCGTGTACCCTCCCAGGGCAGCTGTAACTACAGCCTCAAGATACTTAGTGCATAACCATTTTTGTACACATATAGGTACCTACAACAGTCCACTCGCCGCAACATTCAGTGTGGATAAATTGACACTACCTATGAAATGTAACTTATTTAGAAAAATTCTTACAAATTACAGAATACTTTCACACTGCCATATAAATTTGTACTCATTAAGTTCAAAAGCTAAAATGATTCGTCGACAAAAGGCGAGTCACAAGCTCCGCACCGCCGCTGAACGAGCTCATTACGCCGCGAGGGGTCTCGGCTCAGTTTCGCTGACTTTCCTTAATTTAGCTGACGTCTGACGAGAACACTTGCTAGGTGAGGCCCGGCGAGGCGATAGGACCGGGGGACAAACACTTAGTTTATGGTTTAAATAATAAATATCAAAAATTTACCAAGATAGCTTGGGTACTTACCCAAATGACAATGAAAATTTACAACATAAAATATGTATTACCAAATACATTATAATACTTCAATAAAAATCTAACAAAATTAACAAAATTACTTCAATAATTAGCTGGGATTCGATCCCAGTACTTTTCAATGCAAATATTTTATAATGTTTTGAGTCCCTATTTATGTCTATCCATCACGCGCTGAGAACTCTTTTCCCTGCGCATACTCAACTTGATTGACTTTCGTCGTGACAATTAGAAAGAAACAAGAAATTGGAATGTTTAAGTTCAATTATAATAAATGGTGGCGTTATAACTGTGCAGTGCACCTCGTGGCACAAGTTTGAAGTATAACTATAACATAAATATACGTCAGAAACGTTGCACAGTCAACCCGACTCATCGATGTATTGGGACGAATAATCCGTCGGCCGACTTGTGTGTAATGAGTTAAGTTTCATGACTTAAATACTGACTTGCAAGGTAATAATAAACTCTAAATCCATGACAATAGGGTTCAACGCTCCGAAGGCGGCGCGGCTGCTTACCTCAGCACTTCGATTCGTGTTCTCGAGTAGCATTCTCACGCGGTAGAATAGTTTATGGGAATCCAGGAAATTGGTTCCAAAATTGAACGTTTACAGTCAAATTGAATGGTATTTTTTACGTGAAGGTTTCATGCGCCGGCACAGTACCTACACGTTTTAACGCGACAACCAAAGTTCAAACCTTATTTCTATTGCAAATGAATGAATGGAATAGTGATGTTAAATTTCACCCAGGACCTGCGATAGCAAGGTTCGGCGGCAGAGCACTCAGACGTGCGGCCTCTGAGCTTTGTTTTACCGCTCTGATAGACTTAGACGCCAGTATTTTTAACTTTGTTTATTTATTGCATTACCATGTACATCAAACACATATTCATTACAGAATACATCTTAGCATGGGCCCTGCAGGGCGCAGCGAATTATATTAGAAGAGAGGAAGACGCTGAAATTATAAAGCGATTCATTTTTATATCAATTTATTATGCATCAATATAATTAGGTACTAAGTAGGTACTTACCTATTCTATAACTTTTTTCCAACGAGTGTTAAAATTAAATGTTTTGTGTATAAAACTTAGAATTTTAGAGAACTCGTCCCGACCAGCGATAAAAGTACGTTGACGTCTCCTCTAGCATTGCCAGAGTCCATAGAGAAAGTATAGAACATATAGGACGGCGATCTATCAATTGTATATTGTATATATCGTAGTCGAAGAATTCGTAGACAATAGGATGGAATGTAACACTCGAATGGACTCCCGATACCGCTACGGACTGCGGCGCGGATGCACTCGTAGCTTGTGGCAGCGTGTACTAGTAGCATGTGGCAGCGTATAGCAGCTTGTGGCAGCGTGTAGCAGCTTGTGGCAGCCTGTAGCAGCTTGTGGCATAGCAGGCGCGAGCCCGGCCTTCTCGATAGCCGGCATTCATTCCGTTGAGTAGCGATGAGCGGCAAGTTTGACCGATCAAAGGCAAGTGTGCTGCTCTCTGAACTAGTACAGACCTCATACTAACAAACCGAGCAGCCGATGCTCCCAATAACATCCTACACTGTAACATTTTTAAAATGCAAATTACTGCATAACCGTAATGTGCATGTGCTCTGAAAGCGCAAACTAAATCTGTTAAAATTTCTGCTCCGTTTACTAAGTTTCGCGTCAGTACATGACGATAATGTCTACGAAATGTGCCGTTTGCGAACACTAATTACATTTAAAGTAACCTGTCCAGTAAAAACACTGTTCTTTTGAACTCGATACGTCATGATCGTCATTACGATACGTCATTACTGCGATAGACAATGCTGTTTTTAGTTCAAACACCTTTCCAGGCGGTTCGGAGGCAGCGCTCGTCTCTTACCTACGAAGTAAAACCCGACTTACACAAACAATTACATATGCGTTCTCCCGATGTGTCTCGATGAAAAAGCCCCAGGGCCGCGAGCGCTTCAAGCGGGTGGGCCCGCGCGGCTCCAGCCTCCAGCCTCCATACGAGTAGCATATCGGCCGCCATGCATTTAAATTGCCCGCGCCTGGCATCGCATCGCAGAGATCTTCGTGACCTGTTTTGATTAAAATATCCTAGGTACCTATTATGTCGTTATTTTTAAATAAAACTAACATAGATATTATTACTGTACTCTCTAGGGCTACTTTTGATCACTTTGAAAAAAAATACATGATTTTGTGAACTTTCCTTTGGGATTCAATGTCAAATTACCATACCAATTTGCATACCTTGAAACAGCAGAAATCACGAATATATTTTCCCGAGAGGGTTGGCTGTGTATGAAACTCCACCAGTTATGTTTAGGTACCATGGTAGTCTCACCACCATTGATTAACTCAGTCAGTAGGACCAAGAATGAACCGATTGGGCAGTTTGTTTTTCAAGCCCTGTTAGTAATCGTTAGTAGTACAGAACCAACATGTACACTAATGTTTTGAAGCAATAATTTATTTATACTTACTGTCGTATATCTTCACGAGAGCAATCAATTATATGGAAAAGTAAACGAATAATCAAGTCGCCAGCTACTCGGTGGCGGCTGGCCACAGAGTAGTGTGATACAGAACTCCGACGTTTGGGGCAGTTTGAGGCGATGAAGCGTTCACAATATCGTAAAAGGGATGAATTAAAGCGTTCGTTCGTTCGTTCGTATCGTAAAAGGCTTGACTTATCATTTTGAGAACGCATATATTAATTAACTTAGGTATGCTGTTTTTCCACGCCATATTTTTAACAATAAGTGATTGAACCAAACATTTCGGTTTGAACCAAAACGTCCTAAAATTATTGAATTTTGCAAATACGTACCTATATTAAATTTTTTTTATTATTATGTTGAGAAGTAATGAAAAATATGACGTATTAATAAGTTAAGACTATGTTTCGGCAACCCTAGCCTCTATTCCCTGCCATGAGTGTGGCGACGCGCTTTTAGATGTCATTTACCGCAAGAGGTCGCGAGAGACGCGCTGGGCTTCTGCGTCTCGTTTACTCTGTGGCTCGTGCGGTGCCGGGGGTCCCGAGAGGCGAGCGCCACAGTCCATAAATCTCCGCATTGTTGGAATTAAGACGTAATAAAAACGCGGCGCGGTCATTAATAACAGGCCGCGGCCCCGCGCCGGACTTGAGGACGGGTTCGTTTGCCCGGCGAGGAGTACGGGGTTAGCAGGGCAAGGGTGACAGCACAGTGGCTATCGAACTCGCCTCTCACTCGAGTGGTCCGGGTTCAAACCCTAGCAGCACGAATCTATGACTTTTCTGAGTTATGTGCAATTTAAGAAATTAAATGTCACTTGCAAGAACGGTGTAGGACACATCGTGAGGAAACCTGCATGCCTGAGAGTTCTTTTCAAGAGGCAACCCTTTCTTTGTCCAACAGTGACACGAAGAAAAGGTTGTGATGATGATGAAAATGAGTTGTCCTCATTGTCATCATCATCACAACCACAGTTCGACTTTCTTTAAAAGGACTTTCTATTTCAGCCATCAAATAAACTTGTGTTACTTTGGACTCTAGCGTGGAATAGAGTTTTCTTTTCGTCGTTTTGTTGACAAACGCGCTGATCTCTAGAAGTACCGGTCCGATTGAAAAGTTCTTTTTGTACGAGATAGCCACATTTACGAGGAATAGTTTAGGCTATCTAGAACTAGGCTTGACTTCTACTACAAGCTATTATGTAGTCTAGTTAGTAAACTAGACTACATAATGACATAAAATTAATAAAAGCAAAGATAAAGCTATTGAGATAAAGCTAGATGCGGCGCGAGGGCGTCGCCTCTTGCCAAAAACTCTTATTCTGAAGCTGCTTGCATATTGACGGCTCGCGCTAAGCCTTTAAAACCTGAAAGCCGGACAGTGTACACACTCCGCTCCGCTTTTATTTATTTGAGTGTGCACTTTGCGCCGATCGTCTCGGAAATAAACAACGGAGCGATCGATGGCGCGGGCGTGATGAATAAGGCAATGGATTTATACTGCAGTGGATACATATACATGTATAACGGTTCTGGCTTCTCGCTGCTGGCTCGTCACACTTCATCCTTTCCGCTTCGTTTTTTTTTTTTGTGTCCAGACGAACAAAATTGGACTACCCTCCGGGCAGGACCGGGCAATACCTGGGAGGGAGGCAGGTGTTGAAAGAGACGGCTTGTCCTCTCTGTATGGACGTGCTAGTTACGCGACTAGCGACGTGGATCGTACTGATACATTTAAAAGTCACGGTCCTCAAAGAGAGCTAAGAGTGTTCGGTGGGTAAAAATACCACAGCCATACTGCCTAGCCCAGCAGTGGCCTCTGACTGACCTTGACTGAATTTTAAAACTCATGGTTAACTTCCTGCCAATCTGCTCTGAAGTAGGTATACTATATTATTTTGTATTTTTTTCTGTATCGTGACCGTGAGACGGTGCGTGTGCAAGCAGCCTTATGCCACTCGGTGTCTTGGCTTATAGGCGGCTTGAATTTATCAATTTAATGGCTGCTATTGCAATTTTATGTGTTCCCACAATTAGGGCGTCTGAAGGGCGCACCTGAGGATGCTGGAGCGAGGCCATTAGTGAGGCTCTCAGGCTTCGATCACACCGTCTCGTTGCAGGCTGTCTCACTTGGCCTTCATCCATTAGACACGGGCGTTTATCTCGGAATTAGGGGCGCAGAGGTTAGCCAACAATTCGAGCCATGAGTTCTTAGTTTACCAAACCAGCCAAGCTGTGTGAAAATAAAAAAATATTTGTGATTTTGGTTCGTACCTAATACCGAATTTATGCGTAATAAAATTATTTTCACCAATAATATTTTGTGATGCCTATGTATATATTTTCTTTAAATCGTTTTGTAAAGACTTAGTTTACAGTCCTTGCCCTCGCCTTGGTGTCAACCGCAGTGTGTCGTAGGTATCGGGTCGACCGCGCCCCGGGGGCCGTCGAGGCACGAGGCACGAGGCACGAAGCTCGAGGCACGAGGCACGAGGTCTGTAATCCCCATCTCTGGAGGCTGAGATGAGCCGACGAGGAATTATCTTAATGTACGTGCACAGTAATGATTATATTGAATTGTAATGAAATTCAAACACCATTCATTTCACGCACCACCAATTCATCCATTAGTTTATCGGTCACTTTCACCTCAATCAAATTTTAATAAATTGAGTTATCAAAACTGACAGACGGAAATTATAATATCTAAATGCAATAATCTAATTACAGGATCCCGCTAATGGAAGGGTTTCGACCGCAAATAAATAAAATATCAAAATCGCGTTCGATTTTAGAATACGTTTGATTTACGATTCAAAACCCACTTCGAATTAATTGCAGTTCCATTAGTCAGGCGTATCGTGACGTTTGGAGGTTTTTAATATTTACGTTTCCGATCAAAAATAATATTACAGCTCGCTATCTGCATCTATCTATCTGTTATTTAGTTGGGCAGGAATATAGTAGTATAGTGGGCGTTATAGAAGCGCAGACATTGGAAGAGAGCATCGACTTCATTCATAAACAGAGGTAAAACATTTTGGAGTAATATCGCGGAACAAATAATGATCCATGTAGCAGTCCGTTGGCAGTTAATGCAGCGCTGCAGCGCTGCATCCTGACCAACTCCGCCTGTCATTGCCATTGCCATCGCGTCACGAAAACAATTTAGCAAACTGCAAAGCACAGTCCGCGCGACGCGGAAAGCGTTACAAACTGGCGGCGCGAGCCGGCGGTAAATCGCGTTGAATTATCACGTCAGCGGACACGCGGGCCCTCGTAAATAATTTTAGCGCAATTTATGGCGCCTGCACACCTGCCGGCCGCGGCCTGGGGTGCGCACACAATCGTTGTTACGAATCATACAAAACTCTAGTTAGTAGTAACTGTGAGCGCCCCACTGCTGGCCACGAGTCTTTTCTCACTGTTGAGAAGGTTTGGAGCATACTCCACCACGCCGCTCTGCATGGATTGCCCAAATCTCTCGTTCTTAATTTTATCAATGCCAATCGCTACTACCGCGCATATGTCAGATTTGGTCAAATCCAGTCTTCTTATTGTGAAGACTGAAGAAGAAGACTCTGACTGAAGATTTGAGCCAAGCATCTCGAATCTGCCGATCGGAAGAAAGTCTTCTTCAAGCAAATCCAGCAAAAATCATGCTAGCTTTGACTAACCTAAGAGCTCTCGGGAGACCAGCCGCACATTCAACTGCAGTCGAGCCAGTGTGAGAGGGGCTTTATCAGCGCATCACCTGCTTGCGGCGCGCGCCGTGAGTTACATTTATTGTGCCTGTAATACGGGGCCGCTGTAAATGCCCTGTAAATACGGGATAATGTCATGTCGTGACACTTTCGCAACGCAATTTTTACGGAAGAAGCAAAATTATGTGCGCGTTCGGCGATGAAATTAAGTAATCCGCGTATCGACAAGGATTTATATCGCTGCGGTTGTTGGCATCGTTTATTTTCATATAGATCGTTCTATTTTAGAAATATGCTGAAATTAATAGCGGATTTTTATCAACATAATTATGTCCTTAACCAAAATTCACAGTTCTTAAAAAAATTATGCCTTTTTTCATAGGATTATTCCTCAGAGCAATGTGTCCTTTATGTTATATTATTTGCCCTTTAAAATTTTCTTGTGACAATATTTGGCTGACATGACTGCAATGGGCAGTAGGTAAATATGCTAAAAGTGAATGTCAGGTGAGTTTTTTCACGCATGACACTGTGCATAAGTATTTTAAGTAGCTTTAAGTTCATTTTTAAATTGTCGATTGTATAGTGTTTTGTGTGAAAAATAAATATCTTCTTCTTCTTCTTCTTAGTTAAAGTAGGTAACTAATGCTGGAACAACTGAGCTGACAGCGCTGTAAATTTGGGCGGCCTAAAAAATTCCGACATCAGGTTGGTGGGTGACCTGGGTACAGGTCACGTTCCCTCGTCATCATTACTAAACCGACCAACGCGGATTAGCCTCCGCAACGGAAGCGCTGCAGGCTCGTTTGCTACCTAAACTTGGAAGCGATTCGATCTTTTATTTAGCATCGTTACCGTGAACGGTGGCAGCTGATCAGCCGCAGTCGCCGACGCGTTGGCTTCCGGCCAGGGCGCCCTCTCGCGGCTGATTGCAAAAAAGAAGTGCCTCGAGTGCGTTCGGAATTTGGAAAGGATGCGGTCGTTGCCAAGTTGCTTGCAGTTTAAAAGACAGCGGCAGACGAGCGGCGGGCGGCGCGGCTCGGGAGAGATATAGGAGTAGGTGTGAGATACACTGCCATGCCCACACGTGCTATACAGATTTGAGGGAAAGGTAAAAATAAAACATAATTTTCTTTTTAGGGTTCCGTATCCAAAAGGTAAAACGGGACCCTATTACTAAGACTTCGCTGTTCGTCTGTCCGTTCGTCCGCCTGTCATCAGGTTGTATCTCATGAACCGTAATCACTGATGTACTCGTATCTCTGTTGCCGCTATACTCGTAACAACAATTACTAAAGAATAGAAAAAATAAAAAATTAATACAACTGACATGATTTTTTTGCCGTTATTATAGATAATGGTACGGAGCCCTTCGTGCGCGAGTCCGACGCGCACTTGGCCGGTTTTTAATATAATGTTCAGCTTGAAACCATTTGCATCATCAAACTCATCATAACTCTAAATATATCAAAACTTTAACGAGTTTTGATATATTTAGAGTTATGATCCGCGCCGTTCCCCACGTGCCTTGGATCGGAACCCTGGCCCTCCTGTTACCTACACCCGGCGGCCCGACGGCACTAAGCTGAGCCCTGCTCGCAACAGACGACACCATATCATCAGCGAGCCGGCCATTCCACACGGCATTCAATAAAGTCACACGATACCGTTCAGCTATACACTATACACACCTCGACTTACTTGCATGCAGCAAAGCCAGTTCTCAGATTACATTACGTACACTCGAAACTTGCCTTGTCATTTTGAAGACGTCTTTTAAAAGTTTATTTATTTATTTATTTATTTAATAGACACAAACTTAAATCTAACATTACAGCCTGAACCAATTCGTTAGATAAGTACATAAGTTAAAGACTCGCCCTTAGTAAAAGGGAACTAGGATTTGTATTTTCCTCAACGATAGCTTGTTACTGCTCTCTTTGAGCAGTTGCTTCTCTATAATAAGATAGCAAAGTTATATCCGTAGCTACCATGTTGGATAGTTACACCAAATAGGTAAAACATAGGTAAAACAAACAACTGCTAACACGCATTTGGTCAGCGTGGAGGATTTTGGCTTGGAACCTTATCAGTGAACGGTTATGTTGTCTAGAGTAATGATATATGCAAGTTATCCGCACTTATACCGACTTTATACAAGCTCCTGCCAATTTTTAGCATACTCGTTGCACAAATATATGGTTCAAATAACTCGTCTGTAGCGAGCAGTAGTCACTCAGTCTATTTAGCAACGTGGTCAAATTCAATCAGATGGCAGTAGTATTTAAAATACAACATCATTCAGTCCGGGACGCGGGAACGCACGCAGCGCTCGGGAATAACACATGAGACTGTTTTAATCCTTTCTAATTGTATAGTTTTATTTGACCTGTTTCTACTTCTTTGGTGTCGTTCGAATCGTAGCAACCAGCCATTTCGAATCCGTCCATCCACCAGCCTCGAGGCCCACCGCTGGACACAGGCCTCTCCTAAACGCCGCCACCCCACTGTTTTCTCCGCTGTCTTCGAGTATCTGTTAATAACGCTGACTTGCAACTTTGTCCGCGTATTTGTTTTCATTCTTGCTCCGCGGTGTTTGCTTGCTCCGATGACTTTTTCTGGCTTCAAAGTATTGCAGCATAAAACAATACACAAATACTATATTGGTCAGTCCGACTTTAGATCCGAACAATCTGGTATAACAAGAAAATTATGAAATTGAATATCTTGTAGTTAGGAATTCAAATACAAATTCTACGAGCACCACACTGCCACACGGTTCGGTGGTTAGTTTCTAGTTTAGACGCGCGACAAGCAATTTTTCGTAACATGCCTACCTTTTTTAGGAAAATATCTATGTGAGTTGTTAATATTTAGATGTAAAATTTTAAAGTATGTATAAAAGACCGTATCGGCCGGGTCACGCAATCGTCCCCCCATCGCAATCGCCGGTCCCGCGGGAGGGGGCCTCCGGCGCGCGAGTGTCCCGGTCCCTTATCTGTGCCCGCAGGCGACTGGGATACATTATCATATTTTTTATACCTCCTTCCCAATTCGCCATACATCTGCAGATGTAGATATGGCACCATAAATTCAAAGTGACATTGGTTCAATTTGCATGGTGGTTGCATGGCCGTATTGAGTTTCGCTCGTGTGTCAGCGGCCTAAGAAATAAGGTGACGGTGAAATAAGCGTGACTATACAGCAAGTAGGTATATTACATGTAAACCGTATTGTACGTAGTCAGCTGGCTACGAATTTTATTACCTTTCCATAACTATACCTACATATAATAAAACTCTCAGGGGTTGATAAGCAATCGATAGAGATTTCGAAAATATGTATTTTTTTCAAATTTATTGTCTGCTGTGCCTGTGTGTGATGGAATCGAAAACTATCGAACCAAATTTAATGAAACTTGGTACAAACATGCATTGAATTACTGAAACATATCTTTTTTATTATTCATCCCAAAAAGTAAAGCGGTTCTCTTGGAATATAGGATGAAAGTTTGTATGGAATTTTGCTTATAAATTTGAAATTTGATGCAAAGGTAAGACACGAAGAACGAGTGAAGAATACGAGTTTCCCCGATTTAAGTATTTTGTTGGAATGGTGGAGCCGCATGCTCGTTTGCAATCCTAATCAATCTTTATCGATCCAAGCAGAATACCAGCACAATACTGTTCCGACAGCAAGCAACTGGGGATTTAACTCCGTATTGTTATTATTTTATTTTCCACAAAGTTCTGAACTTTGTAAAACGTTCCATTATATCCTGAGGAAAGTTTAATAGAAAATGTTTCCGCGGTCGGACTGCCGGACTGCCGGACTGCCGGACTGCTGGACTGCCGGACTGCCGGACTGCCGGACTGCCGGACTGCCGGTCACTTGGAGCTGATGTAGGTATTATCGGCTGATGCCTGCTTGCATCAGTGCCGCGTCGCGAACACATTCTGTGAAGGAAGCGCGTGGAGAAGTTGATTCGATGGAAAAGATTACATTTAAATTCGTAAGTGCGGAACATGACGCGTGGCGCCAGCTCGAGCTTGACCCTTCTCCAGCCTCTTCAAGCCTCTCCGAAGCGAAATTATCGAAGCGCGTCTCGAATAACATAGTTAAGGCTAATTTACATTTAGCGATAACGATAAGATGCATCGTAACGACCTTTGCAATATCTAATGATCTTAAACGCAAATATATCTGGTATGTGAGAGTACTACGATTGAATGTATGAAATTTAAATTTAGCTTCCGAGGTCGCATCAAACCATTTCATCCGGCGGCGCCTTGCCAACGTTTGTAACCAACTCTATAAAAGAGACTTTTAAATCTTGTGCGCTAACCCGAGCATGCAGCCGCAGTCATCCGCTGCCGCTCGTGACATCTGTAACAACTTCGAACATGAGGAGTTATTATAAAATGTTATATTATGCATTTGGCATTACAAAAAATTAATTACAATTCACACTTGAGAGTCGTCAAGGAAATTTATTTAAAGCGTGAAGGCTATCCAACATCTCGCGTGTCGTGTGGTCGTGTGGTCGTGTGGTCGTGTGGTCGTGTGGTCGTGCGGTCGTGTCGTACGGTCGTGTCGCGCGTGCGAGGGAGGGGGGAGGGAGGGGGGAGGTCGTGTCGGTAAACAGGACGCGGAGGCGAGGGGCCGCGTTTGCATGTCAAAGCCATCAGCAGATATGAGCGGCGCTGCTTGCCGCCAATCTCGCATCTACGTACGCGGGACAGGTTCAATGATACAAGATTTTTATGAAACCAGAATAGCAAACGAGCGTGCAGCACCACCCATAGCGCATTCTAAAAATGTTGAAAGTCTCATGCCAAGAGACCCGCGCCCGACAAACAAGTGGTGTGATTGGTGGTGTTGATGGTGTGGGTTACCAGAACGCGTGCAAGTTCTGCATAGTCGGTTATAATGAACGTCTGTTGAGGACTTTCTGTAATTTTTCACACAATCTTTGTACCAGCAACATTCGTACTCAAGAACACTCCAAACCAAGATTTACAGTGTTGCGGAGAGCGGGCGTCAGAAGAATTTTGAAAGCATTAAAAAAGGACATCTTAAGTTGCGAGGCTACGGCTAGAAAAGCTTGTGGAGGAAGGAATTTTCTTTCGGCTGAAGTCTAATACGCCACGCCTAGAGCGGCCGCCACACGGGGCGACTTTAGCCGCGTGGCAGGTGTGCGGGGGCTTTGAGATTAGCTCTCAGATAATATAAGATATTTTGTAAAAGCCAAAGAATTTATATTAAGAACACTCCAAGTGTTCCATATAGACATTTGTATTAGAAAAAAAACAGTAGGAACTTCTAGACAACGGTAGCCATGTGATGTATAGCGACGCTTGCAATGCTGGGAAATATGAAATGCTTACGTAGTTGTTTAGTAGTTTGTATTTTATAATTCGGCGACTTATCTAACGGCCGGGACTCGATTTTGGATTTTCGTGAAATTTAAAAATTGAGCTCCGGATGCATTCGAATTTTGCCTTGCGACGGAATTGGTGTCATGAATGTTGAGTTCAATACTCGTAACGTATGCCGCCAATATTTCGTTACAACATTCGCATGAAAAAATATATACGGATTTATAAGATCGGTATTCTTGAAAACCCGTAGTCTGGTCGTGAGAGGTAAGGTAGCGCCATGTAAATCCATCGTAAGAACTGCTAACACGCACAATCCTCGGTATAATTAAACCGGGCTCGCGCCGCGCTCGGTGTGCGCGCACCGAACATTTTTAACGACGGCTTTGTTGAGAGGTCATTAGCGGCCGCAGCGACGCGGAAGCCGCGAGCCGCACGCCGCACGCCGCAGCCGCACGCCGCAGCCGCACGCCGCGCCACATGCTATGCGAGCAGTTGGAGTCGACTGCTGGAGTTTCCTGCGTTACGACTTCAGGGTATCATCCTTATTTACGATGACCTTACTTTCTCTCAAGCCTTTTCGATAATATATGGGAATTTGAATACTTCAAGACCAACGCGAGCTGAGCTGACTCAGATAAAAATGTCGAAATAAAATAAACCTCTTGAGGGTCCCATTAAAATGTTCTCGACGGCTTGTGATGTACGGTAATTGGGTATTTGAAAAAAAAAATTTATTGATTTTTTAAATTTATTTTAATACTATATTATTAATAATATTGATATTTAATGCAAAAAACTTAAAAATGTTTTTTTTCAATTAATTATAAACAATTAAAAATTGATGAAATTTGAATAAAAATCACGTGACTATAAACGCGCCATGATTGGTCACCATATTTGTGACGTCAAAATGTTATATAAAGGAGGATGGCCATTTTGGTACCCCATGTCCAATCAAGATGAATCACGCACCGGTACCAGGTTCCATACATTTTTGTCCATCATCCTTTAAATATTTAACAATGAAAACTAACATTATGACGTCACACGCGCTCGGGTTTGTTCGGGAGTTGTCGGCGTGTCTTCGGTACTGGATTCAAAAATTATTGAATTGAATTTTTATTTTGAAATAACTTTTGAATTATTGCGAGAAAAAAAGAAAAAAAAATAGTTTTGTTATAAAACTTATATAAGATCTTTTCATTTATCACATCGCTGCGACCCATAGACGTCCCACTGCTGGGCACGGGTCTCCCCCACAGACATTTCTGCGGGAGGTCTAGAGCATACTCCACCACGCTGCTCCAATGCGGATTGGTGGAGGGGTTAGTGGCCAACCCAGTGTCGAATGTTCTCAAGCCACCCGAAGGTCTTCGACAAGGCTTAACGACTGTTTTCAGCATTGAAAACAACCGGGACCGACGGCTTTACGTGCCCTCCGAAGCACGGTAGCGCCCATGAAATTTTTGCCACTAGCGGTCACCCATCCACAAACCGACCGCGCCCATCGTTGCTTAACACTTTCGATCACATTGAATCGAGGCAAGCCATTTATCACATAAAAAAAAAATATTCAAATACCCAATTCGCAATTTGCTATTGTGTTTCATTGTGAACCTGTTTGTATGTACACTGCCAATATGATTTTCTGGGGGTTCGTGATTAGCTGCAACTATGACGAGGAAGGACCTGTATAGACACACTTAGCTACTATTTTCAAGACAGAATGGCAAAAATGTATGCCGGCAATGCGATATTCAATACGGTATATGATACAGCCTCCAGATCGCCTCACCGGTGTACTGCCCTCCATGCCCTATGGCGACCATGCATCCCTAAACACGGCGCCGCATAATGACTTATCCCGCGCCATCATTATTCATGACCGGCATTTACTGGATTATTTAATTCTATCCGCGAGGCGCGCCGGTCGCCGATGCAAGTTTAATGCTAAATGTTGGAGTTATTATAAAATGCTTGAGGCCCGGCAGACCGTAAAGCTATTAATCTAATCTCTGTACGCATGCGGTACAGTTGATTGAACCTATACAGATTTCAAATAGAAATATACTGGTCGTCCATGCAGAATGGATGATGAAAGGACTGATGAGCTAGGGACAGGAAAGGAGAAAAGGAAGACGGAGATATTTTTTCAGATTGCGTAGGAAATAACTGGATGCAAGTTGCAAGAAATCGCAAGCTTTGGAATGTTTTGGGGAACGACTACGCCAAAGACCTGAACTATTAAAAAAATACAATTGTTGAAAAATTATATAAAAATTGTTGAAAAATTATATTGAGTTCACTGGCTGGACATAGGCCTCCCTTAATAAGCGCTCAATCATAATCAAGAAATATCTATGGAAACTTTCCGATAGCGTGTGGTTTATTTGAATAAATTAATAATAAGTAGGTATGTAAGTTAATTTAGGGAAGATAAGAAGTTAACGGTATGTAGGTTCAAAGCGTTGCTCTGATGTAGATCGACGGACTTTTGGTGAATTTCTAACATTCGGAAGCGCAAATATTTCTCATGACGTCATGCACAACGACATCTAACAAAACTTGTGAATTTGAACCGTAGACTCCATCCGAAATATTAGCTACTCGCCTATCATGACTTTAAAACAAGCTGAGTAAAATAAACCTGGCAGCCCGTAATCCGGGAATAGCCGGGGTGACTCGGCGTCGACAGCAACTCGGGCAGCAAGATCGCGACACACGGAATTATTTAGCAGCTGTCTCGCGGCGCGGCAGCCGAGTGGCCATACTTGATATTCTACTCCGGGATTTTAATCTGGTTTGGTTCTCCGTATTTATAAAGAGGTATTCATTCAAATTTAGGATGCGCACCTCCTTACGGCTTAAACTGTTAATTAATCAAAACGAGTTATTTGTTGTACGTTTCAACGTACAACAAATAACTAGAAGAGAGATTTAAGCTTTATTTAGCCTAGGGAGGACTACATAATGGTTTATTACAAGTAGATGCAAGCGTATTATTTTCCAAGTCTTGTGTCCAATTGCAAGTGTTTATTATTATTGGTGTGAATAAAAAGAGCATTATTATTTTAAGACCGACACGGGGATCGAACGCAGTACTCCCTGCTCTTTAGTTGCGCTTGCGCTGCGCCAGCTACGTCGCCGTATTATTTACAAAAAAAAGGATTAATGCGGCATTGCCGTGGAACAACTGTGACAAACAATGATTCATGGGGTCGCGTGTCGATTTATTTGAAGATCAAGCGAAAATAAACAGCTGAAGGGCAGCTAATCCAGAGCGGGCGCTGCGCCCTCCCCCCTTCCTGCGCCAACCCCTCATCTAGCCATATTTTTTTCATTATGTTCTATAATTATGTTAAGGTCTGTAAGCAGTCTTACGGTCCCGGTGTAAACCACAGCTTACACCTGCATGCAAAAAGAAACAATCATATCTAATGTCTACAATCTAAATTTAAATTTAGCTATAACTCAGGCTACAAAACTTTTCGATCCCAAGTATCATTTGCATTTGAAATCCAGAGGTATCTCAAATAAAAAAAATAAATGAAAAGAAGTAGCTTCTTTTCATTTATTTTTTTTATTTTTTTTACTACTAGTCCAGCCAGGCTATCACAAATCGCCTAAGCTAAAGCTAAACCGGCTATGCAAATCACACTAGCATCCCATTTGAACCTTTAAAAATTATAGGAATCGTGAAACGCGAGACTAAGCGAACGTTGCACATTCCATCGGGTTGAGTGAACCTCCAAAGCGCACAATTAAACGATAACTAAATATTCCTTGTTCCATGTTAATCAGATTCCAATTCTAGATTTAGAATATCAAATATAGAAGATCTAGCTTTCGAAGACGACTCTAACAAGCAATTTGCGATACGGCGCCCGGAGACAGGAGGGCGGTTAACTTCCACCTAATTTTGGCGATCGGTTACTTTACTAAGCTGCTTGCGCCCCGCCACAGAATACTTAATAGTACCTATTTCAGCTCTCCCCAAAACTATGCAGTACAAACGAGTATAATATGCGCTGTCAGAATGTCAATAAACAAGTTTCAAAATACTTTTTTTTTAAAGTCTCAACCCATTTAAAGTAAAAAAATAAAACTAGTTTTGAAAATCAGAACATGCATTGTACGGAAAACCCAAAATGTAAAATTCCTGTCGCCCGTCCGCCGGCGCGCGCACAATAGCCGGCAAATGAACTTCCATTTTTTGTCTCTGCAATTCTTCACAAGCGTTTCATTCGCTGCAGCTGGTTTTGGTTAAGACTGCATCTTCATGAAGTCACCACTGTTGGGCGCAACTTGTCTTTGGGACACCCTGCTTACTTCCGGTTGGTATTCATACATATTCCATTCCAACATTTCATTTCGAGTTAACCAGTATTAATTACTTCAGTTGGCTTAGAATTAATAGTATCAGCTCGAAAATAGCATTTTGCTCACAATAGGTGGGACAAACATTCTGAGAAAACTAACATCATTGACACCGGATTAATCTGGAAGTTGATCTACAACTTGCAATCGTTATCGCAACATTCAGCTAACGCTAAATCACCAAACAACCCTCGTAACGATCTGGCTTCGCGCTCACGGTCAAGGGATAGTGGAAGGCGGCGTGCAGGCAACGGGCCGCGGCGCCTTGTCTGCGCCGGTCCTCCTAAACGGACAATTAGCTGGCCCGCCGGTATACGTAATGCGCTAATGGTCGGTGAGCGGGGGTGTTCCGGCCCACGCGGCCCCACGCGGCCCCACGCAGCCCGGCACGGGGGCTCTGCAGTGCTTGTTGGTACTGCAATTTGGAACGTTTACTTTCCCTACCGTTCGAGTCATCATCAGCATCATCACAACTCTTTCTTCTTGCCCCATATTTGGACAAGGGTCTCCTCTCACAATGGGAAGGATTAGGCCTTAGTCCACCGCCTTGGCCGAGTGCGGATTGGCAGACTTCACATGCCTTCGAGAACATTTAACGAAATAATCTGAACTTCAAAATCTGATTTAAAATCTCATTGCAGTATCCTCAAAAACATGAAACTTGTGTTTTTGTTGTGCATCATATTACTCCACGAACTCTTGTGAACAATTTCTGCCAAGAAAATATTTTTACGTCTAAAGCAAACTACATCAAGCGGTGGAATTATCGATAATATCAATTTATCTTTACCCGAGCCCACCGGGGCTCGCAATGCCAAGGTTATATTACCGGGAAAATGCGACGTTTACAAAAGAACCAATAATCCCGCAGGAAACGTTATGAATAGCGGAACGATAGCGTAATGAAATAACGGGAGCACCCGCTATAATCACCTCCCGGCCGCCCGCCCGCGCCGGTCAGTGGTAATAAGGTCCCATCGAATATTTAAGACCCTCATAAAAGGAACACGAATCCGAAAAGTGGACCTTTATTCAGCAAAAGATAATAGACAGTGCGTAGTCAGTGAGGTAGAGAAATAATGATGTAGCCAAAGCCGCCGTTACGCTAACGGCGGCTTGCGTTTTGTCTTTTCAATAATTTCAATATGTGGTTTTGGCTCATGGAACTAAGTAGATATGAAACACGACCCTACCTATATTGTGAGTCCGGTTGACACGTGTTACCTTCACTTCTCGCACCCAACAAATCAGCTACAAGGTCACGATCGTTACGAAGGATTTGCGAACTTATTACCCACAATGCATAATGTAAGCAATACACCGCTGACACACTCTGCTCCGGCCAAGTCGTCGGACGGGTAAATATTCAATCAGACCGTTTGTTACCAGCCGGCGCCTCCATTATTCAGCGGACCGCAGTCTCGCCAATTTGCGAGCATTGAGCAATGAGCGCCGCAGCCTGGGGAGAGCTGCAGCAGACGGGGGCGCGTGAGGTTCGGGAAGCTTTGTCTTTGGCGATGACAACCAGCTATCGAACTCTGGTTCTGGTTGGGATTATTGATGGTGGTTGACTCGTTTGCCACTCCACTAGTACAATTGGGATTGCACTTGCCTGCACTGGCAACAGTTTTAAAGGTTCTTCCTTTCTAAAAACCCGTGCTAGAAAATGTCGAATGAATGATTCAATGGTTACAGTCAATCCATATCAATGTAACACGAATGTCGTCGACTCAATTCATATCAAAGTAGTATGAATGTCGTCAACTAACTGCTTGGGAGGCAACCCTTGTTCTGTTCATCCTTCCGTCATCAGTTAAAATGAAATGAAACGATTTATTCGGCATTTAGCAGCAACAGAGTTTAACTACAATAAAAAAAAAAAGTAAATAACAACAGGAACAATTTATAGATACCGCCAGCCCAACTCCAGTAAAGCTTTATCAAAAATTAGTTGCCAGCTTTGAGTTTCAGTACAGTTCAACTATTATTCACATAAAAGCACTTCTGTAAGATAAATTATCTATGAGCGCTAAGATAGAAATGGATTAAGGAGTTTGTAATTGAAAATTCTTATTGTAAGACATCCGTGAGAATGTTCTATTAATGTGTCTCACTAATTCTGGCGCTCGCGTGAACGGAAGTCTGTGGGGATAGGCGCGCGCCGCACTGCAGGCGAGGAGGAGGACGCTTCGGGACGAACCAAAATATGCACCACCATTTTGAAACTATGATTCGATCAAAGGTGTGATCTTGATGAAAGGATATCCATTAGCGAAAAGCTGCAAACAGATACGCAAATGATATTCATTATCGCCTACAAGGCCCACCTGTAGCATTAGCAATTTGTATAGCCTTCTGCAGTTTTCAAAACAAATATGTTATGATACCAACATTCGCTGGTCCAACTGCCTCTAGATTAGACCTAATATGAACAAAGGTCTTATTCATCCAGCAGAAATAGATTCTAGATCTCGCCTGACCAGATAAGATTTAGTAGTCCAGCAAAGGATTTATGCCTTCTTATGCATACTGACAGCGTTTAAGGTCTATTTAGCCTAAATAGACGCTAGATGTCGCCTATGCCAGTCTCGCTAGAGCCTCGCCCGCGCCTCCTCGCGCACCGCGCTGGGTGCAGCGTGTGCCGGCCCCGCGAGTGTGGCGCGAGTACATTAAGCAATTCTGACGAAATTTCTGTTTGTATATTACGCTGACGTACATTATCTTGCATCTCATTCACGTCAACGTCGACGTTATGAGTGTCTAAAGCGGAGCAGATATTTGTCATGGATGTAAAACAACATGCATGACTTAGTTTGGTTATACAAATTCACACGCTTGCTTATTTACACATTAGTGTAGTGAGTGTATTTTAAGCTTTTCAAGTTTCAATTCAACGATTTATAATCGGAAGTTAATTTGTAATAGAATTTATATACTTTAGTAGCGGACCCTACGATATTTCTGGGACAGGTTTGTACAGCTGTTTAATTACTACGTTTAGTTCCTATGTTCGACTATGTGTATATTTTATTGTATTTATATACGGCGCTAACTTCGTCATTTATTAACCGGATAGTAAGACGGCGCACGTGGTTTAAGGATTTTTAGGAGCTCTTGCTTAATTTAACAAATATCAATATTTAGGGCAAGCTGAGAACTTAAGCCTAGTTCTAGATAACTTAAACTATTCCTCATTAATGTAGCTATCTGGTACAAAATTTTTATATCCAGAATTTTTTAAATAATGGCTTAAAATAAGCGCCCAATATTCAACACGGGACTTCTACATGTTCAACTGTATCTGTTCGATTCGATTGGTCGTACTAGTTTGCCTTACTATAAATTCAACTATTGAAATCGTGAATACTGCTTAATGAATACATCCTGAATACGAGCAAAATGTTTTTCCGTCCAGCTGCAGAAGAGTCCAATCACAGTCGTCGGTATTTATTTAATTTTATTCCATTAAAACATATTTATATAAAAGGCTACATCAAGCTGAGGTCCTAATGTGCGTATCTTTCAGTTAATAATCCAATTATTAACAGTGCAGGTGCTTGATACTTTTTAAAAAAAATATAATATAAATAATACTTTTGACTGTCAGGCACGCAGAGTTTACGATTTCCTTCACGATTATAGAAGGATACATGATTAAGATAAAAAGAATAAATACTTACAAGAAATAGTTTATTTTGATTTGCTTGAAGTTGCATTAGTTTACCCGTGGTATTCCCACCAGCATTACTTCGAACAAAAGGCGGAAAATGGGTTATCACCACTGGTAATTTTAGAAATATGATGGAAAATCTCCGCAAAATTTTATTGAAGTATAGAATCCGGCTTTAAGGACCATGAAACTTATGAACGGGACAAATTTGTAGAAGCGACCCCAGCGGTGTCGCCGGAAGAGCGACTGCGTAATAATGTTTCGTAAATTTACGCAAACGAGTCGCGCGTCCGTCTGTCCGTCCGTGCGTGCGTGCTGCAGAGTATTTAGTTGGCGACCGCGATAATAAACCTACGAGAGTTTCGCCCTTGTATTTATCTCGCTTTACACATTTATTGACCAAACATGTCCTGTTAACGTATATAATTACATTTAGTGTCTCTAGTATAGAGTAATGATAAATCTATGGTATTTACATACCAGATGTTGAGGTTTTGGCTTACTTCGGCGGTTCGAGGTTCAATTCACGGGCTTAACTTTTTATAGACCAATTCAGAAGATCTTACGCAAGCGAAAAAATATCGCGTGGTGTTCCGCCGGATGTGAAACGCGCCATACTGTTGTTGAACAGTAGGAATACCGCTTGTGTTAGTAGGTTTACCCGGTTATCCGGCAGCGAATACCGAGTATGCCTGAATAGGTGTTATTTGACAATAACACTGAGTACTGACGTACGTTGAGGTCAGGTCTTGTTGATGATAATACGGCAGAAAACCTGCAAGTCCTCTATACTATATCCTTGTTCTCAATAGGATGTGCGTGTAGGTTTCACAATGGACTATGGTAATTTATTTTATTGTGAAAGAAGACCTGTGATTTGTACCAGGCGAATGTAATCATCAGAATTTGAAAAATGTCGTCTTCAAATAAATTCAGTTTAAAATTAGCTCTCGACATAACTCACTGAATAATTCTAAATATTTGGTACATGAAATAGGAGCGAATGCAGTGAGACAGTACAGATGCGGTGGACAAAGATTTACTTAGCAGCGGGCGCGGCAATTACCGGTAATACCGGGAGACCGGCCGCCCGGGAACTGCCTCGACAGAATCGGTCACGTTTACTGGACTTGCTCAGTTGGGAGTTGTGAATAAATAAAATAAAATAGATCAGCGTTATCTTTGTGATATATTTATTAGTATATAACGTTGCGAACGAGCATGCATCCGCGTGTAATCATAAAAACTTTCAACATTTGTTACCTTTATCCATATCTCCACCAATCCGCATAGGAGCAGCGTGGTGGAGTATGCTCTAGACCTCCCACAGCTATGTCTGTGGGGGAGACCCGTGCCCAGCAGTGGGACGTCTATGGGTCGCAGCGATCCATATCTACTTGTATATTGCGTACTTAGCATTAAGTATGTCAATGCTGGCCAAAAATATCATAACCAAGCAAAGATATAGCTGTCTACCCATGTACTGAATCTAAAAATATAAGAATCAAGTGTACAAGGAGTCGTAACATAACATGACGCCTGTAATTACCTGGAGGGGTAGGCAGCTAGATAGAGGTAGCTATGCACCCTATGAACTCTATGAACCACCCACACAATGATTAAAATCTGGAAATGTGTTTCTACTTTCGAAGCCTAGGACAGTTCGGCTCTGGTCAGTAAAGAATACGAAGAAACAAAGATCAGATTGCTCGCTTGCAGCATGTGAGATAACATTCGCTGTACGCTGTACAAAGCTTACGGATCATTTGGAAACGAATCGATAGAAGAAAACGAAACGGAAGAGACGAGGGGAAAGTAAAAGTTGAGTCACGCTTGACCAGCGCAGCGCTTAGCTCGCCCGGGCCGGCTCAACTTTACTTAATGATCCGAACTAGCTTCGCAGAAACAACATTGTTTAAAATAAGGTTTCGGTTTGTAGAGTTTAAGTTAGTTGCAGAAATGTACGAGTACATTGCTTGTACATACATTTCAAGATATATTGGAAAAGCTGGGACTCTTGCTAACAATTCCTAACTGGCCAGTTTTAGTACATAGAGCATTAGCATTCCATCCAGCCCGGAGAGAGCTGTGCATCGCGTGGGCTCGCGGATTGTTTTCTATTTAATTACCCATCTCCAAATGATACACATAACAATTATATTTCAAGCAAAGTTCATTTGCAATAGTAATAAGATAAATTATAGTGGAAGATACTAGTGGAATTGTCCTACTTCAGTTATTACCCCGTGACGTCCTTGTCTCCCCCCGCCTCCCGCCCCTCCCCCGCGCCGTGCGGCCGACAGCTGGTAATGAAGGCTCTGTTATTAATTGATCTATAATCATTCCATATTTGTACGTCATTCATAAATATCAACGCTCTCCTCGCCGCGTGAATTACACGCTTTTGGATCTTTTAATATCAATATGGACTTATTATTTCTTTTTTAATAATTATTATAAAATTGTATAACGGTGACAGATCTTTTTATTATAAATATTGATGCGTAGCCTAGAATGTTCCTCCATGCTAGTGTTCCTTAGTGGGGGCGGCGGTAAGCCCGAGTATAGATAGTTGTCAAGTGCTTAGGAAACAATTGTCACTACCCATCTTTGCCCCGCTGACCGGGTTCCACTGACAATAGTATGGAAAAGTTTCATGGCTCACTATTTTTTTAGCATAAGATTTAATTGCTTAAATATTAAGTGACATGTGGGTTCTTCTAAAATGACATACCCTTAGCTCGAAGTCTGGAATTGGACCCCGGAGTGGCAATAGGCTCACCGTCCTACCAGCACCTTAACATTGCTGGTAAGTGTCAACAAATCTCTGCCTACCTTCGAGGTAACCCAGATGACATGTTATGTTATGTCACTAGAGCCGACTCACGTCACTCTATAAGAAACGTTTCTGTGAACAGCAAAGGAGTTCTAATTTAGACGGTAGTGTGAAACGTTTGCTGAATGGAGTTTGAGGCAACAATTATTTGTTAACACGAGCGGCGCGTCGACCATTTATTTCCATGACGGGCCGCAGCCGGCGGCGCGCGGGCACCTAACTAGGCTTGCCGCCCTATGTGCTCCTGGTATCATTCACTTTGCTTAACGGATTTGCTCTCAGAATGAAAGGGAAGGGCATAGTCTACCGCGCTAGAATGCGACTCTCAGGCATGCAGGTTTTCTGACTGTAGGGTTTGTTGTGACCGTTGGGTCAAGAAAAACACGCCTTTGATCACTCAATAGGTGGAGTAGTTAATGCGTCCGGCGCACGTCCGAACTTGCTCACAGCTAGCGCGTGACTCCCGGCCGTTGCCCGGACCCACATACACTACACTGACGATGTTTTTTTACGTTACAGTAGAGCTGTACTATCGCATCGACATTCAGTTCTGTAAGTTATTTGCAATTAGGATTATTATTGTTGAAAACGGCATTGCCAGTGAGAAAGGACCGTACTTTGTTCAGATCGCGGCTGTCATAAACAATTGTGCTTAAAACATTGTTGCGATCCTAGCTTCCGCTTGAATTTCCATGATATTTCTATTCTTTTTATTTGGAAATCCGTCGACTCAGCCGTAAAGCAAACGAGTTACAAATAAGTTTCGATAATAAAGCGAAAAAAGTCTGTTCCGGTTATAACTCTCGCATTTTTATTGCGTTAAACCCTGCCGACTTCTGAAGAGATGTAAAACGATGGCACCACCGCGAACGGGCGGGCGAGCGGCTGATATCTATCTATACTAATATTATAAAGAGGAAAGATTTGATTGTTTGTTTGTTTGTTTGCATCGAATAGGCTTCAAAACTACTGAACCGATTTGAAAAATTCTTTCACTGTTGGAAAGCTACACTTTCCCCGGGTGACATAGGCTAAATTTTATTTTGGAAAAAAATAGGGTTCCGTAAGATATTTGGGTTTTTCGGACACAAGGTGTAAAAAATCAACCAGAAAAGTTACTTATTTTGCGTACGCTGCCTAAACTATAAAAGATAGAATCATAAAATGTTCTAATTAATTGTAGATCTTATAAATATCTATAAAAAAGTCTGCGACACACTATACCTATCTATGTCGAGTGAGGCACAACAACCATTTTTTTATCTTGAATTTTTTTGGACTACATTTACAGTTTATGTAGACAATATTTGGTCTTTGAATGATTAAAATTGGACGTTTGGTTTTGAAGTGTCTGTCTGTCTGTCTGTTTCGCTTTCACGCCAAAACTACTGAACCGATTTAAATGAAATTTGGTACACAGTCTAGAGCCTGACAAAGGACATAGACACTTTTTAATTGGAAAAATGTGTTGTAATGGGTTGAAAGGTTGTATGAAAGTATTGTCATTTTCAGAACTAGAAGCATAAAACTTAAATTTTAGGCTGTTGATAAGGTATAATCCTTACTAATCCTATCCTACTAATATTATAAAGGGGAAAGTTTGTAAGTATGTATGTATGATGTGTGTTACTTTTTCACATAAAAAGTACTGAATGGATTTTAATGAAACTTTACAATAATATAGCTTATACATCAGAATAACACACAGGCTAAAATTTATAAAGATATTGTGTGAATTGTCCAAAATATGACGATAAGTGTCAAGTAGGTAAGTAGGAAAAAATCTACCATCTGCGAGCTATTCTGGCGTGCGCTGCCAAAACTACTGGACCGATTTCAAAAATTCTTTCACCTGCAGCTGCATCTTCACTGAGTGACATAGGCTATATAATATTACTAGGCGTAAACAAAACTATTGTTATAATCTATATATGTAAAATAAAGTCGTGTTAAATTTTTATTTTTTTAGTAACCTGACGCAGATAGGGTTTATGTGTGTGTATTATAATTTTGATTTTTATATAAAATACCCGTGCGAAGCCGGGGCGGACCACTAGTCTATATATATAAAAGGAGAAGCTGACAGACTGACTGACTGACTGACATATCAACGCAGGGTCTAAACTATAAGGGTTAGTTAGAAACGTGAAATTTTGCACAGGGGTTCCTATTATAACGTAGGGGTGCTCCCCTTCGTTATAAAAGGAACTAAGGAACTAAGAAAATCTTTTTGAAAATAACCCCAAGGGGGTAAAACGGGGGTGCAAAGTTAGTATGAAACTTTCCCGTTTTTGAAGTCAAGTGGGCAACCCGAACGCGGGCAGACGTCGTTAATGGGTCTATTTCTACGCGAGCGAAGCTGCGGGCGTCTTCTATAACGTCGGTCCACACCGCGAACTGCAGAGCTGAGCGTCAGCGACTCAACCATATGAACGAGGTGTCTGACCATCTCTCGCCCTCTCGCTGGTCAGCACATAATTTTTGGTACGAGAACTGGATCGACATCGCACAGTCTCCTCTCCTCTCTTCGCCGCGTGCGGTGCAGCCTGCGCGTTATTTCCTGCTTGGCTCCAATTCTCACGCATTATATGGAGCGCGAGGCTGCGGAGGGCGGTCCCCGCTACACTCGATGCTTCGAGTAGAGCCAGCTCAATATACCCTATGTTTTTCTTAGAACGTCTTATATCCTTTTTAATAAATAATAAATAAAATCTTTATTCAGGTTACCAGTGACCCATTTAAAAATCTTACAAAAAATTACATATAAATTTTTAAATATCACATTTCAAATTTTTATCAATTTTTAAATATCCTTTTGGCCACCACCATTGTTTCTTTTTCTTTTTAATGTCATTTCTTTTTTTTATGCCTGTGGTGTACAATAAAGCGTATTTGTATTTGTATCTATGACACTACATAAAAAAATCGATACCTACGCGAAAGTAACTAAATTATTATTAATGTATGTATACCTACAATTTAGGGAATTTACCGAATGACCGATTTTAATTCAACAAAGTGAATAAGTGCGTATTTATAAAAAAACACAGCAGCATTCCTTTTTTATTTAAACAAAAGTTTAGTAGAACATTAATTAGTTAAGTACCTGAGAAATTAGCCCGGCGTCAAGATTCCCGAAGCTCGCGAGTCGAACACAGCCTCCGCTCGGCTCCCGACTAATTGGAATTGTTTCCCGCGGGATAAAAAGTGAACTTGGTTCGACGGCGGATGTCGCCGACTTGTCTCCAATTTGCCGAGCGTATTTAACTTGCTCTTGTTTCAGGTTATTATAGGAAAGGAATATCATTGTACCTAATACTGTGTGCTGAGTGATATTACATCGCTGGCCGCCTCGTTAGTGTAGTGCTCGTAAGCGACCAAACAAGAGGTCCGTGGTTCGATTCCCGGGTTGAGCGAAGTTTTACTGAGTTTTTCTAATTTGAAATTCCCAGTAGTAGTTCGGAGTCTGGATGAGTGCCCGGTGAGGCACTATAGGCACTATAGCCTAGAGGCTATTATACCGCCTAATACATGCGACCCAAACATAATCGGTGGGGTGTACTACAATTACTTTAAAATTTAGAAATATTCAAACAAAATTCTATCCCATATCCTTCATTATTTTCCGGGAACGCCTACAATGATAACTCAAAATAAATTACTTATTTTCAAATTAAATATGTCTAAAGAATAATTACTCACTCAAAGAGTTCACTTCAGCTACATCTTTCCTTCAATGTTTTAACCCATTTGTGGATTGAATATACAAAAACGCTGAATTAGTATCACATAACATGCATCGATGTATCATTAGTCTTAAACTCAGGACTAGAACATCCCAGGTTTTGCCGTCGGTGAAGTTTTCAATAATAAAAACAATCGCTAAGCCTTCGGGTAGCTTGACAACATTCGACGCTGGGCTGGCCACTAACCCCACCAATTCGCATTGGAGCAGCGTGGTGGAGTATGCTCTAGACCTCCTGTGTGTATGCGACGACGTGTACCCAGCAGTGGGACAGCAGCTGTGTCTGCATATTGATGTTCTCCAAACAACAAACGATCGCAGACATCACTTGTCGTCCTTGTCCCACGAATCCTTCTCCCATAATCCTTTGGCACAGGAATCCTTTGACTGTGACAATTATTCCATCTAATTTTCATTCGTTCCCGGCTGCGCCGAGTTATAACTTAGACGGCAAGTTTTTCACGTGAGAGCCTGCTTTTTAATGGGAATTTCATTGCGAAGGCGGAGTGTGCAGACATTTTATTTGATGTCTGTTTGTAATATGCGCTGTAATCTGGCTCGCTTGTGCCGCTCGTGCCGCTCGTGCCGCTGTGTGCAGACAAATCTGCGAGATGTTATGAGCATACGCCGGCCACGTTCAAGCTACTATAGAAGTCATGATTATCACCGACTTTTAAAGACTCAGTCGAGTTACGAGGACAACGTAGGATTGTAATAACTCAGTGAATGCCGCGCCAAAGCTTGCTCCGGCAGCGTCCGGCCGCGGGGAGGCCGGTTTAATTCCGGCGAGTGGCCGCGCAAGTGGCCGCGCTTGGCTTCTGCACTCACTTGCCGGGAGGGTTCCGCGGTCGTAGACAAGTCATTATTTGTTACCAGTGGAACACAGCAGGATTCGAACCCACGACGCTACTGATTGCGCCAACGGGATAGTCAGATAATGATGAGCATGACGGCTTAGCTAGAGGCTCGGTCCGTGTTTCGAGCAAGCATTAATTGATTTTTCAAACTTGAAATGCACCGCATCAGCTGAGTAGCTTGGAGTTTAGCTAGGAGCTTGGATTGGTGCTCGTGACACCACCGCCACATGGAATCTAAGTAAAAATGCAATTAATTATAAGGGTTCTGTAATCTGAGTACCTATAAAGATATATTGCGCACCTATTCTGACAGACAGACCTTTCCTCCTCTTCCGCGGCGCTGTGGGCCTTGAGGGAATTCGAAATTAGGGGAGACCTATCCTGTAGAATATTGATGGTATAATGTGATATTATCACGTTACCTGCGGAACCCATAGGTAAGCCCCCCGACCTCCCCTTGCCCGTCGCCGCGCGCCGCTAAACCAATTGTGGCAGATGCACTGTTTCGCTTCCGCGAGTGCTTCTTTCCGATCTCTGCAACGCATTTTCATTATATTTTTGCTTTAAAGCATTGCCGCAGCATAGAGAGAGGCGGGGGGAGGTGTTGCATTGAATGTCACACGAAACGTCATTGCAGAGATGCGGAGAGGATACGGGATTTGTTGGTAGCGGGTGTTGGTCGTTTGAATGACGTATGTTGAATACAAGCTTCTTTATGAAGTTTGTCAAACGATTATGTAGATCTTTTAGTAAAGCATTTGAAGACATGGTTGCATGGTTGCATCAAAGTCAAAGTCAAATAATTTATTTCGCGATGAGGTGATTGGACACGCTTAACGAAAGTATAGATAAATACAAGCTCGTCCCTTAGCTGGAGACCAAAATAGTGCTACGGTAGCCCCTGCCTGTCGTAAGAGGCGACTAAAAGGGGACTTCTGGGGTCGCGGGCGGTGAGAGTGGGAGCTCGAATCGTCCATCATGTGACCCCGGGAAAGACGATGCTGTTTGTGGCTCTGATGACGGCGTCGCTCCCACGACGCTCGGGTACCTTTTCAAGGTTTCCCACTCGTTAAACAAAATAAAAGGTAACTACAAGCTACCCAGCTAATCAAGATCTCAGCAGGCATTTTAGGGCAAAAAAATTCATAACAGTTGATAATTATTTCATTAGGTCAAACAATGTCTTTGTTTGCAACACTAGTATAGAGCTATTTACTCTCGTGCACAGCCTGTTTTGTTTAATTGCACGGGCGAATACTCTACAGATTGTATCAGCTGCTAAATTACAATTTTAAAATGTCCGCCGAAGCTGCCGAAATGTATTATTCGGTATCGACTGTCTCCTGACAATTCGACTGCTATATTTTAATTGCTATCGAAAATGAATGAAAATGAATGAACGAATGATCAGTCCCGTGCACCGTTTGACTCTGCTTCGCCGCCGAGCGGAGGGAACAATTGAGCGATGAACGGTTGAATGAAATTGAGCGAAAAATAGGCGCATGTCTGTCTTCCATGGCGTGTATCTATCGGCTATTCATCTCATAATTAAATAATCAGCTCGATAGGCTGGCGTCGATACGGACAGTCACGCGCTAGCTGTGAGCAAGTTCGGACGTGCGCCGGACGCATACCTACTTCACCTGTTGAGTGATCAAAGGCGTGTTTTATTTACCCAAAGGACACCACAAACACTACAGTTGGCCGTAGCAAAGGCCTTAGTGCTTATACTTAGCCTGGTATATTGGAAATGCACGTCCACTCGAGTACTAGAGTATTTTATTTCAGAAGACAGGCACATAATACAAACGAAATTAACACCCCGCCAACATGGCCCACCACAGCAAATACTTATCTGCCAAATAAATATTTGTCCAGCCGGGATTTAGTTCAAACGATCCCCCCAATAGGGACGCTATGCAGCTATTTATTCGTAACCTAATTAATATTGACGGCGGGAACACGGGAGGACACGCGGCGTGCGGACGATGGTAGTTGTCGGTAGCGGCGGCGAGCCAGGTGACATTGTTTCATTAAAATGGTATTAAATTAAATTAATGATTTGATTTTAGACACCATGATATTTTATTTCAGTACGGATCGTTTCGGTTTCATTTATCAACGGGTCGACACAGTCCGTTACATTTGTAGTATTTGTAAGAGCAATCATTTTTATCTCGAGACAATCCTTTTACCAAGATGCTGATAATGTTTTGGTCGTTGAACATCCTTTTCAAAAACCAAAACATTATCAGTAATCCACGTAGAAAAGGTAATATTTCTTTTGCTTTTATTTAAATCGAATTTCCACAAACCGCCGATGGCTCGTTGAATACAAATCTACATAGGTGTTCCCCGGCGGCGCGTCACGGGAACCGCGCGCGCCGGCGGTGAGCGGTGAGCGGTGACCGATCGAATCTAATGACAAAATTAATATTTACAATTTGTCTTTATTAGTCGGCGAAGTCTAGTTGATAAACAGTAAATGGTTTGTAGTATCCATTTCTATAACACTTTAGGACTGATTCAACAACAAACGTCTTCAAGAAGAGGCCACGAGTCGGAAAACGATGTTAGGGAACCAAAAGATTCGGAATAACAATAGCTTGAAACAGACGGTAAAACATAGGAATTGGAAGTTGTAAAACGAAACGTTGGAAATTGTAAAGTAGAGTTACTCGTACTTAATGCTTTATGCTCTATGGGATAATCGAACTGACATCAGTCAGTAAGCACTAAGTCAGCTGTTTTGTCAGCTTATGCCGTAAGCGTGGATATGTTTTGGCAGCAAGCTTCCATTTCTCTCTAATGCCTTCTTGAGGAGACGTGAGAGAAAGGGAAGGAATTCGTCGAAATACCTCGCCTTAATAACCGAAAGTTGATCGCTACTGTATCGCTTGATCGCTAGCGGTGAGACCAGCGCACGGCAGCCACCCGCGAGTCAAGAATGGCCTCTGGGACCTTCTGTTCAGTACTTGTTGGCAAAATTCTGCTCTTGGCTCAGAATTTACAATACCTTTTTCATCCTACCGTTCAATTGCGTGTTGCAAATTCGATATGAGTTTTTGTATAACTTACGTAAATTCATTTTATTTGAATACAAAGTTGGACGTTGAATGCTTTACGATGAGCGATACTGACGTCTAAAATATTTTAGAGAGTTTGAAGTTTGATGTTATTTCTTCTGAAGAATATATTGGAATACTCTTAGGAATTCATAGATCAATGTGCTCAGAATAACGCTGTTTGTATAGTGGTTAGGTAGGCTTAGATAAAACCCGTATTAGAACTTCCCTCTGCATGACCACAAGGCATGCTTGCTTCAACTACCTACCTATCACAAACGCATGGCCCTTTTCCACTCGAACCTCCGATTGATACAAATTTACAAGCTTTTTGGATAATTACGTAAGTTGTTCGGCTGAAACGTTAAACTGCTCACCTGCCTATCCGAGCCGAGCAGGAAGAAGTTAAGATAATATCGGGGCTTCGGGGGCTGTGAGACGGCGCCTTCGTTCGCTGGGAATTTGAAAACGCTTAAATTGGATTTCGAACAAACGAGACTTTTAAACTTTTAATCTCGCCGTTAGTGGCTAAGTACTTGCTAAGCGATTTTCTGGACCGGTAGGGCGCACCTCTTGATGTGAATTGAGTAGCAAACGAGCACGCGTTATGCCTCGTTTGAGGAAATGTTACAAGTATTTGTTAGTCCTAATAATTTGACCGGCAGTACACTCTACTCAACCGGTACCTTTGCTAGATGTCAGTTTGGTCCCAGCTGTATCTCTTACATGTTTAGTAAAGGCAGTCATTAGAGATATCGGAGTCCCCACAAGCCATTAGAACTAAACCAAATTAGCATTCTTCCTCTCCTTCCTTATAGTAAGGATAATTACTTCGAAAGACTACATCCCTGTAAAACAAAGTCCTAAGATCTACCCGAGAACAGCCTCTACCAGGTATCGCATCCAAGCTTCGATAACAGAAGAAACAAGCCTCTATTTCTCGAAGAGTTTGGCAAAATCAATTGGAGCGCTGGAATTAAAAACCCCGCAAGTGTTCCTCCGCGTTTGAAGATAAAAGACCGAATTCTCGGCGTCTATCGCGGGTCCCGGGAGGGCGGATCAAAGGCTTTTGTTGTGGATTAACGAGTCCGGTATAAATTATTTGCGGCGCCGCGTCCGGCGATAAGCCGCTTTGGTGTCCTGCTAGCCTGGTACTTGCTAGTGCTCTCGGCGTGTTATCGGTTTTTGCTACTCAAATTAACAGATAAGGAAGGGAATCTCTCCGCTTACGTGGTTCGGTTATCTACTGAAGTTTCGTTTTTGGCTTTCGTTCACTGGTAAGTCTATCCCGTGTTATTTTCTGCACATAGACCTCCTCTAATTCATTACAATCCGTTTGAGTGAATGTCCTTCCCATTGCCACATGCTAAATGTTGTAATCTGTGTTCGTTGACGGATTTCACCGTTACGAATAATATGCATCTAGGTAGGCGAAATATCGAGCACATCTTTCTCTAGCGCGCTGAGCGAGTTGCTCGCGCAATTAGAAAACCTAAACAACCTCCAGCTACAGAGGTCAATCCAAAAACCATTTTAGACTGATCGCTGTAGATGGTTTTTGTTTTGTGGCACAATTCAAGGGCATTTTTAACCGACTTCGAAAAAGGAAGATATATGTTCGACTGTTTGGTTTTTCTTTAATTTATGTTCAGGATATCTTCATCTTTGAAGAAAATAAAAAAAAAGTTATAAATCCTTTTAAAAAAAAAAAATTTACTGTAGTTAATATAAGTAATATTTGATATGTACTTTAATTTACGATTACATCCACAAGAAGTACTTTGGCATCCTTTTCCGAGGGCCAAAGGGAACTATATATAAATTAGAAAGTAGGCTAAGCGAGGCACTTAGTGTGTCAATAGTGCTTGAGATTTATTAGCCGGCCTCGCCCCCCCCCCCCCCCTCCCCTGCTGAACAAAAGCCTTTTACGTCTTAAATAAAAAGAAAAGAATCGTTGCTCTGCCATGTAACCTTTTACTCTCAGTTGAAAATATTCGTAGCATCGGAAAGACAATGAAGCGGATTGAAATATTCTAGATGATTAGATAGTATTTATATTTTCTTTGTTGAAGTAACAGGATTTATCTCTTTGTTTTTAAAAGACTATATAACAAGCTCAGACCAACAAAAAAATAACAAGTAAAACTTTCTAGAAAGCATAAAACACTAAATACATAAAAAGCAGTCAAACATAATTATGTTTGACTGCTTTTTATACCAGTCCAGAATATACTGTAGTTGTCACGCAGTCTTACCTACGAGGGATGTCAGTGCAGTAACTAGAATTCACCGCCCTCCCGGAACGGCCTCTGGAGGCAGGCATTCCTGAGTTATGCGCGGTTTTACCGCTGTGGCCTGCAGCATTAAAGAAATCGCCATTAAAATCCTGATTACATATGCGTCTCAAAGTATTACGTAATATTTTCAAAGAATAGGTCCAATACGCACACGGCCAGCTCTTACTAGTCTTCAGTCTGCCATAGTCTTCATTCGGTGCAGAGACACTGACTGCTGAACTGCAGGTCCGAAGTACCAGTTCCGGCCCGACACATATTTATATTGGCTATGGCTGTGAGATATGATGGACCAGTACTGTCCAGGCCTGCCGCCGGCGGGAGCTTGTAGCGTTTATTCCAGGAAGTAATGCTCAAAAACATTTTTGACGACTGCAGTTAGTACGTATCACAAATATTTTTCTAAAACCGAGCACGTTTCTAGTATCTAGTAAGTACCTTCGTACTGTACTCTGTTCCCACATTTCATTGTTTATCTGACAGTCCGCCGCTAGCTCCATTGCCGCAACGACGGTGACAACCGTGACATCGCGTTGTTAGCTCGAAGGCGCTAGGCGGTCGTCTCGCTAACGAGGCCGGCAGCGACTTGGGCTCAAAGCTTTGCCGAGATCGCTGCAGTCGCTGCTCGATGTTACCGGTCGACCATTTTGATTCATAGCGTTATGTTTGTTTATTGTAGGTATAACTTTTTATGAAATAGCCAATACGCTATACCACCTAATAAATATTTTTTGCAATCCTAATAAGCATTTACTGCAATGTAGGTTGCGTTGCAAGTCGTTTAAAATACACCCATTCCCAGCTGCCGTCGGCCCAGACGGGTGCAACTCAGTACCTAATATCATATGTGTTTAAAAAGTGTAGGATTTCGAAGCCTTATGTCTTTGCGGAGGAACTTTCATTCACTTAATAATTATTCTAATCAAGCTACTTAATAATGAGTAGAAAAACCGCCAACTTACACTAAACTTCTAACTTCATAATAATATTATCTCGATCAGAAACTGCGGCTCCGAACTCAGTAATACCCATGTAATGCCTCAGTGATAGCAGTTCCCCGGCCCGCAGCAGCCCGCAGAACAAAGTTCGGGATTAAACCGAATCTAGTAATTAGATTTTCAGTTGTTGAACTCGATAACATCTTGTGAGTGTTTGTCTTGCGGGTAATCGGCGGCCGGGACGAAAGGGGCTGCTCATTCAGGACTGAATGAACGAATCCCAAGGATTCGTTGGTTGAGGGCTGACAAGCATCTCGGGAGACAATGGGACGGTATGCCAGAATACTCTCATCGTTATGAAGAAAAGGTCTAATTGGATAATATAATTTAAAATGAGAGACATGACATAAATCCTAAACCCATTTGAAGCGAGGACTATTAGAAGAGTTTTTGAAGAATCTCTATAGCAAGAAGACAGATCCTCGCTTCGAGGATTCGCTCGATTATGTCGACCTTGTCTCGAACCGCACGAATAGCCGCTTAGTCCATCGGTTTTGTTGCAACATAATGTGATAAGACATTTACCACTTCAACTTAAAGAACAAAATGTTCGTGGTTAAAGAAAGAAAACAATATGTTTTACACGATGTAAGAATAAGTGTTCACTTCGCTGCAATAAAAAGAGTTGTTGAAACAAACGGCAGTCGATATAGGGAGACACTAGCAGCGGCGCCGTGTTTGCGGCTGCGTTACACAAGATAAAGCACCGGCCCTCAGCGAGCGGGGGCGCCTGGGCGTGCCGACGTGTGATGTGTGTGTTGTGCTCCGCCCGCTGGAAGATATACTGGTACAGAGCTAAAGGGAACTGTAAGAATACGCGCTCGCCTTACATCTTATCTTGGTAGTCGAGACTTGTTTCTTCTCTTGTTTCCATTCCTCTAGACCCAGATCCACTTTTACCGTCAGTTTTTCTTTGTCCCACTGTTGGGCACGGGTCTCCACTCGGTTTCATCATAATATTTTCATTGACCGTTACAGTATTTCATTTCTTAAATTAAATGGCACATAACTTTGCAAGGTGCTTAGTGCGTGCGAGTTCGATAGCCACTGGGTTGTCTGAACCACTGTTAGAAATATATTAAGAATATTTAACGGCACACAACTCATACTCCATTTTAAATCTTCAAATTTGTTACTACAGCATAGTAATTACTTAAACTTAGGCACACAGAAACATTTCAGCCTTTCTTTAAAATAGTTTAAAAATTCTAATTCATATCTGAAAATTCCCTTCACCGGATGTCTATGCACTGTATTGTTATTTAAACTTAGGAGTTTTTAGGCAAAAAATAATTATTGCAATGTACCAGTACTGCAGCATGAGTTATCAAGAGATAAACTCCGCTAAAACGCACTGGTGTATCGGCCGAGGGCTCCAACAGATTTCGAATTGGTTTTCCACCACAAATAGGCTTAAGATCTTAAAGAACATCTTCATTAGAGGGCCAAAGCGGATCCCATTGAACCGAAGTGTATTCAGAGTCACCCGCTGGGGCCGGCAAATAAGAGATTAGAGGACGATAGATAAGCTTGTTTGTATGTAGAGTTCAGTATTAGATGAATTAGTCGTAATTGGATTGAAGATTTTTTCTTGGCGAGGGATTACAGTCACTGCAGGAAGCTCATCAGAGGGGCTTGGGGGCCTGTACAGGGCAGGTGCACATTGAATATTTAAACACTGCTTTAAAAACATCGAATATATATAATTTTTTCTACATAGTCTGTACACGATATAGTCTACAAGATTATGTATCTATATTAATATATAAAACAACAAAATTACAAACATTAAAAATGATTGCATAATTTTAAATTTCATTGGTACACTCACTTTTCACCAAGTAAACGAGTTATAATAACAAAATAAGGTGACAATTGGGAGTACTACCTTACCAACTCCTTATCTTGGGGAATATTACTAGTTGTAGTTTGACGTAGTGATCAATAAAAATCCGCCCTATGATATTTTGTTATAAAATGTGAACACAAAATTATTCAGTAGTACGTATTCCATGTCTCTTCCAGTCTCACGACGCGTTGTAGACTTACACAGCGGTCCGTTCCTAGCGATACTCCACGAGTGGCCGGCCATAGCTGCCAGTTCTAGGTGTAAGCAGATCCGACTATAAATCGGCCTCTGTAACATTATTTTATTGTATCCGGGAATTTAGAAATCGGTTAAAAATGTCTATCCACAAAGTCGTTGTTATAATTCTAAATATACATGATGGAATTCATCAAAGATGGATTGATGAATTTCCTCATCCTTACTATGTAAGTTTCCTTTTCGTATGCAAGGAAATTTCGGGTCGGGTCGGTTTAAGTCTTTCGCTCAGACACACCCAATGAATAAGTTGGACGGGAGTTATGACCCGTGATGTTGGTTCGCATAAATTCGCGGTAATTCCTCTAAGTTCGCGCTCCGGCCCCACGCCGCTGGCCGTCGGTAAGCCAAGTTATCATTGGCCCAATGTCGGCGAGTTGAGGTGGAACTTCGACGATGTTAGCCAGCTCCATATTTGATGATAGCAAAGTCCTTGCTATTTGAGGTACGTTTTGGAGCGTTAAGAAACTTACTTTGAGAACTCGAGAGACTGGTTAAATGTGTGCACGAGGTGTGTTCGGAAGGGGAGCACCTTAATGTTAATTTGTCTAATCTGGCTCTGTACTGTGTCTGTACGTTGCTTACAGCTCGAGTTCTTTGAGAAGAGTTTTGGAATTTAAGTTATAGTTTTTGTGATATATTTGTATGCACTTGAGCTATGTGGCATAACACTGTTACTGTGTCTGTGCAGTTTTATGTGGTACAAAATTGAATGTTGTTGGAAATTGAAAGTGGAGTTTTTCTCACCACTTACCCCAAAACTTCGTGCTTCCTCGATAGCGCACCTCTAAAAGCGTGCTAATTGGAGGCGTGAACTTTCCGCGCTCGGCACAGAGCGCGCCGGAATATAGTTTGCGGAAACTTTGCGCTCGGCATTCTCAATTTTGTTTAAGTTTAACAACGTTTGTGATACGTCTGGCGATTGAAAGAACGATACATGCCCACTTCAAAATATTCAAGAATTTACTAGCACATTTGTAAGAAACGTCAATGATCGTCAAATAAATGTCGTTGGAGGGAAACCCATTACATAATAACATTTATATTCAAATCTATCTCTCAAATCTTATTGTGACTATGCCCGTGATAGTTAATTGAGGGAGTCAAAACCAGATAGATTTAAATCCTAGCCGTCCTAAGAATAAGGGCAATATAACAACCATCTTCAAGCTTCTGTCTCTCCAAGCGATTACTCTTGCAATTATAATCACGATATCTTTAGGCACTTCAATTCTGTTGTAATGAGCCGCCGTCTTATGAAAGTTCTGCTAGTTCACAGTTCACATTTATGATGCGGTCCCGCTCCTCAACGAGAGGAACGAGGCCGTTCCACTGCTTTATCACTGCTTACAACTTCCAGAAGTTTACAAACACTTCCAAACAGAGTTCCGGCCACGCGTCGCGTGCGCTGTCTAAGTTGTAGTCGAGGCATTTCTGAATCAACCTCGGTTAGTTTTTGAATTAGCATGGAAAACTTATTGTTAACTTCGCGGCTTGTTGTCGCGACTTCGAGACGAGCTTGTCTGAAGGAGTCTATGTCAAGTCAGTTCGTTAGGGACTATGAGGACTGCGGAATGTTTGTGATAGTCCTGTTAGTTGGTGTTAGTAATAGTCCAGTTAGTAATTGTTAGTATGTCTTGTTCCAAGTAAGCCACTAATGTGTTGCTAGATGGTCGCCTCTAAAGAAGTGTAACCGAAAACTACACCATGCCAATCCGATGCTTTAAAACAATTACTACCGTACCGTGGTACCGGGACGGACGGGACGGACGGGTACTGCCCCGGGCGAACTCTATATGGAACAAAATAGGTTTCGTATAAAATCTATTGGCTTCCCTGTAGGTTCTACAAATAAACTAAAATTTTCATTGACATTTATTAGTATTTCTGTAATGTAATCGATATGTATTTTTTCGTAATTTTTAAACAAAAGTTTATACTAATAATGTATCAAAATGACATGTAACTAATATTACCAATAAAAAACTATGAACTGTAAACGAATACCGATACCATGGCACATAGGATATGGCACCCGGCCGATAAACCACTTTTCTTCACTCTATCTCGTTTCTCTATTTGTTAGTTAACAGACCCCCGCAGCCGCGGCCGTGACGAAGCGACCGCGACAAAGCGACCGCAGCGAAGCGACAGCGACGAAGCGACCGCGACGAAGCGACCGCGGCGACACGCGATGGCTCCAGCACATTTTTCCCGCCAACAAATAGCCCGCAGCATTAGTATGTCCCGCCGGGCCGAGCGCGGCCGCAATTAATTACTGCGCCGTTCTGTTTTCATAGTTTATCCCAGTACAAGCGGCTTGAATGTATCAAGAGGTTGAATCCTAAAGGATCAAACCTCGAGGTAACGAGCATAGGGTCAATAAAATGCAGTTCCAATGCAGAGTACCGAAGAGGTTTGTACCAAGTTTACACGGCTGGCAGAAGATTACTGCCCCCTCAAAAGTCTTCAAGATGTGTTTATTTCTGGATGAAATTAAAATGAATCTGAATAGGCTATGATACTCTGTTTAACTAATTTATTGGCTAATGTTAATCATTTCTTTGGACACAGTCTGTACGTAAATACATAAAATGTAAAAATTAATTTCATTGATTTATACCAACCACTAATATGTTACTAGTGGTTGGTAAGTAGTTAGTGGTAATTTAAACAAATTATTGCTTATCTTGTTTTACACGAAGACTTTCTTGACATCTTAATGACAATGGGACAGTAGCCGACATTCGATCAGCCTTGGAATTGATTGCGAATCGGGCGCAGTACAAGGCAAGCGGCCTATTAGGGCAGTGGCAGTCGCAGTGGCAGCGGCCCCGAGGGCGCAGCCAGTTCATAAACTACGCAAAGCGAGCGCTTTGTGTCTGGACTATCGGTTTGAATTATTCAAGGCCTAGCGCAAAAACTTCACATGAGATCGTTTAGTCTACATGCTAAACGAGCGCGCTCTCAAGCCAGTGTCGACTCATTCCCGACGTGTGAAGGGTCAAAATTGCGTGCGTTAAAGTCACCTTCCCTTCGTCTGTAGGTAAAATAAACGGTTCCATGCTTTTTTGCGTGTTCGCTTTCACAGGATCTCGTGAAAATGAGATATAGGGACGTTGTGTTATTTGCGTGAACGGTTGTACTTCCGTGTTTACGGCGTTGGTGTTAAATTTGGCTCATTATGCGAAAGGTAGGACTAAATCTAAAAGAATTTCTTCACTAAACTCAAACGAGCGTAAGGGTTAGAATATTGAAACAGGTATAGAATCGAAAGTTCTAGAGAAGAAAGTAAGGGACGCCTAAAACGTTCTCTTTCACTTTGTAATGTTGGAATTCTGTTCAGTCTATCTGCCGTATAATTACAGCGATGATATCAAAGACTTAAGTTTGTCAAAGAACTAATACAATCTTAATAATATTGCGATCTTCTCTAAAATGTTTTACCGCGAGGTAAAATTTGCGAATTTCAAAGAAGATAACGAGTACAATTTGTTTTTCCTGGGGCGAGCCCGGCTCGGATAGATTCTCTGAGCAGAATATCATTTCTGTAACTGGATTTTATCGAGCTTTGGGGTTACCTCGCCGCAAGTTAAATCTGTCTTAGCTAAGACAAAAGAATCTTATGTAAGTTAAAGTAATAGATAAGTAATTAAATACATACATTTTGAGTTTCATATGTAATGACAACAAAAATATTTAACATCATCAACTAAAATTTCAACAAAAAACAAAATCATCAAATTCAAACCACGAAAACTAAAAATGTACAGCCGAATTAAGAACCTCGTCCTTTTTTTAAAAGCTTTTATTTAACTTCACTCGTATGTATTCATGTATGTATGTCCTGGAATCTTGCAATCAATATTTCACCCACTTCCACTGAAGTTATCGAGCTGAAATTTGGCACACATATTAGGTTCCGATGACAATGCAATAATATGGTACTGTCGAACTGATCTGATGATGGAGCCGGAAGATATTAACTGGAACTTCATGATGGAATATCGTATCATAGTCGTGTTTGCACTTGTGGTAAAGTCTTGTAATGAACTTTGACCACGATTAGGTTTCAAGGTCAAGTTATAAAAGCTTTTTAAAAAAAAATTTTTTTTACAGTATAATTATTTGTAAGTAGGATAAAAGAGTTGTTATTATCGTAGTGTCTTGTTATTTGGCACACGATTCGTGTCAACAACTTCCAAAAGTTTGATTCCTTGTAGAACGATGTGATTTAATGTGATATGTATATGTTGTATGTATATAATATATTGACATATTATGTCAAGCACGTCAAGTAAAACACCCCATTCCTCCCCGAGCCAGCCGCGCTATATTTCACGGCTGCGGCACTCATCTCAGCCGCGTTTTTATTCCTCGGCATAATTTCCCCATAACGCCGCCAGAGCGAGCTAATGTGTCACTAACGCGCCCCGTCGTTAAGGGCATTTCTGACGCCCGCGCGCCCTGGTGCGATGTGATTACTACACGGTGGCCAGAGGTGATACCTTAATATTTTAACCATGATGGCCAGATCCCATACTTGTAATCCCACTGAAAATACAGTGGTTTCGCATTCGCAACATTAGGCTTTCTTGGAGCAAAGGATACAGCTATTATCAAGTTATTGTCAAGTTTTGTTTCATAAGGAGAATGATGAATGAATGGTGATGAGGTGAATGAATGTGATGAATGAGTTTCAAGAATATTATTAAGACTCGTGGCAAGTGATAATTGATCGTCAAAAACAATTATCTCAAAGGTTCTAATTAGTCTAGTCCGGCAGTGGTTCAACTGCTCGTAAATGAGTTGTCCAAGAATGAAAAATGTCTATAAACTGTATGTCTCCTCCGTGCCCGCTCGGGGTCAGATCCGCTGCTGGTGTCGCTAAGTACCAGGGATACACGCACGCGAGGAGTCGCGCCGCCGGATTAGTGTAGTGTTGCCGCCGGCTCGCCTTACCGGCCCGACGCGAGTATAGAGTTGCGTCTTGTTTATCGTGAAGGTGGAGGTGTATGGCTTGCATAATCTGAGCCAGGACTGAAACAAATATACTACAGAACTAGTATGGAACAGGTACCTGAGTACCCTTTATAATATAAACAGGAAAGCGTGTCTGTTGGTCTGTTAGTTTATCCTTCTTCTCCTCCTCAACGAAATGATGCAACGGATCGATGTAATTTTTTGAATATTGTGTGTATGTGTATACGGCCTGGAGCATAGGCTTCTTAACCCGGAAAAATGCATAGTTCACGTGAAATGCAAATAATCATTCGAATTTTATCGCGATAATTAACAAACGATCATTTTTTATTCATATGATGATCTCGGATTATGATCGTCCGAACTAGTGGTGATGCTAGATTTTGATTAGTGGTCCTTATTATATTTTAAATCATCCTTCGATGGTAGATGAAATGGAAAATGATTTGACGCGAGCGGAGCCGCGGGGAAAGCTAGGGATAAATACATTTTGTTTTGCTGTAAAAGTTGTCCATGAAGGTCGAAGTGATATTGAGATTGTATTAGTTCCTTGACAAATATGAGCTAAAGGCATTATATTACGTGTATCATCATAAAGCTACACGCTACAAACTGCGAATTGTAACATTTGTAACACGAGGGCGGCAGACGTGGAACGTTATTTGATTTATTTAAGGCGTTTTAAATTGTTTAAAAAGTTTTAAGCATACTGACGATTTTAGAAAAACTGGAGATGACGGGTTTTAGTACGTTCGGTTCTATGGACGGCTGTTGGCGTTATGTAATTTCAAGGGGGCCTAACCCAGATGTAGGCGTATATTATAAGTGGGGGGAAATGATTATACCCATTGAGTTAAATATACTAGAGAAGCAAACCTCATCAGAATGCCTCAAATATAGCGTAACCACTTTTTAAACGCGACGACGTAGCTTTGAAATCACTAAACATTTGAATGTAAACATATATATGTCTCACTTACACAAGTCACAATAACAATACCGTCGCGTAGATTAGACAAAGATCGCAATATTAACATGCAATTACGGGAATCGGCGCGACAGGGTTGCCTACCCACGCGAAGTTTTACCCAATTTTTTTAAGCCATAGAAAAGTTTTAATACTAAATTAAATTAACTTTAAAATATTTGAATTACATATGTAAATAGAATTTTGATGATCTGAAATTAATGAAATCATACTCCGCTTTATAACATAAGTTTTGTATACAATTGCCTTTTAGACTCTTTTTTGTAAGTTTGAGTAAATAATTTCCTTTCGTAATACAATCTTATTTTAAAATATTTGCAAATTATGGAATCTATACTAATATTATAAAGAGGAAACATTTGTTTGTAATGTTAAAACACAGAAACTACTGGACTGATTTCAAAAAATCTTTCACCATTAGAAAGCTGCATCTTTACGTTCTGACATAGGCTATATAATAATATTATACATTTGTGTTTTTGAATGTATGTTTGTAATGTTTTCACACAAAAACTGCTGGACCGATTTCGAAAATTCATTCACCATTAAAAAGCTGCACCTTCACTGAGTAACATATATTACATTTTAAAAAAAATAGGGATCTTTAATTAAAATGCAAAAATTACCCAAGGTGTGAAAATTACCTAAAATATTCTTTACATCGCGTGCGCTGCGAAAACTATTGATGATAGAATAAAATAATGTACTACGACTTAGCAGATCACATCATTATTTACAAAAAGTCGCGATACCATATGTCCAACTACTGTAGTTATTCCACTATAACTACTTTTTTACATTTTAAAAGTTGATAACAGTGCCGACAATAATCAAACCATTATTATTCATAACTTTGAATTAATCCTTATCCCATTAAATATTATTATATTAAAGACCGTTTCAATACCTGTTAAATACTTATTAAATTATTAAAATCCGAATAACGAATAAAAAGATATAACGAATTTAAAATGTCAATCTAAAGAAAATAATGCAATAATAAAATAATACGGTGTGGGTGGCGCCGCGCAGCGTAGACTTAGATATATTACTTAAAAGATGAATAGAATTGATGAATTGCTTCATATTAGCAACAAATGTTTACAGTTGAATTAATTAATTAAAATGTAGGATATGTAGGTACTTTTCATCTCGGAGGGTGGCAACAAGGTGTAAACGAAACTATTGTTATGTCTAATTCCACGCGAGCGAAGCTGCGGGCGTCCACTAGTTTGCCACCACTAAAAGGGAATGATCAACTAGTATTGAGGATATGTGATCTCCCGGGTGTATCGCAAATTCTTTTAATATTTTGTAAGTAGCCAGTCTGTCTCTTTTCTCAATAATCGAATTATTTCCACCCACTTATCACGGCGTGCTGCATCTTTAGGTACACTGCAACGTTGTTATTATTAAAAAAAAATATATTCACTCATTCCATAATTTAAAATTCTCCCAGAATTGTGGGGATCTAAAACTAAGTTTTTAGTGGTCACACTGAACCTATATTTCAAAATTTTACAATTTATTTATTTTATTGCGTTTTTACGTTGATGTAAACACAGAAATAATAAAATTACGTGTGGAAAGTGATTCTAGTGGACTTATTAAGTTTTTGTGATCTTGAATCGCACATTTACACTGTGCATTTGCCCATTTTGAAAATATTTTCTGTCAGTTCAACTCGGCCGGCGTCACACAGAGCACTGAACTGACGTTAGCTACGCATACGCCAGTTGGCGTATGGCCTGTGGCAAGGCATAAGCGCGGTGATTGCTAATCTAGTGGTAACATATATATCAATGATTATACCTAAATAATATATTTCATATGTCAGAAGAATGACAGTGTGAAAGTTTGAATGAAAAACGTTATTTTCGCCTAGAAATCCCTTAGCGACGTACACAATGAAATATTAATATTCAACATAATAATCACTGGCACCTAATAAAATATGTACGCTCGTAATTTCCGCTTGGATTTCGGCAAACGTATAAAATGTGTTACAGACATGAAAATAACTGCCAACAATTCTATTTTAGTTGGAACGAATCTCACCTTAACGTTATATGAAATTCAGATTAAGGTTTGTTGTTGCCTTACATCTGATATGAGAAGCTGCATCAATACATGTGCACACTTCGGAATATCGGCTGTGGCTTGGTGCGGTCTCCTTCGTCCCCGGACTGCCGGCAACACATTGGTGTAAAACACCCGGCTGTTGAGCTACGAGGCAGTTTCGACAGGAATACTATTTGCAAACTTAATTCTTGATCAAAAGGCAACAGTGGTTAAGCCCCGCCGCACATGCACCCACTCGCATTGGTCTTCACGAGCCGCGTGCGAGTGGCAGTATTTATTTCCTATGGCACGCGCTTACACGCTCATGTACGTGCCTGCATCGACACGTACGAGCAAATGCGGAGTTCGGTACTGTGCCATAGGAAATAAATACTGCCACTCGCACGCGGCTCGTGAAGACCAATGCGAGTGGGTGCATGTGCGGCGGGGCTTAGGAAAGAATTTCCTATAACTAAATATTTGGGTACTATGTTATAAAACGATACTTATTAATATTTAAACAATGTTGGAGTAGCGAGAAGTATACTCGTATGTAAGGCTGCCTCAAGTGTGGCTGCGGGAGGGTGGTGTGTGGGACCCGAGCCCAGCGATGGCCTGTGGGCTGTGTAAAATATGTTCTAATACATTAAATACTTCAATGGTTGTCTATCATTGTTATTATACATAATCCTATAGTTTGTTAGAGCGTAATCATGTTAACAAACTGAAACATTAAAACATCCCTATCCTTGGCATAATATTTCCGGAATGAAAGGTATCCTGTATGGTAATTCGGATTAACAACTACCTGTTTGCGAAGCTTTGTCCCAGTTATATTAATTTGTATAGTGTAATCAAGTTAAAACGCTGAACCATTAATCATGCACAACATCCCATGGGAACAGATTTCCGGAACAAAAGGGATAGTGTTTGGTAAAGCAGATGTTATTGCGCTAAGTGTAGTTTTAATAATTTCAACGAATAGGTTCCACGCTACTCCACCCGCCATGACTATAATATTATTATCAATGGAAATCCGCAGCTTCGCTCGCGTGGAATTAGACATTCACTAACTTCAAAAACGGCAAAGTTACATTCTAACTTTGCACCCCTGTTTTACCCCCTTAGGGGGTGAATTTTCAAAAATCCTTGCTTAGTGCTCCCCTACGTTACAAAAGGAACCCCTGTGCAAAATTTCAAGTTTCTAACCCTTATAGTTTAGGCCCTGCGTTGATATGTCAGTCAGTCAGTCAGTCAGTCAGTCAGTTAGTCAGTCACCTTCTCCTTTTATATATATAGATATCGACTGGCATTGTTAAAATGACAATCTGCTGCAGAAAATCTGAACCATGCCTACTGGAAATTGCTTAATTTTAAAACGTTCTTCTGATCACACAAACTTAAAAAATATTTATGTTTGGTTTAACAACTTAATCGCAAATCTTTTTTTGTTTTTAATGTGGGTTACTATGTTGAGGATGCGATAGAAAAAGTGTAATAAGGTGGCCGGGGACCACTCTACTTCCCACCCAACATCTCGGGGATTGGGGGTGGCTGAAAAACAGCGCTGCATACTTCGATCAATAAATACATTATTGATCGAAGGCTGCATAGGATCAATCGCATGTCAGCTAAAGCTGAGCCGTATCTTAGATTAGTCCGGAGCTAAATTGAATTGAACTAGTTGCACTACGTGACGCCGCTCGCATTCAGGACCGCGCGCCGCGGACGTCGCTGCCATCGTACAGTCCTAATCCTATAACGTAAGAATTTAGAGGATACTTCGGGTTCGGGAAGTGATTCTTAAAGTAAACTAATATTACTTCTAAAGACTACTAGTACTATATTGATCCCACTGTTGAGCACGGGCCTCTTCCGTAGTCACGGAAGTCTAGAGCATACTCCACCATGCTGATCCAATGCTGATCGGTAGAGCGTTTAGTGGACGTACTATTGTCGTATCCATCCAATTTAAAGCAAGGTTATGCGATTTACTTGCTCGATCACATAATTATGATCGACACGAGCCATGGGGCAATAAGCGCTTTGCATTTTGTATCTGATTCCATCCTAATGTTTAAAATCCCATCATAATTATTTGGCTGCTGCAGCGGCGACCAGAGCGGGCTGCAAGATGGCCGCAACGAAACAACGGGTAGCTCGGTGTAGCTCAGCCTAATGGCGCCGCCGATGCCATTCAATCGCAGCTCTTAAGATTTCATAAACTACTTAATGGTCCCATTTAACTCAGCACTTGGCTGCCGACGCTGCCGAATACTGTTGGGCTAACGATTTCCCACAGCTCAAGGATATAATAAATGAATTGATGTAAGAATAACTCACACTAACTACATATTCAAACATTCAAACTATATCTAGATTTGTAGGATTCTAACTGATGTGCCTAAAGAGACAAGTGGCTTATTAGTGAGCACAGGTTTCCTGTATTCCTGAAGACCTGTCCATAGGAATAAAGGCTTAAGCCTGCTGCTCCAATGCTGATTGGTGGAGGGGTTAGTGGATGAACCATTGTCCTATCCAGCCAGCCAATGTAAGCCACTTCAAGGTCTTTGACAAGGCTCACCATGCCCTCCGAAGTTTGAACGTGCTTGAAATATTTTGCCACTACCGATCACCTAACTAATTACAGTGGTGATAGCCCAGTGGTTATCGAACTCGTCTCACTCGAGCAGTCTAGGTTCATATCCAAGCAGCACGCACCAATGACTTTATAAAGTTATGTCCGATTCATAAAATTGAATTTCGGTGGTGCAAGCTCGTTTACTGTCTTATATCCAAAAAGTAAGTGCTGTCTTATAACCGCTCCTCCGACCCGCTGCAGATTGTTCATCACGAACGAAAAAGCGCAAGCGACATAATTCTCCCGAATCTGCGATTCAAACGACCGCCATCTCTCTCCGGGGATTTAATAAATCTGAGCGTATGAAGCCTAATTGAATTTATAACTCTAGCGTTTGTTCTGCAGTCAAACGTTTTGTTTCACTTTAGAATGAGACCGGTTTCATTAAGACGTTCTGTAAGACTTCCTGCGCTGCAGTTCCCTCGTTACTTCTGATTGTATTTTTAGACAGAAAAGATTTCTTCGCTGCAGTTTTCATGTTCATTATTAAAAGGAAACCAATGGAACGGGTTTGCCGCTATTTTGTAATATTTACTTAATAATAGGGTCTCTGAATTTAAGTGTATTTCGGTTCTAATACTTTAAAAGACATCGTAACGAATTGATTAATAAAAATCATTGATAAGTTTGATTGCAGAGTGTGAGCCTAGCCTAAACTTGTATAAAGTGACCCGCCCACGAGATTTGGCTTAGAACAAGTGAACTAATGGAAATCGGCCTAGATTTCGAAAAAAAAAACAGGGGACTACGAGAGGACAAATTCCTTAATTTGGCGTAGGTTGAATCAGTTTGAGCTGCAGGTCTCTTGATCGCAAGCTTAGGGGGATCGGCGGAGCTCAGCTGGACGGCAATATTTTTGGTAACTAGGATTTTTTCAAAAATCCAGGTCGCCCAATGTCCTCTTAATCTTTTTATAATACCATTACCTACCAGCGGCGTCGGCGTCACCAGGCCGCGCCAACACGCCCCTTCCGTGTCGCGCCGCTCGACAGCCCTAATTGCGCGACGCCCATTCATCTCGGAACACGATGGAGGGTAATAGAATTAATTGACCCGTTATAGGTATACTAGTGGGCGGATATAGAATTGATACATTGTAATGGTGGCAATGGGCAGGCCACGTGTTTGGAAGGACTGGTAACCGGTGGATAAGAAAACCTCGATTGGAGACCACGACTCGGAGCGAGGAGCACAGGTCGCCGTTGAACAAGGTGGACGGACTTCCTAAGGAACACGGAGGGAAACCGTTGGATTCAGAAGGCACAGGACCGTTTGGAGAGGTTTCGCTTAGGACCATTAATCCGCATTGGAGCATTAGAGCTGCATGTCAAAGTTTTCTTCGGATCCACCGCCGCTGTGGCTGTGGACATCTATGAGTTGATGCCATCTGGGAGGAGATTCCACTTCTTGTAAACTGGAGCAGTCTTGACGCTGCTTAACTTATCTAGAGACCATCTTAACCCTTAACGAAGACTATTCACTTATTCTCATTCAGAGTATGTCTGAGGCGTCATGGGCAGCAACGGATGGGTGGAGCTGCGCGCTCGTTTGCTATCTCGTATCCGTAAAAACTTAATAATTATGATATAAACGCAGCCTAGCCGCACTACTAAATGCAACTCCTAAAGCGGGCATTGCCCGGTCTTAATGACGCAGTATTAGCGTACCGCGCGCCGCGCCGCGCCGCTGGCCGCGTCCGCTCGATGGGCCGGAATCAAGTTGCTCTTCGCTCCGCTCACGGAACTCTTGCTTAACATGAGCCCTCTGATTATTTACTGAGAGAGCTGGTAATTGACTTATTATTGAATTATAAAATCAACGCTAAATGTAAACCTAATATAATCTTAATATATACTAGTGGACGCCCGCAACTTCGCTCGCGTAGAATTAGACCCATTAAGGACGTCTGCCCGCGTTCGGGTTGCCTACTTGACTTCAAAAACGGCAAAGTTTCATACTAACTTTGCACCCCCGTTTTACCCCCTTAGGCGGGAATTTTCAAAAATCCTTTCTTAGTGCTCTCCTGCGTTATAAAAGGAACCCCTGTGCAAAATTTCAAGTTTTTAACCCTTATAGTTTAAGCCCTGCGATGATATGTTTTTGTGTGTGTTCAAGGGGATTCAAGAATGGTTGGGAAGAATGGGGATAGAAGAATTTTAGATTCACAATTTGGTCCACTGGAAAATATTTTTTAAACACTATTTTAGTATTTTTATATATAATTGTCGTTCATAGACGTGTCGTGTCACTTTGACATTTCATATGGCAGAACAACGTTTGCGGGGTCAGCTAGTAATTATATAATAATGTAATATAGAGGAACTGTCGTTGTGAGACAAAGTGTTTGAGTTTGTACATGTGATTGTACAAGTGATTGGACATTGGATAGGGCAACTTAAAACACTTGATAGCCATCTAACTGGTCTCCAATGAGCTGCAAGCTCGTTTGTTATTATACGATAATCTTAGACAGATAATCTATTTTTATGAATACAAATCCATAAACAAAAGACACTGCCTGTGCTGTAGCTTGTATTCATCTGTAACTCCGTTAAACAATAAACAATCTCTGTAACTCCGCGGAGTAGTAAACATGGTATGCCACCGGCCGCCCCCGCCAGGGCTGCTGCAGCCTATTTATTTGTTTGCCGCGGAAAAAAATAACAAGCCATCGATGAAACTGCTCCGCGCGGCAGCCCTGATGGCGGCCATTCATTAGTCCGCACTTACTCGCTCTGTGTTGCGTGAGGGAAATGCGGTCAGCGATGAAAATAACTTATGTATTTTGTGTTTCTTGTTTTTCTTATATGCTTCACCCTTTTTACTGATCGTCATGAATTATTGTTGTTTGATGAATTAATTAATTAATGTAAACACTATATTGCACTTAATACAAAGCGCAAGAGGCGGGCTGAAATCCAATCGAACAGGACTGGATCGTATAGAATAAACACGGCCTAGAAATCTCCACCAACACAATCAATACACCAATACACCATTACACCAATACACCATTACACCAATAAATCACCAATACACCAATACATCACCAATACACCAATACATCGCCAATACACCATTACACAAATACGCCACTACACCAATACACCAATTAGAATGCTCTGTTTTTTATAGCTTACAACCACTTAGATCAAGCAAAATGTCCAAAAAAGATTCAATTGTTTAAAGAGACCGGTGTTGTCATCATTATTAAAATAGTTAGGTACCTATAAACATAGATCTGCAACGGCTTCTCCAGTGCACCGTCTCAGGTTCGACCCCGGTAGGCGAGGCCCGTGGGCCGGGTAGCGGGCCAACCGTTTATCTGTAAACTAAAGACAGCGGTTTCGGGCCGCCATCAATTTCCGTAATGGCCGCGCAGTTAGGACTACTTAGCGAGTGTACAGCGTCTCGGAACTATTTCAACTTTTGTGATAACCACCGCCTTCCGCACGCAACCTTACCGTGCAGTGACAAGGTCTAGATTTGCATGGACAAGGATTATCTTGCAATGTGCAGGGAAATCTGGACAATTTCCCACGACGAGGTTTTGAGACTGCTAAACATGAAACCTGGAACAAAACTCGCGAAAAAGCCACCTTGCAGTGGAAAAACCTCCAAAATGTTGATAATGATAAGCAGTTCCATTTAAATTATACATGGACGGCAACCATCTTAAAATTTGTGCATAAAACTTTGTATTCACGTTTCATTTTGAATTCTCTCCTAGAATATCGTCATATTTACCTAATCAATTTCAGCATATCAGCATATTAATATAATGCTGTGTTTAAATGTTTTTTAAACAGAAACTTATTGCGTCTTTTTTTAATATCAAAGTTCACGAGGAAAGCCGCGAGCGGGAGCTCATTCCACGATGGAATTGAAACACATGGAACAGTAAAGACACCTTCACAATTATTGTTGTATGAAATGCTGCCAAGTTAAACATGTCTCTGCTGTACTTACTTTATTCAATTTACTTAATAACGTAACGTAACCTCACGCCTCTATTACCCTGAAGAGGTAGGCAGATGTATTGTACCCCCACTGTTCACCAGTAACGTTTAGGTTCCATGTAACCTCGGAGTCTGCTCCGAGCTGCTGCCGGGCATTTCGAGTAAGAACTAGTTGTTGGGCGACCCGGGGATCGAACCCAGGACCTCTAGCAGCAGTCGGGCTTGCGATCACTAGACCAACGAGGCAGTCGTTAGTAAGGTAACTAATAGGTTACTAAGGTACAGGTAAGTAGAAGCTGCCGTGTACTGGTCCGGCCTGCAGTTGGAAATATTTGTGGAAAAGCTTAGTCTTCAGGAGTAGCAACGCGTTTGCGTTAGACAGCCCCTAATACAAAATAGCGCTCGTACAAACTAACGAACTGATTAATTTTTATTAACATTTAGTTAACCAGACCAACACCAGAATAGTGTTCCTCCATTTCATCATTTCATCATTCCATCCCTGCGTTCAGTCTTGGTCGGTGTTCGACAAGAAGGCATGCTCGTTTGCTTGTTCACATAAATAAATGGTACGGTGTGAAACCGCTCTTAGAATAGGATAAACGCACACCGCGCCTCGCGTTACTTAGCGAAGTGAAAAGTTTGTTACAGTATTCCCGCGCCGCGCCGCGCGTCTGATATAATAACTTGGAGAGTTCCCACCTTTGTCAGAGTTTTGCGTGCGAATGTCAATCCCCATCGTGTGCTCGCGGGGATTGGGGAAAACATAAGATATTTTATCTGTCGGTGACTTCACAGGCGCTCGTTCCGCGGCGTGAGGCTTTGGCGACGACAAACAATATGGTCACGGTGTTGAGGTCCCGCAGGTCACACTTTACTCCCTTCGAGACCATAATGAGAACTGTCATCCCCATGTCAGTTGAATTGGTTGAATGAACCTTGCATTTTCCTGATGTTCCTTTGGCAATGTAGCAGGTGACATTTAATACTTTAAAAATATTGGTGTGGCTCTACGTTAGTCAATAATAGCGATTGATTCTGGTTTGGCTCTTGGGTGACCAATTGATCGTAACAAAAAATTTAAATCAGTTCTGTGTTATGATAGTATATTACATAACTAATAGTGTAGTAAATGTGTAACCCTTGCCTATCCCTCGGGGAAATACAGGCGTAATGTTATATACACAGCGGTGATAGCCCAATGACTGTCGAACTCGCCTCTCACCCGGACGGTCCGGGTTCAAATCCAAGCGGCACGCACCAAAGACTTTAACAAGTTGTGTTATTTAAAAAATTAAACGACACCTGCTGTAACGGTAAAGGCGACATCGTGAGGAAACCTACAAGCCTGAGAGATCACCTGATGTTCTCGAAGGCATGTAAAGTCGCAGCGGTATGGTGGTCTACCTCCGATTCCGAGAGGAGACCCGTACCCAACAGTGGACAATGAGAGGGTTGTGGAGTAGTAGAGTCTCTTCATCCAACGGCACTGATCCTAATCTTTGGTCTTTTTCGTCCTTTTGGTACACAAATAATAATCAGCCTTTCTACAAGCGAATGTTAGTAAGTAACTGCCCCAAAATGCTGCCCTGTCCAAAGGGTATGATAAAGTCAGAACTATTAAACCTTTCCCCATAACCCATCGCGACGAATGACCCTCGTATAATAAAGCAGTCAGTGATACAACTACTAACAACAGCTGTAAATGAATGATGACGCCGTTAACCCCACTATGGCCACTCGATTATGGCGAGGGCGAGAGCCGAGGGGCGCCGCGGGATGAACTTGTTAATGTAGTTTCGCGACCTATCGGAGCTTTTTAACTGTGTTCTGCCACATAATATAACGTTCATCACAACCCTTTATTTGTCCCACTGTTGGGTGCGGGTTTCCATTCGCAATGAGAGGGGTTAAACCTTAGTCATGACATAAATAATCCTAAAAAAAAACATAAACAATGACATAAATAAAACTAAAACAATGAAATTTACTTAGTCATTACTCAATTATTATAACTGTATAGAATCAATTGCAGCGCCCTAGCAGGGTATCATGCTGTGCAAGTGCTGATCCAAAGATCTCACATACCTTCGAGAACATTATGAAACTTTAAGGCATGCAGGTTTCCTCACGATCATTCCTTCACCGTTACAACAAGTGAAATTTAGTTTCTGAAATCGCACATATTTCAGAAAAGTCATTTTTGCGTGCCGCTTGGATTTGAACCTAAGCCGCTTGAGTAGGAGGCGAGTCCGACAGCCATTGGGCTGTCGTCATTAGTTACATCCCATGTAGACTGTGTGGAATAGTTAAAAATACTTCTTATTACTTAAAAAAATGTTTGGAATTACTCTGTCTTGTTTGTTCTGTGAAATCCTGTGGTGATCTCGATTAAAATTCAAAATTATCAGAAGTAAAGGATGATTTTTCATCGCAAAATCAATTCACATTAAATAAATACAAATAGATAGAGCCGCGGGTAAACATTTGATCAAAATATCGAAAAAACGTACTGTTTTAGGTTATAGCACTCAATCGCGCGAAAGTTTACAATATCGTTTTACAACTAACAAATCACTTGTTGCCGCCATCGGAAAATTATTTGCGATGGAATTGGTTGTACTATTAATTACAAAACATTCCACGAATCTGTGTAGTGTGCTATCGCTTGTAATGGAAGTTTAATGGAATTGAGTATTTTATATATAGATATATCTATTTATTATATTAAAATAATAAGGTCAAATGGCGTGCGTTTTGCTTTAGATTAAGTATTGTACATGTATGTATACTAAGCTTGGATTAGATATTGATGGACTTTTATCCCGTTAATCCCTCTTTTATTTGATCTTTAATGGGTAGAGTTTTTCCGGATATGTCCTTGAGAAGGACAGGAACTGTTTAAGCTAGTACGATACACTAGTTTTAGATAAAGTCACCGGACGTATTAGCGAAGTAATATGTAGATATTTTACGCTATGTGAGCTATGCTAGTTAGCACTTGACCAGCGTAGTTAGGTATAGCCTCACCCATCCCACTCCGAGACCCATGCCCATCAGTGGGCCAATGACCACTTGTGGTTATAATGACAACTGCAGAATATTAAGTTCAAACTGCTGATATGAAACACATCCACATCAGAGCTGATGATAATAAACTTTTGAAAGAATAGAATCATCAACAAGCGCCGCCCGCCACCAGGCCGGGGTCTGTCTTCTCTGTTATTGTCACGTATTTTGTTCATTTTTTCCGCAGTTCCGCAGTTACCAACGCTGTATAGTTTTTAGTGATCTCGAAAAATGCTGGACAGTCGCGGAAACCACTTTAAATATTTTATTATTGAATGATTCGTGAGTGCCTATATTCATAGTTAAAATTATTATATTTTGAACAATCCCTTGAGTAGTAAACTAGTATTCAATATGTCTATTGCATATACGAGTTCATTTATTGACAATAATACATCATGAACGGCACCACGTAAGGGAACGGCAATATAAGCGACGAGGTCGAACATTTCTATTCTATATTTTCTTTTAAAGTATTCGACCAATGTGCAAAAATCTATTACATATTTTTTTAATCATCAGAAATATTCTTTTACGATAGGTACTTACTTCAAAGATTTTTTTTCTTCAAAATATAAGCTTATGCTCTTCTCCTTCGACGTTTAAACCGGGACGGTTTTTACATATATTGTTCCGTCGACTTTTCACATAATATCCAGATCACAGCGCAGTGTTACCGGGAGATGATGATGAGCAGATCGGCACGCGTGCACGGGAACGCGAGTGGACGTGGCAGATTTATCTGATATAGATTTTTTCGGAATCAGCTCGGGGCGTGTGGCCCGCGCTCTGGCCCTCCTGATCTATTGCCAATTATGACGACGCACATATCTCACAGCTCGAACTACACTACCTACATATGGCAACATCGCTACATAATATTAAAACAAAGCCCCGCGAAATGGTATTCAATAAACAAGTGCTGATATATAAGAGAGACATAGACACAGAAAATTACACTACAGCAATTTTGTTAGGATTGAAGGTGAGCTTTTAGTAAAGATTGCAGTGTAAGGAAATAGCTTGGCGAATGATCTGTGGAAGAGAACTCCAGGGATGGACGGCTTTGACTGTAAAGGATTTGTGATAGAAGTCAGAAGAATGAGGTGGAACCCTTAAGTCGGAATATTTGTTTTTTAAAGGATGAAGGCTTTAAAAAAGGAATGTTTTTAATTAAAACAATTTAGTCAGTTTGAATCCTCATTATTTGCGAACAACTTATGAATATGCCTTGTTTAATTATGTTCGTGTGTGCCTACGATAAATGCATTAAAATAAAATGACTGATGAATTTCGTAATTGAAAATACTTATTTGCGTTAAAATATTGTAGTAAGCTCAGATGGAATAACTGGACCTTCCAGTGCGTTAGCCAAGATCAGACAAGGGAAAAATGTTATAGTCATCATCATGATAAAGATTATCTCATAAATCTACAATACAAATTGAATAAGTATCAGAATCAGAGTAAATTTTGAGTAAAGTAAAGTAAAAGTGTAGATTAAAAAAGTGTACTTAGTTAAAAAAAATTAAAAAAAAAGTTAAGTTTTTTTCGGGGTCAGGTGGCCGTGTCGTGTAAAGATATTTAAGATATTTATTTTCAAACTGTCAAACACATTATTTAACTACTATGCAGTGCACCCAAATAAAATGTGCTCGTTTGTGTTTGAAGATAGATCTCTTTAGGTCGCAGTGGCTTATGGCATAACTGCCCACACCCCCGTCCTACTAAATGTGTTTGAAGCCGACAAGACTGAACTGACAAAAGATCTTGGCGAAATTTTTTACATAAAATTTTTCTGTCGATGATATATCATCGGCGACGTAATCCCGACGAGCGCCGCGCGCCGGTGATTACAAGCGAATAAATATTGCAGCGCACGGGATTGGACCAGAATCGGCCCGCACTCCGTCATTCATGGCGTATTGGCGTCACCTGCGCTGCTGGTCATTCCTTTCCGTGGTTTAAACACTTTCCTTAACTTAATTTTCGTAAAATGCAGGCATGAGGTTCTTCAAGATACAGGTCAATCATCGTTTATGAGTCCTGGCCCTTTCAATGTCACAATGTGCTCTTGTTTCCTCTCGGAATGAGGCTTAGGGTCCACCCGTTGAGAGTTCCGGCATGAGGTTCTTCAAGATACAGGTCAATCATCGTTTATGAGTCCTGGCCCCTTCAATGTCACAATGTGCTCTTGTTTCCTCTCGGAATGAGGCTTAGGGTCCACCCGTTGAGAGTTCCGGCATGAGGTTCTTCAAGATACAGGTCAATCATCGTTTATGAGTACTGGCCCTTTCAATGTCACAATGTGCTCTTGTTTCCTCTCGGAATGAGGCTTAGGGTCCACCCGTTGTCTTATTATGAGAGAGAATATTATCCGAGATTATTATGGTGAACTCTCAGTCAATCAGGTGTTTTAGTAACATACATTTATCAGAAAAGTGCAACACCGTGTTTTGCTGGGTGTTGAGAAGTCAACGTAACACTTTGTAGATGAGTCGTATAAAACGGTTCGCAAATAATTTAGTTTTTCAAATGAGTTTGTCGTGAACGCAAAAATGATTATATCGTGCATAATATACGAGTAGATAATTATGTTCTGAAAGAGATTCAGACAAAGAAAAATGCCAGAAGAAATACAGATGAATAAAAAAATTAAAACATGCGTTCATCAAAACTGGGATGATAGACGACTCCTGCAGGAAGCAAACAGGAGTTGGAAACAGGAAATTAGTGCGCGGATCAAAGGCTTTTGTCGTGGATTAACAAGTCGCCCATGAATTATTACCGCGTCCACTTTACAGCGATAAGCGCGCTCTGCTACTGATCTCCTGATCTCCTGGTACTGACAACGGGATTAAATATTTATATTGCTTTCACTTTAATTAAGTGGTAGAACCTGTAAACAGTTTAACTGTTCGAGTTCCAAAAGTATACAAGAGGAGATCTATCTGGTTGAGTCGACAACGTATTGAAATACCTTTTCACTATGGACACAAGAAAGCATCATGCATCACCACCCATACACTGCCGTTCACGACATTACAAGTCTGACATGCATGAGTAATAAATGTGACATAGACAAGAACGTTATGGATACAAAATTATGGTTTATATAAATAAAATAACACCTGTGTTAAATATAGAAAGACAGGGAAACCGTTGAGTTCAAAGGGCCAAGATGTCAAACAATGGACTACAAAAAACCGATGGATTGGTGGATGGGTGATCCTTAATAATGATCCCCCCTGAATAACATACATTTCGTTTAGTTGTTCGTTTCTCCCGAGTTCCTTGGTGAAACGAGTCACTCGTTTGACGACCCCAACCAACCTGCATCCCGTGACCTCGTCACCGCAAACTGCACATTATCACATTAGCATATGAATGAAAGTGCCCTGTCACCGCAATTTGCATCACTCGCCGCTAACGACGCCCATCACGGTAACTACCGCTCGGCTGCGATTATGACACCTGTCCGTTATGCTGTGTTATGGCGCAGTGGCAGATTTAGGTTAATGTTATGGCCTTTTTGAACGCTTATACTGACCGGTTGTGTTCGAGTGGTCCAGGTTCAAATCCAAGCGGCACGCACCAATAACTTTTCACTGTTTAAGTACGATTTAAGAAATTAAATGTCACCCGTTTTGACGGTTAAGCAAACATCGTGAGGAAACCTAAATGCCTGAGAGTTTTTTATAATCTTCTCGAAGGCGTCAGCCCTTGGCCACTTGGCCAAGACTTGGCTGAATGGCAGTGGCCAGCACCGCCAGTCAGCCAGTGGCTGCTGTGTAGTGAGCGAGGGCTTGATTTTTCAACAAGTGCGTATTAGATACGACTCAACACCCTGTTTTGTGCAATGCCAGATATGGGCAATCGAAATCATATTAAATCATAATTTCATATGCCGTCTTCTTCAGGTCATTCGTCCACCTTGTCGAAGGGTGACCTGTACTCCTTTTCCCTATTCATGGAATTTTTTCCATTCGAAGACTTTTCTTCCCCACCTGTTATTAGTCCTTGGAACGACGTGGCCTGCCCATTGCCACTTCAACTTGCTAACGAACTATGAGTATATCTATGGATTTTATGATACGATCGAGTAGCGAAAAACCAAGCATAGCTCTCTCCATAGCGCGTCGGGTGACTCTGAGAATGTGGAAGAGGACGTTAAAGGACTACGTCTCGAATCCGTATGTCATCGGCAACACTGCTCGAGAGCTCTCTAGCTTCAGGCACTGTATTAGGTGTGGCTGATGAGGTGCTACCGCCTCCTGTTCCCGTCGGCAGGTGTCGCCCTGCGGGAAGTAATTATCGACGTAATTAGTTCGCGCGGCGTCTTCCGGCTGTCTTCCCGCTTGACACACTTCAGGAAATAGTCTAACCTACGAGTATGTAATATGTTGGCAAGGCATAACGTGACGCTAAAATCTCGCTCGATTCAGAGGCACAGAGCAGTGGAATGGCGTCGTTTAGGTTTAAGTGGGTTTGGAAGAAGCCTATAAACGAGGTTTCAGTACCTACTCTTTCAATAGTATGAAGTTGTGTTTGAGTCGAAACCATAGATAAAATTAAAGTCGACAGTTGAATGATGCTGAATTTTACCACTGACTATCACCGCTACAAAGTAATACCTATTCATTGCTTTGGTCAAAGACGACTAAAGCAGTATAATCACATTACTTATTCAGCATTCAGTTCAGTCGGCAATATAATTAGTAATTTTGATTGTAGATGCGTAGTGTACAATTAAATAAAATGTAATTGAAATCGAACCAACCGAATCGTTGCATATTTGATTGTGCTGCTTATAAGTTACAGTTTCGGTACCTCGGAGGCTCCCGTTCGACCTCAAACGGGCGGTTCCTTAAGTTATGCATGAGTCGGACCGCGGGTGAAAGCCTTCCCCTGTTCGCGAGTTGGGAACACGAGTTTATGTTGCTAGTTACTTCTAATCTATATCCATAATTAGTGCTGGCTGTTGTTTGGGAAACGCGCGTCAAATTTACTCAATGTTCGAGTGTATGAGACTCAACGGAACGGTGGAGCGAAGTGATTTTTGCATACATAGTATGTACAGGAGCTGAAGGATACATCTCCTAACCAATAAGAAACTTATATCTTTGTCCACCGAAGTCTCAGGAAGAATCATTTCCCAGTTATTTCCAGATCTTCTGTTAAAGTAATCTCAACACAATCGAAGACCTTTGGCTTATGAACATTCGGTACTGGGTTGGCAAGTAACTCGTTGCCCGCATTGGAGCGGCGTGGTGGAGTATGCTCTAGACCTCCCGCAGCCGTGTCAGTTGGGGAGACCCGCGCCAAGTATAGGGACGCAGATAAAAAAACTTGATCTGGTGAAATACAAGATAATACGTGGAGTGGAAGCGCATCTCGCAGTCACCGAATGATTATTGCAGTGCCATCGCGAGTGTTGCGCTGTCTGTTCCGCGCCGCCGCGCCGCCGCGCCTAGGCCGGGCGCCGGCTGAGCTTTACGCGGAGGCAGCCTACAGAACAACTGTGTTACATCATTATGGCCTTGTTTTTTCAGATAATTAATTGTATCAGGCGTTACTTTGCAAAACTCCATTATTACAAACCAAGCATTAATCTACTTTGCAACAGTCCGCGAACAAAAATGTATGGTGGTAGGTATATGTATATGTCTATGCTGCGTGCATGAAGGTACGCTCTATACATGCATTTTTTCTGAACGTTTACCGTTCAGAAAAAATGCCAATATAATCATTCAAAACAGCTGTTTCGTTGTCTTTTGGTTTGCTTGGACAAACTAACGTTCTACAGTAACACCCTCTATTTGAGTCTTGTTCAAAGTGGGTCACAGTTGCAGGTGGCAGCGGAGGGGGGGTGTTGCATGCTCGTTTGCGTTTATATAATATCATATTGTAAAAAAAAGTTGCTTTGTTATCATAGTCTATATATTAATCATCATGAGATAGGTATTTAGAATAAAATCTAATAATTTTCATGAAACTTCATAACCTTACCAACCAGCTCCTAGACTAATAGTACTAATGCGATATATTGAAATGTTACCAGTTCGTTTATTCCATGTTTCTGAATATTTTACGCTGACATGATTTGATATCCATTGCTTTACACCAACCTGCATTAACCAAAGTAAGGTACAAATCCAGCAATGTAAAACAAAATGTTGTTCGTTGAAAAAATTGCTTCGTTCCGGGCGAGCGTGGTAGCAGCCGATACCTTTTATTGCGGTGCCAGCTCAGTGAATAAACAACGTGGACTAGTCGTCGAGGGCTCTGGATGGTTTGGTCTGGCTTTGTCGAGTAACAACTGCACTCGTCGGCGGAACAACTTCGTCCTGTTAACGATCTGGTATCTGCCCTTTTGAGTACGTTTCTTGTATCAACGTTTTAAGTGCATCGCAATAATGCTATCTAGCATAATGCGTAGCATGCCTACTGGGTACTATTGCTTTGTTTAGTTTAGTCTGCACCCTGCATACAAGTAAAGTGCTTTTAAGAACATTAAAGAAGAAAATGTAGTGAGCGGCGACATCGCACGGCTGTCGTACAAGCCTCTAATTCGCGATAACAAGTCAAGCGTCACAGACTAATGCCTTTTCGAAGTTACTGCGACGGTAAAGGAAAATATCATAAGGAAACCTGCATGCCTGAGGCTTGAGTGCTCCGTATTATTCTCGAAGGCAGTTCCAACTCTAGACATGAATGTGGTATTTACACGCACCCGAGCATGCATTCATGCATTTCATTGCAGCTATAACTTAAACGTGTAAGGGTCCGCTAAGTTACCGCAGCGATCACCTAGTCCTAAGCCAACATCAACGGCAGGCTACTAATTAATTTAGTTAGTGTTAGCCGTGTACGGATTGTCTGATCAGTGAGTGAATAAAGATGCGTGTCGGTGGGAAGAGACCGGCGGTTCAAACAGCCGCCCGCGTTCAGTGTTTGAATATGAATTTATTCATACGCTATGTGGGGGAGCCAGAGTAAATAAATTCAATTAAATATTGTTATCACACGCCGGCGGACGCGTGGGCACGCGGGCCGTGTGCATTTGTATATACAAGGCCCACTTTAACGCAATTTGACACTGTGCCAATCTCTTTATATGAAACTAGAGGTCCGCCCCGGCTTCGCACGGGTATTTTATATAAAAATCAAAATTATAATACACACAAAATATAATATAACCCTATTTGCGTCAGGTTACTAAAAAAATAAAAATTTAACACGACTTTATTTTACATATATAGATTATAACAATAGTTTCGTTTACGCCTAGTAATATTATATAGCCTATGTCACTCAGTGAAGATGCAGCTTTCTAATGGTGAAAGAATTTTTGAAATCGGTCCAGTAGTTTTGGCAGCGCACGCCAGAATAGCTGGCAGATGGTAGATTTTTTCCTACTTACCTACTTGACACTTATCGTCATATTTTGGACAATTCACACAATATCTTTATAAATTTTAGCCTGTGTGTTATTCTGATGTATAAGCTATATTATTGTAAAGTTTCATTAAAATCCGTTCAGAACTTTTTACGTGAAAAAAAGTAACACACATCCATCCATACATACATACATACTTACAAACTTTTCCCTTTATAATATTAGTAGGATAGGATTAGTAAGGATTATACCTTATCAACAGCCTAAAATTTAAGTTTTATGCTTCTAGTTCTGAAAATGACAATACTTTCATACAACCTTTCATCTCCCTTTTCAACCCATTACAACACTTTTTTCCCATTAAAAAGTGTCTATGTCCTTTGTCAGGCTCTAGACTGTGTACCAAATTTCATTTAAATCGGTTCAGTAGTTTTGGCGTGAAAGCGAAACAGACAGACAGACAGACACTTCAAAACCAAACGTCCAATTTTAATCATTCAAAGACCAAATATTATCTACATAAACTGAAAATGTAGTCCACAATTGATTAGAACATTTTATGGTTCTATCTTTTATAGTTTAGGCAGCGTACGCAAAATAAGTAACTTTTCTGGTTGATATTTTACACCTTGTGTCCGAAAAACCCAAATATCTTACGGAACCCTATTTTTCCAAAATAAATTTAGCCTATGTCACCCGGGGATAGTGTAGCTTTCCAACAGTGAAAGAATTTTTCAAATCGGTTCAGTAGTTTTGAAGCCTATTCGATGCAAACAAACAAACAAACAAACAAACAAACAAACAAACAAACAAACAAACAAACAAACAAACAAACAAACAAACAATCAAATCTTTCCTCTTTATAATATTAGTATAGATTAGTGGACGCCCGCAGCTTCGCTCGCGTGGAATTAGACATAACCATAGTTTCGTTTACACCTCGTAATATTATATAGCCTATGTCACTCAGTGAAGATGCAGCTTTCTAATGGCGAAAGAATGTTTGAAATCGGTCCAGCAGTTTTTGTGTGCAAACATTACAAACACGATTCCTCTTTATAATATTAGTATAGAAGAAGGCTAACAAGGCTTTCTTAATCACAATAAACAGACCTGTGTCACTAATAGTCCTGCTCGCCTTCGTACTAACGGACTGACTGACGAATGAACATCCATACTAATATTATAAATGTGAAAGTGTGTTTGTTTATTTATTTGTTTGTTTATTTATTTGTTTGTTTGTCCGGCTTTCACGTCGCAACGAAGCTATTATATGGTATGGTTTTTGTGTGTGGAGATAGTGAGGAGGGTGGAGAGTGACGTAGGCTACTTTTTACCCCGGGTAAAACATCCCCATGGGAAGATATCGATGTTTTGTTATTTGCTAGATATTTAGTTCCGGATGTTGTTAATAGATGGCGTTTATTTAGCGAAAATTTAGTTAAGTAGGTTAGTATAGCAGTTAAGTAGTTAGTATCTTTTAATCGTGGAACTGTCACTATTCATCCACCAATAAATGTGTCATGTATGATAAACAACTCATTGTTAATTCCCTTAGACCACGCGGGCGGAGCCGCGGGCTAAAGCTAGTACATAATAACATCCACTGCTACTGGACTAACCATCCCATTCCCTATTTGAGCCTTGCTTGTGTCAGTCACAGTTGTGAACAAAACTATAGTTATGACTAATTTTCACGCGAGCGAAGCTGCGGGCGTCAACTAGTTAATAAGTAGGTAAGTAATAAATCTGAATTTCTTGTAAAAAAGAAACAGTTTGTAAAAACAGTTTATGAAAATGAAAAGCTCTATAAAATAATATTAACTCAGAAGCACCTTGTTCGGAATCTCCGATGGAAAGAAAAATAATTTAGGAAGTGAGTTTTGTTGGCGCCGAGTTTCCCGGCAACCCGGCAACCCGGCGACCCGGCCTGGTTACCGTGCCCTAATAGTCCTTAACAAATAAAGTGCACTTGAGGAATCGCAGCTCTTATCAAGCACGAATTGTACGGTAAAAAATATGTAGGTAAGTAGGTACTTACTTACTAGTCCTACCTGCTGAAATTAAATGGATAATTTATTTTCAAGGGGATTTATAAGAGAACTAGCCACGGCTCGCCCGCGAGAAATTTATAGTATAGGTACTAGCTGACCCCGCAAACGTTGTTCTGCCATATGAAATGTCAAAGTGACGCGATGCTTCACGTCAATGAACGACGGTTAAAAATAAAAATACTAAAATAATGTTTAAAAAACATTTTCAAGTGGACCAAATTGTGAATCTAAACCATTCTCGAATCCGAATATTATGATAAAAATAAATCGAAATCAACTGAATCCATTGAAGAATTGAAACATGTAATTCCCGAGATCACCCGGCCGGAGTGCTCGCGAGTCAGGCCAGCTAATGAAGATAACATCGATAAGGGCCAATTCACTTGACGATAATGTGATTCATTAGATTCCTCTTAATGTAGGCTGAGCGCTGAGCGCTGAGCGCTGCGAGCGGCCATTAGGGAAAGTTATCCGGCGGCGCCTCCGGAGGCCGCGTTTGATTATGAGGAAGTGGCTGCGATGCTCTCGTTCACTACAAGTCGGATACATTTAAAGCTCGTTAACGAGACGCGTTTTATTTTAAGTGTATTTCAGCAGTTCAACTCTACTTCTGAATGCATTTTTCTAGTGCCTTTGGTTGCCGTTTTCGCGTCTGTATACCACAGTTAATGAAGGAAATATCAATGCCACACAGACGAACTGCGGCTCGAAAAACCCGAGAATATCCAAACTGCTCTAATTGTAAAGATAATTTAATCCATAATGCACAAGCATGTTGATAAAGTACGAAAGGTCTTCCCACATAGGAAAACATGCGCATGCACATACACCACCATACGTTTATAGCAATGGAATATTAGCTGAAATCTTCTTAATCTGAGGATCTTGTCGCCTCACCAGTTCAGGGTGCACATAAATCCTGGCGGGCGTGGGGAACACATCAAACCCCAAATATTCGCTTCACTGTAACTTCGTTACGCGAAACATGGCACCCATACTAACGAGTGTCATAGCCTGTCGCCCCGGCCCTCGCGGCTAGCCCGGGCACGCTCGGCAGCGCACCCCACTGCGGGTTGGTACGCGGCACAATGCCATGTATGGCTCAGATGGAAAGAAACAATTTAATTAGTGTTCGATCGAGGTGGATGTACGAGATTGCTGTTTGATAAAAGTTTCCGTGACAATCTTTCGGTAATATGTATTTTTATGACTGTTTGAACATAATATACCATTTCGCCTGTATTTTCCCGATGGGGTAGGCGGTGTAACACACTGACTTTTCACCAGTTATGTTTAGGCACAAACCCAGACTCCGAGCTACCACTGGGCATTTCGAGTCAAAAACTCAATAGTTATTTCCCGTTTCGGGAATCCAACCCAGGACTTTTTACGACCACTAGATCGCCAATAATGATTTGATGAATGAATAAAACAATATTTTTTGTAATTAAAATAAGAATAGAAGACGTAATGTAATGTGATAGACGTATAACAATACATTTTCTGTTACATCTTAGACTGTGATCCAGACCAGACGTTAGAACCACAAAGTACAAATTGCTGTACACTTAGAAGTCACGGCAACCTCTAGAAACAAGAGGCAGTGTAAACAACGTGTCAATTTTACATCGACAAACAAAACACAACATCACTCTTTCTCTCTCAGTCCCTGAGCGTGTCTCCCTCTCCACCCCCAAGAACAGCTGACTCATGTGTGTCATGTCACGTGTGCAAGTTTTTGCCGGAGCCAGTAATTACCTGAAGGATCGCTTCCATTGTGTTGAATCAACTTTGTCACCTTAAAAGTCATTTGAGCTGTATATAATGTGAAAGACCCTCGAGGGAGGGTCCCCTTTAAACCTAAAACGTTCGGTGTATTGCAAAGACAGCGAGGAAATGTTTTGCTCCTGTTTGTGCCCGTAACTTTGACACCAATTATTTGAATTACACTGAGAAATAATCGATTATTAATGACTATGACATCATCACTCTATTATGACGGTTCATTTTAACGTAAATCTAGTTCACAATCATAATAATCTATCTGAGCATTCGTTCGAATCCAATATTGTTTATATTATAATCTTGTCAATCCACAATATCCTGCGTTACCTAACCTGTGGGACAGTTCCGTGAATCACGTATACCTGCCTTCGTATGCAGAATAGATGACAACTAATTATAAGCAATGTAAACGCTTCTGTACTCGAGAAGACACTGTATCCAATAAACATGGCGTGACAAAATTTCCAAGTTCTTTTAGAATACTTAGGACTATGCTGCATGACAGAAGGAACGTGATTTCCAACGTTTTGTGGGACATCCCACACGATATGAAGTCGAAAGTTTTCGAGCAATGTATGTTGCCAGCGATGACATACGGATCCGAGACGTGGTCTATCTAAATATAATCTAGACTTAGAAGCACCAAAAATATATTCTTTGTTTTTAAGTTATCAAATCGCTTATGTGGCTGAACACTTCATTATCCCATAAAGGATTAACCAATTAGATACATGACAGCAGTTAACCATGAAAAAATTATGAGTTCTGATGACTTACCTGCGTAAAAAGCCAGCCCTACGCAATCCCGTTTTCATCATCCCTGATATCTTTTAATATTAACGTCGTCAGCGCTATCTCCCGAGACGACAACCATTAACCGTATCTCGAACGGATTACCTTTGACTTTAATATCCTATTCCCTTTCATTGTGCGCAGATTATATCATACTGCGCTAAGAGAAAGAATTATCCAGACCGCCCTGCCCTAATGCAGATAGAATATTTTACCTTCTGCTTCCGTATGATTTTGCTCGTCCAATCTCTCGGTCGGCGAGTGCGAAATTGAATTCCAATCTGAATTATTACCATATTAAGTGGCGTCGCGGAAGAATAAACCTGACTCGATATTGATAGGAAGATACTTCTGTTTTAAATAGTTAACAATTACGGATCCGAGACCACTCCACTCGAGCGTCTCGCCGCAAAGCAGAATCAATTGCAAAATAGCTGGAATAAAATTTGAATAAGTAATTGGAATGTTAATTTGTGAGTTAATGAATGTGAAAGTGGAAGGGGGTAAGAGAGGAGCGGAGACACGGCGGCGGACGGGCGCCAAATTGTTTCATTTCGTCTGATTGGATGGCCAATATTGTTCCGATTCGCGAAGTATTCGCGGAGAGCTCCGGTACCGACGTTGCATTGGATACTCCTTTATGTTCAGTATCGATGGGCAACAATTACAGGCAGAGGTTAGTTAGTAAGAAAGTGCCTATTTCTTTCGTCAACAGGTTGTGTGATAGCCCAAACTCGTATCTGATTGCTGAGGCAAATGTATATTTGGTGATCCGTGATTCATGTCTCGATTAGGAACATTGGAAGAGTTGTGTCGATGTTGATTTACTAATAGTCGGTGATAATTTTCAAGGAATTTCAATTGTTTTCTAGATCCTAGAGCATATTTCAGTATGGAGACAGCTGCGTCTCCATACTGAAATATGCTCGGAATTAATTTAGATTCCTATGCTAACCTTTCCTTAATTGTATCTACGAAACGTCTTTAGTATTAAGACCAGTGCCAGCCAGCGTCAAGCTCGGGGTGGTGACCGCGAGTGCGGCCGCCGTGAAAGCGCAATTAATCTAAATCAAATTATTCTTTATTAATAACTCGCGAGCCGCGCCGGAAGACTTTCAATTAAAATTAATATCTATTCCGGTATTGTTGCGAAACGCCAAACGAATAATAATAAGTTGGGTAGGGTTGACAGTTTTCCTGGAATATATTTGGGTATTTTAGCGCGAGTTCTGTTGATTCTATTGGCTTTATTTTTTTGATAAATCGACATGCTTTATAGTGAACTATAGCAAAAAATTTCTGGCTACTGATATGTTTAATATATACTGTCTATTTTTACCACCAACCAACACTTTGTTCTTACGCACTGTATGAACGGCGTTTGGTAAAAGGAGGAAGCTTAAATGTTTTGCTTAGTGTGATTGTTTGTTTAGTATTTTACTAAAAAAGGTATAAAAATCTGTTAACACTACAAAATTGCAAATTTATAAATCAAGTTTACTTAGTTTTGCAAAGCAACTTCTGGATTTGAAAATTAAATAGTCAAAAAATTTGTAAGTGTGGAAATATCACTATACCTGTCATTATTTTCAAAATAAATATTAACTTGATATCGATATCGATAGTCCTTCACTAATCCGTACTGGAGCAGCGTGGTGGCTTGCCCAGAAGTGAGTGAGGCAGCGTGCCAGCCCTAGCTGCGACAATAGCGCAGCAAAGGGCTGTTACCGGCTCTCCCGCTGCGTTCGAGGCTACACCGGCGGCCGCCTGCCTGCGAGGATGTTACGGATTCTGCATTCGTTTTTCGTTTTGACGAATGGCTCGGGTAGTTTTGTCCCAGTGATATTATATACAAGACGTAGATACGCCACCAACGGCCACCAACGCATCAAATGCTTGCCGTGAATTGGTGTCAATTGTGACCAATTCACTCAACCGAGCTGTGACCTGTCATCTTGAGCTTGCGATACACATCTCTTTCACTCTTAAGCTTTGTGTATTACCTGTCGCTTTTATAGCGTGTGTGTAGATATATAATGTTATTAAATATGTATGTAGGTATGTGTCGCGGAACGATTATGTTGTGCGTGCAGTATGAACGTGACGTATCTTTCTTAAAATATCATTGGTTTTTCCATTGGCACTATGGTACAACGATGAGACGGTATTCTGTGATAGTAGCGGAATTGTTAATTACGCTGTCGATCCGTGCTTTTTGTAACTAATACTTACTTGAGAAAATTACTTACCGTCCGTTCTCTCATCCCAACATTTTCAATGTCCAAATGCTATCGGTTTTGCCTCGCTCTTTTATCATTAACAGTCATTAATTTTAAAGAAATAATCGTTTGAAATTATTCTATTAATTATTATTCTATTCCAAAAACCGATCGAAGTCTGTGAACCTACCTTAGCGTCTAACGCAGTAAGCCAAATAAAAAAATACTGCACTTCTCTGTCGATCTAATACAAGTACAATCCACTTTCAAAGTAGGCACGGATTTAAAATCCGAAAACAAACTGAACGGAGGGCGAACGAGCATGCGATGGGACGTATCGAGGGCCCTCTGGTGCACGCAACTCAACTATCATTGAAACGGATACAAATTATTTCCACGCAGGCTGGAGAGGCTCGGAATAAATAAAGTATTCGCGGAAATGTACAAATATATGAGTCTGTCTGCCGGCAGACGCGCTCGCTTTGTTGGTTTTGTCATAAAAATACGAACGTTATATTGAATTTAATTTTGTTTTGTAATATAGAAGAGAGCGGCATTCAATTCGTCTGGCGCTAACTCTAATGTTTCCGTGGTCCCGCGTGTCACGTCAATGATGAGTCAGAAGTTTGATTTCCAGACAGCAAAGACATTTTATTTACTTATGTATACGTAGCAAGTACGGTAGCGTCCATAGCTCGCGTCGATTCAATGTGATTGACAGAGTAAAGAGCAACGACGGGCGCGGTCGGTGTGTGAAAGGGTGACCGCTCGTGGCAAAATTTCATGGGCATTTTCAACGGTCGCTAAGTCTTGTCGAAGACCTTCGGGTGGCTTGAGAACATTCGACACTGGGTTGGCCACTAACCGCTCCACCAATCCGCATTGGAGCAGCATGGTAGAGTATGCTCTAGACCTCCCGTAGAATTGTCTGTGGGGGACCCGTGCCTAGTAGTGGGACGTTTATGGGTTGCAGCTTTAAAAGTACACAGGTCAACGTCAAAGTTAACTTAATCGATAAAAGTTACGCAAAAGTAAGGGTTGAGGCACGCACATCAAACAGACAAGCGACGGCTGACTAACCATTCTGTTATCTTAGACTTCTGGCATGCATTAAATTTTGAAGTAAGCGCAGTATTCAAATTGTATTCATATTCTTATTCAAATAAAACATACTCCGACAACAACTACACTAACCACAATGTAACGAAATATCTCACCTTCTTTTAACCACGAGGAACATCTGTCTACCCAGATCACCAAGACCAATTTAACGGAGCTCAGGAAAGTTCTCAAAGTCAATGATACACGGAGGAGGCTTTGAGTAAGATCTTCCACAAACAGCGCCGCGTGCGGCTGCTGTTAAACCCGATTAGATTATTTGCACTTTCATATTTGTCTTTGCCGAGCTCACGGCTTGCGTGCGTTCGACTCGGGGCTGATATACGGACACACTACATACCAAAGTTTCATCCTTTAAACAAACAACAGCATCTGCTTCAGCATTGCCTTCCGACATTCTTCTCTATCTCAGTTTATTTATACCCGAAAGCTCACAAACTATGTAATTTTATGTGTTTATATATTTTAATGTTATTAATAAAAAAATAGCGACAGAATGCAACCTTGTAGGACCCCCGAATCCAAAAAACATTCATAATGGAACGAATCGTCGTTAACAGATGCAATTTTCTCTCGTTACGTCTTGTCTTTCAATTCATACAGCATTTCTGGGCAATTTGCCAAACTACCCCTGCATGCATATTTATAGGCGGGGGGACGTGAGAAATGCGTAGATAAATGACAATGGAAGGGTGCGGAGCCAACTTAAACGAGTGTTTCATTCGAGGGCGGCATAATTACACGCTCGACTCTTTGTTGTCGCTGTTCGGGAATAATATCATTCTTACGTCGCTCCGTGTCAATAAGAGCTTATATTATTATCTATTATCATTACTACCCGCAATTTCGCTGTCCACAAATTTAGTGGCAATGTGAATTTGACTATCGTGCCTATGTTTGTTTATATTTTGTCTATTTTGAGTAATTAATCACCTAACTTCTACTTTGTAGTAAAGTGTAGCAAATCTTATTCGTAGCTGAAGTTACCGTGTGATTTAAGTCGGAAATAGGCCGACTAGTTTCGGTCTATTACGATGATCATCTTCAGGAGTGAACGCGCTCGCGGCGGGCACGGCGTACACTATAGCAAATCTTTTTGGAAAGTGTAAGATAAAATGCAACGAATGAAGTGAATATTGCATTCACGTTGTAGTGTTGCGTGTATGTAGGATATTATTTTGATGTAGAACATACTACAGTTAGATAGCAAGAGACTGCGCGGTGGTGACCCCGACTGCCGAGCCGCGGCTCCGGGTTCGAATTCCGAACGTACTCGAGTCGTGCATGTTAAATGGTGTTGTTTTCTGTGTGTCCCGCCACCGCAACACAGATTCGGTCCACCGCTGATGTGTTAGTATGTAGTACCTATGTATTTATATTGATTTCATTATAAGGATGAAATGGTCCTTGTATTTTATATCTGAGTTTATATCAGAAGCTTGACTTTTACGCGACACTTGTACAGTATCATTCCTAAACGTGTTAAATCATTGAAACCTGACGCGCTCGGTTAGAAGTAGAAAGGACGCGTAATCCTTTTAAGCGCAGCAGAGCCCAGCAATTTAGTTCAGTAAGCACTGCTAAGGCAAAGCAAAGGCTACACCGAGGAAGAATCAAATTTCAGGCCATTAGCGCCGGCGAGGCTAGATAAATTGAAAAGAGAAGCGGCTTTGAGGAAAAACACAGAGCGCCCTCCGGAAAGTCACTGCGACACTAATTACTAAGTCGAGGTGAATTGAAAATTTCCTACTTAATGTAACTTGCGAGTTCGCAGCGCTTAACTCTTGCGAAAATTTTAAAGCCCTTTGTGCAATGAGTTTTTGCTGCACCTGCCCCCGCAGGCTCTCAATCTTGTGTGACGCGTTCCAACCGTGGTGTCTACTCATATTTGCGAGTAACTGACATACTTAATTGTGTTTGTTGCTTCACTTTATCTTAAAACAATGTTTCTTGAATTTTTAAATTACAATCAATATTAGAATAATAATAATTAATAATACATAATAATAATAATTAATAATAAATTTAAATTATTTCTTTCTTTCTTCTTTCTTTCAATTAGTGTAACGCACAAGGGTGTGCGCGGCCTTCGAGCGATAGGTACGTCGGCTCGGAACTGACGGTGTCCGCGTCTCCCTCGGAACCGACATACGATATCACGGTGGCAGAAAGCGTCGGCTTCCCCTGAGTCCAGCCGACGGGCGGCATGACGTAGTGCGTCGGCGGCCCTGCTGGACCGACACCAGGCGAGGCCTCCTACCACGAGGCGAGTTAGTAGGAAGCAGTCGCTGGACAGCCACGGAGACCAGACGTGTTGTCCTCTGTGCTCTGTAGGCCGCACTAAGCTCGTGGCGCACGCATTCAAGTTAATATAATTTCGCATAATGAGACTATGTTACTATAAACAACCCCGAACATTGTAACCAAGATTAGTTATGGACGGGCCCGTTGGCGCAATCGGTAGTCACCCTGTCTGTTGCGCCAGGGGTCGTGGGTTCGAATCCCACTCAAGTATTCGTGTGACGAACACTTGTAGTTTGACACACACTTGTAGTAGTGTCTGAAGGTTAATATTGTTACGTGTTAGGGTTCGAAGGATTTGGAGAGAAAGACCTGCTGACTCAATGAAGACTTTATTCACTAGCACTAACACAAAGCACTAGGTTCAAACACTAAACACTAGGTCCAACACAAAACACTAGGTCCAACACAAAGCACTAGGTCCAAACACTAAGCACTAACGATGTCCTAGGTCGTAAGCCAAGTCGTAGGTTTCACTTGTTTCACTCCGGTATCACTAGTTTTCACTTCGAAGTCGCCTCGAAAGCTCGAACTGAACTGAACTCACGGCCCTCCCCGCGACTATTTATACGTGCCGTCGCGAGTACTAGACGATTCTGGAAAGATACCGCGTGTTCCCGAACACGCGAGAATACAGGCCCACTAACGCCATCTAGTATCGAGTCGGGATATCACGTTGTCTATGCGTTTACTAAGTGGTTCCACCAGCGGCGCTAGATGGCGCTAGCTTCCCTGTGCCTTCGTAACAATATTATCTATTTAAGTATTTAAAAATATCTATGTATGTATACCAGTCTCTGAAACCCATATCACAGGCTCGCACCTACTTTGGGGTCAGATGGCCGTGTGTGAGAATGTCCAAGATATTTATTATTTATTTATTAATCTACGCAAGCGAAGCTGCGGGCGTCCACTAGTAAAATTAGTCATCCTCAATTATTTTATGTCAGTATTACCTAATACTAAAGTAACCTTACTTACAGCATCATGTAGAAATATTAATTGAATGATTTGTCTGTTTCACCATTTGAGCACCGCTGTCCCGCAAAGGAGTCGTCGCGAGACTCCATCACATTAGCGCACAATACGCCTCCCAGCCTCCCATTCAATCTCAAGTAATATTTTTAAAATTATGAATTTCCCATATAACGCTTACTTCAGTAATGAATTACTATTTCGTATGAAACTAAAGAAATGGGACACGGCTGACATTTCGTGTTTTATTTTTAAGTTTTAACTTGATTACATAAAGCCTCTCCGTTGTCAATGAATCTTTATTTCAGTGGGACTTTTTTTGAATTGTAATGAAAATTGTAACACGTATTTGATTTAATTTATTATCGTCATAAGTAAATCGTATCGTATAGAGTATCGTCAGTTTTGTAACACTGAAAAATATTATAAACCCCATTTTAATATGCTGTGTAATATAATGTGAAATATATATTCGGCCGTATGTGAAATATAATGCTAGCGCCCAGATGGGCGCATATTTCACATATGGCCGAAGCGCTTTTGATAATATTTAATGATAATATAGGGCGTAATGAGATATTTATTGTATTAAATTTTACACAATACATTTGATAGCGTGATTCAAAAAAAGTCACAGGGCCATCTTGTTTATGTTTTGTGACTAGATGCTACAATCCATAATTATCCATACTAATATTATAAATGTGAAAGTGTGTTTGTTTATTTATTTATTTGTTTGTTTGTTTGTCCGGCTTTCACGTCGCAACGAAGCTATTAAATGGTATGGTTTTTGTGTGTGGAGATAGTGAGGAGGGTGGAGAGTGACGTAGGCTGCTTTTTACCCCGGTAAAACATCCCAATGGGAAGATATCGATGTTTTGTTATTTGCTAGATATTTAGTTCCGGTTGTTGTTAATAGATGGCGTTAGTAAAATTCATTTGCAAGTTCTGAATCACGCTAACAAATGATACATGTAAATTAATTAAGTCATAGGAAACTATATATTAAATTGAATTGAATTTTGAATTCCCGCTGGATAAATTGTTGTTTTGGTTTAAAATTAATATGGTAAAGGACATACGCTTTGATTTTGGTTTTGGTTCGCTTATTGAATTGGTTTTGTCGACTGTTGTTGTTTTGGCTTAAAATAATAATAACATAAGTCGTCTACTCTATGGAACTCTAAGAAAAAAATCAGTCTCACAACAAATATGAGGGTGCATCTGTACAATGACATGAATACTGGAAACTATGCTGAAACACTCTTGAAATTGGAGATGGGCGTTTCTGGAAACTGATGCCGAGGGCTGTGTGACACTAACGGAATTTTTTTGTAACTTAGTACAGAGTAATTCAGAACTGATTGCAAGTGTTTACCCAGGTTTACAAAACAATATAGGTATATGATGATCAATATCTATGTCAAAGGGGGATTCTAGCACCTAAAAACTATATTGTAAACAAAATAAATTCACACATATTGAGTGTAGTAGCAGGAGATATGACAGAATATTTATCAATAGACACAGTAATTGGCACAGAACAGACTGGTGTACCACAGATGTGTCATGTATGATAAAAAAGTCATTGTTAATTCCCTTTGACCACGCGGGCGGAGCCGCGGGCAAAAGCTAGTGTCTAATAATATTTCTTATGACGTTATTACGTAAAAATATCGACCGTAAATGGACTTTATAGACAAACATTATTTTTTTACTTTAAAGTGTGAATTACATGGAATGTTCCTATCTCTATAAAAACGACACGATTTAAAAAAATTAAATAGACTGTGAGTCTACAATTTCTGTACTAATTTTTAAAATATTTTCTACTATACTAATCCTGTGCTCCCACTAATCTCGTACTACAGCAGACGCAGCGAGTGTCGCGTGCTGTGTTTAGCCAGTGCGATCACGTCAAAGGAAATATAATTAAAATTTCCACAGGAAATCCTGAGCCGCGGTCGGGAAGGAGAGGACGAGGAGAGGACGTTGCCAGGGGAGGTGACGCGTACGTGCGAACAACTTGATTGCGGAAACTTAAGGCTAGTGTTTGAGGTCGTTGTGTGCTCGTCGCCGCGCGGCAATAGACATTTTACGAACGTTAGGTAGCTTCCTGTTGCTCGGGACCAGAATAGTGCTACGGTAGCCCCTGCCTGTCGTAAAAGGCGACTAAAAGCGGGCTTCTGGGGTCGCGGGTGGTGAGAGTGGGAGCTCGAATCGTCCATCCTGTGACCCCGGGAAAGACGACGCTGTTTGTGGCTGCACAGTGTTGTGTAAACCGGGAAACCGTCTTGGGCGCAGCGCCGGAGGGGACCGGCGCGTTCTACAACAGATCCCGGATCCCTCCTGTAGCGCCGGAGTAGGCCACCGAGTGGGTTTTAGTGGGTGAAAGTCCCACATAACCCGGCGTCGCTCTCACGACGTCCGGGTACCTTTTCAAGGTTTCCCACACGTTAAACAAAAAAAAAAGGTAGCTTTAGACCTATTTGTGCGTATCTTTTAGTTGATCAAACTCACCGCTTCACCCCGCAATGACTTAGACTTTAGTTCACCTTGAAATAGACCTTATTTTTCCTGTACACAGGATTACGTCACCTAATTGTGGAGCGCACACGACACAAAGGAAACGTAATTAAATTAAACTCCATTCCACACATCTTGTTTTCACTCGTATTGTCCTGTTAGACACGCTCGCTGCATACGTACGGTTGTAGATACCAAATGCATTGTTTCCGAATTTTAATTGGATAAAGTCAGACAGATAGTGTCTTGCTTAAATCTTTAATATACTTTTTAAACAGCTTTTACTTTTTACAAACTGTTTAGTCCAACGTACGATTTATACTCGCGCCCCTAGTCTTCAAAGGTAACAACACATCTTCACTGGATAAACTCTCTTACTAACTATTACTAACTTGCTTATTACTAACACCAGCTAACAGGACTAACACTTTCACAAACAGTTCCTGCCCCAGAACTCATACCCAGTAACCACAGGGCATTTGTCTCTAGGCAATGTGGTCATCTGCCTACTAACAGCGGGTGATTTGTACCACTAACGAACTTAACAAATAATGTTCTTACTATATCTGCTAACTGGACTAACTCTGCTCCCTAATGAATTGGTGGTGCTGTAAGCTCGTTTGCTAACTGTGGAAGAGACCCGTGCCCAACAGTGGGACGCGCATGGGTCTAAGATTTAACTTTAACGTGCATCAAACTCCCGATTGCCCCCGAGATGGCTTCACTTTGCTAAGTACAGGGTGATGTGTGTCAAAGGAGGCAAGACTGATGTTAATAGCCGGCTCGAGCGCCATTTGTAATTACATTCCTCGCATTCCTTTGTATCGTGAGACAAAGCGCTGTTCTTCTTGTATCTGAGACGCGCGCTGTATCTTTGTTTGAGAATGCATTGCACTATCGGCATTTCCTCAGGAATAGCATTGCTACAAGTCCAGGTTTAAAAAAACCATCATGACGTTTAGGTATTAGCTTGTAGTGGACAAACAAAAATACAAAAATATGAAGATATAATTTTTTGTAGGTAATTTTATACGAAGATCTTTGAAATTCCAATAAATATTTCATGGAATATTTTAGCTGACACTTGTACTGTAGGAGATTGCCCTTAAAAAGCTTACAAAATTATATGGAAGGGCTCACATTCACTAGTTTATCAAGTCTGCTATCGTAACGGGGCTTAGGCCATATTCCACCAAGCTGAACAAATGCAGATTGGCAGACTTCACATGCCATTAAGGAGAACTGTCAGACTCAGATTTCCCTACAATTTTTTTCCTTCACCTTTACATCAAGTGATATTTTATTTCATTCATAGTGCGTGCAGCGTGGATTAGGGCCCGCTCGAGTGAGAGGCGAGTTTGATGTCTCCGCTTGTCGAGCTCTAGGACCGGCATGACAGTGTGCGAAGCGGTCTGAACACGCTTAAAAGCAGCACAAACTGCTCGTAAAGTTTGGAAACTTAGTACAATGCAGAACAAAACGTTGTACAAGAAAGCGCGCATCCCGTTGTCTGAAGAGCGGAGCGCTCGCATAGACAATGGGAACAAGGTGTAGTGGCGGGAGAGCTGGGAGACCATTAGCTGCGCAACACGTGGCCGCGCGTGGCTCCGGGGGCTGAGGTGTATGTTCGCTCGGCTGCAGGTGGTTATTGCTGTGTTGCCGGGAGAATGGAAGCTGTTAACTTAACTCCTTTTTGTCATGCATGAATTTCCCTGAATGGGAAGGCGGAGGAACTGTACCTACGTTTCGCCGTGTTATGTACTTCAGCTTGTAGCTCAACTCCGTTCCTAAGTCCTGAGGGAGTATTTGGGGAACACAATAAGCAGCTGACCTTTACTTGACTTATATTCCAAGTGGCGTTACATTTTTCTTATTGAGATCTACCTACATTCTATAATTATTGTCTACCTACATACATATTTGATACATATGAATTCCTGTATACCACACGCCGGTTGTTTATCTTATGTTACCAGTATATCTTATGTACCCTGAGCGTTTATCTAAGCTCCGAACTATTCCGAAATCTATTGGGGATTTCAAGTTAAACCCAATTATATTTTATCCGACCTGGGGATCGAATCCCGGACCTCTTTTAGGCGTTGTTTACGACCACTGGACTAACGAGGGAGATTTTTTTTACATGAAAAGGTGAAGTTTGAAAAAATTTCGTGGGTCGCGTTAGCCCGTATTAAATAACTTGTAGATTTTGAATTTAGAATTAATAAAAACAACTAATTAAACAGTTTATTTTAATATTGTACAATATCATTGTACAATTCTACTTACCAGCAGCTATTTCAACATAACAAAACGAATTGAATAAATACCAACAAATTCTACGGTTCCATTCCCACGGTTTCTCTAAAAACTAATTGAAAACGTCTATCGACAACAGCAAGCCCTTAGAGTCTTAAATCAAAAAACCCTTTTCAAAACCAAACTTCAGAACTGACGCCAACCCATTATAATTTTGACGTCAAGTAAATCAAAATGGCGTATAAAAGAAAATTTGATTAAGGCTCCATCGATCAATTTACAGGCGGTGCAGCCCTGTTGTCCGGAAAAATGGGGGATTAACCGATCTATCATAATCTGACTGTTTAATACGGTTCCAGTTTTAGTACGAAATTTGATCGACAAATTATACTTTCGAAGAAAATCGGAGTTGCTTGAAAGTGTCATCGGCTACTTAACGAAGATAGACGGCGCTATCAGTAAGGCTGGCCATTAAAGTGTTCGCTAAAATTTTATATTATTACCGTACCATGTCCAGGAGAGCAGGTGATTGTGTTACTAGACTTATAGGTTCGACTGCATCGTACATTACATTCGGCAAATGTATCCAAAGCGGTAGGAGATCTCTCAGCTTGAGAAACGTAAATTTAAGCTAATTAACGCACGCGATCAAGTAACGCTAATGCAGGAATGTAAGGCTTGCATTGTGACTGCGCTACGCCTAGGTACTACCTATTAAAGGTTAACGCAATTTTTAACGCGAGGTTATACTTCGTGAACACCAAGCCATGTGGGGAAGAGGTAGGCTGTAATTATCATCGACCCAGTCGTCGATTAAAAATATCAGTAAATACTAAATAAATATGAATTTTCGAACCTTATCCTTGCTGACACTTACACACACGTACCTCATTTTCATAAATCTTTTAATCTATTTGTTTCGAGACCCATATGACAAACAAGCTGTCCTAACTGATGCTCTGGTCGTTTCCCGCTGTCTTCCTAACAGGCCGCGTTTAATGTTACTCAAAGACTCTTCTTTCTCGCTGATTGTTGCTTCACTTACGGTAGCCTTGTTTCATCCACGGCGTTCTCCATGGAGCACTGAATGACGTTGAGCTTGTAACGGCCTTACGATTTCTCGCACTCGTATCAACCAATTCACAAGAGAACCTATTCGCAATCCACCACGCTGCTCCTGTGTAGACGGAGGGTGTTCTACACTACCGGTGTTTAATTTGATGCTCAATGCCTAATTTAATAACTAGAAAGATTGACTATAATTCTTAAAAAGTTGAATAAATCATAGCAGCGGGTGGTTATTATGCTCTCCTCCGCATTGTAAGTAAGTTAATTAATTCTAGCGATCGAAGGGTTCCATAAAAACTCAATCTGCCTTCGGCGGCGAGGAATAGAATAACGGGATGAATTTTCAAGAAAAACCTTTGAAATAAAGGAGAATTTTCAAGAAAAACCTGAATACTAATGACTTCTATCTGGGTATTGTAAGTTTTGCTTTTTAGTATGGTATCGAATAAATTGGCAGCCGGGTCGCCTCGAGGCAGGAATATTGCCCAAGTTATCGGCACGATTATTTGACTTTTGGAATTTAAAAACAAAAATGATATTATTTAAAAAGTATTTATTAGCTTGGAAATTGTCGTAAGCTGAATACAAACTTTGAATTTTCCTAGTCGTGGTCTCCTTTCAAGGACTTTTCTGCCCACCAGTTAAGAGTCCTTCGAACGACATGACCATTGCCAATACGATACACACCAATGAAATAACAGATAATTTTTAACATAGTCAACAAAACTAACCTATTCCACTTCCAGCCTAGACGTTACTCATCAAAGTGTTAAGCATTGCGTTTTCCAATCAATGGAACCTTTTCCATTCAAACCCGTGTCAATTCAAAATTCGTGTTTGAGCGAACTTCGACAATTATTTCGCTGATCAGCGACCGAGCCGAACGCCCGTCGCCATTATTGAATTGCCGAACATTCTCGACTATTCAATGTTAATTATTCCAGAGCACATTTTGGACTAGACCATAGTAGAGCTAATACATTTGACAATATTTCCTGATTGCAATTGAGCTTGCTACCTATAGGACGTGTTTAACCGCTACATAACTAGCTCGAGCATCCGACATTTCTTACATACATCGCAGAAAATTAGTGTGGTAATGGAACAGTGCATGCTGGACGAATTGATCGGAGCGCAGCGGTCATTAATAATGTTCCACTATTATGAATTCATACTCGTAATACAAATTACAATATTGAATGTACCACCAAATCACAACCCTCTCATTGTCCCACAGTTGGGCTCGAGTCTCAGCTTGGATTGATCCCTCCCATTGTGTACCACCCTGGTCAGTGTGGATTGGCACACTTCACATGCTTTCATGAATGTTATGGTGAATTCTCAGGATTTCTCACGATGTTATCCTTCGCCGTTACAGCAGGTGACATCTACTATATGTATGAATTCGGGTTTGTTACGACTCTTACGAGTATAACTCAAGAACGGCTGGACGGATTTTTACTATTTAATTATTATTATTTATTAATTAGAATTGAGGAAGGTTACTACATCACGCTGTATCACGCTAAAGGATATTTTTATTGATTGCGGCGCGGCGGTACGAATAATGCGAGAGAAACTTAGAGAAGTAATTGGTGCGTTCCGCTTGGATTTGAACCCAGACAATTCGAGTCGAGGCGACTTCGATACCTGCCCGGCTGTGACCACTTCATTGAATGTAGCTAGTCTGTAATTGTTTAATTACTCTGAGAGTGCCCTCGGAGGCCAGTTTTCACAGAGAGCAAAATATTCATATAAAGTAATTGATGAAATCGGTAACAGAACTCAGTAATTATTCTTCATCGATCAGCACCCCCTGGCGGCAGTCGCAAGCGTTGTGTAATTGCCTCGCGAAAATTGAATATGGCGAATATTCAATTTGGGAAATTAACCAACTGCACGCTTAGCGGAAATTATGGCGGAGGAAATTAATTTGAGAATTGGAATTAGGCGGCGTTCGGAAATAACGTACATATCGATAACTTCTGCAGAACTATCTTTCGCATTTGCATTACAAACGGTGCGTTTTACATAATTGGGTGTTGCGAGCCTAATTTTGGCTTTGCTGTTGTCATGTAACGCTGCAGGCTGCATTTTGTTCCTGCGAAATATAATTTCTACTGCACAGATATGGATACACACCTGTATCTACGATAAATACCAATTTGCCGTTATAAGCAATTTTTTCTATAATTTATTGATTTAATGCACAAATGTATCATTATAACATGCAATTTTTATTTACCTAATTACTAGATATTTATAATTCCTTTGAACTCTGAACTTGATTAAATGGTTATAGATTCTGTGGCCACTTCCCACGCGGAGCCGCGGTGTTTATGAGGGTTCCGTATCCAAAGCGTAAAACGGGACCCTTTTACTAAAACTTCGCTGTCCGTCTGTCCGCCCTCCCGTCCGTCGGTCTGTCCGTCTGTCACCAGGCTGTATCTCATTAAGCGTGATAGTTAGATAGTTAAAATTTTCTCTCAGATATAGCTCGATTGTGTAAGGATCATTCATAGGTCATGGAAACTATTGAAATTTTCCATTGAACACCCGGGTATAATATGCGGATTTATGCTCGCTGTGCCTACTGAAATAGGCTACATAAGTGGTGAAAAGTTGGCTTACTACAAGGTATGCAAATAAATTTAAAAAAGTTAAATACACTCGGTAAAGTTGGTCCTAAATCTACCAGCTACCACTCTCAGCGTATAATATTGAAAGTTAAAAGCAGCAAGGTCATTACAATAACGATTTTCACAGCTTCAAACATGGCGCGCGGTGAATAATAGACGAGGCGCCACCTAGCGCGCTGCTCCGGACAAAGGACTCGAGGGCTGAGCGATCAAATATTCAGCGGCTGCCAGACCGTTAGAAGTTGTTACACTGACGGGGTTCGAGGTACACCTGTACAGGTGCCCGCCTTTCAGGCTACCAACCAACTTTTTTTGTGGCGTCCATAGCTCGCGTCGGCTCAATATGATCGAAAGAGTTAAGCAACGACGGGCGCGGTCAGCATGTGGATGGGTGATCGCTAGTGGCAAAATTTCATGGACGCTACCGTGCTTCGGAGGGCACGTAAAGCCGTCGGTCCCGGTTGTTTTCAATGCTCGTGGAAACAGTCGTTAAGCCTTGAAAGTAAAGCATCACTGGCCTTGCGCGCGGGTTGATGCAAACTATGTTAAACCTTTATACCACTTTTATTGGAAGTAGTCAAGATCTCCATCCATCCATACGGAGCGCGCGAGCCTTTGTGAAAGGCCAGGGTCCGTGAGAACGGTGTTTTCCGAGCGATCGCCGCACAATACCGAGCTCGCCGGCCATGGAGATGTAAAGTGCACGGAACGGAGTTACTTTAACTGATGGAACTTATTTTAAAACTTATTATTAACTAGTGGACGCCCGCAGCTTTGCTCGCGTGGAATTAGACAAAATGATAGTTTCGTTTACACCTAGTAATATTATATAGCCTATGTCACTCGGTAAAGATGCAGCTTTCTAACGATGAAAGAATTTTTAAAATTGGTCCAGTAGTTTTTGTCTGAAAACATTACAAACAAATGTTTCCTCTTTATAATATTAGTACAGATAAAGAAATAATTAAACAAACAAATTAATTAATAAATAAATGTCCGCTACACAGCCTTGTACCGAATCACATTATTCGGCGACGCTAAAAATTTCCCAAAGTAAAGCCCTCAGACAGAACAAAAACTACTCAAAGATAAAGATGAAGCTGAAATATGTCTGACAACATATCCAAGGAACGGCTCTCGCCGGGGGCTGTGCGTTGGAACGAGTTACAAATTGAATATGTTCATTTAAAGATTCCTTTGTGTATGTAGTCCTTGTCATTCAAACTGTCCGATGCATTCCGGAAGCGAACAAAGTATTCATTGAACTGCTATTTTTAAACATCTTACGGCGTGCCTCGAAAGAAACAGAAAACGGTTAATAGAAGACCTTCTTAAGTAACATCCTGATCCTTTTAAGCCCACTGTTGGGCATGTTTGGTCTATCGACGATGGTAAGCGACCACAGTGGCCGAGTGTTTATTGATAGAAGTCAAATGTTAGTACTCTCAGGAAAGTACGTTTGCACATGACATGCGAGACTAGAGAGATGAGATTAGAAATAAACTTTTTGATACCGTGTCGTGACTGTGTCCATCCGTCAGACTTTTGAGGCCCACTGCTGGACATAGGCCTCTCCTAAACGACACTACTCCGACCGGTCTTGTGCCTTCTGAACCCAGCGGTTTCCCGCCGTCTTCTTCAGGTCCTCTGTCCACCTTGTCGAAGGGCGACCGTACTCCTTTTTCCGAGTCGTGGTCTCCATCCGAAGACATTTCTTCCCCACCGGTTATGTCCTTCGAACTGAGTGGCCTGCCCATTGCCACTTCAACTTACTAACTCTGCCGCTGTGAGCTTTGTTCGTCTCATGACTACTGGGCTACAATCACTGTTGTCATCTCCATCAGCAGTTAATTATCACTTAAGATATTTATAATCTCTTAAACTCCAATCACAGCTGCCCCCCAGCTTTCGCTCCCCTTTGTTATGCTATTCAGTTAACACAAATCTGTAACACAGCGTCCCTTGTTTACGTCACAACACAATTTAGGGTATATTTACGACAAAGACTTAAGATAAGGAGCCGCCGAGATTTTAATGGCGCAGACGCATTAGCGCCGAGGTTCTCCGGAAGGCTTGATTGGAGGCGGCGGGTTTGTGGAGATGGCTGTATAAAATAGTGCCTCCGAAGATTTAGATACTTTATCGTTACAAAACAGCCTGAAAATATACTACATTTGGGTAAGGGCCTAACGACTGCTACCACCATCACGATGTACCTAGTAGCGCTGAGTAATATTTCAATACTATTTTATGTTCTTGGATGAATCAGTGTCGAGTCTTCTCAAGCCACCCGAAGGTCTTCGACAAAACTGAAGGATTGGTTTCACCATTCAAAACAACCGGGACCGACGGCTTAACGTGTCCTCTGAAACACGGAGCACGGCCTCCAATGAAATTTTGCCAATAGCGGTCCCCCCTGCGACCCATAGACGTCGCACTGCTGGGCACGGGTCTCCCCCACAGACGCAGCTGCGGGAGGTCTAGAGCATACTCCACCACGCTGCTCCAATGCGGATTGGTGGAGCGGTCACCCATTCACAAACCGACCACGCCCGTGGTTGCCATTGAATCGATGCGAGCCCTTGGGCTATAGACACCACAAATAAATTATTCTGTCTTTTCATTCTTAACTCACACAAAACATTAAATTTTATTCGTTTGTCAACGTGATAAATAAAGAAGTTTCTGTCTTCGACCAACGTGCACCCCACACAAATCAGGGCCTATTGAGATAGTTTTATCGTTTACAAAAAACAATTGCTAATAAAATATTGTTTGTCTAGAAGTCTAAACAAACCGGCCGCGGGTACAGACGAGTGGAAAATTCATCAACCCGGAAACATATTTACATCGGGATTTGTTTCGCTTCAGCCGCGCCGGGTGGGTATTGAAAAAGCAATTAAACCGCCGACCGCTTGACCGCTCGGCACTCATACCCGCGTCAAATCTGAGCTACACTCATAAAAATTCGTCCTTTCATACTAGCGTGGTAAACTGCTGGTTTAGCTTTGGAATTGTTAGTGAGAAAGTGTGGCAAAGAGTGAGAGATCGCTGATCCGCCTGAGAGAGAGTGAGAAAGAATAAGATGATGCTTGTTGGCAAAGTAATATGAAGCCGTAACCGTCGTGATACACATCACTTGGGTATCCAATTCCGGATACAAGTTGACAAAGCTTTCATTTTAAAACGGTTTTTTAATAATTTTTATAAGGACTCGGGATTACTTAACGAGTTATTTGCTTTTAAAACGTCCACAAGCTGACAAGATGAAGTATACAAAGCACAGTTTGGTAACACACAAAAATTATCAAAGACTTCCACAACAGCAACGTTTGTAACTTATCTCAACAAATTTTCTTCGCGCTATGTAGTCATGATAAAAGTCTTAGGTAATAAAAGTATGAATAGCGCCGCTGGCGTGCGAAAACCGCAGTATGACAGTCGATTCCACAAACAGTTTACATGTTCAAACAACCAACCCATTGACGACCTTCGAGAAAAATTCCCACATCATGCATCACTATTTGCATAAACCTTAGGCTCTTATGTTCAAGACATAGAGTATTATTTCGCGTGAGATATATTAAAATTGAAAACGTTTGGTTTGAGTTTGCGATGTGCAAAGTGAGGACATTCTGAGCCCAGCATTATCGAGTCAGAATGAGTGTTGGGTTTGTTTGGCTTCGGGGTTTACAGCTTGCGAGTAAATACGCGTGCTTTGTTTATAGACGAATATGATTGCTGGGGTTCCGTACACGTATGTCTCGCTTTGTTTGGGGTGAAGCTGAAACGTTTACGGTGGACTATTTCATTCGAGAGAGAAAATCTCTTATATTGAGTGATCACAGATTGTTCGGTTAAGTAGTGCACAGAGCGGCTTGAGGTCACGCCTTGCCAACAGGCAGTCGCATGACATACATAGGTAGGGTATGCGCGAATTTTTAATTTCGTGACGTATAAAATGCCACCATACCCTACTCATTCAGCGGGCACGTGTGTGCTCTTATCTATTTACGGGTTCGGCCAAATTACACAAGCGCACCCGCTCGGAAAGGAACACGAGGAGCTTAAACTGGTAGTTCAACCGGGAGTGGAGCAGGTGGCGGGCTGCAGTGGCCAGGCCTGGCGCTGCACGCTCCTGAGGTGTGTGCGTCGGTTGGAGGTCACGTAACACCGACGCTCATTATTGCCCCCCTTTTTATTCTTCGCTCAGTAGCATCTAATTCATTAATTATTTATTAATCGTCTGGGGTAACCCGAATTCCTAACATTATTGCTGACTGTGGCTTCTACCATCAGCACTTCTAAAATCTGCGCAACTCGTCGGTAGGTAAGTCGCAAAGGAGAAGTGGTCCAGACCACTCCTCTTTAGCAAACTGATTTCTTCATTACCACGGCCCATTTCGAAACCCGTTCTCGGCTGTATAGTCGGGTCCCCCAAGCCCGGGTTGTATGATACACTGATATTAATAATAATAATAATAACAAATCTTTATTCAGGTTACCAGTGACCCATTTAAAATAAATCTTACAAAAAATGACATATAACAATTTTTAAATATCACAATTACAGCAAATCCTCAAAATAAGTTAATATTTAAATTTAAAATTTCATTACAATATAATTTACAAAAATAATAATAATATAAATAATAATAAAAATTTAAAATTAAGTACATCGTCAAATTTAAAACAGAATAATTTTAGTAAAATAAATTAGATTTAATAATTTTGCACTATAAATAATAAAAATTTAAAACATTTTAATTTTACTTGTGATTAGGTAGAGTGTAACTAACGTGCCTGTTACAGCAGTTTAAAATATATGGGCAGTCTAGCCTATGTCCAATCATTGCCAGTACGGCGTTAGAGCTGGCCCGCACTCTGCGCACCAGGGACGCGCTGCGCTTGCGCATCGTGGCGTGGAAGCAGTCGGTGCGAGCCGCCGCGAACATACCAGATGCGCTACAGAAGCGGGGCAGACCCACCACCGCCCTGAACGCATTATTGAACTGGACACGAAGGGCGCTGTAGCATCTCTGCGAATAATTGGCCCAAAGACTACAGGTGTACAGCGAGGTGCAGAAAGCCCGAAAGAGCGTCACCTTTACGTCAACCGAACACCGCGCAAAACGTCTCGCGAGCATGTTAGCTCTTCTGGACAGCGCCCTCCGCTCCCGTTCAATATCAGCACGATCCTCGAGGTTAGCGGTAACGATGTGTCCCAGGTATTTAAACTCTTTGACTACAGCCAAGGGGACTCCATTTAGTCGAACGGGTGGAATATGTTGGGGACACCTCGCACCGACGCCTCCGAATACCATACATTGGCTTTTAATCACGTTGTACTTTAATCCATGCCTACCTGCGTACTCCTCACAGACCCGTATCAGCTGTCTCAGCCCACAGACCGATGCACTCAACAGCACCATGTCGTCGGCGTAACTCAGGTTATTAACACAAACGTCGTCTATGTAACAACCGACACGGCGACTGCTGAGCGCCGCGACCAGTGCGTCCACGTAGAGATTGAACAGCGTGGGCGATGTCAACCCACCCTGCCTGACACCGCACACGAGCCGATACGGCTCCGACATTGCACCCGCCCATCTAACATGATTGACCTGATGGTTGTACCAATATTTAAAAATATGTAGTAGCTCAGGAGGAAATTTAACTTTTTCGAGCTTCTCCCACAGAATGTCGTACACTACCAGGTCGAAGGCCCTGGACAGGTCTAGAAAACATGCATAAACGGGAGTCTTACGATCTGTGTAATATCTAACGGTGTGCTTAAGACCCAGTACTGCACTTTCAGTTGAGAGATGGGCTCTGAATCCCATCTGATTGTCGTGCAAGTTGACAAATTTCTGTAACTGAGTGTTAAGCACACCGTCAAACACCTTGGCCACAATCGTTGCTAACGAGATAGGCCTATAATTGGTTTTATCCGATAAATCTCCAGTTTTGTTTTTTGCTATCGGGACCACGACGGTTTTCATGAGGTCCGATGGTAAGTATGAGTGGGCCACGCACAGCGAGTAGAACATTGCCAGTACTCTCGCTGTGTGTGCACCGCCATGTTGGAGGTGTTCGATGCTAAGTCCGTCATGGCCGGGGGATTTACCTTTAGTAATGTGCTGAATAATTTCAGCTACAGCTTTCTCCGTAACCATGAATCCGACCTTGCCGCCTAACACCTTACACGTGCCATTCGTACCCTTCAAATCTAAAGGCGACTGTATTGCGAATTGGTCTTTAAACATGTCCGCGATATCTTTGTGTCCAGTCACTCCGCCGAGGCTCACCGGGAGGCCGGGCCTTATGTTGATCTTATTTGTATCTCGCCAGAAACCACGAAAGTCACCCTTACGGTGTTTCTTTGCAATAATATCCATTTTTATCTGGTCCTGATGGTCTTGACACCATTTTAGCCGTGACTTGAATATTTTTCTGCTTTCATACATTTTATAATATATGGAACCATTCATAGGTTTCCCACCGGCTACCCACTCTGTAAATCTGAGTCGAGCCTCGCGATGCGCCTCGGCAATGTGCCTGTTCCACCCGATAACACATGACCCAACCCTCCTTGGATTTACATTCGTATGACCCCTGGATGCCCGGGATGCGTCACGAAAGGCAGTCACAATGTCAGAGTACAACTTATCAAGAATACGTTTGTGGCATGGATTATTACAATAATAATCTACACAATTAATACACTCAGTTGGTATACCTATCAATTGAAGTCGGCTATCACACTCTTTGTTATATATTTCACATTGAAAATTATTTCTAATCCCCCATAACACTGATTTATCACCTAAACTGACATTTTGTGCTAATTTTGGAGTCAATAAATCGAGTTTACACTCAATGAAAAGAGGAAAGTGGTCAGACCATTGAGTATCATATTGAACATGAACATTAACAATAGTATGTTTTGCTGACTGAGTTACTACACAATGATCTAACCAGCTACAGGACCCATACACCTCACTAATATACGTGTAAGTACCAGAATCTGCACCCAATAAATCTACATCAATACAAGATCACGACTGCTCAGTACAGAAATTTAAGAGTTCGTAATAAAATAATCCGTATATATGGGCATTGAAATCACCCAGCACGTAAACAGATTCTATACCGTACTCGTCAACAATAGCGCTCACCGTACTAAGACAATCCGTGAACTCGGGTAAATTCTCCGCCGCGTTTGTAGGCATATACACACTAATAACTATCACTGGCCGATCACTTGTTGTTATCTTTATCTTTTTATATATTGATAGGTCTTGTGGACTGTACGGTGAGTATGAGTGGAATACATAGACTTTGAGCGAGAGGTCCCAGCGCCGAATTATATCTGCATTTCAGAGAATGTAGCCCTTAATTCATTGGCAATTAAGTAGCTCTTATTAAGATTCAATTCCAATGCAATCCGTATTCAGCCTACCTAAATCTTTAAAGCGGTAACTGAAATTCAAGACGAGAACCAAGCGATCCTTGCCCGGCTCTGCCACCGCCGAAACTCAAATGTAATAAACTTTATTCGAAGGCTCCAGAAAGTTCCGCGCCCCCGCAGCGCGGCTGACACTCCATATAAGTTTTTCATACCCGCGTCATTGCGGACTGACAACAATAATGGATTTACCATCTCACGCCCGCCGAGTAATAAATAGGGTGACAGACTGGAAAATATAGTGTGTTCTTTCAATACAGCAGGAGAAAGATTGGTTAAGATTTGGGCTTCTTACATGGAGATACTTGGATTAGGAATCAGATTTTTTGGGAGAAAGCAATCTCCTCTAAAAAGATCCCATTGCATGTGACCAATTGACGAATATATACAGTGATAATTTATATTACAGCAAGAAGACTTAGTAGACTTCTGGGGTTGCGGGTGATCTGGAAAGAGCGAAATTATGTTGAATACTCAACATTGTTAACATGTCGTATGTGGCGTCTACCAATCTCAGGTCACAGTGCTTTATCACCCTAAGAAATACCACAGGGACAAACTCCGGGAATCCCAAAATTTACCTAGTTATTCCACCTGGATATATTTTGGATTTCCCGTATAAAACTAAAAAAAATGTCTAAATTATACTAAGAAGGAATAGGTAAAGGTGTAGTGAAAGTTGTCTCGTTAGTCCAAACAGCCTTACATGGCGCTGAGGAGTGCCTCCCTGAGCCAAGCGCCTGCGATCCCGGGAAGGCGATTGGCTGAGACGGGCCATGTGAGCGTTCAGCGCTTCAGTTTTAATTCAATAACTCGACTGTTCGCCTAAAATATTTAGTTTAAAAAACATGTGTGTACATGACAACCTGGTGCAGGTTACAAGGAATTCATCATTATAATTTAGACTAAACCATATGCAAAATCATGACATAAAGTACAATTTTGGTAGAATTTTGGGAATATTTTTAGGACTAGAAACTTCATTGGATTTTGAATTTCTTTCAGAGAATAAATTCAATATCTTCACGGCAATAAACACAACGGCTCTTCCAGACTTATAAACAAACAATTTAATTTCTCACTACGCAAGAACAACATGTCTTTCAAAACGGACAGCATGAGCCCGTGGCTCTATTTATCTCTTCACTGTGTCGATCCAGAGTGAGGCACGTGAGTGTAATTTGTGAGATTACTGTCCCGGGATCGCAGGGATCGGTAATCCCGGGCGGGAGGACGATTGTGACCGCGAGATTACGCGGGATCACGCCGAGAGTTACGCGGCACGTAACTACGTAACTTACAAATTAATTCTACGCTCGCCTGATATGATTTTGTAATCTTGAGGCCTTAAAGTTTAAGTTCAGTTTATATTCGTGTTTGTAACCGCCGTGGGGTTAAAATGTCAAAGGAAGCATCCATCCATCCTAAATCTGTTCAAAGACATAAGTCTCTTCATAAAGAGAGGTCTTTGCTGTCATAGCGCTTGATCAAGCAACATAAGAAACGCTGTTGTACTGAATGATGTAGAACGTAGAAATAATATAAATAAAATAAAATAAAAATTAACTTCTTCCTATTGAGACTATTCTTATGAGTCAAACACGCTATATCTGCGGTAAGTTTCTGAAGAACGGAGCATGCCGCAGAGTTCTTGATGCTGCAACTTCAGCGCAAGGTTAGCGTGACTTAAATACCACCGAAATAACAAAACAGCAAATTTTAAATAAATCTGATCTGTAAATGTTATTCAGACCCTTTTGTCAAGCAGGTAATGAGCTGATGATTATCAAACGTGTGAATAGATGGTGGCTCAGAACCATCTCGATCACGTCAGCTTTCGATTAAAAATACACGCTTAAAAAATCGATCGATTTAATTCTGGATCTGTAGGTACCTACTTGCCACTAGGCATTGGCATATCCGTATTGGAGCAGCGCGGTGGAATATGCTCTAGACCTCCCGCAGCTGCGTCTGTGGGGGAGACCCGTGCCCAGCAGTGCGACGTCTATACGCAGCTAATCGAAGAATTCATATCATCATCACCCAGAAGTAAAGTTGTAATTACAGCAATGATGATGGAGCGATCTATAATGTTTGAAACTATCAAATGAGTTTTCTCCACCCGAGTTCCATAACGCTTGCTGTCAACATAAATTGAATCTTGGATTTAATTCTGAAAGTTTATTTCAGTTATAAACTCAACCGAACCACCTCCGCTAGTGGGAACGTACTCGTACGTAAAACATTTTGCATTCGACTTCAGGCGACCCGAGCTCCATTTTTAAATCGCTCGCGTGGCTTAGTCGCTCCACTGCGACTTAATATCATTAAATATATGAAGTACAAGTAATACTGAACTATTTAGTCTTTCTCTCAACCCGGCAATCGAGTGTTTAATATAACTCGTTGCATTCTAGTGTCTCAAAAATTCGGAATTGTCTCCGTCGATCGAGAACTCATAATATCTCTCTGTTTGGGCGGCGATTGATTCAAAGATAGCGCTCTGCGTTCTGTATATATCACCGGGCACTTTTCACCCAATACTGTTAAGTTTGGCTCTTACCTTGATTGGGTGGACTCATGAATTTCTATGTTTGCAGGGTTGTGCCTGTGAGTTTGTATGTGTTTAATGGTAGGTATTCCTCGTGTGGTGTAACCGCTCAGTAAAACAAGGAGGTTGTACACACAATCAAGAATTTCTTAATAAATGTGAGGTGACATGGGATGTTCAGCTTTGATTGCCTGCTGGTCTACTGCTATTGCTGGGTTCGATCGCTTGCGTGAATTAGATATAACAAATGTTTCGTTTATAATCCTTCTCAAGGAAATAACCGGAAAACACTATCCATTGAAGTTAAAATAAAATAGGTATAAACAGGATAAAAGTCAATCCGTATATCTATATAATCTAAGCCTAAGTATATGTATCTACATCTACATTACATACTATAAATGTAAATAACGTTTGATCTAGTATAATATGTTTATGGTTTGATATAGATCATTTTTTGCTGCCCACACCCCCGCGTTTGGCCTAGACCTAGAAAATAACAAAGGTGAACATCAATGACCCTAGTATTTATCTGCGAAATGAATATGCCCGGCCGGGATTCGAACCCAGGACCCACGGCACGGTCGTCAAAGTATCATGTAATAATTTGTTATTACCGTGAACATGACCGTGTAACAAACCAGTATAGAGAGATACAGGGGGGCAAAGAGAGAGAGGGGGATACCAGTTCGGGGTCGTGAATATCTGACATCGCAAATTGTAACGCAGATGTGTATAAATAACGCAGGACCGTGACGCACGTCGTCAGCGCGTCATTAGGGGGCCGTAAACTCATAAACTCATAAACTCATAAATGCTTGAAGCCGGCATCGAAGCGCCGTATCATCGTCGCCGTAATTATCCCATACAAGGGTGTATTTAAGGGCCCTTAATAACATTCATTGCGTATCCCAACAAACGGCTTTATTTCGTGAATATTAACGTATGTACCTAGCGGCAACAACCTAGAAGTCCCACTGTTGGGCACGGGTTTCTTCCACAGCCACAGCTGCGGGAGGTCTAGAGCATACGCTACCACGCTGCTCCAATACGGATTGGTGGCGGGGTTAGTGGCCAACCCAGTCTCGAATGTTCTCAAGCCACTAGAATGTTAATTGAAAACTACCAAGAGCGATCAAGTCAGTCTCAAGAGACGCTTCTAGTTGCTGCCCTCAAGGACTAAGATCGTCGTTTAAAGTGTAAAATGAAACCACACATTCCCAAACGCACGGTCGCTTTCAAAACTTTTAGCAGAAATAAAATTGTGATTGGTTGAAAGTACAACAAAATGTTCACACAACATTTTGGTTCATATAACTGGCCTGTCCGCAGGCTGGGAATTGCTTTTGTAATTCAGTGCATGCGCCCGGCGTTACGCGTCCAAACGAGGCAGGGAAAGAGTTTCGGAAAGATACCGTATCCGTTACCATCATCTTACTGCCCAAAACACGTCTGCGGCCGGTATCGAGACCAAGGCTTGAGTAACACTTATTCCTAAGGCCATAAGGTTCAACACGCCAGAAACTATGTGTCCTTTTGATATGCGGCTTTTGAAAGACCCATTCAATTCACCGAGGCGCGTCATGAGTGCTTTAAAACTAAAGCAGTAAGGATGGAACTTGAATGAACTTCGCGTCATCGCGACTTGGAACTCGCAAAGACATTGGCAAGCTAAACACGTCCGAGGCTTGTTAGGATGCTTGAGTTTTATTTTCCTTTATTTAGCGCTGGAAGGGTAGTTAGGTTTCATCTTAATTATCCCCGCTTACCGTGTCGAACTTGGCTTACTTCTTGTGAAGCCGGTGAGCATGAATTAGGTACTGTAGCGTTCTCAAGTTTTATCATAGCTCTTGTAAAGTTTGCTTCATTGATCTGGTGGTCACAGCTGCGACTGCTATACTAGAAGTCCCGGGTTCGCCGGGTTGGGAAAATTACTCGTATTATCGAGAATTCCGTCTGGTAGATTATAATTTGGATCTCCAGTGTAAGGAAAACATTTGTTCTTTCGGGAAAGTACAGGCGTAATGTCACGATGCTAACTCTTAGAAAGAAAGAAAGAAAATCTTTATTTTCTCTCAAAGGTTAAAATAAAAAAACAAAACTCCTCAGTTTGTTGTGACAAACGGAGCACGGAGCGGAGCGGTGATCGTGATAGCAGATTTAATCCTGCGTTTCATTTTAAGTTTTATGTCTCACTTATGATTTTTCAGAGAGCATTTTAGCATTTAATTTCCGTACAGCCATTTCTGCATTTTAGACGGAATAATTGCTAGCACAGATAAAAAGTGATAAAAGGTCGCACGAAACAGTTGCCTTTGATTTCGGCTTAAATTCTGTATTCTCTATGATAATCATGACACGTCATTATTATAATCATAAATATTATCAAAATTTCTGAGTCATGAAATCGTTCATCATGAAATTTCTGTTTGAATATTGAAAATATATTTTGTTGGTGAATACGAAAAGAATAAACTTTAACTACAATATGCCTTGAACACCAGAAGCAGGTATTATAAGCAAAAAAGTTCTGCTTTGCCCATTTTATAACTGGTTTTCTGTCAGTCGCTTACTGGTCACATTGCACGGAAAGAACCAGGGAAATTGGAGAGGTTGATTGATTTCCTTACCCTGTTCAGCATGCTACTATGTCATGTCATCATAGGTACAAGTCCCAGTATTCTTTTGCCAATTCCTTGTAATTAAAAACCTCCTATTAGATAAAAAGATAAATACAATCAAAAAACAAGGCATTATTTCGTTCGCAAACTTTATACAACAAATGCAAATATTTGGAATCGCGACATTCAAATTAGTCCCGCTCGCGACCCACGTACTGGGGGCTAATTCTGTAATCGTGTTGTGTTCAACCTCCTCTCTGGTCCCGTTTCATTATGGAAAGAACCCGGCGCACGACTGTTAGTTGTAGGGAGTTGGCTCGGACATGTAACGCTGAGTAAAATATTAGCCAAAAGATTTCACGGTACGAATTGCATAATTTCGAATTGTGCAGCTTAATCGATTGTATTCTAATAATTTGTAATAACGGGTCTCGATCTGCTGCTGACGGGTTGACTGACTGACTGATTGTTGTGCATCATTATTTTATGTCTCGACACTACAATCAAAAATATTATGGAGAAAAACATTTCCCGCCTCACTCCAAACTAACATTTTTTAACATTGACAGGCAACTAAGCCAACTAAAGATGAGAGAGACCAGATGCCTGGTGTTTGTGTGCTTAGCAAACGAGCACACAACACCACTCATCTACTGCCAGATATTACAGTCTACTTCACATTAACAAATCAATCATTTCTTTATAGAAATAGAAAACGTACGAATCGCCAATCGTGTGATATAAACGCTCGTAAGAACGTAGTAAAAGGACGCTTCTCATAATTAATTGCGAAGCATCAGCATAAGTCATGCGTCCAAAGAGTATTTCCCGCTCGATTACCCAAATTCACAAATAGAGACGCTCGCAGCGGCTCGACGTCGGTCGCCGGCGCTGCACATCGCAGCCCGCAGTCCTATAGTTAGCGACAAGACCTAGAGCTGCATACTGTTCGCCTGCTATAGATTGCGTGCTTTCACATCCTAAAATTGCCCTATTGCTGCCATATTATCCGGTAGCGTCCATAGCCCAATGGCTCGCGTCGATTCAATGTGATCGAAAGAGTTAAGCAACGACGGGCGCGGTCGGTTTGTGGATGGGTGACCGCTAGTGGCAAAATTTCATGGACGCCACCGTGCTTCGGAGGGCACGTAAAGCCGTCGGTCCCGGTTGTTGTTGGTGAAAACAGTCGTTAAGCCTTGTCGAAGACCTTTGGGTGGCTTGAGAACGTTCGACACTGGGTTGGCCACTAACCCCTCCACCAATCCGCATTGGAGCAGCGTGGTGGAGTATGCTCTAGACCTCCCGTAGCAGTGTCTGTGGGGGAGACCCGTGCCCAGCAGTGGGACGTCTATGGGTTGTAGCGATATTATCCGGTAATAATTGTTAGCAGTCCTTTATAATTAATATACATATAAGTAAGGATTCTAATCATTTCTCTGATTCGAATATAGTATGACAAGAGCACAGGCGCAAGCAGCGATCCAGTTCCATAAATATTCTTACAAAACCAATTGGAAACCGCTGTCATATGAAGCAGAGTGCATTCAGATACCAAATAGGCTAAAACATTTTGTAATTTATGCTGACTTTTACTTGAGGCGAATGGTGATAATAAATATTCTTTGCAAAGAATTCAAAGTATGGGCTATACGAGTTGAAATGTTGCTATTGATGCAATTTCTTTTGACGATGACAAAATCTGGTTTGTGAGCAGTGAAGAGTACAACATGTGTGGTATTTATTGTTGCGGCTTCCCACGGTCCGAGCTTCTGCATATTATCACGGACGGCCAACGACGCCGGACTGATGCGCCGCTACGAACTAACAACGCCGTCCGCAACTTCAGAAGAATTTTGACACTATACGGAATCAGGTTCATACAAATTTGATCAGGTTGACCTATAGTTTATATCGTCAATTAAAATATCTGATCTGATCCAAAGTGATTCGAACAGCTATAATTATACCAATACTAAATTTGATTAATGGCAAAGAAATTGGGTATTTACATAGTAGGTACCTACAAAGATTTCAAATTAAAATTCAAATTAAAATTCTTTATTGCAGTCTGTTGGTAATTGGTAGTTTATTCCACAAAACTTCTCACTCGTCCAATAAATCAAACAAAATCAACAAATCCCTTAAAATCACAGTACAATTGATATTCAAACAATTCGTAATTCAAATAGACATCGATTTACTCACGAGTGAATCTGAGGATATTCCGCGTGCATCCACAATACGCAACAAATATCTGAAGGCTGCGAGTGACTGCATTCGAAGCAAGACTGAAATGCCTTCAATCTGCAGGCGCCGGTCGGCTCTGAGCTCGTGTTCTTCACGTTTGAATCGAATAGATAAATGCAATATAAAATTCAAAAGCAGCGAAAGGCGCTAAATAAAGAGCTTTGAGAATATCCTCCTTTGTGGCGCGGGAGATGGAGGATTGAGTTCTAGCTCTGTAATAGGCAATAATGTGGGGGAGTATTTAGGCGCTTTGGCGCGGAATGGAAATATTCACTCAGATTTTTATGTCAATTTTTCATCACAAATATTCGCGTTTAGTTGCGCTCTTCATTATATTTGTGTTTAGAAAGGAGATTTCCTCACAATATTTTATCTTCACCGTTACAATTGGTAACATTTTATTAAAATAATTACAACGCATATTATACGAAAACAGCCCATCCAACTAACAAAAAGGTTATTGATTATTACATAACGTACGAATTCTTAGGCAGTGGACCTAGGAGAAGAAATTCAAAATATTCATTTTTAATTTATTGCATTATAATTGACTTTGGTTGCATGAATAGGTACGCAGCGAAAATTCACTCAAATCCCGGCTAGTTAACGAACTCCGGATAGAACCAGGTAGGTACTAATTACACACTAGAATAATGAAACGCAATCGTACTAAGCAAACACAGTAAAAATGTTACTTCCTCTGTTCCACTCAGCTATAAAAATAGACCTTTTTGTTAATTTTGTTATTTAAATTTTTTATTATTTTATTATTTTCTCTCTCTCTTTTTACTGGGCCTGGAATGATCTAGATTTTGTATTAGCCATGAAATAATTATTATTTATGAACATAATTTTTCTGCTCATTGACATTTATTTCACACTGCAGCGTATCAGCCAACATTTATTTCAATAAGCTCTAGAGTCTAGACAATGATACGATGCTAAAACATAAGTCTAACTAAACTTCAACTGCTGACTAATAAATAATTTATAGCAGTCCATTCCTTTCCCGTTATTTCCCATTTTGAAGCGACTCCATTTCATTGGCCGAAGCGTAATAATAAGTTTATAGGTCGTCCATTGTTGTGTCGAGTGTTGACCGAGCTCTCCGCCACAGTCCAAACATGGCGTAATCACCCTAATGTGTATAACGCTGCCCAGTTCAATTGGCCCTCCAGCCCATTACGGATTGAATAATGCCGTGATATCGAATTCGACGGGACTGCGTCGTGTTGGCAAGCTGGTCGATGGATATTGGAGGCATCGGCACAACAGAATTCGCGCAAACTGTCGCGCGGACCTCAGACAAATATAGGAAAAATGAAAAGACACAATGTTGGATCGAGACATCGGACGGAGATTTTAATACTTATGCAAGAGGCGCAGGGTCGACTATCGCTTAGCAACGCAGTTAATAATGAACGAAAGATTGGCGAAGTTTGTTGACTCTTCCCGCTTGAATCGTAATCTCTTTTCGAGTATTCATTTTCATTCGCAGTCTGTCGAACGCGATACAGAAGTTGTTCCATATTGAAATGTTTTGGTAATCCTAAAAACTTTAACACTCCGTGCTACAAGGGGGACTTTCACCGCCGTTTATTCGCCGGACGCAACGCGGGACTATAGAATACCAAGACAATATCAACTTCGTTGTTTGCAATATGTAATGCTTAATTTTGTAAAGAGAAAACTAGTATGACAGAAAACATTTAAAGCCTAAATTAGAGAGTAGTACCTTGGATGAAGGAAGAAAAATTATATAAAGTATTTTAGCTACGTTTGGCATAGAAAATTTAGAAGCGGCCTTTAATTTGAACTAGTGATGTCCAAGTTCGACTGGTTATTCTATGAACAACTAGCTAGAACTGCTAGAACACAGCACAGACTAGCGAAGAATTATAGCACTGATTCTATGAAGAACTAGAACTGCTAGAACACGGCACAGACTGACGAAAAATGACAGTTCTATTTGAATTTAGAGCTTTTGGTGGCACGACCATGACACGGTTTGCGCTAACATTCAGTGTCCATGTTTTTTATCTTCAGTAATCGAAGGCAGGTACCTACAGTCTCACAGCGAAGTCAAAAAAAAAACGTGTAGTACATCTTATAATTCATCATTTTCTTTGTCACACATATAATACGAGATAACCAACTTAGAAAACTAGACAAAGTACCCAACTATTCTAAATATAGAAAACTCAATCAAACAGAAAATAAAACTATTACGACTCTACCAGTCCCCATTAGCGAAACAACGCTGCAACCCATAGACGTCCCACTGCTGGGCACGGGTCTTCCCCACAGACACCTCTGCGGAGCATGCTGTGTAGAATAATAGTGTTGCACTCGAGTATGCACTTTGAGGTCTGTGGGCGCTGATGTAGCCATCTCAAGTGCAGAAATATTAGAACAGAGGGAACAAATTGCACAGAATTCATAAAATTTTGTTCCAATTTGAACCACGTGCGCGCGCGTATTTCAAAAGACCCTAAATAAATTCGATTAAATTAAACCACTCTATATAATCTATCTCTCCATTGATATGGCTATTAAAAGATAAAGATAAAGATTTTATTTATTTGCTCTCACAGAAGTAGTTTTATTTACAGTGGTCTTTTTTAAAGGTACAAGTATTGTATTCACAAAACCATAGTTATTAGATGTAGATATTTGAAATAATTCACAAAATGTGTCAATTATGTAGCCAAATCCAACGAAAGATTATTAAAAGCGGCAGTAAAGCATCACGAACACGGCAGTTGCATCTAAGAGGGTTCCTACTACAAAATACGACCTTAACCCATCCTGATTCGATAGCGAGCTCGTGTCAGTGAAAGAAGGTCGAGTGACGTTAATTGTGTGGTCTCTCAGCTCAATATGGTTTTCGTAAAAACAAATCAGCGGAAAACGCTGTCTCTGACCTTACAAATTATGTAGTTGAACAACTAGATAAGAAAAATAAAGTAATAGGCATATTCTTAGACCTTGCCAAAGCATTTGACACTGTTTCCTTGCCTATTCTTGTAAATAAACTTGAACATGCGGGAATTCGCGGTAAAACTTTAAATCTTTTGGAAGATTACTTGAATGAACGAACACAAAAAACTAAAATAGGAAATGTAATAAGTGACGAGGAAACTATTAATATTGGAGTTCCACAAGGTAGTGTCCTGGGTCCTAGCCTTTTTCTAATTTATGTCAACGACCTATGCGATTTAAATTTAATTGGGGGAAAAATAATTTCTTATGCTGATGATACAGCCTTAATATTTGTTGGTGACAACTGGGAAGAGGCCCGGATAAATGCGGAAAACGGACTTAAATTAGTCACAGAATGGTTGCGCCATAACTTACTTACCCTCAACGTCGAAAAAACTAAATTTATTACCTTTTTCAACACTCGAGGCAGATCACCGAACATTAGCATCACCGTGCATACCAACTGTGACTCCACAGACTGTTCCTGTCCCAAACTAGAATGTGTACAAAAACTTAAATATCTTGGGGTAATTTTAGACTATAAACTTAATTGGAAACCACACATCGATTCTCTGTCAAGCAGAGTTCGGAAACTTATTTATTTATTTAAGAACATTCGAGAAGTGGCTGACAGAAAAACCATATTCACCATGTATAACGCTCTATGTCAATCTTTACTACGATACTGTAATACTAGTTGGGCTGGCGCTAGCAAAACTCATCTGATAACTTTAGAACGAGCACAAAGGGCGGTACTAAAGGTTGCAACTTGTAAACCAGTACTATTTCCAACTTCGGAACTCTACAAAGATTGCGGAGTGCTCACTGTGCGTCAACTTTACATTTTAGACCTCATATTAAGTCAACATAAAAATTCCTCAGTAAATGAAAAATCCTTATCTATGCTTAAACGTAGAAAAGATAGAGTTTTCGTTGTGCCTAGAGTAAATACAAAGCTGGCAAAATGCCACAAGTTATTCCTTTGTCCACTTCTGTACAACAAAGCTTGCAAGCTTGTAATGCACTTAGGTAATCTTAGTCTTAGGGAAGTAAAAATAAATATTACCAATTGGTTAAAAAATCTAACCTATGAGGAAACCGAAAATATTCTCTTGTAACAACCCGCACACTGACACACACACACACACACACACACACACACACACACACTCACACACTCACACACACGACACACCCACACATACTCTAATGTAATAATTAAGATTGGCTACATAGTGCATTCAAAGGGTATGCAGACACCTACAACACAAGGTTTTCTTAGTGTAGGGTCTGCTCGTCAATATTTAAGTTAAGCCTCTACTAATTATCATCTTAATTGTCATACAAATATTATGTTCACTGAGACTTGTATTTTTGAGAAAATAAATTATTATTATTATTATTATATTATATAAAAATTCACGCAAGCTCAGAGCGGGTATTGAGATCATCAATCGTATTGAGCTGGCCGGGAGCCGCATTCATCGGAAGGTATAGGAATCCACACAACTTCTTTGTTCCGCTGCGAGGCGCTGGCATTGATGAATGCGGTAACTTACACTTGTATTTTTGAACTAAACTGTGCATGTCACGAGCGGAAGCGGGGCTAGTTTTATCGTCGTATCGCATTCTTATCATGTGTCGGTCGCATACGGTACTGCAGCTATTATAACTGTGTGTCACAGTTGATAGGTGGTGCTGAGTGCTCGTTTGCTACAGACCTATTGATTCCAATAGTCAATAGGTTGTGATGGAAATAATATTCCAGATAATTCCGGCGTCGAAGTTTTAATAATTTGTCACAAATTGTAATAAATGTAAAATAACATAGTGGTAAGGCCACAGAAGATAGTAATACAATCATTTATGTGAGCCGAAAATTCCTCTGTCTCAATCATGAGAGTAAAGATAAAAAGATTTTATTTATTTGGTCTCGCAAAATTACAATTAGCCTTAATTACAGTAGGTACGAGCAATTTACGTAGGTAAGAGAAACGAGGTTTTTGGGTACGAGAACCAGCTAATGGCCGTGGCTCGCGCCAGGTGGCTCCCCCGCTCCCGGCCGTGGCTCGCGCCAGGTGGCTCCCCCGCTCCCGGCCGTGGCTCGCGCCAGGTGGCTCCCCGCTCCCGGCCGTGGCTCGCGCCTGCTGGCTCCCCGCTCCCGGCCGTGGCTCGCGCCTGCTGGCTCCCCGCTCCCGGCCGTGGCTCGCGCCAGGTGGCTCCCCCGCAAAGAAATGGAGGAGCGCTCGATGTCGACCGCCTTGTTTTCCGTGACTCGCGGAAATGGAAATATATTTGTCAGGGACTTAAAATACCTTCACAATGCTTAGCGTTCCTTCTGCAGTTTTAATTTGATTTAATTCCTCCGTACGGATTTCGTTAGCGCTCTTTGAACGAAACCGCTTTGTACGGCTGAACGGGCCGCGGAAGCACGGAGGTTTTAATTAAAGTGTATCTGAAATTAGACTGAATAAAATTATAGCCAGACATGGGGTTGAAATGAAACAGATTTTGGGGAAGCCTTTGTAGGCTAGTTTATTCTTGATTCGTCGACAATTTAAAGATAATTTATTACAACATGCAACCAACAGTATAATAAGCTCAGTGCCGTAGTCGAGGTAGGGTTGTAAAAATCACCAATATGTCACTAATCCTAAAAAGTCATTGTAAAAAAATAATTCAATTAAACTTTATTTCAAGTAACCAGGACATATTGGCTTGGACTGTTTGGACCTTTTTCAAGGAACTCAATCCCCTTGCAATCCCTAACCAATCGTAATCCAACCCTTGTTACGTCATCATTGTACCGGGCGTCATCTGCGACTTCTGCGAGCGAAACAATCAGCTCGCGCGAGACAATGAACTGTCTGATCGTCTCATTGTCTGATTGTCTGATCGTCTGATTGTCTGATTGTTCGCCGCGTGGGGTACACCTGCCGCCTGATAAATTAAAACTTGCCGCTGACAAATGAGGGCCGATGGGATGTTATTGTTGAGAAATGTAGCAATTTCTTTTGATCAATCTGGGTGTGCTATACCCTTCCAGCTGGGGCTTTCTTAATAACACTGCACTCACACCCTCGCGCCTGTGGTGCGAGGGTGTGGTGGCGGATAGACACAGAAATAACACAATTCATCCAGACTACAAATACATATTTATCGACGAAATAAATCTGTGGCCTGGCCGGGGTTACTGCACTCAGAGTCACTCACATCGCATGTCCAGCGATTATAGCCCACTGCTGAAGTATTCAGCCCAATCGCTGCGACCCATAGACTTCCCACTGTTGGGCACGGGTCTCCCCCACAGACACAGCTTCGGGAGGTCTAGAGCATACTCCACCACGCTGCTCCAATGCGGATTCGTGGAACGCGCAAATGCTAAAATAGAAGTCCTGGGCTTATACCCCCGATCGAGCAAAGTATTACAAGGTTTTTATAATTTGAAATTCCTAGCAGTAGCTCGGAGTTGGAACTTGTGCTCGCTGTATGGCAATTGGTTCACCAGGGGACATTTAAATGAGACCTAAACATAACCGGTGAGAGTGGGTCGTACCACACACCTCAGCCATTTCCCCTCGCGGAGGCTGGCGGCGACGTCTCGTACACGTTGCTAGCGACAGGGCGTTACGTTTGATATGTTTCACGACGCTGCTGGCTAACCGCAAACTTCGAATGCGATATTATATATCTAATCAACAGCCTAAAATATTTTATGCTTGTTCTCAAAATGACAATATTTTCATTCAACCTTTATCCCCCTTTTCAACCCTTTACAACACTTTTTTCCAATTAAAAAGTATGTCCTTCCTCAGGCTCTAGACTATATGTGTACCAAATTTCATTTAAATCGGTTCAGTAGTTTTGGCGTGAAAGCGAGACAGACAGACAGAGTTACTTTCGCATTTATAATATTAGAATGGATTTGATTCGTAGTGAATGCTTCAATTTTGCATGTCTCTGTTTCCAGACCCAGATTGGATAATTGACAAGTATTTGTTTTAAGTATCTCGTTTTAATTGAGTCCCAAATCAGACGATGGTCCTTACAAGGGTCTATATTTGCCACTCGCGACGAGGGGCTCTCGACTCCTAAGCCCTCGCCTTGTTTGGCCGTCCCGCCAGGCCCTTCGGGAGGCCCGCTCGTAAGCTTAATGGCCGGGATAATTTGTTCCTGTACACTTGACTCTTGTTGATGTTGAAACGATCATAGTTTTATGGTGGCACCAGATTTATAGAAGTTGAACTTTGGGATTCTCGCAATCCTGTCTAGTGTAGTATAAACTTTTTCGGGGTACATAAATTGTATATCGCCTTGGATAAATTAATAATCGCTTACACTACACCACGTGGGTGGGGCTAGGTGTGTATTGTGGGAGCGGACACACAGGAAATACCACAATTTAACCCACCCAATCCGAGTTCAAATATTTATCAAATATTATCTACGAAATTAATATCTTCCCGGCCAGATTCAAACCCGGGACTGTTGAATAGTGAGAACGCAGACATAATATTTATTCTATGTTGGCAACAATTTTTTAATCTGTCGATCTGTCATTACACTGTCTCGTCCGGTCTGTCTCGTAAGCTTGTAAAAACCTCAAGTATATTGTGTGCTAAAATTAAATACGTTGCATTTACATATGCTTTCTTTTTATTTCCACCAATATATCAACATGGTAGCAGAGCGTGGTTGATTGCTACTCGTGGAAATAAAAGAAATAAAGTAAACCGGCCGGCGTGTTTTGTCCGTCGTACACTTTGAGGTTAACCGGGGCGGCGTGCTCGGTCAGAATTCACGAAGAAAAACTGTAAATACGCATAGAAGATGTCGAATTCAGGTTACAATCCATTTCATATCGACAGACTAGTTGGAAGAGATAACTATGCCAGTTGGAAGTTTGCAGTCCAAGCATATTTCGAACTCGACGATTTATGGAGTTGTGTCACCGGAACCAATACAGACCCAAAAAAGGAAACCAAGGCGAAATCTAAGTTGATTTTATTACTGGACCCTATCATTTACGTACATGTTCAGAAGGCAACTACATGTAAAGAAGTCTGGGAGAGTTTGGAACAGGCTTTTGATGACAGCGGGTTGTACAGGAGAGTAGCCTTGTTGAGAGACCTGATAACAACTACATTGGAATCTTCCCGAAGCGTAGATGATTATGTGAATAAAATAATGTCGACCGCCCACAAGCTCAGGAATATTAAGTTTGACATTGATGATGAATGGCTCGGTACACTTATGTTAGCCGGCCTCCCTGAAGCTTATAAGCCCATGATTATGGGACTGGAGAGCTCTGGCATTAAGATAAGTGCTGATTCTATTAAATCTAAACTCCTGCAGGAAGTTCAATGCTCCGATAATTCAGCATTCTTCACAAGGAAAAAGGTCATTCAAAGACATCAACAGGATTCAACAAAAGTCTACAAAGGACCCAGATGTTTTAATTGTAACAAGCATGGACACTTTGCTAAGAACTGTCGTGCTCCGAAAAAGAAGAATGTAGAAAATACAGAAGGGAATAAAGGTTTTGTTGCAGCTTTTTCAGCATCTTCTCAGAAAATGAATCCGGACCTGTGGTATGTGGACTCTGGTGCCTCCATGCATATGACAAATAGACGTGACTGGATGTATGATGTCACAAGTCCTCCGATACCCACCATAACTGTTGCCAGTAAGACACCGCTACCTGTGGAAAGTATGGGAAAGGTCAATTTATTGCTAAATGGTAACAAAGAAAATAAAATTCAGGTAAGACAAGTTTTATACATACCTAAACTTGCTGCAAATCTCCTGTCAGTCAGTGCGATGGTGAAAAATGGCTGTAATGTAAATTTTAGAGATGACGGTTGTGACATCTACAATAAAAATGGCAAGCTCCTGTGTTCAGCTACACTAGTAAACAATTTATATTTATTAAACACACACAGAGAGGTACTATCTAACCTGTCTTGTTCAGATAATTTAAATGATGTTGTCCTATGGCATAGACGCATGGGACATCTGAATTTTTCAGATGTTAACAAGCTGCCGGAGTGTGCTGAGGGTGTTCAGCCATTCTCAGACAAAAATAAAGGTTCGATAACATGTACTACCTGTCTCTCGGGGAAACAGACCAGATTGCCTTTTAACAACATTGGTTCAAGATCTTCACAACCACTGCAGCTGGTCCACACTGATTTATGTGGACCAATGGAGCAAGAATCTTTGGGAGGTATGAAATATTTTATTACTTTCATAGATGATTACACAAGACGAGTTCATGTCTATTTTTTGAAAAATAAATTAAATATTGTAGAAGTTTTTAAAGATTACAAGAATAAAGTAGAGACTGAACATGAGAGAAAAATAAAAATAATTCGTTCTGATAATGGTAAAGAATACTGCAATAGAGAATTTGAAAACTTCTTGAACAAATATGGGATTGAACATCAAACAAGTGCTCCGTACTCACCCCAGCAGAATGGTCTTGCTGAACGGATGAACAGAACTCTGGTGGAAAGAGCAAAATGTATGTTGTTTGATGCTCAGCTTAGAAAACGGTTCTGGGCAGAGGCCCTTGCTACGGCAGCATATGTAATTAACAGATCACCTACAAAATCAATTAATGGTAAAACGCCCATGGAGATGTGGACTGGTAAGAAACCCAACTTATCTAATTTAAAAGTATTTGGCTGTGAAGTAATGACACAAGTTCCAAAAGAAAAACGCAAAAAATGGGACTCCAAATCCAGAAAGTTATTGTTTGTTGGTTATTGTGAATCTACAAAAGGATACAGGATATTTGATCCAGATACCATTAAAATCATAAAAAGTAGAGATGTAGTATTTTTAGAAAATGTGGAAAAATATAATAATAATATATACTTACCTTGTACATCCAGCAGCAGCAGCAGTCCAGAAATACAGCCACTCGAAGAAACCTGTAAAGAAGAATTAGAGAACAGCACAGACCATCTTACTGGTGAGTCAAGCGAGGACTACCAGTCTGGCGAGAATGACGATTCATCTTACATACCAGAGCAGTCAATTGATCTCGAGTCACCAATAAGAAACATAACTCTACGTCCACGTGGAGCTGTTCAGTATACAGAAACAGATGACCAAGATGTAAGTTATTTCTGTCCAATTTTTAATTTAAATGATCCACAAACAGCAGACGAAGCATTATCATCATCTCATGCTGATCAATGGAAAAGGGCTATGCAAGAAGAGTATGACTCTCTGATCAAAAACAAAACTTGGTCACTGGTTGATGCACCATCTGGGAAAAGAGTCTTACCGTGTAAATGGGTCTATAAAACTAAAACAAATGATAAGGGTGAGATTATCCGTTTTAAAGCAAGATTGGTTATCAAAGGGTATGCTCAGAGAAAAGGAAGTGACTATGATGAGACATATGCTCCTGTTGTAAGATATACATCAGTTCGATTCTTACTTTCACTGGCTGCGAAGTATGATTTAGAAATGTTTCAGATGGATGCCGTAAGTGCTTTTCTTCAGGGTGACATCGATACTGAGATATACATGTCACAACCTGATTACTACAAGAAAAATGATCAAGTATGTATTTTACATAAATCAATTTATGGACTCAAGCAAGCAAGCCGGCAGTGGAATCTTAAATTGAACAATATTTTATTAAAAATTGGCTTGCAGAGATCACATGTGGATCCCTGTATTTATTATTTAGTAAATGAGTCTACAACTATATTTATTGCAGTGTGGGTGGATGATCTTTTGATATTCACAAATAATAAGGATAAAACAACAGAGATTAAAAACAAGTTAAAAGGAGAATGCAGTATGAAAGACCTAGGTGAAATGAAGAATTGTATTGGCATAAACATTAATAGGAACCGAGAGGCAGGTGTAATTATGTTAGATCAAGAAAAATATATTAACCTAGTATTGGACCGCTTTAATATGTCTGAATGTAAACCAGTCTGTACCCCCATAGAGGTGAATGCAAAATTTGAGAAAAATCCTGAAGATGGAAACAAAAATATCCCATACAGGGAAGCAGTGGGATGTCTGATATATCTGGCACATGTCACAAGACCTGATATTACGTATGCAGTTAACAAGTTAAGTCAGTACTGTAATAATCCAGGAAATCAACACTGGCTTGGAATAAAAAGGATTATGAGGTATCTTCAAGGAACCAAGAACCTAAAGCTATGCTATGTCAAAGATGACTCGAAGGAAATAACTGGATATTGTGATTCCGACTGGGCGAGCGACCCAGTTGATAGACGATCGTGCACGGGTTATACTTTTCTATTTCAGAATGCTTGTTTATCTTGGAATTCATGCAAACAGCAAACCGTGGCACTCTCTACTGCGGAGGCCGAATACATGGCGATGGCGGCGGCGACCCAGGAGGCCCTGTGGCTGCGGCAATTGCAAGCCGAGCTCGGTCAAGGCTCGGACAGCGCGCTACTAATCCACTGTGACAACCAAAGTGCAATAAGACTGGCATCAACAGACTGTTACAAACCAAAAACGAAACATATAGATATTCGGTTACATTTTCTTAGAGAAAATATTGTCAATTCTAAAGTTAAATTTAAATTTGTTAATGGTTGCAACATGATAGCTGATAACTTAACTAAAGGTACTACTTTAGAAAAACATTTGTTCTGTATCAGTAAAATGGGTCTGCGTTCTGCAGGGAGTGTTGAATAGTGAGAACGCAGACATAATATTTATTCTATGTTGGCAACAATTTTTTAATCTGTCGATCTGTCATTACACTGTCTCGTCCGGTCTATCTCGTAAGCTTGTAAAAACCTCAAGTATATTGTGTGCTAAAATTAAATACGTTGCATTTACATATGCTTTCTTTTTATTTCCACCAATATATCAACAGGGACCCGTTGTTCAGCAGTCAGGCGCTAAACGCTCACCACTACGCCACGGACTCATCAAAACAATGATTGTGTGCATTGGATACGATAGATACCAGTTCTTTAATTTTCGACAATACGTATAAAATGTAGTTGAAGTTACCGGCTTACTCACGTGTGATTTAAGTCGGAAATAGGCCGACTTAATTCACACGTGAGTAAGCCGGTAACTTCAACTATGAATATAGACACTCACAAATCGTTCAGTCATATAAAATCTACACTAGGTATTCAAATTTTTCGGAGTCATCGCCCGCCGCCCGCCCGAGCATTACGAGGCGATATCGCGATCTGTTCGCTCGCGCCTCCATCGCCAGGAGACGGGAAATCCCCTTAAGCCCAGCTTTTCATCCACCTACGACCGTCCGAACGCATAAGTATATCAAATCCTTCGCAGTGGCTCCCCTTACTTCCGAACTGTCTTATAAGGCTTCGATTTCCTGTCTTTTCTAACTTACCCACACTATAGGGACGCCTCCGGAATACTAAAAGACGCAGTTGTTAAGTAACTAAGTAGTGCTTGTGATGGTAACTGTTGGCTTCAACAGTTGTTTAAATACAATGCGGGCGATCAGTTCTGTATGTAGCTATGCAACTTATTTTCGTACACGGCTGTCTTCTCACCACAGACAAGGCCTGGGACGTACTTACTCCACGCTGACCCACTGCTTCAGAGGGGTTAGCCTATCCCGGTGGTTGGAAGTTTTTAGGCCATTCGAAGTTCTATACGCTTAAAGATTGTTTTCATACGTTAACTATTGTGATCGATGGCTGTTGTATATGTCTGGTTATTTATTTTATAGCGATATATGCGTCGCATCGAAATACACAACATCGATGAAAGATGTTGGATAAAATAAATATAAATAAATATCATGAACATCTCACTCACGGCCATCTGACCCTAATCTGGGCAGAGTCTATGGGTGTCAGAGACTGATAAACATACATACATATTTTTAAATACATTCTTAAATTGATATTAACATCCAAACACAGAATAAGCACTAGTGTTCGTCACACGAAAGTTGTCCTGAGTGGGATTTGAACCCACGACCCCCGGCGCAGAAGGTAGATCCACTTTTGTATTATAGTCTCAAAGTGTATTCTCCATTTTGTGATACCAAGGCCTCTAGTAGAGAGTTTACAGTGAACTTTGAAACCATTAGTGGCTTCAGGCAATCGATACGTCGACGGCGGCCTGAGACACTTAGATTAGTTGAGGAGTCCCGGAATGCGAGGGAGAGGCCCAGGAATTATCCCGATGTGTTAGGCTCGGCCCGTCGCGAACTTTGAACAGCCACTTGGATAGAGCTCTTCAATTTTAAATTAGAATAATGTCCTAAACCCTACCATACAACTATACCATATACTATTGTTACTACTACTGCTAATAAAAGTAAATCTATGCTTTTTTGTAATACAGACGAACAAATAGGCATACACAGGGCCATCTGATGGTATGTGGTCACTAAGTAAGTAAGTAAGTCAGTTAACTAGAAAGAACTATTAATTTTATCAATGTTAACTCAAAATGTAATGAAGTTCAACAGGTTTCCATTATCCGTCTGACCAATTTTTAAAAAAACTTTAACATTTTATCTTAAATTTTTTATAACCTTTCGACGGTTTAATATGCAAAAACGCTTAATCCCCGGTTTTTTTTTTCAAGATTTACTCAATGAACAGACGCGGTCTCGCTATAGAGTACTAAATCTATGGTCTCGCTAGAATTTAATTATTTGAATACTCGTATATATAGAAGCGGATATAAATAGTCCTACTATGAATACGGCCCCCGGAAGACGTCCATCGGGAACATTAAAGACAATACACAAAGGCCGCTAATTGCAATTTTCCGTCCGGACACCCGTCACGTCACCGCCCGCTCCGTCCAGACACCCGCCGTCACGTCACGTCACCCCGCGCCAGTCACGACGTTATGATGCTAATTTCCTTCGACAGACCACCCTCGTCATTCAATGACGAGGCATAAAAAAAAAAAAAAAATTCAAAAAAATTCAAATAATTTATTTCGCTATGAGGTGATTACACACGCTTAACGAAAGTCTAGGTAACTACAAACTACTTAAAGAGATATAATGCTATTCTAAACTGATTAATATAAAGCAAAGGATGAGCTATTTATCCTTGAATGAATAGCTAATCCTACACAGGTGCCTAACCTGCCTTATGGCTAATTTACAATAATTACCTACCACTAAGCTAAGCTCTAAGTCACGATAGACTATCTACCTGGTCATCGGCTTAAGGAAGAACTTACAATATTCTTATCCTATGCCCTAGTGTAGGCCGAGAGAGAAAAAAGCCGGAGGAAAAAACTCTCGGTACTCTTTTAAAATTCAAATTAATTTTTACAGAAAAATGTACAGTATGACCATGATATGATTAGGACAGACACGAGACAGCCAATCGTGTATGCCAAGAATCACCCCATATGCCACCTGCTTACAATATTTAGTATAATTAATACAAAAGCATAGTGATAGCCTGTCAGAGTTTAATTCAGTCCCATGCCTTCTTATCATCCAAATACTCCTGAATATTATAATAAGCTTAAGCATAGACTAGTTAACCGTTTTTACATTCTAACCAGTCAGCCCGTGTTCACTTGTAAAGTTAGTTTCAGTTTATCTTCAGGTAAACTGTAAACTTTAAACTGTACCTACACTTTAAACTGAAAACTTTAATCTGTAAACTGTAAATTGGTACACACACATTGTAGTTTTGTTAATATTTTCTATCCTCCTCAAAGACACTACTAGACAAACTCTACAAAAAAGCACTTATAATAATGAAAAGAAAATAAAAGGTAATACATATATGTATTATGTTCTCTACATAACTGTGATGTAGAATTGAATGTACACGTGTGATTTATCCGTGTGTATCCATGTTAAGTCAGCATGTACTGTACGCCCGGCACCAATAATACTTCCGCAACTTGCGGGCGAGCCACTCAACCCTGCAAATGCGATGTAATCGGCCTATTAGGCCCGCTAATTCAATTAGCCGGCTCCGGCAAGGAGCAACCAACAATGTGTGAAGTTGGTTGGAAATGGAAACGCGATACGCGCTGCATAGTTTTGAATGGGCTTGTGGGTTAAATGGTTAAATTATGATTCGTGGATGTGACAGAGAAAGCGATACTATTTTGTTACTCGCGCAAATATTATATGCAAATATTGTATTGTGTGATGTGTTATTTACTCGGCTGTCGATATTTGTAATACAAGTATTTTTTAATGCCTCGACCTTCAGCTATCAAGCTAAACCTGAGTTTTTAATAAACGAATTATAATAATTATAAAAGTAGCCTATGTCACTCTCCAGGCGCTACACTACATCAATGCAAAAAATCAAGTTGATCCATCATTCCGTTGAGGCGGAGAATAAGCACAAACCAACAGACCAACAGTCACTTTCCCATTTATAAATTAGTAGTAAGGATAACTACGCCTCAGTAATTAACAAAGCCTTCCAGCAAATTATAAAGGTTTAGGGTTGAATTATAAGTAGCTTATCAATTGAGTAACCGGAGCATCAAAGGCCCCGCAACTGTTCGACAACTACTGCAGGCGGAGGGTTAAGATGTCCCCGCGCCGGCCAGTGGCCTCCTGTTTGGTTAGGTGAGGTGTTCACGATCGAGTGATTTAGGAGTGCGGGCTTACGAAGCTTAGTGAAATGCGTAAGTGGGCTTCGAATCAGACTCCGGTTATCTAATAATGTTTACCTTGTCCTATAAGTATGTAAGTGTGTTGCTATACTGCTCATAGGTAGGTTTACACAAGGTTTTTAATTCAGTATTGTTTACGAAGTTAAGTAAAAATGTTTTTCTCTAAAAATCTATGGTTTTATAGAATCAAAAAGTGATAGCCCAGTATTGTTTACAAAGTGAACAGCACATTACGGGTGCCGGCGTAGTGGTCTGCGATCGTTATTAATATGAATTTTAAATCGCTTTGGAGTCACACAATGCGTTGTTGCGCCGTTACAATAAGGCTCCGATCACACGCGACGCATTCGGCCTGATATTGTTAGGTTGTAAGTGCATCTCGTTTGTTATTCCTAATGAGAAAAATAAGGAGAAACGACATGGGATAACATCGCGCGTGTGTTTCCCCGAAGGGGTAGGCATAGGTGTGTTACAAGTACAACCACTTTTCACCGAACATATCACGTTTCACCCAGGATCTCCTGTAGTCGCATTTGCGAACACGACACCAATGAGGCTGTCATATCCGGGACAAACCTCAACCATAACTGCAAATGACCTGAAGATGTAGATCGAGTTGTAATGCTATTTTAATAGAAATGTTAGTAATTTACAAGGACTATGCAAAAATGATGTTATGTGTTAAATTAAAATATATTTTTAATGAATGCGTCATCATATTCACCAGTGTAATTGATATTACAACATAATATTAGGATAGTGTTTCCCTGAAAGGGTAGGCTTCTACTGAGCGTGCCTAGTGTTTAAACCATGTTTAAACCAATATCTCCACTATCGTTAAGGTCTCATGAAACAGGTGAGCAATTGCCATAAACCGGCGAGATCTAGCCTATGAGCTTCTCATTTTATACGATCGACAGCGGTGAGCAACGACGGGCGCGGTCGGTTTGTGGATGGGTGACAGCTAGAGGAAAAATTTAATAGGCGTTTACGTGCTTCGAAGGGCACGTTAAGTCGTAGGTCAGTAAAAACAATCGCTAAGCCTTGTCGAAGACCTTCGGGTGGCTTGAGAACATTCGACACTGGGTTGGCCACTAACCCCTCCACCAATCCGCATTGGATAGTAGAGAACTGTAGAACACCCGCAGCTGTGTATGTGGGGGAGGCCTGTGCCCAGCAGTGGGACGTATAGGTATTCTAGAAGGTTCCTCGTGCGGCCGCTGTGAGTCACGTCTGAACAACACCTCCATTTGAATTTTAAATCGGTCCGCAGTCATAAAGTGTTGCGCTGTTGAAATGAATGCGAGGACAATGCGTCAGTGTCGCGAGCCGAATAAATATTCAAACTCAAAAACAAAGGCTTCGACGGAAAATGTTTTATAAAAGCACAATTTATCATTTAATTCCTCCGAACGACCATTTGTCCCCGTATAATGCTGATTCCGGCTGGTGAGAAATCATTTCGTTTAAAAGGCTTGGCGAACTCGGTTCTTTGTTTTTATTATTCAAGGAAAAACTGGCTACCTATGTAAGATAGTTAACGAACATGCAACACTGCCGCTCGTGACAACTGGGACCGACTTTATACGAGACTTTAATAGGGACTGGGATGGTTAGTCTAGTGAGCGAAGTGGACTGGAGCAGGACCTGTTATTGCAGTTAGTCGTGTGTTGGTATGAGAACAGCCGGAGCGTGCTCCACCACGCTGCTCTAGCTGGGAGCCGATCCGCATGCACTGGCGGGTGTTCAACCCAATTGTCTGGAGGTTTGTCGTAAGATCATCCATATTAATATTATAAATGCGAAAGTAACTCTGTCTCGTTTTCACGCCAAAACTAATGAACCGATGAAATTTGGTACACAGATAGTCTAGAGCCTGAAAAAGGACATAGGCTTCTTTTTACTTGGAAAAAAGTGTTGTAAACGGTTGAAAAGGGGGATGAAAGGTTGTATGAAAGTATTATAATTTTCAAAACTAGAAGCATAAAATTTATATTTTAGGCTGTTGATTATGTCTAATTCCATGCGAGCGAAGCTGCGGGCGTCCACTAGTAACTTATAAAAGTAATTCGTGCGCGCTATAAATTCATCTGGACCTTTTCAAATGAGGCAATTTGCTGCAGTTTTAATAGCTGCAATGTTATCACTGGAATGATAATGTATGAACCCCTCATTTAGCCCAAGCGACTTAACATTTAACCTATTGCTCCTATTGCTACTTAAAAATGAGCTTGTTCCCGACGAAACCAGGAACATATAAGACAATTACAACAACAAATTGGATTAAAAACAATAATTGCACATAATTTTGTGCTGCGTGTACGGTTGGCTCTAATTTGCATCCACAAATATTTATATTAAACGCTCCAATATTATTGCGTGTTAAATTATGTCAAACGACTGCAGCATATGGCATTTAATAGATGTTTAATTAAAAACTGACCAAGTGGGAGCTCAATTGGCCAATTAGTGTTCCGTATGTTGCCTATGTGACAGCCCAGTGACTGTCGAACTCGCCTCTCACACGAACGGTTCAAATCCAAGCAACACGCACTAATGAGTTTTCTAAGTTATGTTCGATTTATGAAATGTAACGGTACTGTAACCGTGAAAGAAAAATCGTGAGGAAACTTGCCTGTTTGAGAGTTCTCCATATATTATCGAAGGAATACGACTACTAATCGCACCTAGAGAACAGGAACAGAAAAAGGGTTGTCGTGTTGGTGGACACTGCCTACTCAGAATTTTTAGGGTTCCGTACCCATGGATTAAAAACGGAACCCTATTAATATGACTGTTTTGAGCTCTATCTCTTGAACGTGAATAGTTAGAGTATTGAAAATTTTCAACTTCATAATCCTACAACGCACATGCTGTGAGAAACCTAGAGCATTATCCACCGTGCTGTTTATAATTTTACTCGAATTTTAGCTTTGATTTACCATTACTGTACAACCTTACTAAATGGTTTTTCGTTGAAGTTCTACCGAAACGGTATCTCCACTTGATAGCACATTCTTAAGCAATGTTCATGCGATAAGCGAAGGTCCTCATGTACATAAAACGAAATCTTGCTAAACAAAATGCTCTCGATAACATCTCATGCCCTCACCGGAATCTCGCTCGCGATACAAAACGACATTGCTGTCAACATCGACTGTAATCCCAACGTCCTAAGGTGTAAAATCCTGTGAATTTTCATAGAAAAACGGAAAAAATTCACAGGATGGTGCGGTGAGGTGTACATATGGAATTTCATCTCAATCGCTGTGAGAATATGGTTCAATTTGCGTTGTAAATTGCATCGAACTCCGACCCGCTCGAGCCCGGCGACCCGGAAGGGCGTCGAATAAAACACAAACATTGTGCCAAATTCCTTTGATGATATTATGAATCTGTCTCATTAGGGCAGCCTTCGCTACGCTCAGACATCTTGTTACGTGTTCGTGCTTCAAGCGAATGTAATAAAACTTTCAGTGTGTTACCTGTGAATAAAATGAAAATGTAAGCAAGTAGGACATTTATTCCACGTGGAAAAGTATTTGTGTGGCTTGCAAATAAAATGAAATAGGTAGTCGCAGGTCGACGTAGGTAGGTTTATTAATTTAGACAAATAAATTCCATATTTTATGTAAGTCTATAGGAGAGTGTGGGCAGAAAGTCCTTTTTTTTAAAGTTATATTTGACTAACTCGCCCGTAATCAATGAATTAGAACCAACATAACTGTTCGATTTTGTAATGGACTGTATATAGATAGATTCGCTGGTATTCGTATGTTGAGTTATTTGTTACGTCCCCTCGGCTTAGACAAATCCACAAGGGCTTACCTTGCAGTCCACGGTCCACGGTCCACGGTCCCACGGTCCCACGGTCTGCCACTTGTAACACGGTCACAAAGAGTAGTCACAAAGAGTAGGGGGAAGGGGAAGACACGGCCTCCCTCCTTCAATGTCACAAATCAACTAACTGCTTGCTAGACACCAGGGGCGCGGCCGGCCGTCGGAACCTGGTCGGCTCGCCCATATGGCCCGTCCTCGCGTTCGAAGACGTAACACCCCCCGGCGAAACCAGCGTGAAGGTTTCCACTAGCAAATATATACAGATTAGGTACAAAAGACCAAAAATAACAGCTCAGGGAGTGCTAGGAGTGAAATATCAGTCCCAACAGTAATTAGAATAACCATATAACGGTGATATTATGAAACAAAATAATAATAATAAAGGGAGTAAAAATTAAATGATAGGAAACTAACTTAAACGCTAAGATTATGGATTAATTTTAAGTTAAGTTAATTAGCGTACGGAAGAGGACTCAGTTTATTAACTGGTCTTTTAAAAGTACCTCTCTGGGTACGCAATGTGACAGAGCGGACTACTCCGTCGGCTCCAGGATGAACAGTTACTATTCTCGCAAGAGGCCACCGACAGGAAGGTGCATTATCAACCCTCACTAATACTAAATCTCCCACTTTAATATTAGGAACCGACTTACACCACTTAGCTCGCTGCTGAAGCGTGTTTAAGTAATCCCTACTCCATCGCTTCCAAAAGAATTGCGAACAGCGTTGTAAATATTGCCAACGTGACAATCTAGTGGTGGACGTATCAAGTTGATTATACTCAGGCAGCGCAGTTAAACTTCTACCTATTAGTAAATGCCCAACAGTTAAGACACTGAACTCATCCGGGTTATCACTCGCCGGTAGTTCACACAACGGTCGAGAGTTAAGAATTGATTCAATTTTACAGAACACAGTTGACAGTTCTTCAAACGTTAATGACTTCTCGCCAACGGCTCTAAGCAAATGGTATTTTGCTTGTTTAATACCGGCTTCACAGTACCCATTCATCTCCGGGGCACTGGGAGGGTTAAACTTCCAAACGATTTGTCTCTGAGCGCAACCCTCGGTGACGGCATCTTTTACTTGTTTATTAGCAAGGAACTTTTGTACTTCCGTAAGGTATTTATTAGCTGCCACAAAATTTGTTCCGCAGTCTGAATATAAGAATGAACATACGCCGCGACGTGACACCAGTCTATCTAAAGCGGTCAGGAAGCATTCAGCTGACAAAGATGTTATCGCTTCAAGATGTACCGCTTTCGTCGAGTAACAGATGAATAGACATAAGTAAGCACGGCTTGTCTTAGCGTTACGCCGCAGACTTTCCTTAATTATAAACGGACCGCCGATGTCTACACCTACATGTTCGAACACTTTATTTGGTAACAACCTGGCAGCTGGTAAAGGAGCCATCTTCGGTTGCAAATGTGTAGGTTTGCTTTTAAAACAACTTTTACATTTTGAAAGAACCGATCGAATGATTCGACGCGCTGACAGAATCCAAAATTTTTGAATTATAATGTTTTGTAAATTTCTCGGACCGGTGTGTAAATATAGTTCGTGTAGGTACATAATCAATAGGGCAGTAAACCTACTATCCTTAGGCAACAGCCGCGGATGCTTAGCATTGAATGGAAGGTCCGTGTAAGACAGGCGACCCCCTACACGAAGAAAACCATGAGAATCTAAAAAGGGTGATAATTTTCTAAGTGATGGTATGTAAGTACTTCCCGCCGTCAACAATTTTATTTCGTTTTCAAAGTAAGCAGTTTGAACTAACCTAACAAGAACGTCTTGTGATTCATTCAAGTCGATCGCAGTGATCGCTGCCGAGCGCTTATCAGTGACGTCACCCTTTAGCCTAAACATGCGCAAGATGCGAACGATGCATCTTTGTAATTTATAATATGAGGAGAAGTTTTCAAATAACCTCTCACAGAACTGTAATTTAGATTCTGGTAACTCATTAATAGAATTTTCCGACAGTAAATTAAACGTATTACAGTTAGACTTTAATTCGGCACTATTTTCATCCGAATTACTATAATAAGTAACCGGCCATTGTGTTTGTGGTTCACGCAACCAAACCGGACCATACAGCCACCTCTCCTGAACGTGCACTAACTGTGTAGGCATAACACCTCGCGAATTAAGATCGGCATTGTTGTGTTCGCTGACTACATGACGCCAACAGTCCCTAGGTATCGAGTCTAGGATTTGTGTAACACGGTTACTTACAAAAGTTTTTAACTTGAAGGCTTCCGTATTTAACCAAGACAATACGATTGTCGAGTCAGTAAACGCTGTTATACTAATAATATTAACACGGTGAATACTCGAACGGAGGTATTTGATTAATTTTGCTAATAGGGTGGCACCCATTAGCTCAAGCCTAGGTAGGGTAAGCTGTTTCAAAGGTGCTATTTTACTTTTAGCCAACACTAAATTTATTTTAACTTCGCCTGACCCGCCACGACTGATCGCGTAGACGCAAGCTGCGTAGCCCTGCGATGACGCATCGCAGAAGCCTACGAGTTCACAATCCGTTGCGCCCGGTAGTAACATATGTCTTTTTATTTGTATAGCGGCCAATAGCGGCAGTTGCTGGATAAAATTCCACCATCGCTCGAACACATCGGAGGGAAGATGGTCATCCCACCCGACGCCCATTTTCCATAAATCTTGCATTATACATTTTGCAAGAAATGTACAGGGGGATAGAAAACCCAAGGGGTCATAAATGGACGCCAATAACCGAAGGACAGAACGTTTTGTACCGACACAGTTAGGTAATTTAATGCTAAAGTAAAAATTATCAGACAAAGGCAACCATTTCAGGCCGAGAACCTTAATAGTGCACTCCTCGTCATTGTCTGTTTTAAAGGTGACCGGACACTCCCTTTGTTTATCAGGCACTCGTTCTATCAGCTCTGGAGTGTTGCTGGCCCACTTCTTCAGTTCAAAGCCACCGCTGCTTAAACAGGAGATTAGCTGGTCTTGTAATTGGCAAGCTTCCGTTAAGCTATTGCAGGACCAGAGAATGTCATCCATGTAGGTACCCTCACGAATCGCCTGAGCCGCCAGAGGAAACCTGTGCTCCTCGTCACTGGCAAGCTGTCGCATGGTCCTAATCGCAAGGAACGGGGAGCAACTAAGCCCATAGGTAACAGTCTGTAGCTGAAACAGTTGGGCTTCATCATCAGGAGATTCGCGGTATAAGATGTGCTGATATGGACGGTCAGATTCGCGAAGCATTATAGCTCGATATATCTTACATACATCACTCACTAAGCAGTGTTCGAATAGGCGTAAGTTAAGAATAATATCGGTCAGATCAGGGTATAACTTCGGGCCCGTTAACAGGATATCATTAAGAGATATGTTATTACTAGATTTAGCCGACGCATCGAATACGCATCGGAGGGGAGTAGACGAGCTCTCAGGGCGTAGTATGACGTGCCACGGTATTATGTACCGACTGGGCGCGTCACCTGTATATCGCTCCATGTGACCGAGACTTTCATACTCGCGCATAAACGATGAACAGGCATCTTTCATCCCCGTACGAGCCAACCTCCGCTCGACACCCGCCAATCGCCGCTCCGCTATAACGCGTGTCTCACCTAAGGTCGGTGGATTAGGTACAAACGGCAAGGGTACGCAGTAACGACCTGAAGCATCGCGAGTATGCTCACGCGCAAAGATCTCCTCGGCCAGTTGATCCAGGTCACTAATAGAAGCGGAGCACGGCAACTCTTCTATTTCCCAAAAGCTACGTAACGTTTTATCCAAATTCACTTCATCAGACACTGACGTATGTAGATTTAAATTGTTTTTCGTGTTAGTAGGTAAATATAATTTACCACTTACAATAAAACCAAAGAGCGTATCTATCACGGTAGGTATGTTAGACTTGATCGTTACCGGTATGGCTTTGATTATTTCCGGTACGAGGTCGTTGCCGAATAGCATATCAATTCGGGACCTTTGGTGAAAGGTCGGATCTGCCAAATTAAAGTTTTTATACTCCTCCACTACGTTCTGAGGGAACGAAATATTTGGCATGTCCGATGCCACCTTCCCGACAACAATCATATCAATATTAAAATTAATTTTTTCATTCTGTCGCGGACTGATGGTAACTGTGACCATACCGAAATTTTTAACTACCCCACCACTAAGCCCGGATATCGTGAATGGGCATTTCCTTCTAGGAAGCCCCAAGAGTTGGGCACATTCCATAGAAATGAAAGAGCTCTGAGCCCCCGAGTCTATAACTGAGCGGCAGGTAATTAATTGCCCCGCCTTGTCCATAGCATTAACAAGAGCGGTCCCCAATACAACCCCATAGTGGGCAACAACGTGCTGTCCACAGACACGGTCTGGGTCGGAGGCATGCTCGTTTGCTACGGACGTCAGTGCGGTGGTCGAGACGCTCGACTTACATAAGGATTCGGAGTCATTTTCCTTATGTAACAAATAATGGTGTGGACGTGAACACACGCCACAACTTAAGGCACTATTACACGCAGTATAATCGTGATTTTCTTTTAAGCAATTAGTGCACAATTTTAACGAATTGACACGGTCAATTCTACAATCGACAGACAATTTACGAAATTGTTCGCATCGATATATTGAATGATTTTGACTACAGTGCAGACACACTAATTTGTTCGGGGATAATTTACCTTTTGACGAACTAACTAATGCTATTTTATTAGGTGTCACACGAGTTACTTTAGGGTTAACATACGATTTTTTACTAACCACTGCTGGTGTCACGGACGCCGGAAACGTATGTTCTAATACCTTAATTTGTAACTGTACAAATTTAATTACTTCATCAAAAGTAGGTATAGAATTTTCATCGAGACTTTCTTCGAATCGTTTACGGGTACTACTATCTAACCCACGCAACGCAATATGGCAAAAAAGGTAATCTTGGAGGTCTGTTAATTTTAATGCTACAATAGCTTTCATGTTATGATCGAACGTTTCAATAAATTTATTCAGACTATCCGGAGATGCTTTGGTTAATGTGGAGAATGTAAGCATTTTGTCCAAATATCTTGCTACGAGTGCTCTCGGGTCTTGATATTTGTTGACTAAAGCGTCCCACACTACCTTGTAATTACTTGCCGTAATGGGCAGTTGTTTGACTATATTAAGCGCGGAGCCTTTAACACAAGATAATAAATAATGAAATTTGTCTATGTCTGAGAACTCTCGAGTATGTACAAGTGACATGTAGGTATCATAAAAGGTTACCCAGTTCTCCACATTACCATCGAATTCAAACAATGTCAGGTTAGGTAAGCACGGCTTAGCCTTTTCAACAGATTTATTTGCATTATTGAACTCTTTTTTGCGGCATTTTAAAACTACCAGTTGAATAGCTGAGTACAGCTCGTCGAACACTTCCAGTTCACTCGTTGAAGTAATTTTTTTCGGTTCTAATTTAGTCTCTATTTCTATAATTGCCATTATAGTTTCTTCGAACCTTGACTGGATGTTTTCGAGGGCAGTACATCTCGACAGGAAGTCCTCTATGCGACTTGGGTCCTTTTTGAGTGTTAATGAGAAGTCATACAGTTTTTGCAATTTACTAAAAAGATATTCTCGTTTGAAGTTAAGTGTCTTAAATTTAATTTCTAGCCCTTCCCTCTCACTTTCGGACATTTCAGAAATAACAGACATATTTTACAGAAATTAAATTAAATATAGGTAATTTTTAGGTAAATAGGTTAATCTTTAGGTAAATAGGTTAACCTTTCAGGCACGCGGTACGAACGTGGCGCGCGGCGCGCAGCGCTGCACGTGCGCGTGCGCAGTAACAAAATCTACGAGATAATGCACCCCCAACTAGCCTATTTGCGAAAATAATAAGAAAGAGATGGATAAGAAAGTAACAAAATAAATTTAAATAGGATGTATTTAAAATTTAAATGGATATAATTCGGCTCGATGTGGCCAAAAATGTTCGATTTTGTAATGGACTGTATATAGATAGATTCGCTGGTATTCGTATGTTGAGTTATTTGTTACGTCCCCTCGGCTTAGACAAATCCACAAGGGCTTACCTTGCAGTCCACGGTCCACGGTCCACGGTCCCACGGTCCCACGGTCTGCCACTTGTAACACGGTCACAAAGAGTAGTCACAAAGAGTAGGGGGAAGGGGAAGACACGGCCTCCCTCCTTCAATGTCACAAATCAACTAACTGCTTGCTAGACACCAGGGGCGCGGCCGGCCGTCGGAACCTGGTCGGCTCGCCCATATGGCCCGTCCTCGCGTTCGAAGACGTAACAATAACATACTGTTTAGTGACGCTGTAAAGGCTAGTAGATCATACATTACAATATACATATTTTATTTTATATAATGGTACAGCGAGAACAACGGTTGCTGGTTTTTAGCGTAGCCCCTTATTTCGCTTCGATATCTGACACCTGACACGAATCAAACTCGCATGTTAACTACATGCGACAACAAGGTTTTATTCTCGTGTTTGCGTGGAGTTATCATACTAGATTTCATGTCAGTTTTGCGACTTAAGTAACAAACGACTATAAATCCAGTGAATTCCATATAAATTCTCTCACAAAACCCGATCAAAACATCATGGAGAACCCTTTAAGTCATATCTCAATGTGACGGTGCTATTCCTTAGAAATAACTGCACTTTATCAAGTGCGGAGATAAAAGTGTGGAGTGGTAAGAAATCAGCGGCGGTCGTCCGTCATCGCCGCCGATAGGTCGCCCGGGGCGCGGCCGGTGCTAGGTCTTCCTTGCTATGATAAATTACCTAAGGAGAAGTCTAGGAAAAAGTAGTTTCAAAGTACTAAAGGAAGTGGCCTCTAGTATCTATTTTAAAGATTTTAGCCCGACAAACAAATAGAAGCGTCAGCTGGATCGTATGAGTGCAGTTGCATTTACAATACAGTCAGTTTTCAGAACGCAATTGCTGGACATAACGCAACGGAATAACAAATTGGAAGTGACCGCGCTTAAAGTAGCCTTTTATTAATCAGATTAGAATTGCATTATACTTGTATCTCTTTTCTTTATGTGGTTTGTATTATCTAGACTTTCGTTAAGCGTGTCTAATCACCTCATAGCGAAATAAATTATTTAACTTTGACTTTGACTTTGAGTACATGGCAGCTGATGACCGTAGTAAATGACACCTAATTTATAGGATTTGAAAAAAAATATATATGTAGACGGACAAACAGACATAAGCCATGTGCCACCTAAAGCGGGCGTGATAAACAATTGTAATAATTAATTACAATTATTGTAATGTATCTACATTAAACTACCTATGTTTTGACGTTCGTTGAGTGTTTCTTTTTTGTACCAAATAATGAATATATTTGTATTTGAATTTGACAACCTTGAGAATAAAATTTAAAATTCTTATCACTAATACGAGTACGTCCGTACCCTATAAAAATTACTATGCATTTTTTAATAATGTTCTGTCACTAAAATTCGAAGTGACTGGTTCGGTTAGGTTTTTATTTTTTACGAAGAAAGTATAAATATTCAAGAGCCCACAGCGCCCTTGTCAGCCGTTACAACGCCCCACTTCTCGCTTAACGACTGCTGGCACTGCTGGCCGACTTATTCTTAAGCGGTTTAAAGCAGGTTAACATCATTTCGAATCAAATGCCCGCCTAGTTTGTAGTTTTCGAATGAGGTTTCGAGGTGAGCGTGACGTCAGCGAGTCAGGAACTAGAAGTGTTTTAACACGCAGTTTTATAACTTAATATAAAGTGGATTGCAGGTCATGGGAGCATGATATGACCTCGTAGAAATTTTATTTAAAAAATTGAACAATATGCAGAAATTAGAGCAATTAAAGTGTAATTAAAAGCTTTTACTTAACTTCACTCGTATGTATTCATTCATTCATGTACTATGTATGTCCTGGAATCTTGCAACCAATATTTCACCCACTTCCACTGAAGCTATCGAGCTGACATTTGGCACACATATTAGGTTCCGATGACAATGCAATAATATGGTACTGTCAAACTGATCTGATGATGGAGCCGGAAGATATTAACTGGAACTTCATGATGGAATATCGTATCATAGTCGTGTTTGCACTTGTAATGAACTTTGACCACGATTAGGTTTCAAGGTCAAGTTATAAAAGCTTTTTAAAAAAAAAAAATTTTTACAGTATAGTTATTTTATGATTACCTCGCCCCTGTGGTTTTATAATGTAAAAAATAATCGTAATTTTTAAATTATTGACGATCCATATACAATTCGTTATATACTATCCATCCATCCGTCAGCCTTAGGGTCCATTGCAGGACACCGGCCTCCCTCAATCGTCACCACTCCTCCCGATCCTGCGCCCTCTGAATCCAACGGTTTCCCGCTGTGTTCTTCAGCTCGTCAGTCCACCTCGTCGGGGGGCGGCCAATACTTATTTTTCCGAGACGTAGTTTCCACTCGAGGACTTTCCTTACCCAACGGTCATCAGTCCGTCGAGCGATATAGCCGTTATATACGCTTTGTGACAATTATTCATTCACTGTAGATTACGGGTTTTCTTTCGAAATGTTTACATGGCTACGAGCATCTCTGAAAATATTATTGTTCTGTATGATGTGGTAGCCATGGTGACATACCCTAAGTGGAAGCAAATAAACATTCTGCATGTAGAAAAGGTATTTTTATAGAGCTAAGGTAGCAAACGAACATGCAGTGCCACATATTGTGACAGTTGGACCAGTTAGTAATTATTAGTAAGCATCTTGTTCCAAGTCGGTCGCCTGAAGAAAAGTTTGACTGGAAACTGCATCGTGTAAACCGGAACTAAATTGTTAAAAAAATGTAAAGTCACAAATGGTACTTGTTACCCTAACTCTTAAACATGCAGATATCCTCAAGATGTTTTTCTTTAGCGGTCGACAGGTTTTATCAGTAGGTGTTAGGTACACACACATTTATGTGGAGTCGTAAACAATAATCTACTTATACAAATAAAGATACTTTCCTCCTCGTAGCCCCTCGACAGGAGCGATAGATCCAGCCGGCGCGCCAGCCGGGGACGTCTCACGTCGCCCCAATAACACCGACATAACAATACAAAACACATCAGCGCAAGATTTATAACTGAATGAGGTTCGCGAGGTTTTGTCCCGACTTTTTGTGATGTGTTTTTGCGGCGCCGCCGGCGCGTGAAATGGCGATATATTACCCGGCGGAGGTGGCCGGAGCTGAATCAAATGATTGCCACTTTTTGTAGTACAACTTTTCATGTAAGCGACAATGGTGAAGTACTATGACACGGTGTACGAAACAATAATATTTTCTATCTTTTTGTCCGGACAGCGCAGTGGCTGGAACTTACTAGGGGTTTGAGTTCGAATCCAAGTGGCACTGTACCTGCGCAATGACTATGGCGGTGAATGACCCTGACTTTCGCATTGAGGGTCGCAGGTTCGAATAAAGGCAAGTAAATACTAATTAAATAATAAATAAATATTATAATAATATTTTCATCAATAAATAAATATTTAGATGAAAATACTAGCATAATTGCACTCTGGTCATGATGTTTAATTGTGCTGTTCTGCATAACAGGACTGCCTGCCGCGGTAGTGTGAGTGAGGAAGAGGTTATGTGATCATTTATTTTATTAATACCAGACATTAGCAGAGCTCGCCCCTCGTTTACCTTATTCATATAAAATAAAGTGTGTAAACATTTAGAATGTAATATTCCAGCTGCAAACGGAACTCATCAACTGTTTTATTATATGTAACGTTATTTTTATGGCCCAGTTTCATCCGGACGGGAATCTGCAAACAAGCTTATAAACAAAGTTGCAATATGTGCGCGGTCCAGGAGTACGCGGTAGTACGCGATGTCCTACTGCAACAGGGAGGCTATGTTTTAAATTGAAATATCTACATTATATAAAGAAAACATTTGTCGAATAAAGGAGGCTGTTACACTCCACAATTTGTAAGTTTAAATGTAGAGCAGATCAACTGCGAGTGGCGACAACAAGTTAGTGCAAAAAACAGCTATCCGTTCAATGTACTGACGCATCATGACTAAGAAGGTGCATCCTTACTAGTATATAAATTGGAAAGTATTTTTGTTAATTTATCTTTCTTTTCCGGCTCAACGGAATGATGAATCGATAAAATACTATGATCGATATTTTTCATGAATGTAGTGTAAGCCCTGCTAATTGGCCTGCTTTAATCCCGAAACCTTGCTCGGTTCCCATGAAAATTGACAAAACCTCGAAATCGTTCGATTTTAATCGATACTTAACAATCGATAGATTTTTATAGATTGATGGCTATCTTGGATTTTGATCGGCCGGACTATGAGTGAAGCTAGATTTCCGCTGCGACCATAGATGTCTCACTGCTAGAAACGGGTCTCCCCAACAGAAAATGCTGCGGGAGGTCTAGGGCATACTCCACCACGCTAAAACTGTATTTACTTTCGATATAAAATACCGAAAAACTTGTCTCTGAGAGACAGAGACTAAATTTCACTGTTACATTAAACAGAACCTCATTAAAAAGCTTTCTAGAAAATGTATAAAAACGCTTTATGCGAAATGCCTCCAATATTGGTGGGTTGTATTCATTAAAATTGTTAATTTTCAAAAGAGTTTCTAGCCGTGTTCTTCTCAGTTACAAAAACTTTGTGAGCAGATAAAAAATGTAATCTATATATATAAAAGGAGAAGGTGACTGACTGACTGACTGACTGACTGACTGACTGACTGACTGACTGACATATCAACGCAGGGCCTAAACTATAAGGGCTAGAAACTTGAAATTTTGCACAGGGGTTCCTTTTATAACATAGGGGAGCACTAAGAAAGTATTTTTGAAAATTCACCTCCTAAGGGGGTAAAACGGGGGTGCAAATTTAGTATGAAACTTTGCCGTTTTTGAACTCAAGTGGACAACACGAACGCGGGCAGACGTCGTTAATGGGTCTAATTCTACGCGAGCGAAGCTGCGGGCGTCCACTAGTGAAATATAAATGAATGTCAATCTGAAAAGTACACCTCGCCGTTGGTGAAACAGCTTCCTCGGTGCTCGCAGAAGCTATTCCATACAAATCTGTTTGTTCCAGCTTAGAATGATGGAAGTTTCCACGTCAGTGAAAAAAGTCTCATTACGTCGTGGTTTGTGCAACTCGCGGAACTGTGCTACGAGGCCGTAGCGCTGCTACGCCGTAGACGGCTTGTGCTACGTAGCTGGTACCTGCAAATTAAGCGTCATTATGTAATTATTTTTATAGAGCACTGCAAGTAATAAGCTTTAGCCAAAATAGGTTTCTTTCTTCATATTATGATACTTTATAAATGCGAATATTTGGATGTTTGTTACACAATCACGTACCTGATAACTATAAAATGTATTTGAATCAAACTCGGCACGTAGGTAGATGATAACCTTGACTAGAATATAGGATACTTTTATCCAAGAAATATGTTACCTTGGGATTGTCATGATCACCGAACTTTTTTTTTTTTATCATACGGACAGACAAACAGGCATACAGGCCCCTAATGGTAAGTGGTCACCATCGCCTATGGCCACGTGCGACACCGGTAATTATAATAATGGTATAATATTATACAGAGTTGGCTACTCTGTGCCGTGCGCGAGATACGTGCTAATATTATAATTTTGCAAAAAATATGTAAAGAACTAGAAAGTGGTATTTCGAAGTTCAAATATAAGTAGTGAGAAACTTAAATATCTCAAATCAAATGGAGTACAGTATCTAAAAATCATGAATAAGTGTAAAATGCCGTTAAAACTTCCACAATAACAACTTAACAATTTATCGTGAAAACAGTGTATACAGTGATATTTCCATGTAATGAACAATTAAAAAATAGAAGTGGATTAAACTCACGTATAAATGTAGTGAAAAGGATTTTGGACCAGTAAGTGATATTAAAGTATAACCTTAAAAATATCTGATTCAATAACATTATCAGCCATTGTAAGGAACGCCATCTTGCGCACAAGTGGGAACTTACTTGCGAAAACTTTGTCAACAGCCCACGAGAGATCGTAAAGTACATTATTTGTAAAATAAAATATCTTGTACAGTAATAAAACATGGAAGAAATTTTGAAAACCCTTCATATAATTCAAAAAGATCTCAACCAACAAAAATTAGTGATAGCAGAAAGTAGTGTGAATATTACAAAAAACGTTACCGAAAATGTCAATAAACTGTTGGATGAAAAATGCAAGTTTTGGGATGAAAAATACAATATTCTCAATGAGAACATGGAAAAACAAAATCAGCGGCTTAGTTTTATAGAAAGACAATCAAGAAACAGAAATATTATATTTTTCGGTATCAATGAAGATGAAAATTGTTACTCAATGTTAGAAAGCAAGATAGCAGAATTTATTCAAAAATATTTTTCCATAGATATTGATAGCACATATTTACAGGAGCTTAGAAGAATAGGAAAGAAGGGAGAAAATCCTAGACCCGTTGTGGTTACATTTACTACACTTGGAAAAAAAATAGAAGTTATGAAAAAGAAACAGCTGTTATTAGGCAGTAGTCACTACATCAAAGAAGACTACCCTCTACAGGTACGAGAGAAGAGAAAAGAGCTACAGGATCAACTAAGAACGGAAAGAGAAAAGGGAAATTATGCTATAATAAAATACGATAAGCTAATTATTTTGAACAAAGATTTGGAAAATAATAACATGAAAAAGAAAAGACACTTCTCAACATCCCCTCAAGAAAACAATTCAGGTTCAGGCCAAAGTGTTGGTATATCCTCGAGGAATAAAAAGAAAAGTAAAACATCCTCTCCACTTCAAAATACTTCTGCTACTTCTAACCCTGTCAAACCAGGAATATTAAATTATTTTGGTAATAATAAACAAGGCCCACGCAGCTCCCAGTAGCCTCCTTGCTATAAAAAAAATCATTAATAAAAAAATCATTAACAAAACAATGATTCAAATAAGGTAATCTTCCAAGCCGGTTGGTCACCGAGGAAGATAATGACCATAACCTTCCAAAATTAACTAGACGAAGCTTTAATCCGCTCTTTTGTATATTAAATACATAATTATGAATTATGTTTTTGGAAGAGGCCTATACCCGAAAGGGGTCCATGAAACAAAACAAGCTAGGTACCTTTCATATTATGCTGATTAATTATAATTAGATAAATATAATAAAAAATCACCCTTCTTTTCAGTATGAACTATTACAATTGTACACAATCAGGAAAAAAACAAAAAAATTTTTTACAGTGTGTACAAAATATTAAAGAATTCTATTCATATTTGTTTATTATAATACCTCCTTAAAATAAACAAACAATAAAAATAACTTAACCTACAGTCCTACACCTACTTACCTTGTGAAATTTTTATTTTATTTTTGTTTCATATATTTCAACAGCCATTTCATTAATTTTGTAAAGTAAATATTTATACACCTACTATAAAAATACATTAATACCTCATTAGGTAATTAACAAATTTAATTCGAACCCAAGACTCTAAAATCTATTTTATATACAATTTATTATGAAAATGCCTACCTACTTATATTATACCTATCAGTGATGTATATAATTATCATCAATTTGCAATTAAATGTTGATTTGTAGCAAAAGCAACTGAAATAAAGAAATAGGTTATGTATGTACAATTTGAATTGATATGTAATGCATAGTAATATCAGAGTTATTATTAAAGGCAACGAGTTTTTTGTAGTAACTTAAATAAAAAATGTTGTAAATTCAATCTATTTATAAAGCGTATTTTTATTATGTATTGGACTGAAATACAACACAGGTAATACAACAAAGAGCCTACTCTTTGTGAAATTAAAATTTTTATTATAACTAAATATAAATAAAATTTTATTTTTGAAATTAAGAGTATTTGTGAAATTTGTGAAAATTTGCATTTCATTGTAATAAGACTAAATCTAACATAATTTTGTGAAATTTTTTAAGTACCTAACGAAAATTGTAATTATTTGCTTGTATTTTTCATGGAAATAAAGGGCTATTTTTTTTTTTTTTTTTTATTATACAGAGTAGGTTGTAACGACGCTGACGAGTTTCAAACCTTACACGTTATTGAAGTTTTATTTCCATCTCAAATCAACGGTGAGACTGATATGCGTTATTGCAAAGTTCTCATAATTTTTTTAAGATCATCCGGACGACGCATGTAAATTTTCCCTTTCCAAATTAGTAAGAGGTTCTGAATTGAATACTCAGTCGATCCCAACCGAAGCTCGATTGCCTTTTCATTCAGTGTCGACGTCCGTAAAGATATGTATGTATATAAAAGCACATCTGTTGCAAGTGCATCGCGTCATACGTGGAGTGGCGCCCTCGCCGCGGCGCTGTTCCATGACGCACGCCCTGACAAACAAAACTGTTTACTATTTTTGTTAAATGAAATCTAAAATTTCGTGTTTTATATAAATATTTCAAAAAAACTTTTACGAACTGGTCGGACTGGTTCTCAGTTGAATTAGAACTCTAAATCAAATCTACAAAAAATATAGAATAAATTAGAAAGTCAAGATTTTTTTTTAAATAATATTTTAAACAATTATGTTATTCGGAGCATCAGTACGAGTATAATCAATCCGCATGGTAGCAGCGTGGTAGAATATGCTCTAGACCTCTCGCGGCCGCGCGGGATTCCGTGCTCTGCTCAACAGTGGGTAGTTTTAATATTTATCTGCCTTTATTTTCAGGTGAAGTATTTGTAAAACATTTTGATTCTTTAAAACTTATTTTTCGGATGGAAGGTAGGAATTTATTTATATTTCTAGCATAATAATATGTATTATCAAAATGTATTATTAGGATAAATAAACTTTTTTTTTGTTTTTAATTTGTATGAGTACATAAAATAACATAGGACCACACCTGTAATTCTCTAAAGGGCTATGTAAGAGCATATGATCTTGACTGATGATGAAGACAGGGATATAAAAATAATAGACGTTCCCCGCCTGCCGGCGCACGTGCGCGCGGTGGCGCAGCGCCGCGGCGGCGCGGAGACGAACTAGAGCGCATTTTTTTAATTAATAGCAAACTTACATCCTTCCGACGGGGTTATGTCCTCTCGCGGCTCCGGAGATCACGGGTTTAATTTGTGGCTTTTTTTATATTTTGAGCGTACTTATGCATGAGAAAAGTACCAGATTCCTTCTGGTTTTTAAGTGGTATATGAAACCTGTATAGGTTCATTTTAGATTTCATCGGGGCCATTGCCCGAGGTACCTACCACTAACACAACCAAACTGAATTGCATCATGACCAATACAGATTAGAAAAACTAAAAATACTTAGTAGGTACGCTGTGGCCTACATAAAGCTAATTTTGATAAGAGTGATTACCGAGTGTCTTGACGTTCCCTTTTTATTGATATCAATTAGTGGGGCGGCGTTAAATATAAATTTAATGACTGATATGCTGTGGCGGCAGTCACGCAGCACAAGCGTCTTCAGGCCCAGCAAAATCTGGCCCTGCCAGAACTCACAGGAGCGAGGCGCTTGTAGGTGACACACCATATTGTAATTATCTATTTAGTTTATTATAATTATTAATTATTCATAACACACATACACATATATTTATATTTAATAACGTTTATTTATCACACATACATTCACTACTCAGATACACTCATCATACATGCATTATACCACACATCAAATAAAATAATAAAATAAATCGGCAGGCATCGCCGCGAGGCGCGCGTTGTTTCGTTCCTAAGTAATAATGCGCGGGCGCCCGGCAACAAGCCGCGCGCCCGAGCGCGCGCAGCGTCGAACGACCGACCAGTTGGGAACTAGCTCGCCTGCGCTCCGCACGAGATTACGCATCCCGCAACTGGTGACCCCGACGTGATTGATAAAATGTCAACAGCAAGCGACAAGCGACAAGCAACAAGCAAACCGACGGTGTCGGCGCCCGTCACAATGAGAGCGCCGCCTTTTTGGCCGGAGAAGCCTGCTATCTGGTTCGCTCAGGTGGAAGGACAATTCGCTATAATGCAGATTAGCGATGACACCACCAAGTTTTACCACATCGTAGCAACGCTCGATCGACAGTACGCAGCAGAGGTGGAAGACATTCTTACTGGCGAACCCGACTACCAGCGGTTGAAGGCCGAGCTCATCAAGAGGTTGTCGGTATCCCGCGACAACAAGGTGAAGCAGCTGCTGATGCACGAGTTATTAGGTGACCGCAAGCCGTCTCAGTTCCTGCGTCACCTACAACATCTCGCGGGACCTGACATACCGGAGGAGTTTTTAAAAACTATTTGGATTAGCCGGTTACCTACAGGCATGCAGCCAATCGTTGCGTCCCAACCAACCCTGTCCCTGGACGAACTCGCCGACCTCGCAGATCGTATACACGATATCTCGACGCCTTCCCACCAAGTGGCAACCACATCGTCGCCCATCGACCAGCTAAGTCGACAGGTAGAACAATTAACGAAGCAGGTTAGTGCCCTCACCGCCCAAGTGAATCGCCGTTCTCGACCGAGTGAGCGTACGCGCGGTCGCAGTCCGCGTCACCCGTCGACGTCGAGGTCAAAGTCGAACTACCGACGTTACCCGATCTGCTGGTATCACCACAAGCACGGAAACGACGCTAAGAAATGTGTGAAGCCGTGTGACTTCAAGACGGAAAACTACCCGGGCAGTCAGTGATGGCGGCGGCCGACTGCCGGGGATCAACGGGTCGCCTATTTGTAACGGACCGCAACACGAACACTAGTTATTTAATAGATACTGGCAGTGATATTTGTGTTTACCCTGTGTCCGCGCTCCGTCGTCATTGTATCCGCGCTCCGTCATCTCTAAATAGAACGTCATATCAACTTAGTGCTGCCAATGGTTCAACTATCGATACATACGGTTACATAGAAATTAATTTAAGTTTAGGGTTACGCCGTAATTATCCGTGGCGTTTCGTGGTAGCCGACGTAACAAAAGCGATTATAGGCGTTGATTTTTTATCGCATTACGGCCTCATCGTAGACGTCGGTAAACAAAAATTAATAGATAGTTTAACCAATGTTAGCACTGTTGCATCCATATATAAAAATAATTGTGTTGTCCATAGTGTGAAGATCCCGACTGGTGGTGATTCTAATTATCATCGTATTTTAGCAGAATTTCCTGAGATCACGCGCCCCGCTGGTACTCCGATTTCTGTAAAACACAACACAACACACCACATAAGGACTACACCTGGACCTCCAGTTTCATGCAATCCCAGACGACTAGCACCGGAGAAGCTGCGTATAGCTAAGCAGGAGTTCGAGGCTATGCTGGCCGTTGGAACGGCTCGCCCTTCTGACAGCCAGTGGGCATCCCCCCTACACCTCGCCCCCAAAAAAGGTAATGGCTGGCGTCCTTGTGGCGATTATAGGCTTTTAAATGCAAGGACCATTCCGGACAAGTATCCCATACGTCACATACATGACTTTGCACACTGTCTGTCTGGTTGTAAATATTTTACTGTGATTGATTTAGTAAAAGCTTACAATCAAATACCTGTAGCCCCTGAGGATATCTGTAAGACCGCCATCTGTACCCCATTCGGAATGTACGAGTTCCCCTTCATGAATTTTGGGCTCCGTAACGCAAGTCAGACCTTTCAAAGGTTTGTAGATGAAATGACACGTGAGCTAGACTTTTGTTACCCTTATTTAGATGATTTCCTCGTCTACTCCAAGACAGCTTCAGAGCACGAGGCGCATCTTCGACAGCTTTTCACCCGCATGAGAGACTATGGCGTTCTCATAAACACAGCGAAGTGCGTATTCGGTGCTCCAGAGGTAACGTTTTTAGGATACCGAATCTCTGAAAAGGGAACAACCTCTCGACAGTAAGGTCCAAGCCATCTCAGACTTTCCAGTCCCAAAAACAGTCAAGGAACTCAGACGTTTCCTGGGCATGATTAATTTCTACAGACGCTTCATCCCTAAGGCTGCCCAGATCCAAGCTCCGTTGAATGCCCTCCTGACCGGATCTGTCAAGGCATCCCATCCCGTCGTGTTGAAGGAAAAATCCTTGAACGCCTTTAACACCTGCAAAGATAGTCTTTGTAAGGCAGCCCTCCTTGCACACCCAGACTCCCAGGCTGAGTTAGGACTTTTTACCGACGCCTCAGACACGGCCATAGGCGCTGCCTTACAACAAAAGAAGCAGGGTGACTGGGAACCGCTTTCATTTTTTTCACGCAAGTTGAGCCCAGCACAAATTAAATACTCACCGTACGATCGAGAGCTCCTTGCCGTGTACGAAAGCATTCGCTACTTCCGGCACATGTTGGAGGCAACACACTTCACGGTTTACACGGACCACAAACCATTGTGTTTTGCATTCCACGAACGGAAATCCACATGCTCTCCCCGTCAGTTCAGGCATTTAGACTACATCTCGCAGTTCACCACGGACATACGACATATAGCAGGGAAAGACAATATTGTCGCCGACACACTTTCCCGAGTTGACGAACTGCAGATGCCAGTGGACCTAGAAGAGCTAGCAAAACTTCAAACCTCGGATCCTGAACTCGCAGAGCACTTACAAGGTGAAACTTCCCTTCGTCTCGTTAAGATGCATGTTCCTGGCAGTTCTTCCCAACTATATTGCGACGTAAGTACTTCAGCTCCAAGACCATTCGTCCCCATCCCACTTCGTCGTAAGGTATTCAACTGTCTGCATTCCCTTAGCCATCCAGGCGCCAACGCAACTGCCAAGCTCGTTGCACAACGCTTTGTCTGGCCCTTCATGCGAAAGAACTGTCGCGAATGGTCTAAGGCGTGTTTAGCATGCCAGCGCTCCAAGGTAAGCAGACACGTCTCGTCACCTTTAGGTACACTTGACTTACCTTCAGCGCGCTTCAAACATGTCCATTTAGACCTCATCGGACCACTTCCACCGTCAGCAGACTATCGGTATTGCTTGACAGCCGTCGATCGCTTTACGCGATGGCCGGAAGCTGTCCCTATCACCGACATAACGGCTGAGACGGTGGCGAAGACATTTATAGCCTGCTGGGTGTCTCGATTCGGTTGCCCTGTTGAGATTGTCACAGATCGCGGAAAGCAATTCGAGTCAGCACTCTTCCAACAATTAGCTAAGTCTATCGGTTTTGACCATCGTAGGACAACAGCGTACCATCCGATGTGCAACGGCTTGGTAGAACGATTCCACCGACAGCTTAAGGCAGCCATTACTTGCCATGCTGACTCAAAGTGGACAGAGTCATTACCACTTGTACTTCTGGGCATAAGAAGTGCAATTAAAGAAGATATACAAACCTCATCAGCAGAAATAGTATACGGTGAACCGCTGCGGCTTCCTGGCGAATTCTTTGGTCACGATGTCACAAGCTACACCACCGACATAACAGATTTTATAGCCCGTCTAAGATCATTCTCTGACAAGTTACGTCCTGTTCCAACTCAGCATCACACTTCCAGAAAAGTATTTGTGTACAAAGACCTACAGACATGTAGCCACGTATTCCTTAAGGAAAACATGTTACGTGCCTCGCTGCAGCCCGCATACACTGGACCCTACAAAGTTATAAAGAGAAAAGCCAAATGCTTTGTAATACTAGTGAAGGGCCAAGAAGTCACGGTGTCAATAGACCGATTAAAACCCGCCTTTATTCTGACGGACGATAAGATAACCACCACCACATCGACACCTTGTATCGACCCACAGCCTACTAATGACCATCAAATACCAGACAGCGTGCCGCGCACCACCAGATCAGGAAGACAAGTTCGCTTCCCGGACTATTATCGCCCATAGACCTGGTCTCTGGAAGGGAGTGATGTAGGTGACACACCATATTGTAATTATCTATTTAGTTTATTATAATTATTAATTATTCATAACACACATATACACATATATTTATATTTAATAACGTTTATTTATCACACATACATTCACTACTCAGATACACTCATCATACATGCATTATACCACACATCAAATAAAATAATAAAATAAATCGGCAGGCATCGCCGCGAGGCGCGCGTTGTTTCGTTCCTAAGTAATAATGCGCGGGCGCCCGGCAACAAGCCGCGCGCCCGAGCGCGCGCAGCGTCGAACGACCGACCAGTTGGGAACTAGCTCGCCTGCGCTCCGCACGAGATTACGCATCCCACACGCTAAATCAGGAACACGGTGATGGCGCGCAACTGCAAGCTGGAGTCGCTGGATGAGTTTGTGGTCTGGTGGGCGCGCATTACGTATAACCGCGCCGACAATGGGCCAAATCCTCATCTAAGGGGGAAATTAGAAACTAAAGTCTAGCAGTAGCGCGACGATCCACTGGCTCCCACGCTCAACAGCGGGGAAGTCACCGACGGGATATACACCTGGAACACGTGCCCAGATACAGGGGTTCTCCCCTAACTTCGAATACAAGAGCGCCTACAGCGCCGCGGAAGAGGAGGAATGGTCTGATTGACTTAGCATTTACAACCATTTAATGGAAACAAATGAATCTATAACGAGGTAAGCTTAGCGGAGACCGAGGGGAGCTAGTATTTCCCACTCCAGCCTCCCCAAGGCTTTAGATACAGCAACAGCCAATATTTCATGATAGCCACCAGTTAAGCTGGTACTAACCACGATTCAAGTCGATTCTAATTGATCTCCACAATTCCGGTGCCGGCTAATCTGGCCACTGTAAACCACTTACTGGGAGAGCATAACTTGTGATAGCAGTTCATTACGAAGCATGCGTTGGCCAAATGTTAATGCTATGCTGTAGCCAACACTGGCGCTATGGTAATCGGGGGTTATCCAAACATCAGAAATTTAGTAATTTGTGGATTATGGATTAAATCCTTGCTGTATGTAAATACGAGTATGCAGGTACTGCCTGCACACAGTACTGTAGGTTAGCGTGTCTAGCTTTTAGCATACTTAGGGTGGGTGTTTGGAAGTGGTGTAATTAAATTTAAGATATAATATTACTATATCAAGCTGGAAAAACGGCATCTAACCATCATAAATAATGCTTACTGCTTCAACAAACCACCCCACATGCCTTTGTAATACGGAATAATGGCATCTAAGTACGTCCCAAATTACATGTCTACACAATCAATAGTCTCCTCAGCGTCCCAGTTGCTCGGGTATTAGCGTCGCAGTCAAAGCTATCATAGGATTTATAGAATGCGTACAGGATAAGCGCCGTATTATCTATCTACCTATTCTTGTCGAATAATTCCGAATTCTGCACTATTATGTATTCTGTGCATAATAATAGGAACTAATAGTATACATATCTACTAAGTATTAACAATGAAACATAGAAATAAAACCCGTTAAAACAAAGTTGATATGATTTTTTTTTATGAATGTATGATAGCAAACGAGTTTGCAGCACCACTACAGACTGAGCGATACTCAAAATAGACTGGGAGAGTTACTCCACGTAATGATGTCAATAGGATCATTTTTATATAATAGAATAATTTATGTCTAATGTTGTTACATACTGCATAAGTATAAAGTTATTATTATTGTAGGATTAGCTATTCATCTAATGAGCTAATAGCTGAATAGCTTATCCTATATAACAGTTCACGTTAGAGCATTTATAAGTAAATAAATTATTAGTTACTTTATATTAATCAATTTAGAATAGCATTAAATCTCTTTTCTTTTAGTGTATGTGTTGTAACCTAGACTTTCGTTAATCATGTTCTATCACAAAGTGAAATAAATATAGAGATAATAATAAAGACTTGGACTTTGATTAGTTCGTCAGTTCGTAATTGGATTTGAGGACTATTTGTTAATCTATATTACATCATTGTAGTGTTTGTAAACTAATTTGTAACTTGTAAGTAGGTCGTATACGTCTTATAATAAGACTAAACAAAAGAGTTCACTGATTAATATTATTTTCCTTTCAATCCATTTGGGAGCTCGACCTAGAATTCCTCCTACATTTTGGTCCTTCGAGCCGGATTTCCCGTTCAGCCTCCCCGAATCAAATGCGAACTATAACCAAATGAGCTCTATAAAGGAATCAAGTCCATTCTCCTCCAATGGCGTGTCCGCACTTACGCGCACGCCCGCTTGCGCCATCAGCCGTCAGTCGGCAAAAAGTCTTCAGGAGTGTCCCCGACGGCCGCTGCATAAATCTGCGGAATGCGGAGGTAACCTCTATAAATTTGGCTGCCGGCTGGTGAGAGGGCTTGGGCCGAGCTGTGAGAGGTTAGCCCGATTTGAGTGACACTGGCTGAAGTACCAAAGTGTTTCTTAGTGCAGTAACGGATCGTGACATTTCTGTGCCTTTATAAACGATCCGTCATTTAGAGATGTTGAAGATCATAATAAAATTTAAGTACCTAACTGAATTTATAAGAATGATCTGCATGTATTACCATTACCTTGTGCCGTTCCTGTTTTGCTACTGTCTCTGTATCTGCGTTAACAGTGTATTTTTAACTTGCGACGATTTTTCCGTTGATACTATAAGTTTTCCGTGTGTGAGTTTGGGTGTTTCTGTCTGAGGCATAACAGGATAATATTCCCAAAGGGATAAGGCGATTTTAATTGCGTTTTTGTTGAAGTAAAATGTTCTTACCTTTGAATTAAGAACAGCTCGAATTAAGTTTCTGTTTGATGTTTTTAATTTTATAATATTTATAAACAATCCTCAGCCTTCAGCTCTTATAACTTGCAACGAAGAAAAACTGAAAGAGCGGGCGCGGAATAACAGATAACGATTGAAAGATTCGTTCAACCCAACTGTGTGTGTCTGTGTGTGTGTGTGTGTGTGCTATATGTGTTTGCGTGTGTGTCGCACATGTGTTTGATGGGCAGCGAAAGATTCGGCGGCATCGGAAGCTCATTACCGTGAATAGGGAGGCAGGACATATTGCTATTATCTTCGGCTCCCTTTTTGATGATCGACTTTATGCGACTTCTCGGCAAGGAAGTTACGACCGACCGCTCGCTTCATTTCGTTCAATCGTATTGAAGGGAAATGAGGCGCTCCCGGGCGAATGGTGCCGGTCAGTTTCATTCGATTTATAATGATTAGCTGCACCAGTCGGTCGGTAGACTAACGACTAAGGTCAACTAACGCTAGGGAAACATTTATTCAGCGTTTCTGTGTTTTGGTGATAACTTTTAACTGTTCTGTTGTTCTATTTTAGATACCTCAGAAGGCGTCTTAGAAACTTATGACGTTCGGGTCCAGACGTACCAATCGTGCTCCAATCCGAGTGCCAGTGCTCCAGTCAGCATGGTAATGCCATAGATCTTTTCAGTTCAGATATGAGGAGAGAATACCCACCAGTGGATTAATGGTTTACATGTGCCTGTTCCTTTAAGAATTTTAGGTAATTGTGGTAAATTCTGGCGGTAGATAAAAAATGTATGTAGCGAAAACGATTTGTACTGCTTCTCGAGTATTGTGCTGCCGACATTGATACCATCTTCATTTTATAAAAACGCGCCATAAGGAGTATCTACGGCCTACAAAAGCGTGAGTCCCTGCGAGAACTGTTTAAGTCTATAAATATTTTAACTGTCCCATGCCAATATATTTATGAAAATATTATGTATGTACGGAAAAATGTTAATTTCTTTGACAAAAAAAGCAGTGTACATAACTTTAGTACAAGAAATAAGGATAAATTTATTGTACCTAGCTCTAGACTAAGTAAAGTATCAAAATCTTTTATGGGGAACTGTGTTCGCTTCTACAATAAAATACCCGGAAATATTACTTGTCTCTCAGATAATAAATTTAAATCTTACATTAAACAAAACCTCCTTAATAAAGCTTTCTATAAAATAAATGACTACTTGAACGATAGAAATGCTTGGTGCGATGTATCTCCAGCTCCACTTGTTCAATAATAATGTAATAATATTGTAATTCATTTTGAAAAGAGTAACTACCGATTTTCTTGCCGTGTTCTTCTCGGTAGCATCAACTTTGTGAACCGGCGGTAGATAAAAAATGTTATGACGTTCATTAAGCGTATAAAAAATACCATATAATGAAAAATAAATGAATCTGAATCTGAATCTGAATCTGAAATTAATCTCACTTAAAAAAAATCTAAATTTAGAAAAAAGTAGAAATCTAGTAGTCTACTAGTAGAAAAATAGTCAGGGCTTTCCCCGGTGAGTACGGTGGATGGCGGAGAGCGCTCGCGCGGTGTCGTGGAGAATGAGCGATTGACCAGTCTTGGTTGTTGAATTGCGAGCTTCTCCATCATTGCTTCTATTTCTTCATCATCGTTGGATGACCTCAGCACAAAGAAAGGGTAGTAAATATCTTTGAATTTTCAGACGGACATTAGACGTTTGTCTTATTTTCAGTCAACTAGGCTATTATCTTCTCGGTAGTGACAAACGTAAACAATACAACTTATTATTATTGTCAACTAGTGGACGCCCGCAGCTTCGCTCGCGTAGAATTAGACCCATTAACGACGTCTACCCGTCTAACGACTTCAAAAACGGCAAAGTTTCATACTAACTTTGTACCCCCGTTTTACCCCCTTAGGGGGTGAATTTTCAAAAATCCTTTCTTAGTGCTCCCCTACGTTATAAAAGGAACCCCTGTGCAAAATTTCAAGTTTCTAGCCCTTATAGTTTAGGCCCTGCGTTGATATGTCAGTCAGTCAGTCAGTCAGTCAGTCAGTCAGTCAGTCACCTTCTCCTTTTATATATATAGATTTACTTCCTGTGTGAGTACAGTACAGAAGAAAATTAAAATTCCAGTTATGTTATAATTATGAATTAATTTATCAATTTTACCATCAGTTATAGAAAATATATATTTTGAGAGGGTAACCATTGCGCATATGGGAACTGATTAAAAGTATTTTTACGGGGTAGACCCTCTCCCCCTCTTTTAACACCTGTTAAATCCACTTACTTACACCTCTTTCATATCCAGTCAGCAATTTCTATTTGAGACACGTCTCCCCGTAACCAGGCCTGGGAACACTCGGACCCATTCGCGCCACGTCTCACCTAAACGTCTGAGAAAATAAAAACAGCTCCGTTCATCCCGCACCCACATACTTGTGTCAATCGGCCTACATCAAGTTGTTACTCAAATCTGACAACATCACTTATTCTAAACACAATCTAAAATAACCTCTATGCTCCAGCGATGAGGGTAAGGCGACGCGCAAACGCTCGCGTCGTTATAAGGGGAGTGATACACCTGCGACCCGACCATTCGTCAAGCAATAAATCGAGTGTCGGATACGGTTGCGCGGAATGAATTGCAATGAAGATCCATGAAATTATGGGCGGCTTAAAAATCTTTTGGGTTTTGTTTGTGATTTGTTGATGAATCGGCTGAGATCGCGTTTGATACATCGCGTTCATTTTGCGGCTGCGAAGCGCTTTTGTCGAAAACATAACGCTAGAATGTATTCAAGTGACTGATTTTTCGTGTTTTTTTTTGGGAGGATATTGCCTGGATTTGTGATGAAAATTTCGTTTGAAATTTTTTTCCCTCAGAATTCAATTCAAAGACTTCTAAAACTACGCAGTAGTAGTATTTTAGATTTGTAATATTAGTTACTAACTTACTTTACCCCTACTAACCTTTACCTCTACTAAATTATGAAAATTATAAGCAAAGCCTTTGTCGGCAAGCTACGCCAAAAATTACCACTAATGAAAATCTAGATTTACCCACAATTCCACCGATCAGAATCTAATTAAGATTTAGATTTTATGGATCAATCGATTAAAAGTTAATCGATAGATAAGAATGGATTAAAAATCGAACGATTATTACAGTTTTTTTTTTTTCAATTTAACGAAACTGGAAAAATTTGCGAGATAAAAAGTAGCCTATTTGACTTTACTGAGACCTATACGAAAAAGGACAAAGATTGATTTTATCCTGTTCATTTTTTTTAAATAATCCTTTATAACTCTGTTTATACATAAATAAGTATGGTGATAAGTAAGCACTCCTTTTATAAATATAAAACAATCGTTTAAAACGTAAACTTGGTACAATAATTTCAATCTTGTACTTTTATTTAAATGCAAACTTTTTTTATTTGGGTACGGTACTTAGATTTGGATTAGTAGTAGTGATTGAAATACAATGCTTACTACAAGCAATTCTAATATTTAAAGTATGTTCTCTAGTAGTGGAAGTTAAAAGTATTTCAAACATTTCTATCGCTTTTAATTTCACACGAAATTGCTTTTACTCTCACCTCAAATTTAACGATTGTTTCAACTTTTCCCTTTCCAATCGGGGAAAGTTACCAGCATTTAAACCGGCCGATAGACCAATCCATCTAACGCAGTCAATAAATCCCGGGCCAGATTGTGTAGTTAATCATTGTTTCTGTGCGGCCGCCATTACACCGACGCCGCTCGCGACGCCACGTAATTGAACGACAAACTATTTGATTGCTTGCGCTAGTGTACACGTGCCTTTATCTCTGTCGCGCACAATCGAAACTGCACCTTACCGTTTTGTTTTAAGCTGGCATTTACGATGACTGCTATCCAAACAGATAGCTATTGCGGCTATTTAATAATGGGTTTTAAGATGTAGCGATAAATATGAATTTGCAATGAACGGCGAGCTGTCTTTATTTTGTGCTTATTACATATTTGTAGTAGTTTGTTTAGTTAGCGATGGAGAATTATTAACGTACTCGTTAATGTCTACACATTATTTTGTGTTCCCGAGCTGGCTGGGGACTAATGCCTTTAATATTGCGGTTTTGCTTATTATACGAATGTTAATCTGAAATGCCTTGCCGAGTATAAATAAGCAGTATCAGAGGTCTGCTTGCGGCATGAGACGCATTGGCGACTCTGTAGTGTTAGTCGTGGGGACTAGTTGCTTATATCAGACCCGTTTTGCCCCTGATTTGACCATAGATTTGATCGCCATGCTTACATCTGTACTAATATTATAAAGAGGAAACATTTGTTTGTAATGTTTCGACACAAAAAGTAGGTACTGGACCGATTTCAAAAATTCTTTCACCATTAGAAAGCTGCATCTTCACTGAGTGACATAGGCTATATAATATTACTAGGTGTAAACGAAACTATTATTATCATGTCTAATTCCTCGCGAACGAATTACGGGCGTCCACTAGTTTAAAATATATATAAAAATATATGCACTTAGAATTGATGCAAGCTCGAATCTAAAACCAAACGAAAGATTAATTGTAGCGACAACTATATCACGCAGTGTCCAGTGATAGACGACTGGCCCGTGACGCAATCTGCCTTCTGCGTCGGGAGTCGTGGGTTCGAATCCCACTCAGGACAAACATTCGTGTGACGAACACTTGTGTTAGTTCTGTGTCTAGATGTTAATATGTATTTAAAAATATTTATGCATGTTTATCAGTCTCTGACACCAATATACAGGCTCTGCCTAGTTCAGGATCGTAATATGTGGTCACGTGAGTGAGAATATCCATGATATTTATTTATTCATAGTTTAGTGCAAAGATTGTGTAATGCAATACACAGCGCAGCACAGTTACACAACTCAAATAGCTGAAACGGCTCTGTTAACTGGCCGGCGATAAAAACTAATTTACTAAAGTTGGCGCAAACTAGTTCTCAAAATACGATGCAAAGGAACGTGACGGACGAATGCTGGAGTTAAAACTAAATTAAGCCGTAACTCTACTTCAAATTGGTGCTCGAGTAAATTACGCAGCGAACTTCGGTCGGCCGTAATACTCGTACGTGCAATATACTCGTACTCGCACTCGGCGGCTTGGTGCGTTCCCAACGGATTGTTGGTTAGTTCCAAAACATATATGTCGCCGCGATAGCTATTCTACATACCTCCTGCATTCTACGTACCATGATTTGATTATTATTATTATGATAAATCATGTGTAAAATCAATCTTAATTACAATAATTCTTATGACACACTGGTAATTTGTAAATGTCATAATTGTGCAAACTTCCGGTAGGCTTAAATGCTATTTGTCGCCGCGATTACTATTACCTACTATGATTTAATTATTATTATAATAAATCAAGTGTAAAAACTAAATTACAATAATTATTATAACACACTGATAATTTGTAGATGTCATAATTGTACAAACTTAATTAAGCCTAACTTCCGTTAGGCTTAATTAACGTGTTTTAAAATTTAGTTTTTATAGAAAAATAACATCGTTAATTTACGATAGTGATTTGTAATAATTAAACGATTTATAAAAACGTTTGATGATTTTATAGCCATCTGTTAGTTTTCTTAATGCATTGCATCCGACCGGTAGAACGAGTGACGTAAGGCTCAGCCTATATAAAGGCAAACATTTCGATATGGGGCTCACGGATTGGCTACCGTCGCACCGTACGCACGTCTACTCCGTTGGAAAAATTACCCGCACACCTGCCGGTACTTTTTACCGACCACTTTTTTCGCATCTCACTTCGATTTCTTTAAGAAATCGAACGTGAGATGCACCCGCATTCGTGAGAAGAGTCCATCACCCACCTGAAATCCGCTGAAAAGCAAAGAAGACGGTGTGACCCATTACGATGGAAGGAAAAGGCCCTTCTCAGGGCCGCGAAGCCCAAGACCTCGCAGAGGCCCCGCCAGCCGTGCGCGCCGCGATTCGTTCGCGCTCCAGCACTGGCCGCCGGGACAGGGGAGCTGCCGCAAGACCCGACGCCGTGGCCGACGACAGTATGGGGTCCAGGACGCTCGCTGATGCGCAGCGCCCTTCCTCATCACGTCAACAAGCCGCCGCGTCTGGACCACCGCGCCCCCCTTCTACCAAGAAGACAACCGCCGCGACCGCGACGCCGTCCGCGCGCTCCGCCGCGCGACCGTCCGCGCACGCGCCGCCCCCTGCGCGCCCGCCCGCGCCCGCCGCCGCGCGTTCCGCGCGACCGCCCGCGCCCGCCGCCGCGTCAAACTTCGCGCGCTCGCCCGCGCCCCCCGCCGCGTCTACGATCGCTAGTCCGTCGGCACCCGCCACCGCGCCCATCGCCGCGCAACCGCCCGCGCCCGCTGCCGCATCCACTGCCACGCGAACGCCTGCACCCGTCGCCGCGAAGGCCGCGTCCCCTGCGGTTCAAGATCTACCAGCCGCCCCTGAGGCGAAGACACCATCGGCCTCGAAACCGCCCCCGCAGCCGCAATCATCACCCAGGGCCCGTTTGGAACGTGACCTGGTGATAACGGAGCGGCTTGCGGAAGCTGGACTCTGCAGCGAGGAACTGATGTCGTACATCGCGCAGTTCCTTAATGACAGACAGAAGAAGATGACCGAGGAAGACACCAAGGAACCCGGACTAACCGCTGAGGAGCGGTTCATGCTGTCTGGGTGCATTATGACACCCGCCCCCAAGGAGCGCGGAGCCCGGAGACTCCGCAGCCCCGAGGAAGAGGGCGAAGAGGAGGCTAAGCGGCCGTGCCTCGAGTTGGACGCCGCCCCACGCCTACTGAGAGACCCGCGCCTCAACCGCGCGCCGCTGGGACGGGTTGCATCGGACCCGGGCCCGCAACAAGGGCACATCTTCTCTGCCCCTCGCCCGTACGCAGCGGTGGTAACTGCAGCAAATCCTTTTGCCGCAGCCGCCTTCCCGCCGCTGCCGGCCGCCGCCCCCGCCGCTGCGCTTAAGAAAGCCGCCGCTGCGACCGCCAAGACACCTGCCGCTGCGCCCCCTGCCGCGCCCGCCGCTGAGCCCGCCACCGCACGCCCACCTAAGGCTGCTGCCGCCGCTCAGAGCGCCGCGCGCACGCTATGGCCGGCCAATACTCCGGATCCAGCCGCGCCTATGGACATACCAAGTGACACGCCCACCCAGACCTCCACCATTGCGCCGACAGCCGATGCTCCCGCCGACGACGCAACCCAACAAGGAGACGCCCAGAGCAGCCAACCGCGCCGCTCACGCTACCCACCAATTGTGGTAGACTCCCTACCAAACTGGACGCGCCACTTTAAGGCGCTCCACGACCAGCTGGGCCATCCCCCAAACGCGCGCCCCTTTAAAAAGGGTGTGCGCTTCACTCCTAAGGGGGAGGATGAATATAGAGCGATCCAGCGTTACCTGGACTCCCTCCCCCAAGAAGAGGCAGTTCCCTGGCACTCCTACTCGCTTCCATCTGAGAGGAGTGTCAAGGTGGCCATAAGAGGCCTACCGGCGGACACAAACGTCGAGGAAATTCAAGAGGCCCTGGCCGAAAAGGGCTACATAGTGGAATACTGCCGGCCCATTAGAGCCCGAAAAGAGAAGCCGGGGTGTATATTCTACGCCACCCTTAAACCAGCGGAAGATCTGCTCCCAGGCATATACCAGATCGACGAGCTCTTATACATGCCGGGAGTGAAGATCGAAGCATGGAGGGGCAGGAAAGGCCCCTCCCAGTGCCACCGCTGTCAACTCTTCCGGCATAGCAGTCACCGGTGCCACAGGAAGCAGGCCTGCGTCCGTTGCGGGGAGGAGCACCCCGCGAAGGACTGTCCCAGGCCAAGAACCGAACCCGCGACGTGCGCGAACTGTCAGGGTGCACACCCGGCCAACCACATCGCCTGCCCAGCGTTCCGAAAGGAGTTCCGTAATAAAAGGGCGGGCGTTGCGCCGAAAACCGGACCGGGCAGAAGAATCCCCAGTGAAAAGAGAGTGCCCCCCCCGCCGCAGATGGAGAAGAGAGTGGAGGCCCCGGGCTCAGCCACAAACCTGATGGCTGAAGCCAACGACCCCACCCCTCGCGGGCAACCCCTTCAACGTAAGGGGAAAAAGAAGAGGGGTAAGAAGAAAAAGAAGCAGCCGGTCTCCGACGCACAGGAGCCCACCGCCCCAGAGCCAGCAGGCACACAGGGGCAATCTGCAGCAAGTGGCGTTAAGCGGGACACAGTCCGCACTGCCATTAGCTTGCTGCAGTCGATGCTGTCCGCCCTGGACAACAATGAGGACCCCGAAGCAGTGGTCCTGGGGGTGGCCAAAGCCATGCAAACATTAGTATGAATAGGCCCCTCAGGATCCTGCATTGGAACGCCCGCGGACTTAACAGCAAGGTCAAGCTCCTCCAGATTTGTCTCCGGGACCAAGATGTGGACATCGCGCTCATCAGCGAAACTTTCCTTGGTCCAGCGGATAACCCAAAGTTCCCGGGATACTTCAGCTACCGGAGGGACGAAATGAGCCAGTTGCGACCATACCGCGGCCTCATGGTACTGGTCCGAAGAAGACTGGCACACCAAGCTCTACCAGTCCTACCCCTCGCGAGCATCCAAACATTGGGGGTCGAAATTCTGCATGACGGCAGTCCACTGCAGGTCTACGCGGTCTACCGTCCTCCAAGCGGCCACCTGGACCTCATGGATGTCCACCAGCTGCTTGACTCCACGCATCCAGTCCTGATAGCCGGAGACTGGAACGCAAAGAACGTCGCCTGGAACTCTATGAGGACAAGCACCACTGGCAGACGACTGCTGGAAGATGCGGAGAGGCACGGCTACGCAGTCGCTGGCCCTGAGCTGCCCACCCACTGGCCAGAGAATCCCCTGCATACCCCAGATGTCATCGACATAACGGTCTACAGAGGGATCGAGCAGACCATCTACCAAGAGGTCCTTGAAGACGTCCTAGGCTCGGACCACCAACCGGTGCTGATCAGCCTCCCTACAGCGACCTTGACGGCCCTCCCAATGATGAGGACAAGCCGGAGAACCGACTGGGATGCCTTTGCGAAGATTCTCAATGAGAGCACCCAGTCGCGCCCCATGAATACCCCCGAGGACGTCAACAACTTTGCTGCTGAGACGACACTCACCATCCGTGAAGCCCTCGACCAGACTACTCGTGAGGTCCCACGCTCCGGAGGCCTCCCCCCACTTCCCAACCAAATCAGAAGATTGCTTGAGGAGAAGAGGAGGATTCATCGGCAGTGGAAAAGGACCCGATGCCCGCAACAAAAGCGTCAGCTCAACAATATCACCGAGAGAGTGAAAGCCGCCATCGTTGAACATAATGGCGAGAGATGGAACGACAGGATCGGAGAAGCCAGTGATGACTGGTCCTCCCTCCACCGGCTATGTCGCTCCCTCACGGGGCAGAAAACGCCAGTGAGACCGCTCCTTCACTCGGATGGCTATCCCAGGTACCGGCCTGAGGACAGGGCTGAGATCTTCGCCGACTACTTGGCGGAGCAGTTCCAGCCCAATCCCGCAGAAGACCCGGAACACGTATCACTGGTCGAGAGCCATCTAAGGACCTACCTCAATAGCAGCCCATTGGAACAAGAAGAAGAGCGGGAGAAGGATTTCTTCACATCGCCAATGGAGGTTAAGTCGGTGCTGAGAAGGTGTAAGCCACGGAAGGCACCCGGAGCAGACGGGATCACCAACTTGGCACTGAGGAACCTCCCGAAGCGCATGATAGCAGCCATTATAAGGCTATACAATGGCATCTTCCGCTCAGGCACCTTCCCCGAGACCTGGAAAACTGCTGTGGTCATCATGATTCCGAAGCCCCAGAAGAACGTGATGAGACCCAGCAGCTACCGGCCGATCTCTCTGCTGCCTACCCTCTCCAAGGTCTTTGAGGTTCTGCTGCTGAAGAGGCTCAGACCACTCATCCAGCCGCGCCCGGAACAATTCGGTTTCAGAGAAGGGCACAGCACCACTCTACAGCTCGCTAGGGTCATACATGACCTTACACTTGCCCAAAACCGGAAAGAGAAGACAGCAGCAGTCTTCTTAGACATGGAGAGGGCCTTCGACAGAGTCTGGCACCACGGGCTAGTCTATAAGCTGGCCAAATCCGAAGTCCCACGCCCACTGGTGAGAATCATAGACGGATTTCTGCAAAACCGGAGCTTCAGGGTGAGGGTCGAGGGAGCGCTGTCGACCTCGAAATCTATCGAGGCCGGAGTCCCGCAAGGCAGTGTTCTCTCCCCCACTCTATACTCACTCTACACCGATGATATCCCAGTGCCGGAAGGAGCGAAGTTAGCGCTCTACGCTGATGATGCTGCGCTCTACGCCACGTCTATGTCCATCGGCCACGCGGCGAAGAAGCTCCAGAGGGGCCTGGATGCTTTACCACCTTGGCTCAGACGTTGGAGAATCAGGGTCAATGTCTCAAAGACACAGGCCCTAGCCACTGGATTAGCCAAACCACCTCCGCGCCTCCGACTACTGGACGAAGAAATACCGTGGTCGAAGGACATACGATACCTGGGAGTCACCATCGATAAGAGGCTATCGATGGTGAAGCATGTCAAGAGGGCAATACAGTCCGCAAGAGTTGCCTCACATCTTCTGCGACCAGTGCTGTCCTCCCGGCTGCCGCTGAAGTCTAAAATCGGTCTATACAAGACGTATGTGCGTTCCAGGTTAACATACGCAGCCCCGGCGTGGTACGCACTCACGTCGGCTACCGGCAAAGCGAATCTCCTGAGAGAGGAAAACAAGGCGTTGCGCACTATATCGAAGGCTCCACGATATGTGCGCAACTCCACAATCAGAAGAGATCTACAAGTGGAAACGCTGGATGCCTTCACGCGCCGCCTTGCTGAACGGATGTTCAAACGGGCCGACGCGTCGAGGTTCCAGCATCTGCAAGAGATCGCCCCACTCCACGCCAGACCGCCAGATGCTCCGGGGAGACCGCTCCCGAGGGACCTCATCCCTAAGGAAGACGCAGAGCCGTCACCTACGACACCACAACCGCCACCCGATCGCTGGTCGGTCCCTGCTGGGCTTCCCCAGAGGGATTAACCTGGTAGGACCAGACCGCTCGGGTGGCGTGAAGAGTGAAGAAAGAGGAAAATGAAGAAGAAGCCGTAGCGCTCAGGAAGCGCGGGGGTCCAGGACCCCCCCCCAAGGACCGCCCTGTCTTTACAGGGCGCGACAGACACCTCGGCCAGGGGGCGAAAAGCCTCAAAAGCCGACTCCCCCACGCGCCCTTGGCTGCGTGTGAGATGACCCAACGCTATGGGGCTCACTTTGCATCGGCGCTTCGAATCGAGAGCAACTCCGTAAGTGCTATTCATCGAACATTGTTTTTAAATAAATAATGTTGCTATGCTTGCAGGATTACTTTATAAAACGTTATTATAAAATTATGATAATAAACTCGAGGTTGTTATGAATAAGTGACTCTCGAATATGTTCTCGTTACTACTTTTATTTGTAATTCAAGTAAATTAAATGTAATTAGATGACGTCTTTATCAATAAATACTGTGGAAAATATTGAAAAGAGTTACTACCGAGTTTCTTGCCGTGTTCTTCTCGGTAGCATCAACTTTGTGAACCGGCGGTAGATAAACAAATAATAATAAATGAATCGTAAACTGAATTCTGCATATTTCATTAATACGACACTCATTGGTCTGGAATAGCCAAAGACAAGAGAATACTTATTCTCTTGTGATAATAGACTTCTACTATTATTGTTTTCCTTTATTACCTGCAGTAAATTGCTAAATTATTGTAAAGGCTTTCAACTTAAACAAACATACATCATGACATCTTTTATAATTGCTTCTTGACAGTAATTCAATTTATAAATACACAAACATTCTTTCTGATAACTTCTATTATGCTAATATCTTTATTATTATCGCTCTTATATGAAGGCTGTATGCGACATCAGAAGTGGGATACCTTCTTACAGCTACTGTCGGACTTTAGTTATGTTTCAGGTCCGTCCACCAGTGCCAGATTCTACGTATCACCATGACAGTTGTTCAAGCAATTAAGCATTTTCGGCACTTTCTTTAGGGGCGTCGGTTTAAGGTGATAACCGACTGCAATGCGCCCAAAGCCTCTGGTCATAAAAATGACCTATTACCTCGCATTCATAGGTGGTGCGCTTATTTACAAAACGTTGAATTTGACATAGTCAGGAAGGACGAGCGGATGCAGCATGCGGACTACCTAAGCAGAAACCCAGATCCATTGTCGGTCAACGTAATCACCAAAAATATGGATTGGAAGCTGATCGTCGTACTAAAACTTTTTTTAGTAGAGCCTCATTAATACCATCCATAACGCTCTAAAGCATCCAGGCTGGGAGAAGACCCTTTACAAGATAAGGGAAACCTACTATTTTGATAAGACTAGCACCACTGTAAGCGACTTCATGGACAACTGCTTCATATGCCGAACGTCTACGCAAACATTCGGAGCTACCCAGGTTCAACTGCATCCTAATTGCTAAAACTACAATTCTATTCGAGGTAATACACAGTGGCGGCGCCATGCTTCCATGGCTGACCATGTTTATGAGTTATGACTTGCCCATGAGTACTTGGGGCTCGTTTGGGCGGTACCATTTTCTTGCCTGTTGAGTGCAACAGTTGCCAAGAAATAAATGACTTGCATCGTCTGAACAACACGTCACATTCTTGCTAGTAGAGCAAGCAAGAGGCAAGTTTTCCATTCAAAACTGTTCTTGGTTTAAACAGCACATACAATTATTTCTTATGCAGATTTTGCATTCAACTGGATTTCGGTTTTCATTTGCATTTTTTTTTATTTATTTTATTTTATTGGTAATATCATTCGGTCCGAAACCTTCTACTCCGAATTCCTGCTCAAATGCTGCCAGTACAGCATTACGGGCATCGCGATTTTTGTAGTTCGGGTTTTCAGTATCCGATAAACACAATAAATAAAGCTATAAATTTCTATGAACTCGATTACGTCAGCAGAATCGAATTTTAATACTTTGAGTCATTTTGAAATCAAATAACTTTCTTCTCCAACCATCAAAAATTGAATGAAATATTTGCAAACGCAAATGTGTGCAATACTTGAAGCAACTCGCCAGTAAATGGTACAGGAACATACAAGTCTGTGTTTAGACACGTCAAGACTTGACAGGCAACAATCTCCTAAACATAATTGTACTGGTGTAAACAAAAGACACTGGCAATTATTTCTTGTCAAGATTGGCGTGCAATAGTTGCGTTCAATTTTACAATTTCAATCTGTGTGTAAACAGTTGCTTACAGTTCTTGAGTGCAATTGTTGAGCTTCATTAATTGCATTCAATTATTGATCTTGAGCGTGCGGGGGAGTGGTGTCATCTAAATGAGCCTTTATCCGAATTTAAAAAAAAAAAAAAAATTTTATGTTGTTCCGACATTACGGTTAGATACGAGCTGCAGATAGAGGTGGTGATTATTACAATAACACATTACTTAATGCGATATTTAAACGCAATGAACAACACTGCTTTTGATATTTGAAAGATCCTGTCATCCTGTTATTAAACCAGCAACAGCGCGCGCGTCGTTCGTGTCGTGCGTGCGTTCTTGCCTGTTATCCGGTTGTTGAAACTGAAACAGCGCGCGCGTCGTGTCACGCCGTCGTGTGATACTGGATTGAAATTATAACTCTGACAGTCCTAAGCCTGTGAAAAGTATGAAGGATGACAGTTTACAATAACAGTTGTTGTAAAATAACACAAAAGTGTTACTCATTATTTGAAAATAGCCGTTATGCCCGCCTCCGGCTGCAGAGAGCGAGAATACATGTTCACAAAACTTTGACATCCATGACCTGAGTACAAAATATCTGTCCACAATGGGCACGGGTCTCTTCACCTTCACTTGGAGTGAGACAGTCCACTCCACTATCTTATCCAAAACATCTCACATGAATGAACTCTGTTCCATACAATAGTGACATCTATATAGTGAAAAATACTATTAGTCCGAATACCTATCGACTGCGTTTATACCATTCTAGTAAAGACACACAGATGGCGTAACAGGTGACGAATATTTAAAACAAAATAAAAATACGAATAATTTACAATTACACTTTCTCTCTACTGCTAAAATGACATCATAACGAACTTCAAACATTGTTACACTGAAACCACCAATACATATTGAGCTAACTTGGATGCAAACTTATACCTGATAAAAATATTTTACCTTTTGCTCCAAGTTAGTACTGGAATAATTTTCAAATCCTCTCAATGAACAATAGTCTCCATCATAGCACTAAAATGTCACATTTTCAATTATACGTTCACTTTCACATTTAAGAAGCTACAAAAATTTAATTAAGCAAACTTTTAGGTTCGTTATGCGTGTCCAATCACTTTATACCGAAATAAATTATTTGACTTTGACAACTTTGACTATGAAAAGTTTTGACATTGGTTGGCGTTTGCGCAGCGTGGGCTTGCCATGTCTTACGACTAGATTTATCCCGTAATTTTTCAAATAAATAGTATGGCCATAAAGAACTTTGTAATAAGATTTTAAAACTTCTGAATACATATTTACTAACAAATCTAAATGTACCTACCGTACTTAGAATCTTATCATGTTTAGTACGGGTGAATGAAAATATATTTATGCTTAACCATTTAGATTGTGCTTTCCGGGTTATTTTAAAAGAAAAACGCAAATTACATCAAGATAAATTATATTTATTGTCCTTGTTGTGTACCAACAAACTGCCCGACATTTTTAAAATTTTACCCTAAAAATAGACAGCGCATTTACACTCTGGCAATCAAAATCAAGGGTTCTATACGAAGTTTTCGGTCATGACGTTCTGAGTACGTTAAACAGATGTATATGCCTACCTATTTACATCTTTTCACCAACGCCCATGGTTGACTGGTAGACAATGCCATTAGGCATTAAGTCCGCCATATTGTAATACACAATAAAAGGTTAAATAAATAAATATGCTGATGCTAGGCCTATATGTATATAGGCTGCGAACCCGAGCTTCGTAGCTTGGGGTTTGCGCTGCCGCTAGTTAAAGGTTGCGCGCGATTGCGCGACGCGTTGGGCTGTGAGCCGCGCGGTTTATAGGTGATGAATCATTGATGTAATTCTTTTGCCTTTAGTAACGTTACTAAGTGGGTTTGGTGTTAGGCATTCCTGTTTTATTTTTTCTATGGTAAATACACATGGCCATAACCGGCAAATTGGGATCACCCAATGAACAGAAATCTGTCGGTGACGGTGGATACATACACTAAGTATATGCTACTGCGCTACACTAATAATCTGTCGGTGACGGTGGATACATACGCTAAGTATATGCTACTGCGCTACACTAATAAAAATCAAGCTGACCACTTCAACTTATTCGGAACTCCGAGGCAATTGTTGTCGCAAAGGGCGGTCGAGAATTCCTAGATTGATTTCTAAGCATTGGAACGTCACGTACAGCAAATAATAACACAAATATCTGCGAAAGATAAAGTAAGATTTGACCAAGGCAGGGCAAAAATTCAATGATTTCAGCGAGGAGTCTTCGTTCTGATTAAAAACAATCCCAGAAATCAGACTTCCTTCGATTTAATATTCTGCGTTCCTTACGAAGTTCACAGCGTGCTTCATAATGACTGCTACCTTGTCAAGAAGGTAGTAGGATATCACGGAAAGCCTCGTAAGGTCGCACATGATCAATTACGGCGCGCCCCACAACCGGGAAGTAGTGTTACTACAGCGGCCGTGTCGCCTCCAGTTGACCAACAAGCTGGACTTTCCAACGTATCACGTATAAATCAACAGGCCGGTCGGCCAACATCGCAACGCAGGATTTACCACCAACTGATGACATATCACAATGATAATGCATCAATTGTTTCTAACCTTCATACCCTTACTTATGTTTGTTAAACACGCTACGACGACATTGACAACGCCGGCCTTATTGACACGTGGAGTGTTCAATAAGCCACAAACATTAAGATTTTATTGACACGTGGAGTGTACAATAAATCACAAATACTAAATATGCTATTGACACGTGGAGTGTTCAATAAGCCACAAACATTAAGATTTTATTGACACGTGGAGTGTACAATAAATCACAAATACTAAATATGCTATTGACACGTGGAGTGTTCAATAAGCCACAAATACTAAGATGTTATTGACACGTGGAGTGTTCAATAAGTACTTAAAGATCCTATCCTGAAAGAATAAAAGTCCCCTGTGTACCACGGCGTAAAGGACCGCCCAGAGCACAGCATCAACCTACCTAATAATCCTTAGGACCTCTGTTTTTACAGCATCAACCTTTCACTCACCCATCCTACCCTTATTAATGTTAGTGCAACATGGAAATGAAACAATAACTAATGCTGTAGTCACGCGTGTGAGCAGGTCGAATTACCACTAATATTAAGCTAAGTGGTTCACAACGTATGCACTAATAACAGAACAGTTGGGATTTCCCCTAATTCCGAATTCCCTCAACGCAAAAGCGCCCACGGCGCCGCGGAAGAGGAGGAAAGGTCTGTCTGTCTGTCAGAACAGAACATACCATAATTATATTGTTGATTTATTTACAGAGAAGCGATGCTGAGCACGCATCGCATGTCAGTATGGCCGTGTCGCCGCGATAGCTATTCTACATACCTCCTGCATTCTACGTACCATGATTTGATTATTATTATTATGATAAATCATGTGTAAAATCAATCTTAATTACAATAATTCTTATGACACACTGGTAATTTGTAAATGTCATAATTGTGCAAACTTCCGGTAGGCTTAAATGCTATTTGTCGCCGCGATTACTATTACCTACTATGATTTAATTATTATTATAATAAATCAAGTGTAAAAACTAAATTACAATAATTATTATAACACACTGATAATTTGTAGATGTCATAATTGTACAAACTTAATTAAGCCTAACTTCCGTTAGGCTTAATTAACGTGTTTTAAAATTTAGTTTTTATAGAAAAATAACATCGTTAATTTACGATAGTGATTTGTAATAATTAAACGATTTATAAAAACGTTTGATGATTTTATAGCCATCTGTTAGTTTTCTTAATGCATTGCATCCGACCGGTAGAACGAGTGACGTAAGGCTCAGCCTATATAAAGGCAAACATTTCGATATGGGGCTCACTTTGCATCGGCGCTTCGAATCGAGAGCAACTCCGTAAGTGCTATTCATCGAACATTGTTTTTAAATAAATAATGTTGCTATGCTTGCAGGATTACTTTATAAAACGTTATTATAAAATTATGATAATAAACTCGAGGTTGTTATGAATAAGTGACTCTCGAATATGTTCTCGTTACTACTTTTATTTGTAATTCAAGTAAATTAAAATATGTAATTAGATGACGTCTTTATCAATAAATACTGTGGAAAATATTGAAAAGAGTTACTACCGAGTTTCTTGCCGTGTTCTTCTCGGTAGCATCAACTTTGTGAACCGGCGGTAGATAAACAAATAATAATAAATGAATCGTAAACTGAATTCTGCATATTTCATTAATACGACACTCATTGGTCTGGAATAGCCAAAGACAAGAGAATACTTATTCTCTTGTGATAATAGACTTCTACTATTATTGTTTTCCTTTATTACCTGCAGTAAATTGCTAAATTATTGTAAAGGCTTTCAACTTAAACAAACATACATCATGACATCTTTTATAATTGCTTCTTGACAGTAATTCAATTTATAAATACACAAACATTCTTTCTGATAACTTCTATTATGCTAATATCTTTATTATTATCGCTCTTATATGAAGGCTGTATGCGACATATACAATATAAAACAAAACAAACAGGGACAAATTTTTCTGACTAACTGCTTACAAACAGAAAACTTCAAACGTTTTAAATCTTTTACAAACTTGCTTAAGTTGAAACGGAACATAATACTATCACAAATACAATAATTATGACCTTTCTGACTTTCGCCAGCTATGTTTTGTTTAGCCGGGCTGGGTCCCATGTAAGGGTGTGAGCCTATTGCCATGAGCACAACTACTAACTCAGAGCTACTGCTGAATTTCATGTTAATAAAACCCGGTAATACTTTGCCCAATCACCACAACACCGACGAGGCAATTTGAAAATCACAGAAACTCATCTAAAAATCACTCGAAAATCATTATCAAAAACTTTTTGTGGGCGATCTATCCAAGCTGGTAGAACAAAGAGGGTAGGTAGGGGAGAAATGAATTTTAATGGTTACTTACGCCGGAATAATGAAGACAACGCGCGCCCCGCCGCGCCGCCCGCGGCGTCTTGAATATTACGTTGCGGCTGGAACGCGAATTCTGGCTTTTTCTTTAATGGACATAAGATAGCAAAAGAGCTTGCAGTACCACCAATTCGCTATCGCCCATGACAACAGAACTGTAATTGACTTTGAACAAGACTCAAATAAGGATTAGGATAGTTAGTCCAGTTAGCGGAGTGAGTTAATTAGCACATTCGTTCGTTAGTATGGTTATAGTATAGTTGGTATGAGGACTGGGGACTGCTGGTGATAGTAAATCCTGTTATTAGGTGTTTATTATTAGTAAGAGTCTCTTTACAAATAAGTCAAAGATGTGTTACTACCCTCGAGTAGTCCTCCTACCTAGTCTTGCTACCCACCAGTAGTTATAGATGAATAAAACAGGAGGATTCACACTCCCACCCATGCATGGAGTAAGATTGAACTGGTCCTGTTTGTTATTGCAAAACAATCGTTATTGTAAAACAGTCCAAGAGCAATCGGCTTACGCCAATCTGCATTAGATCAGCGTGGCGGAGATTGCTCTAGATCACCCACAGCCTCAGCCATGGGGAAGTCCGTGCCCAGTATAACGCCTGTGGGTTCTGACATAGATTCTACGTATCATGTTAAAACTAGATGTAAATAAGTTCCAGAAATTACATACATTACCATCATTCACCCGATCCCTGCGACGTGTATCCACAGCCACTACACGACCCTTAGATAAACATTCCGTGTAATGTTTGGGGCGATGTGTTTCAATGAGCAGACAGACAGACATGCAGACAAGCAGACAGGCAGACAGGCAGATAGGCACAGCAGACAAACCACAAAAGGTTTTATTTCCATTTTCTTGAAGTCGACGAAAGAGTGACGGCAGGTACCTAATGGTTACGAGTATTATTCCTCGGTGTGAATAACAGTTCGTGTAAATGTTTTTTCGTGTAAATTTAAATAGTGTACTATTACATTATTGTGTTGCAATTTTTTTATGTTACATAAAAAGAAATGAAATATAAAAACAACCCTATTATACTGTTTATATTCTACAGATAAAGTCTGTCTTATATTATGAAAAATAATATTAAAAGTGAAGAATATAAAATGTATAATTGGATGTTCTCAGATTCGATTTCTTACTCAACTATATCTTGTTACAAAATACCACACACAACGTAAAAAGTTAAAAAAAAAACAATAATAAATTAGTTACAAGCAAATTAGGAGGTTTCTAATTTTAATTTTAACTAGTACGGCGGGTAAATCGAATCGATTCTTACTTACATGATTAGTAATTTTGTCAGTAATGTTTATTTACATTAGTACGTAGTAAGTAAGTGAGATAATGTTACTTAAGTGGATCATTAAATAAATAAATTATTGGAATATTCAACCGTATAGCAGTTTAGTTTTAGTTTAGTTTAATTTGCGTTCAAATATTTTAATTCTTTAATTCTAATTTAAAGAAAAATAACCTAGGTTTTGTGGTTTAAGAAACTTTATTAATGTCCCATATAGAATTAAACAATAATTCACTTACTGAGAAATATCAATACATTACAATTAGAAACTAAAATAATAGCAAGCGTAGCTAGCGGGTGAGCTTAAAAATAAAAGTATTACTTTTACCCTCATATTGCGTGATTATACTATTCTTTGTCACTACGTAAAAACATTTTTTTTTTTTATTATTTTCTTTAATTTACGTTCAAATAATTTAATTATTTAATTCTCTAATTCTAATTTAAAGGTTTTGAGATAAAATTAGATCCATACCATGTAATTTTTTCCTCAAATAACTTGATTCAGTGTATTCTTATTTGCCAGCTCGATCGGTGAGATGTGACGAGGTGCGGCGCGGCGCGATTGACATTGCTGGCACGTCCCGAGTTATTGATTTGAGGACTGTTTGTGTTTCACTACCTTCTTCCTTTTATACGAAGGTATAAAGAAGTTGCAAAGACGCGGTTTCTTCTTACCTGATTCGAGATTTATGTCCCTGCCAACATTTTAAACGTATTTTCAGTTACTAAAATCTTAACATATATATTTCTTGTGTACTTGTGTATGACAGTGAACTCCTCCTAAACGATTGGATAGATGTTGATGAAGTTTTTGTGTGTTCAAGGAGATTCGAGAATGGTTTAGATTCACAATTTGGTCCATTGGAAAATGTTTTTTAAACACAGCGTTGAAGCGTTGCGTGTATACACTCACATTTCAATAGGCATTTTCATTGGAATATTATTACTAAACTATTTTACCTTACGATTTCCAGATGACTATTTTCGAATTAAATTTTAATACTAATCTATTAGCTAAACATTAAACAATGTTAAGCGATCAGATTTAATTGTGAACACCTTTTTCATTATGCATGAATTAATTTTACGATAAATATTTAGTTCCGTGACAGACTGTGACAGACTTGAATTGTTGATGTCATGCAATTAATTTCATTTCGGAATCGACGACGTGACTCGAACCCGACGTGAGTCACTGGTAAAAACGTTGTAGTGTCAGTAAACAAAATTTAACTTTGGCTGACGTATTTTGTTTTGACTTTGAAAATCATATGGATGAGCGTAACATTTGCAAGTATTCGTAAAACTCATCTATTTTAAATATATTTCTTCCACAAACATTTAAAATAACCGATGTTGCGCGCGGTCTTATCATATTTAGCCTCATCACATGAAACTTTTGTGATGACTTAACACTAAATGTAATGGATCCTGATGGCACAGGATCGGGAGTGAGTGCTGTCGATTGTAGGCCATGTCCAGCAGTGGACCTTGAAAGGCTGGTGGATGGATGGATGGATAGTTAACACTAAATGGGCATATGGAGACAGAAAAACATCTATCTAAACGAACTCAGGACCTACCGATTGCACACGCTTAACGAAAGTCTAGGTAACTACTAACTACTAAAAGATAATGATATAATAATGCTTTTCTAAATTGACTAATATAAAAGAACTGATAATTTCATTGTTTATTAACGCTCTCACGTTAAATGTAATTAACTGACTATATCATTTAACTTGAATTATCTATGCCTCCCTAGATCAATGTTTTTTTAAATTCATGTTTGAAGGACCTCTAAAGCGCCTTACATTTTTAATCCAAATTAAATTACCGAATGGGTACAGCGGTTCTAACAGGATAAACAGAGCCGGAGTGGTTAATTACAGCGCAAGGAAGGGCAATCTAACAGACGTAATAAATAAGCCCAGCCTGAGCCCCGGCCAGTCTCACCGGTCTCACTGGTCTCACCTGAGCCCGGCGCCTTCGCTATGAGACTCCGGATAGTATTGTGTTACCGGAAATTGAGTTCCATCTGTGCGCTTTATAGAAATGCCATGACGAGCCCGTTTGTAAGTTTTTGAGAGCTTAATTCGAGTCCCATTGCCATTATTGTTTCTACATTGTTACGGTGGGTATTTTACTGTAATGTCGACAAGCAATATAATTATTTGTTGAAAGTAAATTCTGTTTAGTTGATTCGCTGAAGGGATGAGTTAACATGTAATTGATATTGTTAAAAATTATCGTCCAATTATTTTTCATGAATTATTATTAATTCACGATGAGCGACCATATTATTAAATATGGTCGCTCATCGTCGGAGACCTTCCAAATAAAATAATATATGCATATACACATATATTAACGCCTTGTATCCAATGGGTTGGCAGAGACCTCAACTAAAAAAAAGCCACTAAAATTACCAAACGTTTGTTAAAGTCGGCTTAAGATTATTTCAAGTTTTAGATCCTTAATTAAAATTATCATAAGAATAAGCATCACTAACTACATATAAAAGGCTTTAAAGTTCCCAAGTATAGAATTTGTTTCTATACTTGGGATACGTTTCTATACCGAGTTAGTTTTTCATAACAAAAGATTGTAAACAAATTTCACTTACAGACAGATATTTTTCTTGATTCACAGACAAATGTACGATATAATAGACCCATTTACAGATTAAATCTCAAATAAGGTATCTCATCGCGACAACGTAATATACGCTCATCTGTCAACAAATTCGAACACGAAAAGAAAGACGCTGGATGTAACGCGGAAAGAATTACGCAACAATATCTTAAGGATATATTATATGTCTTACACTTTCCCGACAAAAAAAGGCAATGGATACATGTGAGATACATTTACGACAAAAAGAAGGTAATGGGTGCGACGAAACGTTCCGCGCTGATTTATGTCGCGTTTCGCGCATTTTGTCGGTTACGAGAGAGATAGAGTTATGGCAGTTGAGATAGAAAATTTGTTTTGGCGTTTTGATAAATTTGTCACGACGATACAATGGAGGTTCATTGTTGGCGGCGTTTTTTCTTAAGTATTTTGTCTTCATCGTATTTCAGCGAAAAGGTACAAGGAATATTTTTTCTCGGTTGGTTGGTTACACTTAAATCGTATCGAAAACATAAACATTAAAACAATTTTGGTTTAGCGGCTTGGTTTGAGATAAAACTTATAACTCATTTCTGCCATATACAATTTTACAAACCGATTGTTACTAAAAATGATCAGTGCTGTCTAAGCTGAAAATCTATTAGTAAACATATCCGCTTACTGGTAAGCGATCTGTGAGGCTTCTCAACAAGATTTCATTCGCTCGCTTCGCTGCGACCCATAGACGTCCCACTGCTGGGCACAGGTCTCCCCCACAGACACTGCTGCAGGGGGTCTAGAGTATACTACACCACGCTGCTCCACTCTGGATTGGTGGAGGGGTTAGTGGCCAACCCAGTGTCGAATGTTCTCAAGCCACCCGGAGGTCTTTGACAAGGCTTAACGACGGTTTCCAGCATTGAAAACAACCGGGACCGACGGCTTTACATGCCCTCCAAAGCATGGTAGCCATGAAATTTTAAAGACCTATTACTATAGAGTAAATATGTTTTCTTTAATATCTACGAATTTCCTTATAAGTCTGCCAATCACGACCATCGGACGGTCAAACAATACTCTCAAGGCGGTCCTGATAGCTGAAGCATAACAAAAGCCCGTGTTTAAGCGGAATATTTGATTAGAGCCGTTAATTGCTGAGCGGATCAAAGATAACCGTGGCCAGATAATTAATAATTTGAACTTCGGCTTTCAAGTTGGAAGGTCGTAACCACCAAGCTCGACTGAACCGCGTCGAGCTAAAGTTACTCCATTATTTTTTGCAGTCGCTTTCGTGTATACGCTGTCGCTTTGCTTTCAAACGGAATAACAAATGAGGAAGTTCAGTTCTGTTCTTGTTTTGTTTTTCGTTGCTTTGATCGTAGATTGTTTCGTCAAATACATTTTGATATTTAATTATATTCTACTTAAGTTTTTTTTATTTCATCACATCACAACCCCTCTATGTCCCACTTTCACACTGTCACAGGCCTTAGTCCACCACGCTGGCCAAGTGCGGATTGGCAGACTTCACATGCCTTCGAGAACATAATAGTTGTTGATCTGTTTCTTTGTCAGTCGAAGCTAATATTTTGTTTTGTAATAACATAACATCGCGCCTGTATTTCCCCGAAGGGGTAGACAGAGATGTGTGCACCCTTTTCTCCGATTGCGTTTAAGTCCTATAGACGGCGGGCCTGTTGTCGGGCACAAATCCAGACCCTCGAGTTCTAATAGGAATTTCATGTTAGAAAAACCCAATAATACATTGCTCGACCTGGAGATCGAACCGAGAACCGGTCGCGTTTGCGACCCCTGCACCAACGAGGCGCAGTCCATGAAATATGGAATAAATTTGAAATTAAAACTGCGATATTTTTGCATGACTGTTACAGAACATAATTAAGCAATTAATATATTTACCAGTTAACGACCATATTATCTATCCGTAATCATTAAATATTTATTGGCGTTCAAATTATACTGCGCGCTGCTCACGTGGTATAATCCGACCGCCAATTACTCTAATAGTTTGCATTGCAACATTAATGCGGTTAACAATTCTATTAGTTTAATTGATAGATACTTATATGGTTATAAAGTTGGCACTTACAACCTTACAACCCGCCACGGATTGGCCAAACAATTTGCCACGTGAACCCGCGGAGAAATGCGAGGGATCGCTACATGGTTTCCGTGAAATGTATAAAACACAGTAATATAATCGTAAAATTTTTAATTAATTGATTATTTATAGTTGATCGATTATTAATTGATTAATCGTAATTAGATTTTGGTCGCCGAACTGGGTGAAGCTAGATTTTAATTGGTGTAGCTTGCCGTATAAGTCTAATAAGGCTGTACCTTTTATAACATCATTTAATGATTGTAGTAACATTTTGCACGGAAAACGAGAGGTAAACTTTCGAAAGATTTAACTGGAGATTACATAATTATTACCTGTAGTTCAATAAAAAATCATGATGTTTCTGCCGGTGTTTTGTTATAGGTACTACATAATGCATTATATTTAAATTTTTCTAAGAAGAATTTTAATAACAAACAGTTAGACAACTCTTTGTCTGACTCTTTCATTCGAAAACCTTGTATATTTTGATGAATCATTGAAATAGATGAAATATCATTCAATTTTTGGCCAGAAATACCTTTTTTTATATTGGGAGAAATGTATATATTTCTGTTTTCAAAGAATTAGTGTTAGTGTCACTACTAACGTCTGGTTATAAAGAATAAGTTATACTCTATAACTGGGTCAAAGTAGAGTATTAAGGTTTAAAGGAGAGTATTACTTACTGATCGTTTTAAATATACTTTTAGCTAAGCAGAAATAATAATGAGATAAATAACGTGCTCTCATTCATTCCAAAGTCCATTACCCCTCCCGCGAGATGGCAGCACTGTTAAATTAACGCTCCACGACACAAAAGTAGCGTCTCGAGACGTCGCCACTCGTCGAGCCGTCTGTCTGTCCGTCGAAGCCATTAGCGCGCTGTATTCAAATTTCATCTCCGCTGTGAGTGAGGCCGGGCAGGGCCGGCGGCACGGCGCTGGATCTGACAATTATACACAACACGCCTCCACGCTCCGCCTGCGACTTGTTTTTTTTTTTTAATTCTTAACTATAGCAACAAGATTGTGCTTATACTTCCGTGCACCATTACCTTTACCATTATCACCAATGGTTTTTTTATAATTTAATAAGTATGTTTAATTACTGGTGGACGTCCGCAGCGTCGCTCGCATGGAATTAGACATAACAATAATTTCGTTTACACCTAAGTAATATTATATAGCCTATTTCACTAAGTGAAGATGCAGCTTTCTAATGGTGAAAGAATAAAAGAAGAAAAGAAATCGGTCTTGTAGTTTTAATGTGAAAACATTACAAACACATCTTTACTCTTTATACTATGAAAGTATAGATTCCAGTATACATACATAATCATAACAAACGATTTCATTTCATTTCTTATTTATATGCTTTGAATACATCTTACAATGTCTTATATATTAATTTAGGGTATGGTATTTAGCTATATCTTACTAATAGCAGGCAAATATTAGACATTATAATTGAAACTATCCACTTACATATCAATTTACAATGATACAATAATAAATACTAAATTAAAAGAGAATGTCAAGTATCATAATTAAATTGATTAATTAGTAATACTCTCCTTTAACGGCAAGCGTTTACGACATTGTCTTCTAATTAAGCAAAGGTTAACATGGTAACAAATAGTTAACATACAGATAATTTAAAGTTTAAACCACGGATCAAGATTCAGTGTCGCCGTCCTCAGACCGTTTAGCGGTGTCGCAACCTTAATTAAAACATCGAGCGTTACATTCAAAACGCAGGTACAGTGGAGGACAGTAATGTCGCCGCTTAATGAACTGCCTTGCGGGATGCAGAAAGGACGCCATTTTGTGGGATGCCCACTTGTCGTGTCATTAAGAACGGGCCTTAATATCGGCCGGTATTTTTTTTTAAGTTTCTTTTCCTTACATTTTTGAGTTGTTCCTTTTCACCTTTTTTATTTCCGTAAATTTAAGTAAATCTACTGTTACACTGTTTTGAGTAAGGTTGTCGATAGTTAACCAGAATTACTGTAGGTACTGGGAGAGCGTTGCTCTAGACTCTACGCCTATTGCATGGGAGAGCGTTGCTCTAGACTCTACGCCTATTGCATGGGAGAGCGTTGCTCTAGACTCTAGAGACCGATGGCTTGGAGTGGCGACCACAAACCGACCCCGTCGTTTCATAACTCGGTCGATCTCATACAAAGCTTAATCGCTACAAAGCAATGAGTACATGAAAAAGTTGGCTCGGAACAAGGAGGCGTTTCCAGGGACACTTACCATGAAACGACATTACTTCCACTTGGCACCGGATCGGGCGAGCGGCGGCGCTTGGCAAGCCCGGGACTTTATTAAATTTGTACTGCAATACCCATTATCACTGGCCAGTAAGAACTGCTCGGATAAGCCGGGATTTGTTCCTCTTCCCAAGCTATTGTATTCAGATGTTCTAGTGGAGACTGTTACGACACTGTGGTTCACTTTATTTGAATTGTTTTTGTGACCGCCTTGTTGATTTGTTGCCAGCGTGATGGTGAGCTTGAGATCCTGGATTCGAGTCCTGGTATTTCCTCTTCCATAGTCACAGCTAAGGGAGATCTAGAACATACTCTTCCAAGTTCGCTTATTCATATAAACAACACTCCTTGGTTTTTAGTCAAATTACGTTAGATCTATTTTATTTAATTATCACGGAACTCCACCGATTACCCTTAATCCCCGCCTATTAATTTATTAAATACAAAGACTTTAGAACCTCCTTCTTGTTTTAATCGGTTATAAAATCACTTGAATATAACCTTATAAATAATGAATCTCTGAATTGAACCTTATAAATAATGTCACTGATAATTTTGATCTGACGCGTACCTACCTCATATACTCGTATGTTAAGACTCACAGCTGAGATGAAGGCTGGGATAGATGCATATCAGATACGTGTGCTTACTCGCAGCAATGAACAGAGTTAGTCGGAGCTGGAGGCGGTGCGACCAAGCAATCAGTGCTGAACTATATACGGCTGGAATATGGAAATATCTGGAAATACTTGAATACCTACTCAGAACACCGATTAATGTACCTACGAGAAAGTACCTACTAACCCACCAATCCGCATTGGAGCTGTAGAGTATGCTGCCTGCTGATTTGTCTTTGGGGAGACCCGTACCCAGCAGTGGGACGTCTATGGATTGGATCTTAGCAGGTGTATATAACACAGGAAATTAATGGTTTGCCAATCCGCACTTAGCTAGCGTCATGGGTAGCCAGTCCCATTACGTGCGTAGACTACTGCCCGGCAGTAGGACACGAAAATCTTTGTTGTGATGGAATAAATATGGTGACATAATAAAAACAATTTCTTATTGAATTCAAATTCAAATTCAAATAATTTATTTCGCTATGAGGTGATTACACACGCTTAACGAAAGTCTAGGTAACTACAAACTACTTAAAGAGATATAATGCTATTCTAAACTGATTAATATAAAGCAAAGGATGAGCTATTTATCCTTAAATGAATAGCTAATCCTACACAGGTGCCTAACCTGCTAAATTGAGTTCCTTCAGTAGTTTATTCTAATGTTTTCCGTTTAACTATTACTTAAAAATATATTATAGGTATGCAAGGTTGCATGTAGGTGTATATTTATACACCACATAGATAGCTGGATAGCTCGAAACTCGAAAACCCACCGGTGTTGATGTTGCCTGACTTGGCTTCGCCTCCGGCCGTGATACTAAATACATCGACAATCTGTACCAAGCTGCCATCTCGTATTGCATGTCTCATATTGCATGGCACGGGTGTATTCTCACACTTAACAAGGCCTTCCACCACGCTGCTCCAGTACGGAGTGGTTGAAGCATTGACCAGTCCGACTGTCGGGAGTTTTAACATTTCCGACATCCACACATTTCTAAAATAAAACACCAGACCGAATTGCTTTAAAAATAATTAATACACGACAGGAAACTGGTACGCCGACAGAACCTCGCTTCGTGCTTGTTACAACACTGAAATCAATGGCAGCTAAGTAGAAACGGACATCTAGAAAATAATAATTTTACAGGAGAGCAATTTTACAAGAGAGCAGATTTAGTAAAAAAATATTGGTCACTTTGAGAGATGTGTGGATTAACATGAAAATAACCTTTATGAATTGTGTACCAGGTTTTAATGTAGATGTCTATTTTAGCTCTGAAAAATCTTTAACGTAGACGAAGACATCTGCCTGATACCCGTTTATTCGTTGTGAAATGTGATAAAAAGGCGTACATTTCATTTAAAATATCTTATTAACTCCGATAATAATCTCCAGTAATATATGACGACAGAATTTTAATACAGACATGTCGATAGGGTTGATCTAAGCTTATTTTTGTAAAAAGAAAACATTTTCGCAAAAATTTAGATCTCAGTTTCTACTTTGTTGCCATCGAAATGTGTTATAAATCTAAAATCAACGCTCAAGTGTAACTGTGATAAAGTTTATTCAGAGCATCAGAACAGATGTATGTTCAAGTTCAAGTTCCCGCTGAGGGAGGTGAGCGCTACCGGCGAGTGCCCGGGGCACAGCATCTCGCGTTGTTCTGCAAACTAGCTGTTGCAACTTCATTATTGCCTACGCTTTATTTCATTACTAAGCTATTTATAAAAATAATGAATGTAAGAGTTATATTGTTTAAAACCCTCACGAAAAAGAGGGTTGTGATATATTTCACGTGGCTTTTGTCTGCATATCTATGTGTTTGTATGTCATCATAGCTCTCTAACAGATGAAACGATTTCATTTCATTTTTTTTAATTAAAAAGTCCGTTGATCGAGACTATTCTAAGCTATGGTTTTGTATCACGACCAATAACAAATTTTTTAACTTTTAGAAACATAAGGAAGAACTCTCAGCTATAACCTTATACATATATATATTTACCTCCGTCCAAAGGCTGAGAGAATGATTTAGCATTAAGTCCGCCTTAGTACGATTGTAAGATTGTACATTAAGATTTGATATAAATAAATATTTTCGCATAAGAGGTAGCACAAACAAACCTAGAAATACAACAATAGTATAACAATTACAGTCAAATAAATAGCGAAGAGGTATCCCTCGCGGCGTGGCACGCGTTGCACACTCCGCTCGCAATTATGACGTGATTAAGACGAATCTAGATTGCTTTTTAAATGCATTAATTTGTTTTCTCTGTTCTCTTCGAGAGCAAAGTTTGCGTTAGCCCCGGGGCTAGGGCGGGATTCGGGGCGACTGTGCCTCATAAGCGGTGACAGCCCAGTGGCTATCGAACTCGCCTCTCACTCGAGCGTCCGGGCTCAAATTCAAGCGGTAGGCACAGATCACAATTGTAAGTTATGTGCGGTTTAAGAAATTAAATGACACCCGTTGTTTTTATTTTATAATATAGACGTTGACCATTGGAAGGTTAATGGATAGTAGCATAGTCTCTTCGATTCTTAATTGCGGCAGCAACTAGGGCTGCTGCGAGATAAAATGTAGTTTACGATGTAGTCAAGCTCGCAGATAAGTTTGTTAAGCCTTATCGGAGAACACCCGAATGTATCGTGTTTCAGTGTGTGTAGGATTCCGTATCTTGTGTAAGCTCTTGAGAAGCACTAAACTGAACTAAATAATCTATTCAAGTATAAATATTATTATTATAATAAAACTCTTACCGACCGACTTGGAACGATCCCTTTACTAACGACTACTCTCTGGACCATTACTAACAACACCAACTCTACACTCCTCATATCAACTATCGCACTGTCCCAGTCCCTATTTGTCTTGTTCTAAGTCGGTCGCAGTTATCACGGGCGGCAGCAGACGGGTGGTGCTGCAAGCTCGTTTGCTATCCTATATCCCAAAAAAATTTGTCCTTACTCATCTAATTAACTAATCAACTTGATTTTGTTATACGTATTTCACAAAAGGAGATATCAGGCACCCCAGTGTAGTCCATAAAACCCAGTTCAAAACTAGGTTCAGACTGAGTTGCGAGCCGCGTGGCGCTCGTATTATTTGATCGCGTTGTAAAAGTTCCGAACCGGCCGCTGTTTAAAACTTTGCGGTCGTGAATGGCGCCCGGCCTCGGCTTTGAAGCGGGAAATATGTTAAGCGCTCGCATTTTTGTCCGGAGACTAGCGAACGAGCATTCTGTACTTTACGTTAATGTAGCGTCAAGCAATCGCTAAAATTACTATTCTAAATTAATTTTCTTTTTGGTTGTAAGTCTACGGAAAATAATGAACGCTTCGGTGTCATACACCGAGCGACCCGTATTCAGATATATAAACAATGTAATACATTCAATTACTAAGTTGATAAGATGGCGCTGTTTTACAATAGGATAGAGCCGGCTCAAGATCGATCTTGGAGACGCATCATCGTCCTTATCTGAGTTTCATTTAAGCTGGGTCCAGATTATGTATCATTCGCCCGATCCGATCTCCGTATCCGTATTGCCGTATCTCATACCAAGCTGCGTATCTAGTCGTGGACCCCGTATCAATGCAGCGTATCGCACGCGTACGCCATACTATTATTGCGTATCGATATCTCCTTTGATGCTCGGACAAAAACCGACACGAAGAAAATGATAGGAAGGCGCTAAGTTGAAATTATTGTAACAGAATGTTACAGTTCAAATTTCAATACATTATTACGCATTATTGTAAATGTTGAATTTGTTATTTATTGTATTATTGTAAATAAATTAAAGGCATTGCCTTAAATACGTTAAGACGATGAAAGGTTTTACCACACTCTACGCTTCAGCGGTATTTAAACACTTCATTATTAAATATTATTCAACGCTTATCCAATAGGTATTCATTAATTATTAATTACGTTCTCTACGAATAACACGGTTCAAATGTAATTCTTGCTTCGAATACTGAATAGAGATGAGATTATGGATTGTGTGATAAAGATTTGCTTGCCAAGCAACAAATGGTAAACATTTTATAAAGAACTCAATACATATTTACTATTAATTAATTATTACATTAACCTTAGCAGTCTCAATCGCGGTACAAATACTGCCAGATTTTAATGCTGTCTTTATGAAAAAAAAAAAAAAAATTACGTTACTTAACAACATTGTGATGTATGAATAAACAGTTATCTGTGGTGTTGTAAAGATAGCAGTTATTTAGTAATTTATCCAGGTAATTGAAAAGTTGAAAGCGTAAGCGTTCGCTGGAATATCATTTTAAGTAACGTACATTTGGAGACAGCGGTGGCAGCCCAGCGGCAGTGGCGCTCGCGTGGTGGGGTATGGGTTCAAATCATTTAAGAAATTCAATGTCACCTGCTCTATCGGTGGAAAGCTCTGCGAGGAAATTCACTCTCCTTGATGCTCTCGACTGCTTTGGAGTCTGCCAACCCGCATTGGACCAGCGTGCATTAGTTAAAAAGTTCACTCAATAATTTCTAACCCAATTTTCTTGTTTGAGTATAGGCAACATTATTTAACTTTTATATTTCATAGGCATTTTCGCTGTTCTTTGTCCGTCGAAATCACTATCGTTTTGGATTAGAAGCGACACAAATTTTGTGCTTAGTTTTTGGCAAGTTAAAACCTCTTTTCAAAGGCAATTCATGTGCACTCACCTTAAGAGTTCAATTTGGAAAATCGAGAGCCGATGGCCTAATAACGAGGCTCTCGATAGAACAAGAACTAACGGCAATTTGGAAAAATATAGTGGAGAGGGAAGAGATAGCAGTATTTTAAGTTGGGGATAAAATGCAGTCCCTGTAGCTCGGGACCAGAATAGTGCTACGGTAGCCCTGCCTGTCGTAAAAGGCGACTAAAAGGGGACTTCTGGGGTTGCGGAAGAGGGGGAGCTCGAATCGTCCATCTAGTGGCCCCGGGAAAGACGACGCTGTTTGTGGCTGCACAGCGTTGTGTAAACCGGGAAGAGCCCGTCTTGGAGCGTTTCTACAAGAGATCCCGGAGCCGTCCTGTAGCGCCGGAGTAGGCCACCGAGTGGGTTTTAGTGGGTGAAAGGCCCACATAACCCGGCGTCACTCCCACGACGTCCAGGTACCTTTTCAAGTTTTCCCACTCGTTAAAAAAAAAGGGGACAAAATGCAATTTTTTTTTCTAAAGTTTCTAAATTTTTCGAAATCCTATATCGCGATAGCATAGTAGCAGGTGACATAGCATAGTAGTGTGGCTGCCGGTCCTGACTGTACTCATAATAATATTGAGTACAGTCAGGACCGGATTATAGCCAAGACTTTTCGAGATCTGTAACAGGCCGCTGATGCTTTATTTCCCAGATATTTTTTATATATTCATAGTATATTATAGTATAGTATCTAAAGCATGGATATTTTATGTATCTACAACAATACTTACTTAAAACGAGAACCAATGCAGCACCTCCCAGCCGCTGCTATGACAATTGTGACAAATTTTGAAAAGGTCTAGAAAAGAGGAGGATCCAAATTAAAAAATAATCAAGTACCTATGTTTGTTAGTTCATATGCGTGTTGTACCAACGAGCAGAGTCTAAGTGACAATGATTAGTCCTGTTTGCTGAAGTGAATCAGGCGGAAGTCTTCAGAAGTTGCTGTCAATGTTAAATTAAAAAAAAAAACATTTTCCATTTTATTGCTATTGAGTTCTCTCAATTCATTTCCATAAAACTCCATAAAATACTCACTTCCCGCATCAAACTTTAAAACATCCAAGACCGTCTGCAGCTCTTTAATAATCCATCGCTGCGGTGATGCAGAAAAATCGCTTAAGCGTTTTTGCGTGCTTGAATATTTAAACATGGCCGCTCCGGTCCGGACCGGGCGGACCGGGCGGACCGGGCGGGCCGGGAGGGCTAATTGAATAAACGTGTCGGATTGCGGATAATCTGTAGCCGTGACGGAACCGATTGTTCCGATTTCAAATTCATTCGACGATGGTTTATTTTTTTGTTTTTAAAGATTTTAGGTAAGGTGATTTGCGTGTAAGCGGAATTCACCTTCGCGTCGAGTTTAACGTTCGGTTTTCGATATGGATAGATTTCATTTAAATACCATATTTTTTAATGTTAAGTAATCGTATAACGACCGGGAGCAACAATGTTTGTAGTGGCAACCACCCACCTGTGACCCATCCAGGTTCAAGTTCTTTAAGTTATTAATGAAGTTATATAACTATTACAATGGATATAGACTCACAAATAATTGAGTACATACTTAATATCAAAAGTTTTGTAATTAGTCGTCTGTAGTCCCTGGCGTCTGAAAATATTAGCGTTCTCAAGTCAAGCTTTAGATAAGCAATATTGCTCCTCTATGAATTTATTAAAACTTTCAAGACCAGATTCTTGATTAAAGAGCAAATTACATTACAAAATATTTCCATTTACTCATCCATCAGAATTTCTGCTGGTTCCAAATTCAAATGTGACATCTTCCAGTATGTTTGTAGAAGGGATAGATGAACTCGTGTACGTTCGATTTTTATAAATACTGTTCTATTATTTTCGAGAATATTCTAAGTGAACGAAAGTGTGAAATAGTGTGATTAGTGTTGTGAGAAGTGTATAGTGCAGTTAAACAGTTTTGTACGCTATGGGATTATGCCAGTACAAGAGGGAGGGGGAACAAAGTGACCTGGAAGTGAGTAAAATTACTGGCTTTATATTACAAACCGTAGTGCAACGTAACATTATTATTCGTTCCTACTTGTGTAGTCCATATATATAAAAGGAGAAGCTGACTGACTGACTGACTGACTGACTGATTAACTGACTGACTGACATATCAACGCAGGGCCTAAACTATAAGGGTAAGAAAGTTGAAATTTTGCACAGGGGTTCCTTTTATAACGTAGGGGAGCACTAAGAAAGGATTTTTGAAAATTCATCCCCTAAGGGGGTAAAACGGGGGTGCAAAATTAGTATGAAACTTTGCCGTTTTCGAAGTCAAGTGGGCAACCCGAACGCGGGCAGACGTCGTTAATGGGTCTAATTCTACGCGAGGGCGTCCTGGGGCGTACTGGGGGCGTCCACTAGTAAATCAATAAAAATAAAAATCTCCTCAGTCAACAATTTCATTACAAGTACTTATAACAGGGAAGAGAGGATTTAACAAGGATATAATTAAGTGCGAAAATACGCCTCAGGTTTCACTTCAGCCACAGCTTCAGCTTAGGTATTCAGGTCAAAAATTCTGCTCATTACTTCAACTTTGTATTAACAGTTGTAGGAAGACTGAGCCTCGGAGCTATTCAAACAATTATCGAGGCATCTCGAACTCGCCAGCGAGTATTAACAGCCTTAATGAAGAGATTACAGCCTGCGCGATAGATTCCACAAATACTTGCCTGCCATTGTTTCTTAGTAATTAGTAGCTTGTTGTCTGATTATTAATTAATTAGAATTATTTAGATAACTTTTGTACAGCAGTACAATATCCTATGAATTGTTTGCTCTTCGAATGGATATCCTATCTTTTTTTCTGAATGAGGTTCGGATAAGAATAATATAATTTTTCCATACGGGAAGAATATCATCTAAGCATATTGACTGCAAATATTTTCACTCCAAAATATAAAACAGCAAATAGCAAAGTAGAATATATAGGGAATATGGAAAATCTTGCGTCTTATAACAGAACTGTGAGTCAAACGCAAAGGGGATCCATTCCTGGATCTCGTGTCGGCGGAAGATGGAATTAACCCGCGATATAATATCATTTGCTTGGGAGAAACAAATAAAACGGGAAAGAAAGCCATCGTCGCGAACGCGAGGGGGTGAGAGATGCGGCGGTACAGATGATGGGATATAGCGGGCTAGGGAAAAAAAGGAGAATTTTTTAGCCTTAAAAACAACCTGATGGTAAGAGGTCATCATCATCATCACAACCCTTTCTTTGTCCTACTGTTGGGCACGGGTCTCCTCTCAGAGTGGGAGGGATTAGGCCTTAGTCCACCACGCTGGCCAAGTGCGGATTGATAGACTTCACATGCCTTGGAGAACATTATGATGTATTCTCAGGCATGCAGTTTTTCTCACGATGTGTCCTTCACCGTTATAGCTAGTGACATTTAATTTCTTAAATCGCACATAACTTAGAAAAGTCATTGGTGCGTGCCGCTGGGGTTTGAACCCGGACCGCTCGAGTGAGAGGCGAGTTCGATAGCCACTGGGCTGTCACTGCTCAAGGACGGTAAGAGGTCACCGGTCAATATGTCCCTGGCCTAAAGACAAAATGGAAAAAAAGGAATCAAAAATTGTTTATTGAAACTAGGAAATTATTCATACGGCTAGAGTCAATGTCAGTGAACTTAGCATATCATGTCCCAGCATATCATGAATAAAAGTGAGTTCTGTTCGCATGCAGATTAGTTCTATAGTTCCTGATACTTTTTAAGAATAGTTCAATCGATTTTGCCTAAAAAAACATCGATTAAAAAAATGATTTGCTAACTTCCCGTGGCAAATCATTTTCTCGTAGGACAGATAAAAATGATAGTACTCATTGCACGAAGTTAAGTTCTATAGTTCCTGATACTTTTTAGCGATAGTTCTGTCAATTGAACCGAAAAAAAAAATGTATAAGAATAGAAATAGTAAGAGTTAAAATTACGAAAAAATACTCTTAAAAATAATATTAAGCACCCTTAGACGCTGGAACTATTCGCTGTTCAAAGAACACGCAGTAGAACTATCATTTAGAACACAGAACATGCCCTGAACTATCCATCGAAAGCCAGCATATCATGGAATTGGAGTCAAAATTAAATCAAAATTACGAAAATCTCTCTTAAAAATAATATTAAGCGCACATAGACGCTGGAACTATTCGCTTTATAAAGAATGCGTAGTAGAACTATCATTTAGAAAACAGAACATGACCAGAACTAACCTTCGAAAGCCAGCATATCATGGTAGAAGAGTTAAAATTAAATCAAAATTACGAAAATCTCTCTTAAAAATAATATTAAGCACCCTTAGACGCTGGAACTATTCGCTTTTCAAAGATTACGCAGTAGAACTATCATTTAGAACACAGAACATGACCAGAACTATCCATCTAAAGCCAGCATATCATGGCAGTAGAGTCAAAATTAAATCAAAATTACGAAAATCTCTCTTAAAAATAATATTAAGCAGCCTTAGACGCTGGAACTATTCGCTTTTCAAAGAATACGCAGTAGAACTATCATGTAGAACACAGAACATGCCCAGAACTAACCTTCGAAAGCCAGCATATCATGGCAGAAGAGTTAAAATTAAATCAAAATTACGAAAATCTCTCTTAAAAATAATATTAAGCAGCCGTAGACGCTGGAACTATTCGCTTTTAAAAGGATACGCAGTAGAACTATCATTTAGAATACAGAACATGCCCAGAACTATCCATCGAAGGCCAGCATATCATGGCAGTAGAGTCAAAATTAAATCAAAATTACGAAAATCTCTCTTAAAAATAATATTAAGCAGCCGTAGACGCTGGAACTATTCGATTTTAAAAGGATACGCAGTAGAACTATCATGTAGAATACAGAATATGCCCAGAACTAACCTTCGAAAGCCAGCATATCATGGTCGTAGAGTTAAAATTAAATCAAAATTACGAAAATATCTCTTAAAAATAATATTAAGCACCCTTAGACGCTGGAACTATTCGCTTTTCAAAGAATACGCAGTAGAACTATCATTTAGAACACAGAACATGCCCAGAACTATCCATCAAAAGCCAGCATATCATGGCAGTAGAGTCAAAATAAAATCAAAATTACGAAAATCTCTCTTAAAAATAATATTAAGCAGCCGTAGACGCTGGAACTATTCGCTTTTAAAAGGATACGCAGTAGAACTATCATTTAGAATACAGAAAATGCCCAGAACTAACCTTCGAAAGCCAGCATATCATGGCAGAAGAGTTAAAATTAAATCAAAATTACGAAAATCTCTCTTAAAAATAATATCAAGCAGCCGTAGACGCTGGAACTATTCGATTTTAAAAGGATACGCAGTAGAACTATCATGTAGATTACAGAATATGCCCAGAACTAACCTTCGAAAGCCAGCATATCATGGTCGTAGAGTTAAAATTAAATCAAAATTACGAAAATATCTCTTAAAAATAATATTAAGCACCCTTAGACGCTGGAACTATTCGCTTTTCAAAGAATACGCAGTAGAACTATCATTTAGAACACAGAACATGCCCAGAACTATCCATCAAAAGCCAGCATATCATGGCAGTAGAGTCAAAATAAAATCAAAATTACGAAAATCTCTCTTAAAAATAATATTAAGCAGCCGTAGACGCTGGAACTATTCGCTTTTAAAAGGATACGCAGTAGAACTATCATTTAGAATACAGAACATGCCCAGAACTATCCATCGAAGGCCAGCATATCATGGCAGTAGAGTCAAAATTAAATCAAAATTACGAAAATCTCTCTTAAAAATAATATTAAGCAGCCGTAGACGCTGGAACTATTCGATTTTAAAAGGATACGCAGTAGAACTATCATGTAGAACACAGAATATGCCCAGAACTAACCTTCGAAAGCCAGCATATCATGGTCGTAGAGTTAAAATTAAATCAAAATTACGAAAATATCTCTTAAAAATAATATTAAGCACCCTTGGACGCTGGAACTATTCACTTTTCAAAGAATACGCAGTAGAACTATAATTTAGAACACAGAACATGCCCAGAACTATCCATCAAAAGCCAGCATATCATGGCAGTAGAGTCAAAATAAAATCAAAATTACGAAAATCTCTCTTAAAAATAATATTAAGCAGCCGTAAACGCTGGAACTATTCGCTTTTAAAAGGATACGCAGTAGAACTATCATTAAGAACACAGAACATGACCAGAACTAACCTTCGAAAGCCAGCATATCATGGCAGAAGAGTTAAAATTAAATCAAAATTACGAAAATATCTCTTAAAAATAATATTAAGCACCCTTAGACGCTGGAACTATTCGCTTTTCAAAGAATACGCAGTAGAACTATCATTTAGAACACAGAACATGCCCAGAACTATCCATCAAAAGCCAGCATATCATGGCAGTAGAGTCAAAATAAAATCAAAATTACAAAAATCTCTCTTAAAAATAATATTAAGCAGCCGTAGACGCTGGAACTATTCGCTTTTAAAAGGATACGCAGTAGAACTATCATTTAGAATACAGAACATGCCCAGAACTATCCATCGAAGGCCAGCATATCATGGCAGTAGAGTCAAAATTAAATCAAAATTACGAAAATCTCTCTTAAAAATAATATTAAGCAGCCGTAGACGCTGGAACTATTCGATTTTAAAAGGATACGCAGTAGAACTATCATGTAGAACACAGAATATGCCCAGAACTAACCTTCGAAAGCCAGCATATCATGGTCGTAGAGTTAAAATTAAATCAAAATTACGAAAATATCTCTTAAAAATAATATTAAGCACCCTTGGACGCTGGAACTATTCACTTTTCAAAGAATACGCAGTAGAACTATAATTTAGAACACAGAACATGCCCAGAACTATCCATTAAAAGCCAGCATATCATGGCAGTAGAGTCAAAATAAAATCAAAATTACGAAAATCTCTCTTAAAAATAATATTAAGCAGCCGTAAACGCTGGAACTATTCGCTTTTAAAAGGATACGCAGTAGAACTATCATTTAGAACACAGAACATGCCCAGAACTAACCTTCGAAAGCCAGCATATCATGGCAGAAGAGTTAAAATTAAATCAAAATTACGAAAATCTCTCTTAAAAATAATATCAAGCAGCCGTAGACGCTGGAACTATTCGATTTTAAAAGGATACGCAGTAGAACTATCATGTAGAACACAGAATATGCCCAGAACTAACCTTCGAAAGCCAGCATATCATGGTCGTAGAGTTAAAATTAAATCAAAATTACGAAAATATCTCTTAAAAATAATATTAAGCAGCCGTAGACGCTGGAACTATTCGATTTTAAAAGGATACGCAGTAGAACTATCATGTAGAACACAGAATATGCCCAGAACTAACCATCGAAAGCCAGCATATCATGGTCGTAGAGTTAAAATTAAATCAAAATTACGAAAATATCTCTTAAAAAATAATATTAAGCAGCCGTAGACGCTGGAACTATTCGATTTTAAAAGGATACGCAGTAGAACTATCATGTAGAACACAGAATATGCCCAGAACTAACCTTCGAAAGCCAGCATATCATGGTCGTAGAGTTAAAATTAAATCAAAATTACGAAAATATCTCTTAAAAATAATATTAAGCACCCTTAGACGCTGGAACTATTCACTTTTCAAAGAATACGCGGTAGAACTATCATTTAGAACACAGAACATGCCCAGAACTATCCATCAAAAGCCAGCATATCATGGCAGTAGAGTCAAAATAAAATCAAAATTACGAAAATCTCTTAAAAATAATATTAAGCAGCCGTAAACGCTGGAACTATTCGCTTTTAAAAGGATACGCAGTAGAACTATCATTTAGAACATAGAACATGCCCAGAACTAACCTTCGAAAGCCAGCATATCATGGCAGAAGAGTTAAAATTAAATCAAAATTACGAAAATCTCTCTTAAAAATAATATCAAGCAGCCGTAGACGCTGGAACTATTCGATTTTAAAAGAATACGCAGTAGAACTATCATGTAGAACACAGAATATGCCCAGAACTAACCTTCGAAAGCCAGCATATCATGGTCGTAGAGTTAAAATTAAATCAAAATTACGAAAATATCTCTTAAAAATAATATTAAGCAGCTGTAGACGCTGGAACTATTCGCTTTTAAAAGGATACGCAGTAGAACTATCATTTAGAACACAGAACATGCCCAGAACTAACCTTCGAAAGCCAGCATATCATGGCAGAAGAGTTAAAATTAAATCAGAATTACGAAAATCTCTCTTAAAAATAATATTAAGCAGCCGTAGACGCTGGAACTATTCGATTTTAAAAGGATACGCAGTAGAAATATCATTTAGAATACAGAACATGACCAGAACTAACCTTCGAAAGCCAGCATATCATGGTAGAAGAGTTAAAATTAAATCAAAATAACGAAAATCTCTCTTAAAAATAATATTAAGCACCCTTAGACGCTGGAACTATTCGCTTTTCAAAGACTACGCAGTAGAACTATCATTAAGAACACAGAACATGCCTAGAACTATCCATCGAAAGCCAGCATATCATGGCAGTAGAGTCAAAATAAAATCAAAATTACGAAAATCTCTCTTAAAAATAATATTAAGCACCCTTAGACGCTGGAACTATTCGCTTTTCAAAGAATACGCAGTAGAACTATCATTTAGAACACAGAACATGCCCAGAACTATCCATCAAAAGCTAGCATATCATGGCAGTAGAGTCAAAATAAAATCAAAATTATGAAAATCTCTCTTAAAAATAATATTAAGCAGCCGTAGACGCTGGAACTATTCGCTTTTAAAAGGATACGCAGTAGAACTATCATTTAGAACACAGAACATGCCCAGAACAAACCTTCGAAAGCCAGCATATCATGGCAGAAGAGTTAAAATTAAATCAAAATTACGAAAATCTCTCTTAAAAATAATATTAAGCAGCCGTAGACACTGGAACCATTCGATTTTAAAAGGATACGCAGTAGAACTATCATTTAGAATACAGAACATGACCAGAACTAACCTTCGAAAGCCAGCATATCATGGCAGAAGAGTTAAAATTAAATCAAAATTACGAAAATCTCTCTTAAAAATAATATTAAGCAGCCGTAGACGCTGGAACTATTCGCTTTCAAAAGGATACGCAGTAGAACTATCATTTAGAATACAGAACATGCCCAGAACTATCCATCGAAAGCCAGCATATCATGGCAGTAGAGTCAAAATTAAATCAAAATTACGAAAATCTCTCTTAAAAATAATATTAAGCAGCCGTAGACGCTGGAACTATTCGATTTTAAAAGGATATGCAGTAGAACTATCATTTAGAACACAGAACATGCCTAGAACTAACCTTCGAAAGCCAGCATATCATGGCAGAAGAGTTAAAATTAAATCAAAATTACGCAAATCTCTCTTAAAAATAATATTAACCAGCCGTAGACACTGGAACTATTCGATTTTAAAAGGATACGCAGTAGAACTATCATGTAGAACACAGAACATGCCCAGAACTAACCTTCGAAAGCCAGCATATCATGGCAGAAGAGTTAAAATTAAATCAAAATTACGAAAATCTCTCTTAAAAATAATATTAACCAGCCGTAGACACTAGAACTATTCGATTTTAAAAGGATACGCAGTAGAACTATCATGTAGAACACAGAACATGCCCAGAACTAACCTTCGAAAGCCAGCATATCATGGCAGAAGAGTTAAAATTAAATCAAAATTACGCAAATCTCTCTTAAAAATAATATTAACCAGCCGTAGACACTGGAACTATTCGCTTTTAAAAGGATACGCAGTAGAACTATCATTTAGAATACAGAACATGCCCAGAACTATCCATCGAAAGCCAGCATATCATGGCAGTAGAGTCAAAATTAAATCAAAATTACGAAAATCTCTCTTAAAAATAATATTAAGCGCACATAGACGCTGGAACTATTCGCTTTATAAAGAATGCGTAGTAGAACTATCATTTAGAATACAGAACATGACCAGAACTAACCTTCGAAAGCCAGCATATCATGGTAGAAGAGTTAAAATTAAATCAAAATTACGAAAATCTCTCTTAAAAATAATATTAAGCACCCTTAGACGCTGGAACTATTCGCTTTTCAAAGACTACGCAGTAGAACTATCATTTAGAACACAGAACATGACCAGAACTATCCATCTAAAGCCAGCATATCATGGCAGTAGAGTCAAAATTAAATCAAAATTACGAAAATCTCTCTTAAAAATAATATTAAGCAGCCGTAGACGCTGGAACTATTCGATTTTAAAAGGATACGCAGTAGAACTATCATTTAGAATACAGAACATGACCAGAACTAACCTTCGAAAGCCAGCATATCATGGTAGAAGAGTTAAAATTAAATCAAAATTCCGAAAATCTCTCTTAAAAATAATATTAAGCACCCTTAGACGCTGGAACTATTCGCTTTTCAAAGACTACGCAGTAGAACTATCATTAAGAACACAGAACATGACCAGAACTATCCATCTAAAGCCAGCATATCATGGCAGTAGAGTCAAAATTAAATCAAAATTACGAAAATCTCTCTTAAAAATAATATTAAGCACCCTTAGACGCTGGAACTATTCGCTTTTCAAAGAATACGCAGTAGAACTATCATTTAGAACACAGAACATGCCCAGAACTATCCATCAAAAGCCAGCATATCATGGCAGTAGAGTCAAAATAAAATCAAAATTATGAAAATCTCTCTTAAAAATAATATTAAGCACCCTTAGACGCTGGAACTATTCGCTTTTCAAAGAATACGCAGTAGAACTATCATTTAGAACACAGAACATGCCCAGAACTATCCATCAAAAGCTAGCATATCATGGCAGTAGAGTCAAAATAAAATCAAAATTATGAAAATCTCTCTTAAAAATAATATTAAGCAGCCGAAGACGCTGGAACTATTCGCTTTTAAAAGGATACGCAGTAGAACTATCATTTAGAACACAGAACATGCCCAGAACAAACCTTCGAAAGCCAGCATATCATGGCAGAAGAGTTAAAATTAAATCAAAATTACGAAAATCTCTCTTAAAAATAATATTAAGCAGCCGTATACACTGGAACCTTTCGATTTTAAAAGGATACGCAGTAGAACTATCATGTAGAACACAGAACATGCCCAGAACTAACCTTCGAAAGCCAGCATATCATGGCAGAAGAGTTAAAATTAAATCAAAATTACGAAAATCTCTCTTAAAAATAATATTAAGCAGCCGTAGACGCTGGAACTATTCGCTTTCAAAAGGATACGCAGTAGAACTATCATTTAGAATACAGAACATGCCCAGAACTATCCATCGAAAGCCAGCATATCATGGCAGTAGAGTCAAAATTAAATCAAAATTACGAAAATCTCTCTTAAAAATAATATTAAGCAGCCGTAGACGCTGGAACTATTCGATTTTAAAAGGATACGCAGTAGAACTATCATTTAGAACACAGAACATGCCCAGAACTAACCTTCGAAAGCCAGCATATCATGGCAGAAGAGTTAAAATTAAATCAAAATTACGCGAATCTCTCTTAAAAATAATATTAACCAGCCGTAGACACTGGAACTATTCGATTTTAAAAGGATACGCAGTAGAACTATCATGTAGAATACAGAACATGCCCAGAACTAACCTTCGAAAGCCAGCATATCATGGCAGAAGAGTTAAAATTAAATCAAAATTACGAAAATCTCTCTTAAAAATAATATTAAGCACCCTTAGACGCTGGAACTATTCGCTTTTCAAAGACTACGCAGTAGAACTATCATTTAGAACACAGAACATGACCAGAACTATCCATCTAAAGCCAGCATATCATGGCAGTAGAGTCAAAATTAAATCAAAATTACGAAAATCTCTCTTAAAAATAATATTAAGCAGCCGTAGACGCTGGAACTATTCGATTTTAAAAGGATACGCAGTAGAACTATCATTTAGAATACAGAACATGACCAGAACTAACCTTCGAAAGCCAGCATATCATGGTAGAAGAGTTAAAATTAAATCAAAATTCCGAAAATCTCTCTTAAAAATAATATTAAGCACCCTTAGACGCTGGAACTATTCGCTTTTCAAAGACTACGCAGTAGAACTATCATTAAGAACACAGAACATGACCAGAACTATCCATCTAAAGCCAGCATATCATGGCAGTAGAGTCAAAATTAAATCAAAATTACGAAAATCTCTCTTAAAAATAATATTAAGCACCCTTAGACGCTGGAACTATTCGCTTTTCAAAGAATACGCAGTAGAACTATCATTTAGAACACAGAACATGCCCAGAACTATCCATCAAAAGCCAGCATATCATGGCAGTAGAGTCAAAATAAAATCAAAATTATGAAAATCTCTCTTAAAAATAATATTAAGCAGCCGTAGACGCTGGAACTATTCGCTTTTAAAAGGATACGCAGTAGAACTATCATTTAGAACACAGAACATGCCCAGAACTAACCTTCGAAAGCCAGCATATCATGGCAGAAGAGTTAAAATTAAATCAAAATTACGAAAATTTCTCTTAAAAATAATATTAAGCAGCCTTAGACGCTGGAACTATTCGATTTTAAAAGGATACGCAGTAGAACTATCATGTAGAACACAGAACATGCCTAGAACTAACCTTCGAAAGCCAGCATATCATGGCAGAAGAGTCAAAATTAAATCAAAATTACGAAAATCTCTCTTAAAAATAATATTAAGCACCCTTAGACGCTGGAACTATTCGCTTTTCAAAGAATACGCAGTAGAACTATCATTTAGAACACAGAACATGCCCAGAACTATCCATCGAAAGCCAGCATATCATGGCAGAAGAGTTAAAATTAAATCAAAATTGCGATTTTTCAATTCTTATGTTTTTTAAATATTTTTTTTTACTTTATGAAATGTTTTTGATTTTTCCCAACCATTTCCATAGCTGCGCATAAGAACTGGCTTCTTTTTTTTTCAATTTGTTTCATGTAAATCTAATCTAATCTAATGTAATCTTTTATTGGCTATAATGAAATTTTCTTTTGATTTTTTAAAAAAAAAATTTTTACTTTATCATGAAACGTTTTTTTGATTTTTTTTTCCAACCATTTCCATTGCTGTGCGTAAGAACTGGCTTCTTTTTTTATTTGTTGAAATTGGTTTTATTTAAAAAAAATTTATTGATTATCATGAACTTTTTGATTTTTTTTTTCATTAATTTACTTGGCGGCACGAATTTTCTTTTTCGTTTTTTTATCAATTGTCATTGAAAACTATCTCGTTTTAATATGTCATTCTTAATTATTACAGTGGAATCCTTTTTACTAAAAGGAGTGAAAACTACGAAGAAGCCTGAAATAAGCCTCAAAATAAGAAATTTCTACGCTTTTGAACCGATGATTGCGTAACTATGGTGAACTTTTTTCATTGATCACTGCATATTGCGTATATGATAACGTGAGGACTTATTGTAGTCTGTGGATTCGTTGTTTCACGTTTTTTCTTGAGCCCATCGCATTTATACCAAAATTCACCAATCAATGCATACGCGATATAATGTTTTTTTTCCGCGCTGTAATCGACGACACCAGCTATCATGTACGTCTTCCCGCCAACTTTCACGATTTTTTTTAATGAATGCAATTTGTGAACGACGATGTTTCTTCTTTTCGAATATCCAGGATCGCTAACAACGCTAGTGTCGATCATTAAGTGCGATCCATACACCTTGAAGCACGGTGTTTTCTTTTTGCAATCGTAACAGGATTTTTCCCACACGGTACAATCATCGATTGCTTCTTGTACAAGATGGAGCCCGCGGCAGAGAAGGATATCGATGTTGACACTTACGAATGTGTATTCTCTTTGGCTCTCATACCCGCAGGAGCAACTAACGCGACACGTATAAGTTGGTTCTTGTACAAAAAGAAACTGGGCTAAATGAGCGGCATTACATTCAGCAGACAAGTGCTTTATTTTTCTTATGTAGGTTCGCACAGCATCATGGAAAATCGGAATCGCTGTTAATATTTTAGCACGATCAACATAGTGCTCTTTCGAAATTTTTTTTTTATCGCTGACGTTTCGTGCAAGTCTTATAATCGGACAACTTGATGATTTCAGGATGTCAGAGTACATTTTATTCGTCAGTAGCCCGCTAAGAATTGCTTGAAAAATTGAATCGAAAGCACAAGTAGACGTTATATTCAAAATTTGATCATTAAAGCGCACAGGTCCGGCTATATTTCCATTCAACAGAATTGGGGTTCGGGCAGTCTTCGAATCTTTAATAAAATCCCATTCTGGGCAATCATCCAAAGCTGATGGCTTCGCACGCTTTTTTTTCGAAGAGTCGTCTTCCTGATTTGCCCGTTTAGCATTTTTGTTTAATCCTTTCCATTCTTCTTGAACATTCCAATCATTGTCGGCTGGAATGTTTTCATCACATGATTGAGATGGTTCGTATGTTGAACTTTTCAATGCCTGCGGTAATTCGGTTATATTCATTAAGTTTTTTGTTGGTGGTGTTGGAGATCGAAGTTGAGACGAAGTTTCTTGCGATAACTCGTTTTTTGGACACTCACGTGGAGTACTAGAAACTTTTGGTACCACCACGTCGAAAGAGATTTCGTCGGGTATAATTGTTGACTGTTGATCGTCGCTTTTTTTTTTTGATTTCCATGCTGTTCAGGATCTCTGCCGCAGTAAGATCTGAGGATTCGTTGAGATCGGTGTTCTTTTGAGGGTTTACCATTATTTCTTCATTTTCCGGTAAAAAGTCTGATACCTTGCAGCGCTCTTTCAATTTGTCGTCGATTCGCTCTAGATGCTGCATCACGAATCGATCAATGCGCATCGGAATTTCGCCTCTAAATTCACGACGTTTTAAATCTGAAAATTCCGATTCAACTGCAGCAGAGGTAGCAGTGACTGAGCCTCTTCCGAATAGTGGCACCATAATGGCCGTCCATAGAGGTACGTATGGCAGAAGATACCTCTTCAGAGATTTCGCAAAATCCGGGTTGTAACAGGCGTTGATCGTATCGCCATCCGACGATTGATTGGCGATTTCCATCGCTGCTTGGTACAATTCGTCGCGCCACGATTTCCAGCCTTGGTTTCCTACTTCATTTTCGATGATGTCCTGTTGGATATCGAATGCGAATTCTTTGTCGCTTTTGTCATCGGCTTTGTTTTGTGTAGCTTCAGTTTCGTTATCGTCATCGTCATCGTTTTTCAACTGCACTCCTTTGATTTTATTGTTCAGAAAGTGCAGTCGATCACCCGATGGTAGAAGCTTGTCATTTGGACCAGAACCGATGGATTTACTAAGCGCAACGACGAGAACCGATTCCATGAAGTAGGTCAACTCATCTAGATCTGTAATTTGGAAAGCTTTACCAATGCACCTCTTGTAAAATCGCCTTACTAAAGCCTTGTCTTTTTCTCTCAAACTGGGCCATCGCATAACCATGCCCGATACGTGACACACATCCAACCGCATGAAAGTTGATGGCAAGAACTCGGATTTATTCGTAATAGCGTCGTAACACATCTGCAAATATTTGCTTAAGCTGGAGCATTCTCCAAATACTTTCGCTACCGCAATTAACAACGACCATCCGAAATCGGTAACGACTATTGGTGGAATTCGAGCATTCGAGGCAAGGATTTCGCTTAAGAAATGACTTACCACGATGGATCGTTGGTCAGCTGAGACCATCTGGAACACTGGTATGCTTCCTTCTTTCGTTACAAGAACACATTGATACAATAAGATATGGGCCCTCTGGGAATCATTGCGCTTCGCAATCCCACCTGAAGCATCAATTGTCAAGGTCGCATTGGGGTCTGTTCGGCAACGGGCATTGTATATTTGTAGTTGTTCGGGCAACCAATAAATACAATTAAATTTATGTGCTCCGATAGATTTTACGCATCCGACAAACCGACCATGCTCAGCGATTTTGATTAAATTTAGTATAGGATTTGCGAACTCCAAACCATATCTATTCAACAATCGTTGTTCTTTTGCTTTGCGGACCACAGCATTACTTGGTAGGATCGGTGGATTTTTACCTCCAAATTTTTTAATGCGTCCAGCTTCTTGTCGTCGCCAGGTGACCGCATCTTTACGGCCATCGATCAAATAATTAGCAACTTCGAGACGACGCGTACCTCTCAATTGCCTTCTCTTTGTCCCAGAATGAGACGCTGCTCTAATGTTGTCAATCGCACAGTTGAGAATGACATCAACACATTTCTTTGGTTTTTGCAACAATGTGTTGTTGTTCACTCACTTCTTTCTTATTAAATTAAAAAAGGTAAGAAAAAAAAATCAAAAAATAATACAAGTAATATATAAGTATATTATTATAAAAAATATGTACATACGATAGTTATATATAATTTTTAAAACTTATTGATTAGCTAAGATAAGTAATTCTAATTAGGATTGTGAAAAAAAGCATTCAGCGCAAACTACGAAGCATACGTTGCAGCGATCGAATTTCTCACAGTTGAGTCCAACTAGCTACAAACGCTACTAAGACGCACCCAAGCGCAACCGCTGGAGTGGGGAGCGGCTACGAATACGTAAAGAATGTACGGGGACGTGCAAATCTGAAATTGAAGTGCTTATTTTGCAAATGTTATCGTTATTTTATATTTTATGCTATCTATTGTTATTATGTAAAATATAATTATTGTATTGCAGTTATCATCATTATGACAAGGGAATGAAATTAATTTATCATGAATATGTAAACAAAACACGAGATGACTTATTTTTCGTGTTTATACATTCAGTTAATAGCTGAACCAATGATGTATTATGTCGCTGAACTAAATACATTCATACCCAATAGCTAAAATTAGGAAGAAAAAATCATTAAATACAAGTCATTGGCAAAGTGAAAACATCGTTTTTCCGTTGCATTTGTAAATTGTATTACAAGCTTTTATTTTGTTTCGGTCTCAATATATCATGCAAGTTTTTGATCCACTTTCCGGTTACCGATTGAGCTGAAATTTTGCACGCATGTGTAAATCGGATGACAATGCAAAACTATTATGACATGGAGCTGATATGATGATGGAAGCGGAAGGTGACCATAGGAACTCGGTAGTTAAACGAGACAAACCCATCGAGTTTGAGCTCGTATGATTTGTCTTGGTAAGTACGTTGGTAATCGATGGTAAACAAGATCTCATGATGGAGCTGGAAGGTGCCCAAAGGAACTCAGTAATTAAACGTCACAACCCCATCGAGTTTGGGCTCGTTTGATTCGTCTTCACGAGTACATTGGATCAAGATGGTAACCAGGGTCTGATGACGGAGCTGGAAGGTGGCCATAGGAACTCAGTAATTAAACGACACAACGCCATCGAGTTTGGGCTCGTATGATTCGTCTTCACGAGTACATTGGAGCAAGATCGTAATCAGGGTCTGATGACGGAGCTGGAAGGTGGCCATAGGAACTCAGTAATTAAACGACACAACGCCATCGAGTTTGGGCTCGTATGATTCGTCTTCACGAGTACATTGGAGCAAGATCGTAATCAGGGTCCGATGACGGAGCTGGAAGGTGGCCATAGGAACTCAGTAATTAAACGACACAACCCCATCGAGTTTGGGCTCGTATGATTCGTCTTGGTAAGTACGTTGGTAATCGATGGTAAGCAAGATTTCATGATGGAGCTGGAAGGTGGCCATAGGAACTCAGTAATTAAACGACACAACCCCATCGAGTTTGGGCTCGTTTGATTCGTCTTGGTAAGTACGTTGGAAATCGATGGTAAGCAAGATCTCATGATGCAGTTAGAAGGTGGCCATAGGAACTCAGTTATTAAACGACACAACCCCATCGAGTTTGGGCTCGTTTAATTCGTCTTCACAAGTACATTGGAGCAAGTTAAGTTGGAGTTAGTTGGAGTTAGTTCTGGGCATGTTCTGTGTTCTAAATGATAGTTCTACTCCGTATTCTTTGAAAAGCGAATAGTTCCAGCGTCTAAGGGTGCTTAATATTATTTTTAAGAGAGATATTCGTAATTTTGATTTAATTTTAACTCTTCTACCATGATATGCTGGCTTTCGAAGGTTAGTTCTGGGCATGTTCTGTGTTCTAAATGATAGTTCTACTGCGTATTCATTGAAAAGCGAATAGTTCCAGCGTCTAAGGGTGCTTAATATTATTTTTAAGAGAGATTTTCGTAATTTTGATTTAATTTTGACTCTACTGCCATGATATGCTGGCTTTAGATGGATAGTTCTGGGCATGATCTGTGTTCTAAATGATAGTTCTACTACGTATTCTTTAAAAAGCGAATAGTTCCAGCGTCTACGGCTGCTTAATATTATTTTTAAGAGAGATTTTCGTAATTTTGATTTTAATTTTAACTCTTCTGCCATGATATGCTGGCTTTCGAAGGTTAGTTCTGGGCATGTTCTGTGTTCTACATGATAGTTCTACTGCGTATCCTTTTAAAATCGAATAGTTCCAGTGTCTACGGCTGGTTAATATTATTTTTAAGAGAGATTTTCGTAATTTTGATTTAATTTTAACTCTTCTGCCATGATATGCTGGCTTTCGAAGGTTAGTTCTGGGCATGTTCTGTGTTCTAAATGATAGTTCTACTGCGTATCCTTTTAAAAGCGAATAGTTCCAGCTTTACGGCTGCTTAATATTATTTTTAAGAGAGATTTTCGTAATTTTGATTTTATTTTGACTCTACTGCCATGATATGCTGGCTTTTGATGGATAGTTCTGGGCATGTTCTGTGTTCTAAATGATAGTTCTACTGCGTATTCTTTGAAAAGCGAATAGTTCCAGCGTCTAAGGGTGCTTAATATTATTTTTAAGAGATATTTTCGTAATTTTGATTTAATTTTAACTCTACGACCATGATATGCTGGCTTTCGAAGGTTAGTTCTGGGCATATTCTGTAATCTACATGATAGTTCTACTGCGTATCCTTTTAAAATCGAATAGTTCCAGCGTCTACGGCTGCTTAATATTATTTTTAAGAGAGATTTTCGTAATTTTGATTTAATTTTGACTCTACTGCCATGATATGCTGGCCTTCGATGGATAGTTCTGGGCATGTTCTGTATTCTAAATGATAGTTCTACTGCGTATCCTTTTAAAAGCGAATAGTTCCAGCGTCTACGGCTGCTTAATATTATTTTTAAGAGAGATTTTCGTAATTTTGATTTAATTTTGACTCTACTGCCATGATATGCTGGCCTTCGATGGATAGTTCTGGGCATGTTCTGTATTCTAAATGATAGTTCTACTGCGTATCCTTTTAAAAGCGAATAGTTCCAGCGTCTACGGCTGCTTAATATTATTTTTAAGAGAGATTTTCGTAATTTTGATTTAATTTTAACTCTTCTACCATGATATGCTGGCTTCCGAAGGTTAGTTCTGGTCATGTTCTGTATTCTAAATGATAGTTCTACTGCGTATCCTTTTAAAATCGAATAGTTCCAGCGTCTACGGCTGCTTAATATTATTTTTAAGAGATATTTTCGTAATTTTGATTTAATTTTAACTCTACGACCATGATATTCTGGCTTTCGAAGGTTAGTTCTGGGCATATTCTGTGTTCTACATGATAGTTCTACTGCGTATCCTTTTAAAATCGAATAGTTCCAGCGTCTACGGCTGCTTAATATTATTTTTAAGAGATATTTTCGTAATTTTGATTTAATTTTAACTCTACGACCATGATATGCTGGCTTTCGAAGGTTAGTTCTGGGCATATTCTGTGTTCTACATGATAGTTCTACTGCGTATCCTTTTAAAATCGAATAGTTCCAGCGTCTACGGCTGCTTGATATTATTTTTAAGAGAGATTTTCGTAATTTTGATTTAATTTTAACTCTTCTGCCATGATATGCTGGCTTTCGAAGGTTAGTTCTGGGCATGTTCTGTGTTCTAAATGATAGTTCTACTGCGTATCCTTTTAAAAGCGAATAGTTCCAGCGTTTACGGCTGCTTAATATTATTTTTAAGAGAGATTTTCGTAATTTTGATTTTATTTTGACTCTACTGCCATGATATGCTGGCTTTTGATGGATAGTTCTGGGCATGTTCTGTGTTCTAAATGATAGTTCTACTGCGTATTCTTTGAAAAGCGAATAGTTCCAGCGTCCAAGGGTGCTTAATATTATTTTTAAGAGATATTTTCGTAATTTTGATTTAATTTTAACTCTACGACCATGATATGCTGGCTTTCGAAGGTTAGTTCTGGGCATATTCTGTGTTCTACATGATAGTTCTATTGCGTACCCTTTTGAAATCGAATAGTTCCAGCGTCTACGGCTGCTTAATATTATTTTTAGAGAGATTTTCGTAATTTTGATTTAATTTTGACTCTACTGCCATGATATGCTGGCCTTCGATGGATAGTTCTGGGCATGTTCTGTATTCTAAATGATAGTTCTACTGCGTATCCTTTTAAAAGCGAATAGTTCCAGCGTCTACGGCTGCTTAATATTATTTTTAAGAGAGATTTTCGTAATTTTGATTTTATTTTGACTCTACAGCCATGATATGCTGGCTTTTGATGGATAGTTCTAGGCATGTTCTGTGTTCTAAATGATAGTTCTACTGCGTATTCTTTGAAAAGCGAATAGTTCCAGCGTCTAAGGGTGCTTAATATTATTTTTAAGAGATATTTTCGTAATTTTGATTTAATTTTAACTCTACGACCATGATATGCTGGCTTTCGAAGGTTAGTTCTGGGCATATTCTGTGTTCTACATGATAGTTCTACTGCGTATCCTTTTAAAATCGAATAGTTCCAGCGTCTACGGCTGCTTGATATTATTTTTAAGAGAGATTTTCGTAATTTTGATTTAATTTTAACTCTTCTGCCATGATATGCTGGCTTTCGAAGGTTAGTTCTGGGCATGTTCTGTATTCTAAATGATAGTTCTACTGCGTATCCTTTTAAAAGCGAATAGTTCCAGCGTCTACGGCTGCTTAATATTATTTTTAAGAGAGATTTTCGTAATTTTGATTTTATTTTGACTCTACTGCCATGATATGCTGGCTTTTGATGGATAGTTCTGGGCATGTTCTGTGTTCTAAATGATAGTTCTACTGCGTATTCTTTGAAAAGCGAATAGTTCCAGCGTCTAAGGGTGCTTAATATTATTTTTAAGAGATATTTTCGTAATTTTGATTTAATTTTAACTCTACGACCATGATATGCTGGCTTTCGAAGGTTAGTTCTGGGCATATTCTGTGTTCTAAATGATAGTTCTACTGCGTATTCTTTGAAAAGCGAATAGTTCCAGCGTCTAAGGGTGCTTAATATTATTTTTAAGAGATATTTTCGTAATTTTGATTTAATTTTAACTCTACGACCATGATATGCTGGCTTTCGAAGGTTAGTTCTGGCCATATTCTGTGTTCTACATGATAGTTCTACTGCGTATCCTTTTAAAAGCGAATAGTTCCAGCGTCTACGGCTGCTTAATATTATTTTTAAGAGAGATTTTCGTAATTTTGATTTTATTTTGACTCTACTGCCATGATATGCTGGCTTTTGATGGATAGTTCTGGGCATGTTCTGTGTTCTAAATGATAGTTCTACTGCGTATTCTTTGAAAAGCGAATAGTTCCAGCGTCTACGGCTGCTTAATATTATTTTTAAGAGATATTTTCGTAATTTTGATTTAATTTTAACTCTACGACCATGATATGCTGGCTTTCGAAGGTTAGTTCTGGGCATATTCTGTGTTCTACATGATAGTTCTACTGCGTATCCTTTTAAAATCGAATAGTTCCAGCGTCTACGGCTGCTTGATATTATTTTTAAGAGAGATTTTCGTAATTTTGATTTAATTTTAACTCTTCTGCCATGATATGCTGGCTTTCGAAGGTTAGTTCTGGGCATGTTCTGTGTTCTAAATGATAGTTCTACTGCGTATCCTTTTAAAAGCGAATAGTTCCAGCGTTTACGGCTGCTTAATATTATTTTTAAGAGAGATTTTCGTAATTTTGATTTTATTTTGACTCTACTGCCATGATATGCTGGCTTTTGATGGATAGTTCTGGGCATGTTCTGTGTTCTAAATGATAGTTCTACTGCGTATTCTTTGAAAAGCGAATAGTTCCAGCGTCCAAGGGTGCTTAATATTATTTTTAAGAGATATTTTCGTAATTTTGATTTAATTTTAACTCTACGACCATGATATGCTGGCTTTCGAAGGTTAGTTCTGGGCATATTCTGTGTTCTACATGATAGTTCTATTGCGTACCCTTTTGAAATCGAATAGTTCCAGCGTCTACGGCTGCTTAATATTATTTTTAGAGAGATTTTCGTAATTTTGATTTAATTTTGACTCTACTGCCATGATATGCTGGCCTTCGATGGATAGTTCTGGGCATGTTCTGTATTCTAAATGATAGTTCTACTGCGTATCCTTTTAAAAGCGAATAGTTCCAGCGTCTACGGCTGCTTAATATTATTTTTAAGAGAGATTTTCGTAATTTTGATTTTATTTTGACTCTACAGCCATGATATGCTGGCTTTTGATGGATAGTTCTGGGCATGTTCTGTGTTCTAAATGATAGTTCTACTGCGTATTCTTTGAAAAGCGAATAGTTCCAGCGTCTAAGGGTGCTTAATATTATTTTTAAGAGATATTTTCGTAATTTTGATTTAATTTTAACTCTACGACCATGATATGCTGGCTTTCGAAGGTTAGTTCTGGGCATATTCTGTGTTCTACATGATAGTTCTACTGCGTATCCTTTTAAAATCGAATAGTTCCAGCGTCTACGGCTGCTTGATATTATTTTTAAGAGAGATTTTCGTAATTTTGATTTAATTTTAACTCTTCTGCCATGATATGCTGGCTTTCGAAGGTTAGTTCTGGGCATGTTCTGTATTCTAAATGATAGTTCTACTGCGTATCCTTTTAAAAGCGAATAGTTCCAGCGTCTACGGCTGCTTAATATTATTTTTAAGAGAGATTTTCGTAATTTTGATTTTATTTTGACTCTACTGCCATGATATGCTGGCTTTTGATGGATAGTTCTGGGCATGTTCTGTGTTCTAAATGATAGTTCTACTGCGTATTCTTTGAAAAGCGAATAGTTCCAGCGTCTAAGGGTGCTTAATATTATTTTTAAGAGATATTTTCGTAATTTTGATTTAATTTTAACTCTACGACCATGATATGCTGGCTTTCGAAGGTTAGTTCTGGGCATATTCTGTGTTCTACATGATAGTTCTACTGCGTATCCTTTTAAAATCGAATAGTTCCAGCGTCTACGGCTGCTTAATATTATTTTTAAGAGAGATTTTCGTAATTTTGATTTAATTTTGACTCTACTGCCATGATATGCTGGCCTTCGATGGATAGTTCTGGGCATGTTCTGTATTCTAAATGATAGTTCTACTGCGTATCCTTTTAAAAGCGAATAGTTCCAGCGTCTACGGCTGCTTAATATTATTTTTAAGAGAGATTTTCGTAATTTTGATTTAATTTTAACTCTTCTGCCATGATATGCTGGCTTTCGAAGGTTAGTTCTGGGCATGTTCTGTGTTCTACATGATAGTTCTACTGCGTATTCTTTGAAAAGCGAATAGTTCCAGCGTCTAAGGCTGCTTAATATTATTTTTAAGAGAGATTTTCGTAATTTTGATTTAATTTTGACTCTACTGCCATGATATGCTGGCTTTAGATGGATAGTTCTGGTCATGTTCTGTGTTCTAAATGATAGTTCTACTGCGTAGTCTTTGAAAAGCGAATAGTTCCAGCGTCTAAGGGTGCTTAATATTATTTTTAAGAGAGATTTTCGTAATTTTGATTTAATTTTAACTCTTCTACCATGATATGCTGGCTTTCGAAGGTTAGTTCTGGGCATGTTCTGTATTCTAAATGATAGTTCTACTGCGTATCCTTTTAAAAGCGAATAGTTCCAGCGTCTACGGCTGCTTAATATTATTTTTAAGAGAGATTTTCGTAATTTTGATTTTATTTTGACTCTACTGCCATGATATGCTGGCTTTTGATGGATAGTTCTGGGCATGTTCTGTGTTCTAAATGATAGTTCTGCTGCGTATTCTTTGAAAAGCGAATAGTTCCAGCGTCTAAGGGTGCTTAATATTATTTTTAAGAGATATTTTCGTAATTTTGATTTAATTTTAACTCTACGACCATGATATGCTGGCTTTCGAAGGTTAGTTCTGGGCATATTCTGTGTTCTACATGATAGTTCTACTGCGTATCCTTTTAAAATCGAATAGTTCCAGCGTCTACGGCTGCTTAATATTATTTTTAAGAGATATTTTCGTAATTTTGATTTAATTTTAACTCTACGACCATGATATGCTGGCTTTCGAAGGTTAGTTCTGGGCATATTCTGTGTTCTACATGATAGTTCTACTGCGTATCCTTTTAAAATCGAATAGTTCCAGCGTCTACGGCTGCTTGATATTATTTTTAAGAGAGATTTTCGTAATTTTGATTTAATTTTAACTCTTCTGCCATGATATGCTGGCTTTCGAAGGTTAGTTCTGGGCATGTTCTGTGTTCTAAATGATAGTTCTACTGCGTATCCTTTTAAAAGCGAATAGTTCCAGCGTTTACGGCTGCTTAATATTATTTTTAAGAGAGATTTTCGTAATTTTGATTTTATTTTGACTCTACTGCCATGATATGCTGGCTTTTGATGGATAGTTCTGGGCATGTTCTGTGTTCTAAATGATAGTTCTACTGCGTATTCTTTGAAAAGCGAATAGTTCCAGCGTCCAAGGGTGCTTAATATTATTTTTAAGAGATATTTTCGTAATTTTGATTTAATTTTAACTCTACGACCATGATATGCTGGCTTTCGAAGGTTAGTTCTGGGCATATTCTGTGTTCTACATGATAGTTCTATTTCGTACCCTTTTGAAATCGAATAGTTCCAGCGTCTACGGCTGCTTAATATTATTTTTAGAGAGATTTTCGTAATTTTGATTTAATTTTGACTCTACTGCCATGATATGCTGGCCTTCGATGGATAGTTCTGGGCATGTTCTGTATTCTAAATGATAGTTCTACTGCGTATCCTTTTAAAAGCGAATAGTTCCAGCGTCTACGGCTGCTTAATATTATTTTTAAGAGAGATTTTCGTAATTTTGATTTTATTTTGACTCTACAGCCATGATATGCTGGCTTTTGATGGATAGTTCTGGGCATGTTCTGTGTTCTAAATGATAGTTCTACTGCGTATTCTTTGAAAAGCGAATAGTTCCAGCGTCTAAGGGTGCTTAATATTATTTTTAAGAGATATTTTCGTAATTTTGATTTAATTTTAACTCTACGACCATGATATGCTGGCTTTCGAAGGTTAGTTCTGGGCATATTCTGTGTTCTACATGATAGTTCTACTGCGTATCCTTTTAAAATCGAATAGTTCCAGCGTCTACGGCTGCTTGATATTATTTTTAAGAGAGATTTTCGTAATTTTGATTTAATTTTAACTCTTCTGCCATGATATGCTGGCTTTCGAAGGTTAGTTCTGGGCATGTTCTGTATTCTAAATGATAGTTCTACTGCGTATCCTTTTAAAAGCGAATAGTTCCAGCGTCTACGGCTGCTTAATATTATTTTTAAGAGAGATTTTCGTAATTTTGATTTTATTTTGACTCTACTGCCATGATATGCTGGCTTTTGATGGATAGTTCTGGGCATGTTCTGTGTTCTAAATGATAGTTCTACTGCGTATTCTTTGAAAAGCGAATAGTTCCAGCGTCTAAGGGTGCTTAATATTATTTTTAAGAGATATTTTCGTAATTTTGATTTAATTTTAACTCTACGACCATGATATGCTGGCTTTCGAAGGTTAGTTCTGGGCATATTCTGTGTTCTACATGATAGTTCTACTGCGTATCCTTTTAAAATCGAATAGTTCCAGCGTCTACGGCTGCTTAATATTATTTTTAAGAGAGATTTTCGTAATTTTGATTTAATTTTGACTCTACTGCCATGATATGCTGGCCTTCGATGGATAGTTCTGGGCATGTTCTGTATTCTAAATGATAGTTCTACTGCGTATCCTTTTAAAAGCGAATAGTTCCAGCGTCTACGGCTGCTTAATATTATTTTTAAGAGAGATTTTCGTAATTTTGATTTAATTTTAACTCTTCTGCCATGATATGCTGGCTTTCGAAGGTTAGTTCTGGGCATGTTCTGTGTTCTACATGATAGTTCTACTGCGTATTCTTTGAAAAGCGAATAGTTCCAGCGTCTAAGGCTGCTTAATATTATTTTTAAGAGAGATTTTCGTAATTTTGATTTAATTTTGACTCTACTGCCATGATATGCTGGCTTTAGATGGATAGTTCTGGTCATGTTCTGTGTTCTAAATGATAGTTCTACTGCGTAGTCTTTGAAAAGCGAATAGTTCCAGCGTCTAAGGGTGCTTAATATTATTTTTAAGAGAGATTTTCGTAATTTTGATTTAATTTTAACTCTTCTACCATGATATGCTGGCTTTCGAAGGTTAGTTCTGGTCATGTTCTGTATTCTAAATGATAGTTCTACTACGCATTCTTTATAAAGCGAATAGTTCCAGTGTCTATGTGCGCTTAATATTATTTTTAAGAGAGATTTTCGTAATTTTGATTTAATTTTGACTCCACTGCCATGATATGCTGGCTTTCGATGGATAGTTCAGGGCATGTTCTGTGTTCTAAATGATAGTTCTACTGCGTGTTCTTTGAACAGCGAATAGTTCCAGCGTCTAAGGGTGCTTAATATTATTTTTAAGAGTATTTTTTCGTAATTTTAACTCTTACTATTTCTAATCTTATACATTTTTTTTTTCGGTTCAATTGACAGAACTATCGCTAAAAAGTATCAGGAACTATAGAACTTAACTTCGTGCAATGAGTACTATCATTTTTATCTGTCCTACGAGAAAATGATTTGCCACGGGAAGTTAGCAAATCATTTTTTTAATCGATGTTTTTTTAGGCAAAATCGATTGAACTATTCTTAAAAAGTATCAGGAACTATAGAACTAATCTGCATGCGAACAGAACTCACTTTTATTCATGATATGCTGGGACATGATATGCTAAGTTCACTGACATCTAGAGTCAGTCGTACGCGCGTGGTCGATCGAGTTAAGCAGCATCAAACGCGGTATGTGGATGGGTGACGTTTGTAGCAAAATTATATGGGCACTTCCGTGCTTCAGAGAGCATCTTTAGCATTGGGTCCAAGGTTTTTTTTTTTTCAAATATAAAGGAATCGTCACTTGTCGAATACTCTTGGGGAGGCTTGAGAAATTATGCCACTGTGGTTGCTATTAACCCCATCACCGATCCACTTTGGAGTAGCATGGCGGAGTATGCTCTGGAAGTCCCTCAGCTGTTACTGTTGGAGTTATCCATGCCCACCTGTGGGTTGTAGCTAAATAGCTAGCTAGCGAGTCCAGATGAAGTGAAACTCAAGCCAATTAGCTTGTTATTTTCGCTCATAATCATTACAATTTTAACTTATTACGACCGTAGTAATTAATGTCATGCATCATTCGTACATTAAAAAATATATAAAAAAATTCGCTGAACCGCTTGCCTCAAACCACACTACAAACAAAAATATGAAGCAAGGGTAAAATAACGAGTTTATAGCTAAACAAAGGGGCGCAGGTTTCACGGTTTTTCGGACCTACACTGGAGGCTGTTATTCACTTATTCATAGCGAAGATGGCTAGTAGAACAGGGCTGGTGCGGAGGTTACAGCCCGGGGATTAAGCTAAGTGCAACTCAAAATTATTGGTATTGAAGAATATTTCTGTTCAGCAAAATGGTTTACTAACTGGTAAAGGTTTTCTTTGCATTATTCTATGTGCTGTTTGTAACTAGCTTAGCATCTCATGGACGCTCTATTTTGGGCTCAGATGCAGCTGCGGGAGGTCTAGAGTATACGCCACTACGCTGTTCCAATGCGGTTTGGTGGAGGGGTTGGTGGGCAACCGAGGGTCGAATGTGGGAATGTTCTCAAAACATCAAAAAGGTCTTCAATAAGGCTGAATGATTGTTTTTGCAACTGGAAACAACCGGGACCGACGGCTTCACGTGCCCTTCGCGTTGTCTCCGACAAGTTTCACCTCAGACTCTAATCTGAGAGTTTTAATATCGAAAACAAGAAACAAAGCGAAAGCGCCCATGAAATTAAGCCACTAGCGGTCACCCATCCACAGACTGTCCGCGCCCGTCGTTGCTTAACTCGGTTTTGGGGACTACATGGGACTCTACCAATCCGCATGGTGCAGTATGCTCTAGACTATCAGCTGTGGCTGTGGGCGAAAACGTGCCCAACAGTGGGACTCCTATGGATGGAGCTTTAATAATGTCGTACAAAAATAATCTACGCGAATGTGTAACTACGCTACGCTACGCTAAGGCTCATCGCGTGCTTTCATCTACCCTTATTATTATTCTGCTTATGTCAATACTTCTGTATCTCCAAGGTCTTAATCCTTTCGTAAACATCAGCATTCACTCTCGAGACTGTATCGAATTGATTCTCATTCTGTTTACAATCCGGAGCCATTTGTAATTCAAAACATTTCGACAGTAGCGCCTGACCTCAATGGGCTTGGAAATCAATTAATAGGCACAAAGCTAAACAAATTATGTCAAATTTAAGCGACAAGTACCTACAGGTACTTGATGTGGCAAGGGATTGGAGGAAGTTGAACGAAAATCTGTTATCATGATTACTGATTATTATGATTACTATGCGTCAATAGATGAAAGTCAATCATAACATAATCGATGTAGTTTGATTTCTCGTGCGTAGCCTTAATTACTACTAACTAATTTGGTAAATCAAAAGCCAAATGAGATATTTTGTCTGTATTCAGTTTATATCCATTTATTATGCGATTTCAATCGGTGCGACCCATAGACGTCCCACTGTTGGGCACGGGTCTCCTCTCAGAATGGGAGGGATTAGGCCTTAGTCCACCACGCTGGCCAAGTGCGTATTGGCAGACTTCACATGCCTTCGAGAACATTATGAAGAACTCTCAGGCATGCAGTTATCTTCACCGTTATAGCAAGTAACATTTAATTTCTTAAATCGCACATAACTTAGAAAAGTCATTGGTGCGTGCCGCTGGGGTTTGAACCCGGACCGCTCGAGTGAGAGGCGAGTTCGATAGCCACTGGGCTGTCACCGCTTTTACCGGGCTGTCACCGCTTTTAATGCGATTCAATAGGTATTTTTAATGTTTCCAGATTTATTATCTACCGAAGGCAGAAAATAGCAATAGATTTTCTGTTTTGAATATATTTTTACTTACAAATTACTCTCAGGTTTTGAAGAATATTTTTAGTTATCTCTTCCTGATAGGATAGCAAACGGGTATAAAGTTCCACTGCAGCTCACCATACAAATTGTCGAATAAATACGGAATGATTATTAGGACAAGTTAAGTTATAATTATTAATTTTAATTAAAGTTTAATTGGCCAGCATTCCGAGTTTTATTTAGTGTTTCGCATTACTACCGAGAGTGAAGCGCATACATATTCTACCACGATAAAAATACCCTAGTCGAAATAACATTTTTGAATCGTTAATAGTTTTACACTTGATAGTTTATGGTCCCCTAGCCTATTTGGGATCGATTCTGAGTTCAATCTCAGCCCCGCATCTCCGCAGGCCCTAAATCATGGTTTTAATATTCTCTGGGCGCGCGCTAGACGCCGCGACTTACGGAACCCTCTCGCGAAATTAAATAAAGCTCCCTCGATATTCATACCCTTACAAGTATTTAAAACGATAAGACACAGCGTGCTCCCTCCGTGTGGCAGTTAAGCCATCATCCAATCTATATTAAAATCCATTTGTCATTCTTAAAACTGAAAAAAAATGATAAACGTAAGAGCTACAAACTTTAAGAATGAAAAATGAATGTTTTCATGACAATTAAAACTAGCTAGCAGTATCTTTATGATAAGAACTTACCTCAATTATTTCTCGCTGCGACCCATAGACGTCCCACTGCTGGGCACGGGTCTCCCCCACAGACACTGCTGCAGGAGGTCTAGAGCATACTCCACCACGCTGCGCCAATGCGAATTGGTGGAGGAATTAGTGGCCAACCCATTGTCGAATTTTCTCAAGCCATCTGAAAGTCTTCGATAAGGCTTAACGACTGTCTCCAGCATTGAAAACAACCAGGACCGACGGCTTTACGTGCCTTCCTAAGCACGGTAGCGCCCATGAAATTTTACCACTAGCGGTCACCCATCCACAAGCCTACCGCGCCCGTCGTTGCGTAATTCTTTCGATCACATTGAATCGACGCAAGCCATTGGGCTATGGACGCTACACTTACCTGAATTATTTACCTGTACTTAATTATTGCTTTTTCAAAAATCCCATAGTCGACGTGGATTGTTCTGAGCCTAGGACAATGTTTGATACGATACCACAACCCTTTTTTTATCCAAGTGAGTCCCGGAAGGGTTAGCCAAGTGCGGATTGGCAGACTTCACATGTTTTCCAGTACATTATCGACGACTCTCAGGCATGCAGGTTTCCACACTATGTTTCCTTCACAGTCACAGCACATAAACCGTACATAACTTAGAAAAGTCATTGGTGCGTGCCACTTGGATTTGAACCCGGACCGCTCAAGTGAGAGACGATTTGATACCCACTGGACTGTCAACTGAGACCGCTATTGAATAGAATAGAATAGAATAGAATATGATTTATTTTGCTTAAAACACTTTATGGTACAGAATATTATTAACTGACGGTACCGTTGTATTCTCTTCAAGACAAGAAGGGGCCATAGTAAGGGTAGCTCCACACCGAACTATCGATCGTTGCGACTAACGAGCGGTACAGTTCCCACTATAACGAGCCCTATAAATTAAATAATGTCTTCCCCAGTGACATTCATCTCTATTGTGCTGTAAGGGTGACGTCACACCACGCGCACTCATCGGAGAGATATTTCTTAATAGCGATTATCTTCTGCTGAATCAACACCAACGCACATAACTTTGAAAAGTCATTGGTGCGTGCCGCTTAGATTTGAACCCAGATCCCCTCGAGTGAGAGGCGAGTTCGTTAGCCACTGGGCTGTCAGTTGTGCGGGCAGTGATTCGGAATTAAGGGCCTATCGAGTTTCTTTTAATGTCGTTATTTATTATCTTCATCTCCAAAAGTTCTTTCAACTTTAAAAATCGGCTATTCATTTAAAACATTATTCTGTTAACGTTTACATACATTCACGCCTGGCCTTAAGGGGTTGGCAGACTTGTGTAATCACACTCATTTCTAGATAAAAATAATAATAAATAACTTACATACGACAGTTGTTTATTTGTAAAAGATAAACAAATGAATGATACCACAATCCCTGATTTCTTTTCCTTAAATCAATAAAATCAAATAAAATCCTTTTGTTGTCCCACCGTTGGGCATTGGTCACTTTTCGGAATAGGAGACGGTACGCTTGCAAATGCGGATTGGCAGACTTCACATGCCTTAAAGAACATAATGGAGAACTCTTAGGTATGCAGGTTTCCCCACGATGTTACGATCATCTTTACAGCAGATGACATTTCATTTCTTGAATTGCACAAAACTTAGAAAAGTAATTTGTGTTGCCGCTTGTCTAGAACCTGCACCGCTCGAATGAGAGGCGAGTTCGGTAGTCACTACTGTAGTACCTACATAATCAATAATACAAGATCTGATATGAATATTCAAACAATATGTTCCTGTTATTTAGCTAAGAAGCTGTGTAGACTTGGCCATTTTATTCTGTGTGCGTAAAACTTGAAACCTCGCTGGTTTATCTCAACCCTTCTTCCAACTGAAACTTTAATCTTCGTCTCTGCATAACCACACGAACGGTTTCAGTGACACCCAACGATATTACATTTCACTGTCTTTTCCAATGAACGCTTCAATAAAGCTTCGCTTTTAGTAGACGACAACCCAAACCAGTAAAGGAAGTCGGTAGTTCCAATCGCGAGTCAGCAAATTGATAAGCAATTTCTAGTTGAGTAATTTTGCCTTGTCAGAAGAAAAAGTAGTTTAGTAGGCGGATCTCTCGTGTAGTTTATCGTTATGAAGTATTTAAATTTATACGGCGTCTTCTGGTTTGGAATTTATCTGGCCATCTGCAAAGGCAGAGTGAGAGCAAGTCGAGGATTAACTCCCGGCAAGTAACACTGACTTATGATTTTACGTAATTACGTTTAATTTTCCCTCCACCATTCCGCATCCTCCACCAATCCCCATTGGAGCAGCGTGGTGGAGTATGCACTAGACCTCCCGCAGCTGTGGTGGAGACCCGTGCCCAGCAATGGGACGACTATAGGTCGCAGCGACGTTTAATTTTGATGAAGTAAGATATCTACCTATGAGCAGTTATTCCTATCCTCACTGTTGTGAACGGGACTCTTCCACAGCGAGAGAACTCTAGAGCATTCCACCACGCTGCTCCAATGCCTCTTTCCATCTTTCATTGGAATTCTTCAAGCCATTCTAAGATTTCCAAAAGGCAAAAACGATTCGCAAGCGACTATTTAATAACCGACGCCTACGAACCGACCCATCCACATACCGACCGCGCCTGACGTTGCTTACTCGGTCGATCAGTCACCGATCACAACCTACATCCATGTTATGAGAGCCAATCGAACTTTATACGATGAAATAAATCTGGATTGACTCAAATACATCTTTATCCTACACACTAAGTATGTCCAAGTGTCATAGTAACACATAGCATTTAACTTTCGTGGAACAAGGAACCAGCAGGCCGGTAACGACCGCTTCCTGTCAGAGGGAGAGGAGATATACAGACGGGGGAATGGCGCTTGCATTAGCAACTGTGTCAGTGGTTGGCACTCGTTCAGAGATACGAGTATACGCATTGTTTCTCAAGTTAGGCTTAAAATTTTCCTCTTTTGGGTGCTTAAAGGTCTGTGTTTTCACGTAAAGTTTTGAATAGCATAAGTCTATTGCTTTATTTATTAAAACAATAAGAATGTTTAATGTTAATTAAAGAGAATTTCTGATTAACTTAACGAATGCTTAAATATTTATACTTATATAGAAAACAAAACAAAGGTGTACGTCCTCCTTGAAGCATACTGCACACAAAAAATATTCGCGGAGGGCAAACCAAATTTTTGGCGTGGCGAGCGTGGCGAGCTACTATACAGTATACTATACTATACAGTTCCGACAAATGACGGTCGGAAATTATTTTAATAATAAAATATATTAATAAAAAAATTTTTTTTTGTTTTTTTTTCTGTTTTTTTTTATTTTATTTTTTTCTTATATGTTTTAGTTCCTGTCATAATCTGTACTTTTGTGCATATTACTTGTACAAAATAATTTCGATGTTTCACATCTGCCAGGCGTCCCGTGACGGCTCACATTTTTTTTATAATTGTTGTCTATTTGTTCTCTACTAACTGTTGTATGAGAATGACAGCAAGCGTATCCTTAAGTGTAAACGAACTTACAAAATAATTTTCATGAATCAACATATGAAAATTATTTTTTTCTTTTAGTTTTCCTGAATACACCGGTTCATACATCCGAATTGAGATGGATACAAGTACACAGTCGGTCGACGAAAGTTTTAAAGTCGCGCAGTAACTAGCGGAACTAACTCGATCCCAGCAAGTCCCGCACAAAACAATTCTTTGAACTTGTGCAACGATAAAATCCCTCGTAACTAGCGATTTCCCCGACACGCGGGGCGATAGCGATCGCGGGGGACGATATATAATTTATCGGCGGGGGACTGTTGCAAATCAACGCATTAATAATTTAGGGAGCTCGCTAACGAGCTGTGCATCACACGCGCCGCTTTTTGTGTGCAGCACGCGAGTGGCGTTGCACTTCATTCCGTGCAGTTGACTTTAGGGAAACACGTCGGTTTTAAAATTAAATTAGGGGACAAATTCTAGCGCTCGCTCATAAATCGCAAAACTACAACCCATAGACGTCATACTGGTCGGACGGTCTTCGACAAGGCTTATCGAATGTTTTTGCCGTTGAAATCAACCGGGGCCGGGGTTTAGCGTGCTTTCCGAAACACAGAAGCCCCTACAGGCGTTGCTTCATAGTCTTTCCTCTTATTCGCTGCGACCCATAGACGTCCCACTGCTGGGCACGGGTCTCCCCCACAGACACTGCTGCGGGAGGTCTAGAGCATCCACCACGCTGCTCCAATGCGCATAGGTGGAGGGGTTAGTGGTCAACCCAGTGTCGAATGTTCTCAAGCCACCTGAAGGACTTCGACAAGGCTTAACGACTGTTTCCAGCATTGAAAACAACCGGGACCGACGGCTTTTCCTCTTATTCATAACACATTAATTAACGTACTATAGCTATAAAGTGTTTTAGCACTTACATTCGAATTCTAAATTGAGTTTGATTAAAGAAGTTAAAACACGATAGCTTAATAAACTTTACAGATCAAAGAGACTTAATATTTTTTTACGAATAAAGGGTTATCTAAACATAACTTATCACACCAATAACTAATTATAAAATACGCTCTTTAACATGGAAAAGCAAACCTGATAATAACGCTTTAAAAATAATGCAAGACGAAACTGAAGGACACTTTGTAATGTCTCCAGTCGACCGTATCGATAGGTTCCAGCACCGCGCATCACAAAGGAAAATTGACAAATGACACTTTAATCCGGCATTTTTAACCGAAGCTTGAACCAATGGCATTCAAAAAGTAATTCGAGGAGGGCCCCGTCATTAGTATCATCGCTCTCGACAGCCTGTCGACAGCACGAGGGTCGCAGCACCCCACTGACGGCATTGTCTCGCGTCCCAACAGACGCACTAATTGGGACTGCTCAATGAATAACAACAGTATTTCAAGGGTTCCATGCGACATTCGTAAAACAATAAGCTAATTTACGCACGATACATAATATCGCACATCTCTGACCATCATTCCAAAGCGTCATAATTTGCTAAAGTTGCCAGCTGCACTTTTATAAAAAACTAGTGGACGCTCGCAGCTTCGCTCGCGTGGTATTAGACAACAATAGTTTCGTTTACACCTAGTAATATTATATAGCCTATGTCACTCAGTGAAGATACAGCTTTCTAATGGTGAAAGAGTTTTTGAAATTGGTCCAGTAGTTTTTGTGTGAAAACATTAGAAACAAATATTTCCTCTTTATAAATTAGTATTGATTAACGGGTAGCAACGTTTAACATCCTCAAAATGGGACTATTACTAGCTAGACCGCTAGTAATAGTCCCATTACCATTATAGATTTACTACTAGGAGGACTAGTTTGTAACCACCAGTCCTTGCTCCTCTAGTCCTTATGCTCACGAATTACGATGGAATGCAAGTTGGGTTGCTTTACTAAATCCTTGTGCCTAGTGTTAGTCAGGTCTTACTACAAAAGTCAGTACTAGTAACCAACCAGTATGAAATAAAAAAATACGCTTATAACCATTTTTAATTAAACAGATAATGCGTAGTCTTTATGATGACACATTATCTGAAAAACCCCAGCGCGAAAATTTTTGATTAAAACACAAAAGTACCGATATCAGGCTCGTTAAAAAATAAATGACATGAAAACTCCGGTATTCCGGTATTCCGGTATTCCGACAAACAAACGGGCTTAATTTAAATAGCTAGTGGAGTGCGTGGCTTGTCGCTTCGGGTGGTAGAACCCGCATACAATGTAGGTTAATGCACCGTTATAAGCATTAAAACAATGAGCAAGTATCATACTTTTCAAAATTTTAACGTTGAACTAAAACATGTAAGCGTGATTAATCGAATCTTTTGTAACTGTCTGCTGCTACCCTCAGACGTCCCACTGCTGGGCAAGAGTTTCCCCCACAGACAAATCTGCGGGAGCATAATCCTCCACGCTGCTCCGATGTGGATTGGTGGAGACTACGTATGTACGAGTATGTATGTATGCAACACTATAATGTAACCACAATAAAACTAGATAGACATTCCGGTAGTGCATATTAAAAACTGTAGTGTAGTACTGTAGTGTAGTACGCAGCCAAGTTGGGATACGCAGATCAGATTATTCTCGAAACCGAGAATAGGTTTTTTCCTGACGGGGCGGTATGTAGGTAATGGTAGGTATGTAAGGTATAATATCTCTTCAATTAAAGATAAATGTGTAAGTTTAAGAGATATTTAAATCCGATCAAGAAACAATAAAGTTTCACATGAAATACTTTCAGCTTATATCCGTGTATAGTTATATAAATGGACATAATTCCAAAAGTAATTCCAAGAATAACTATCGAGTTTTTTGCCGTGTTCTTCTCGGCAGCATCAACTTTGTGAACCGGCGGTAGACAAAAAAATTAATGACGTTCATTAAGCGTACACAAATGCCATATAAAGAAAATAACCAAATCTGAATCATAATCGTAATATAAATACTACGTACAATTTCCTCTTAATTGTTAACAGCATAATATAAAATTAACCGTCGGTTTCAACAGCCCAGTGCGGTCGGGCCCTAAGGCAAGCGATGTTATATTAAAATTGAGCAAAGCACCCGGCAAATGCGCAACCCTAGCAAAAATTACATTGTATTTAGCGGGCGGTGAATTTCAGCACGAATCTGTTATTTTGGAATTCGCAACGAAACGCTCTTGTTACTCGCAAACGTACAAATTCTAACTTCATTACAAACTGTAATTTTTAAAAGCTTTTATTTAACTTCACTCGTAAGTATCTATGTATGTATGTATGTCCTGAAATTTTGCAATCAATATTACACCCACTTCCACTGAAGCTATCGTGCTGAAATTTGGCACACATATTTGATTCCGATGACAATGCACGAAAATAAAAATAAAGTTATAAAAAGTTTTGAAAAAAAAATTTTTAGTAATTATTATTATGTTTATTATTAAAGCGCTTGTACACTCACGGACTGATACCGGTAGGTCAGCCCGGGGGCTATCGAACTCGCCTCTCACTCGAGCTACAGGTTCAAATCCAAGCGGCACGCGCCAATTACTTTTTAATACGCTTCTATTAGCTTGGTATGTATGTATATATGTATGTATGTATTTATTAATCTGAAACTTCGCACACTTGTCAAGTACCGAAGACAATGCATTATTATAAAATTTAAAAAAAATCGTTTATCTACAAAACCGTGTTTTTTAGTTATTTTTATTTGATTTACGTGTGATTTTTTTTTTTTTTTATGGAATAAAGATAGCAAACGAGCTTGCAGCACCACCCATCCGCTGCCGCCCATGACAACTGTGACTGACTTTGAATAAGACTCAATTAGGGACTGGGATGGTTAGTCCAATTAGTTCAGAGAGTTATTTAGAACATTAGTTGGTCAGTTCGTTAGTAGGTATGAGGACTGGGGACTGTTAGTGATAGTTAGTCCTGTTAGTTGGTGTTAGTAATAGTCCAGTTAGTACTTGTTAGTAGGAGTCTCGAGTCTCGTTCTAAGTCAGTCACAGATGTGTTGCTACCCTTGAGGACTAAGATGGTCGCCTCTAAAGAAGTGTAACCGGAATCCACACCTTTCCAACCGGACCACAATTGCTTTAAAAACAATTATTACACGGCAGAAATGGTACTAGGTACCGTGGCGGGCGGTGGTACTGCCCCGGGCGGACTCTATATGGAACCAATTAGCTTTCATATAAAACCTATTTGGTTCCCTATAGGCTCTACCACCTACAAATAGGATATAAAATGTACAATACATGTACAAATGTACAATACATTTAGGATATAAAATGTCACCTCCAGTTACCATGCAGGAAAGCATCGTGAGGAAACCAGCTTGTTCTTCATAATGTTCTCGAAGGCATATGAAGAAGTAGAAGAAGATATTTATTTTTCACACAAAACACTATACAATCGACAAATTAACATTGAACTTAAAGCTACTTAAACTATGTACAGAGTCATGCGTGAAAAAAGATGTAGCCATGCTACTAGTTATAACGGTAAACAGCATTTTCCTTGCTATTTAGTGATTCGCTGCAGCCACAAACATGGTGTTAGTGCATCAGTTAGTTAGCATAAACACTTTGCTTAACCATGTCCAGTTTTACATCGGCCGCTTTAAATTCCCTACGAGCCTTTGAACCTTAATTATGTTCGCGCTTATAACTCTAGATCAAACGCTCCGTACGTTCCACCCTAGCGGCAAACCGCCCGTATGTCGTAGGGCGCACGGCTCGCTCGCGTGTCTCGTGACGTCTTAACTCTTAACTTTAAACAGCTTACCGTCTGTCGGGGACAAACTGCCGCGGTGGGGGGATCACCGGCTAAAACTAGCATTTATCTGAGATGGCGGCCAGATCCTTGCAATAAGCGTGAGGCGTGAGGGCATAGTGTGGTAGGTTGCCGCTCGGCGCCAGTGAGCGGGTAGTTGCGGCAAGTTTATTGACTACTAGTGGATGCCCGCAGTGGACGCTTCGCTCGCGTGGAATTAGACATAAGAATAGTTTCGTTTACACCTAGTATTATTGTACAGCCTATGTCACTCACTGAAGATGCAGCTATCTAATGGTGAATTTTTGAAATCGGTCCAGTAGTTTAGGTGTGAAAACATTACAAACAAATGTTTCCTCTTTATAATATTAGTAGAGATCACTGCCCTAAAAGTAATCCAGACTTTCCCTGAAGGCAGAGTTGTGTGTTATGCAATGCACCCGTTAATCACTAGCCATGTTTAGGTCCTATGTAACAGATAAGTGGCAACCCTATGTTTCTGCAGTATGAATATTTTATCTTATTTCGAAAACTGCATTTTCTTGAATTGAAATGTTTGCATTGAAAACGTGGTTATTGTGAGTTTTGACCATAATCCTTTGCGATTTTAACAGTCAATTATTAGAAGATACGATAAGGTAAAGATTAGAAAAAGATTCTACGTATTTGCTCTCACAAAAGTAGTCTTAATTAAAGTAGGTACCCTGTTCACAAAATCTTACCTTGTGCATTTGTACTGACATCAATTAAAACATTAAACATGGTGGCAAAGAAAAACTAGTACCTATATCACAAAGTAGATATTAGGAACTACTTTGTGCCTATATTCTTCGGTAGCAATGACGTCATCGTGCATTTTCTCGGTTTTCTTTCCTACGAAACGAAGTTATATAAAAATTTGAAATAAATATTTTCGAACTCGAACTTCTGTTTTTAGTTCAAAGTCAGTCTGTCATGGGCGGCAGCGGATGAACGGTGCTGCAAGCTCGTTTTCTATCTGGTATACATAAAAAAAAACTCTTGTTACAAATTTTGAAATGTTGTCAATCCTCGGCTAGGAAGCGGTAAGGAAGCGGTAAGGCTGCCAGTGTGTCCGCGCCCGGCGCTGTCTCGTGTCCCATTATGCCGCATCTCTCTAGGCCGGCATTAACATAGGACACTGCAGCGTTCAATTACGCGGACAATTAGTCTCGTTCAGTTAGATACGATATTCACCATCCGGAGGATCACTAAATGAGAACTAAGAACCCCAAGTAATAATAATATTAAAAAATTAAACTTTTTTTTATTTTCCAGTGCCAAATTTCAGCTCGATAGCTTCAGTGGAAGTGGGTGAAATATTGATTGCAAGATTCCAGGACATACATACGAGTGAAGTTAAATAAAAGCTTTTAAAATTGTGCCAAAGAAACAGTTAAAGTCTTGCTTTCTATATTTAATAATACAGCCGTCTGCTCTAGACTCTAATCATGATGATGGTTTAGTTCGGTCAATTTACTCAGATGATTCTGCTGCGGCCAAACCCGTCCTATTCGGCCCATCGCCGGCCGACTGTCGCAGGATATTGCAGCCCTTTGTGCGGGCTAACTCGGCTGATCCCTTTGACTGTCGTTAGTACACTGCGGTATTAAACTGCGAGTATTGCTTCAGTACGATTCAGTACAATTACTCAGTACAGTTATATCTTTGAAAAAATTGTCACATGATGTTGCGGCGATGGAAAATGTGAAATCTGTCGAACGACAAGAGTTGGAAAACCACAAATATACATTCTCTACCAATCCGCATTGGAGCAGCGGTGGTGGAGTATGCTCTACACCTCCCGCAGCTGTGTCTGTGGGGGAGACCTGTGCCCAGCAGTGGGACGTCTATGAATAATGAAATATACATTGCTCGACCCGCGCAACGAACCCAGGAACTGAACTGCGGACGCGCTTGCAACAACTAGACACTACACCAACGAGACATTCAAAATAAAATTCTGGTAAATGAGAGTATCATAAAATAGGGAGATGACAGACAGAAGGACTTCCTCAGCCACCTTCGGCTGAGGTGATTCGGGACTCTAGGACAGGCCTCTCTACCCGCATTGGTGTAATGGTCTTAAGCAGGACTGTCAGGCCGCAGATCCTGGGTTCGATACTTGGGTCGGGCAACAACTATTGGGTTTTCTAACTTGAAGTGCCCGGTACAAACATAACTGGTGAAAAGTGGTGCCCTTGCCTACCGCTTCGGGGAAGTGCAGGCGTGATTTAAAGTTAAGATAAAGCGTATTTGTACGTATTTGTCTCTTCAAGAAGTAATCTATCGATACATAATCACTGTTACCTGTTCTGTATTTCAGCTGACACCTATCTATACTTTTCCTTTCAATATTTACCATACATACAATACAATATGTTCCCGCCGGGAATGCGAATGAATCACATTTTCCCATCGAACTTGTCCCCGGGGTATCGGCTGTAGGCGGCCGGGGTTATGTAAATGCGGGACAAATTGTCAACCCGGCTCAGTCCGGGGTTCGAGTCAAGCCGCTGGATAAGCCTCGAGCGCCGGTGACTAAGTAGTCCCTTCGTGTGTGTTGTTTTGTACGATATATAAATCTTTCTTTTTACCAGACTGCGCGACGCAAATGTTTGTCAGCCTGAGTATATAGATCTATGGCGTTCTAGAGACCAAACGCGAGAGGCGATTCGTCTTAACCGTGCAAGTGTCTCTAAATACTTGACAGATTTACAACTAGAAAGAGCAAGCGCTCCTAAAATTCTTAAGCCACGTGCGCTTTCTTACTGCTTTGTCATGAATTATAATTTACTAAAACAATAATAATAATAATAATACTACCCAAGCTAGCGAGTATGCACACGCTCAAAGTATGTACTAACACTAGCTTATCCCATATAAATTGTTTGTGAGAAAATAAGTAACGTCTGGCGGCACTGGGATCTTGCTCTAATAGAGATCTATACTCGATCTAAATAAAAGTCAAATAGCTTATATTGGACTTTTATTTAGATCGATTTTATTAGATTTTACTTTTTGGTAATTCAGTAGGTAAGTAAACAATAAATTAAATTCTCTTAGAATTAATTATTCATTTGTAAATAATCATAGTACTTATTTACTATTTGTTAGTAGTAATTGCTACTGGTTGATGGGTTCATGATCGTTTTGTTTTATTATTTTTCATTGTGAATTGTAGTGAACCCACTTTTCATCAGTTATGTTCAGGTCCCATTATGTTATGTCCAGTTAAAAAATGTTATTTGGTTTTCATCAAAGCTGGTAATCGTTTCATTATTATATTTCGCAAACATTTAAAGCTAATAAGGACCTTAGCTACTTAAAAAAGGAAAAAAATATAATTTTCCTCGAGACGCGATAAGACTGTGAGATCACTTAATTTCATTAAAAATCTGACAGATTATAATTCTCGCCAGAATGAATGGCAATTAAAAGTTTTTCATTTCCCTGTCCGTTTCGAATTCATTACGTCGACCAAAATCGAAGGAATTCTCTCCCAGATTCATTATTAGCTAACTGTGATTTATTATTAAAAAATGTCTCCTTTGGTAGTAAGCGAATGAGTCTAGATTCAATTTTATGATTTTATCAAGCATTTTATATTGTAGCAACAAGTTAGGTTTTACGAAACAAATTAATACATTCACCTGTATAACTGACGAGTATCTTAATCTACATTTGTGATCTAAATGCATACATTTTATTAATCTACTGATTATATCAAGGTAATTTGAATACTCAATTCCATTCCGATATCATAACGTAACTCGACTCCCCTCATTCAGTATCTACCTACATGTATAGATACGGTACATAATTGGGGCAAAAAGTGGAGTACCGCGGTATCCCTCAGGAATTACTGTATAATATGACGTTTGGTAAAAATGAATTTTAATGTACCAACATCGTAATATGGGGTTCCGAAGCTGCCTTGCTTTGCAACCACAAAACATTGAAAAAACACAACCTTAGCAATTTTCTTTCTCCATTGCCCGTTTTGTAGCCACCAAGTATTCTAATGCCACAACAAAAACGTCAATGAATAGGGTAATGATTACATTTGACAATGGTTTGGACCGCAGAAGTCTGTAGGGTGGGCAATGTCAACGGCCAGTTTTGAATTGCTGATTGGTCGGAATAAGGCAGCTTTCAGTACCTACTTGTTGCTCGCAGAGTAAAATCGAGTTTTTAATGGAAAATGTTGACTTTTACCATCCTTTGAATGAGTAATGCCACTTACGCTCACTCCGACTCCACCCTCGCCGGCCTTTTGTGATTCCAGCGGCACATCCACTCGTATGTCTAATGTTTGTGTTGAAAAATTGTTGGGATATTAAATTTGGAGCAAATAAATTTGTGGAAATAATTTTGTCGGGTTTTCTATGCTTCAGAGTTGAGCCAATTGTAAACACGTAAAGTTACTTTACATTTATTATTATTTTACTAGGGAAATATTTATTTCTAACTAAATAAGCTTGATTTAATTCCTAAAATGTAGCGCCCATTAGCCCAATGGCTCGTGTCGACTGTCTCTACTGTACTAAACAACGTCGGGCGCGGTCGGTTTGTGAATGGGTGACCGCTAGTGGCAAACATGGGCGCTACCGTGCTTCGGAGGGCGCGTTAAGCTGTCCGTTCCGGTAGTATTCAATGGTAAAAACAAGCAGTTTATTAACGAGTAACAAAGACCTTCGGGTGGCTTGGGAACATTCGACAATGGGGTGTCCACCTACCCCTCCATTGCAGCAGCGTGTTGAGTACGCTCTAGACCTCCCGCAGCTGTGTAGTGGAGGGCCAACAGTGGGACGTCTATGGGTTGTAGTTATAAGATTAATGCAATAACATTCGTAAGTGTAGTTACAGTTTTAAAGTTAAATCGATATGTGACGTTACTAACAGTTGTTAAGATTTTGTAGAGCTAATTACAGTAGATAATTATCTACTAAGATGGTACAGATTAAACTTTGTAATGCAAATTAATAATTTCACACACAAATCATTCCCGACACAGCTCGAACAGGCATATTTCACGGCAATCGCGGCGCCATCGCTCCCGGCCCGAGCCAATATCTCGGCCGCTGATACCCAATAAATCGCCAAACTACTTCTAACTGGAATCAGGGAAATGAACTATCCCTCAATTATCGCAATCGGCGTCGGCTAATAGCTCTGGAGCACCAGGCCGGCTACGGGGTTACAACACTTTATAAACACGATTTAGGGCGGTAGTGTCTTTCTGCTTGTTGTCTGATCTTATTTTGTCAGACTATTTCGCTAGAAGGTGATTAGACACACTCAATGAAGACAATTTTATCTATGTTTCTAATAAGTTATAGGTAGTTATGTGTTTGTTCAAATTACTGAGTAAATAAATGAGTAGATGCTTACACAGACATATTCATGCACGTAACTCGCATACCGAGGCCCATCCCTAGCAAATTGTTCATTCCTGTGACGATTAACTGAGAATGCGTTCATGAACTATCATAAACAAGAAAACTCATTGACAAAATACATAAGCCTTAATCTGATCCTACTCGTAACTGAATAACCATCGAATTAAATTAAGTTAAGTCACAATCGCTGGCTTGTAGCGTCCTAACAAATTCAACAGTGCTAATGTACCATCTGCAACATTTGCCGGGAACTGATTACCAATTTATCAATGGTCAAATGATAAGGAATGTGGGATGTATGGGAGATAGAACACACTCATGTTTTCAAAGTCATTATTAATGACCAGTATCGTATGATCGAATGATCTATAACCATTTTTTATTAAACATATTTTTACCTTTTAAATAAAACAAAATATTATCCAAACAAAGACTTGACAAGTCTATTTTTGTCTAATTTTATGGAAATCACTACTACTACCTACGCACCGCAGGACTACCTAATCCCGCCATAAACAAAATTTTAAATCGACTAAATCGCTATGGTTCGACTTCACTCGTTTGAGTCAGTGATTCAATCGCAAATATTTTCAATACGATTTTTCCATTGTGATCCAGCGAGCTCGGCCGTGAAGGGTTAAGTTGGAGATTCTCAATAGATTGCAATAACCCTGTGCCGGATCCTATTCACAGCTTTCTATAGAAATGATTTGGATCATAGGATCGGATGGTATTAGAGCTTGAATGGATTCTCTTACGGGTTGAAGACAGGAGGATCGTCCGTGAGGGCTTGCGTCACGACGATACCTCCCGTGCGATGATATGGAAGCCAAACAAAAGATAAGACTGCTTGTGTTGCTTATTATTGTTTGGGAGAGGAAACGCTTGCATTTGGTAAATAGAAAGCGGAGACAGACCAGTGGCTATCGAGCTCGCTTCTAACTCGAGTCCGGGTTTAAATCCTAGCGGCACGCACTTAAGACCTAAGCTATGTGCGATTTATGAAATTAAACGGCACTTTTTGTAACGGTGAAGAAAACATCGCAAGAAAACCTGCATGCCCGAGAGATTTTTATAATGTTTGCAAACGCATGTGTAGCCTGCCAACCCGCACTTGGCGGTACACACTGAGTTTGCGAAGTTAGGTGTGTTATAAGAAATTAATGGATACATGAAAAAAATATCTATAGGGTATAATTTTTATTTATATTTAAACTTCTTACTAGTTATGCATACAACATAATAACAGTCTTCAATCCTAACTTTTTTTTATGGATAGCAAACGAGCTTGATAATAACTAACAGATAAATGGGAATGTGGCAGCTTCGCTCGCGTGGAATTAGACAACAATAGTTTCGTTTGCACCTAGTAATATTATATAGCCTATGTCGCTCAGTGAATTTGCAGCTTTCTAATGGTGAAAGAGTTTTGAAATCGATCCAGCAGTTTTTGTGTGAAAACATTACAAACAAAATGTTTCCTAGTTGAAGTTACCGGCTTACTCACGTGTGAATTAAGTCGAAAATAGTCCTACTAGCTTCGATCTATTACGATGATCATCTTCAGGAGTGAACGTGCTCGCGGCGGGCTTGGCGTACACTAAAATGTTTCCTCTCTATAATATTAGTGTAGACCAAACATCATTCACGTATTTCCTCGAAAGGGTAGGCAGAGACGTGAGGTAGGTACTACCAATATCAATATTTTATAGCCCGTATTAATTCCGCGCCACAACCGCAGATCTCTCACTCGAAGCGAAGCCTCATAACTCGACGTGGAACATAGCGGGCTCGCTTACGAGACTGTTTGGTTTCCATAACCCGAGACGCTGAGACGCGCCGGTTAGTCACAAGTCACGGTTAGTCGCCGTTAGTCACAGCGCCTGATTGATGGGCTGCCTCGACCTGAACTGAGCAAAGCGAGATACGGCAAGTACGGCCATTATTTTCTAAGAACTATTTTTTTTAAAATCGATCAAGTTAGGTAATATTATGTTAATTTTGTCTCTGAATACAACGTGCGTTGGTTATTAGCTACTGGTCCCGTGTTTGAATCCCTATTGCGAATACATAGATATTTTTAAATACATACTTAAATAGATAATATTAACATCCAGACACAGAACAAATACAAAGTGTTCGTCACATATATACATACATATATTTGTCCTGAGTGGGATTCGAACCCACGACCCCTAGCGCAACAGACAGGGTCACTACCGATTGCGCCAACGGGCCCGTCAAACATTATAACTTGGCAGAGGGAGTGCAGAGTGCCAAGCGCCGGCCAAGATACAGCGAATCGGCCAAATTTAGTATATTGCTGAGGCGTTACACTGCCAACACTTGACCCAGCAGATTTGCATATATTATAGGGAGCTTATATTATAAGTGGCGTCGTTTAGGAGAGGCCTATGTCCAGCAGTGGACCACCAAAGGCTGATGATGATAAGGAGCAGAGCTAATGTAATCAAATTAATTGGTAGTACAGTTATTAAGCTATACTATTAAAAGACCCATTAATTAATTAATCCTCATTATCTTTAACGTGAGCTACCCGCAGTCGAAGAATTAACTGTAGCCGTGGTATAGTGGTTGCAAAAGCGATTGCTTAAGTTAGAGCTCCTGGAGATTCGATCCCCAAGTGGGGCAACTACTAATGGGTTTTTCTAACTTAAAATGCTTAGAAATCTATGCATTTTTTGCATATGGCATGTGTAACCTGTGTAACCTAAACATAACTTGTTATGTTATGTTATGTTTTGTTATTAGATATTTTTATAGACAGTAAATATCTTATTAGTGGGAAATACCAATCGGGATTTAAACCCGGGACCAACCTCGCAGTGTTTATTGCTAAAAATATGCAATTTTATAAGGTTGGTCGCGCCAAACAACACCAAACAATCCTAGTAGTAGTTCCCATGCCGGGAAAGCGAGTTGTTAGCGAGCGAACTACAAGTATATTATGTATAGGTATATGTCCTAAAATCAAACTGAAATAAAATTCAAACGCAATGTTTTAAAATTCCGAGTATTCCCATGCTTAAAGTTTTAAAAACACCAAATATTTGCTCGAGCCCCACTCGCCGCTATCGGCTCGCTAAAAACGAAATTGCTATTTAACGGGAAAAGTTGGGAACATTTCAACGACCAAATCTAAAATACACAGTGCCTTCTGCAAACTAAACAAAAACATACAGTGAAAAAATATACGCGAAATTGTACAAGTGAATATGTTAAACAATGTATAACATAAATATTGTTCAGTTCTACTCTGGAATCAAAATTTTAGTATCATATTTGCTTCGTTCATCAGCACTTCATACAGGATTACTTTCCAATTGCTTTTGAATATATGTATTTGCATTGCAAGCTGAATACCAGGTACATGTCGATATGTGTGTTTTCAAAGTAAAATAAATGAATAAAAAATTACTTTCTATAGCAGGGGGTCTTTCTATGGCACGGGTCTTTCTAAGGCACGGGTATTTTTATGGCACGGGTCTTTCTATGGCACGGATATTTCTGTGGCACCGGGTGATTCTAAGGCACGGGTATTTCTATGGCCCGGGTCTTTCTAAGGCACGGGTATTTTTATGGCACGGGTCTTTCTATGGTACGGGTATTTCTAAGGCATGGGTATTTCTATGGCACGGGTCTTTCTATGGCACGAGTCTTCTTTCAGAATGATAAGACACAGTCAACCACGCTGTCCAAGTGCTGTTAGGTGACCTTTACATGCTTTCCAGAACTCTATGGAAAACTCGCAGGCTTGCAACTGACAAAAAATACAAAGTTTAATATGTCAGCTTTGTACATTCATCTATTCTATTAAAATAATAATGAATAAATATTACCTTTCAGCTTCCATAAAACCCAACATCGCCGATTCCGTCAAACTCGTCCTGGCTTTACAGCTCTAGTGAAGTTCTGGCACAAACTTAAAACAGCTTCGTTTCAAGCGCACAGAGCATTTCCATACTTACTCGTACTTACTTCAAAATCATTGAAATTTCCTTTGTTAAGTCGAACCACCTGCAACCACGCGAGCACATTCGTCCGAAGCAGGAATCGTAAATTAAACATCTACCGTTGGGGGCCGTAAAAATTTTAATTTCCCCGCTTTTCATTCACCTGTGTATAAAGTTCCTTGCACAACTGTCCATTATGCTGCAGTTTCACCAACATGAGGATCACTTTGGACAACTTGGGAATGATCTAGTTCTACTATCGTAATAAAATATTTAGTCTTCAGCACTATCGACACAAAGCAGAAAAGAGCAACTTTTAGAATCAATGCAGCCTTAAACATGTTACGACACGTGTTACGGACACGTGTACGACGTAATACATTGCGGGTGGACATTACATTCTCAATGGCTTAAGCGCGTGCCTAGCGAGCGATGGATATTAATTGACAATGACTATTAACAGTAACTTCTCCAATCCTAATTATCGTCGAATCGTATAATACCTTCCTATTATTTCAACTCAGTCGTCAATTGATAATTTACTCATAATAATATGTCCTACTCGTAATATAGCCTAATTTCTCCAAAGGGAACTACTTGCCCTAGAGTATTAATAGAACATCTTGGTAAATTCCATAATATTAGATTATGATCTATTTGATGATGATGATGAATGACTGTTTGATAAAATAACTCATAACTGTTGTTGTTGTCTGTTACGAAAAACCGCTGCCGTAGGTACTATCCAGTTTATGCATAAAGCGCTTTACACGGGCAGCCAAAATAAATCGTAGCGGTTTCAACTAGAACAATTATCGTTTTGTTTATTCTCGCCGGTGTGCAACAAAGGCGGGAAGGAATTGTGATGGTAATACCGCGGGCCGGGAGCGTGCTTCGTAAATGCTGCCTTTTGTTCGTGGGAGGTTAAATTTAGGCTTTTTTGCTGGCGATGTAGCCGGACCTGAACAAGTTTCAGGAGGGATTCTACATTCAGGCCGATCAAAATCAGTTGAATTCCGACCGGTTGATACTTACTTTTGGATGGAGGCACAAGGAAGAATAATAATATATTTATGATAGACTAGTGGACAGCTTAGCTCAACAGAACAATCTTCGACCTACCTAATATTAATGTCCAGCTAAAAAAACCTACAGTTCCTTGCTCGGTCAGGTGATCGAACCCAGGACTTGTATCTCACGCTCACGACCACACCAACGGAGCAGTTTCCCACTTTGAACGAATCGTGACACAGATGATCAGGATGACCCTCTCCAGAGATTCATTTGTTTATTCAACTCTCGGCCCACTATGCAAATGCAGTGGAATTGTTATGAAAAACAACAATTGTTATGAATTGTTATGAAAAATTCTGAAGCGGTTAAAGCAAGAAGGATTTATAGGTCGAGCCGCTGTCCCGCTGAACGTGAGCCGACGCCGACAGGTCGCTACATTCCCTGGTTTTGACCTCATTTTGTACAGATCTATTGTTTACGATATTCATTTGTGCCACAGTTGCATTGTGGTGCTAACCGCAGGGGTTAGATTCTATTTTACAACGCCATTCATTATTATTAGGAGTTCGGATGCAACAATCGTGTTATTTGAAAACAGAAAGGCGGCGTTTTGTAGGCAAGTAACGTTTTCTTTACGAGGTATAATGTGTCTAAAAAATAGGACAATGTGTTTTAACTGTTATGAGGAGTAACTAGTAATTTAATGTGTTTATCTTTGATGTATTCTACGCTATGTATGTACCTTTAAACATAATTTGAAAGACATGCACTGAACCGATCAACCAATAGGTAACGTTTAGATACACAGGTTTCACCAACCAATTAACCTTGCCGTTGCCTTTAAGTTCTTCCATGCCTCGGAGGATTTATACTGTCACCCTCAGATTTACCTGTCGTAAGAATCGAATCGATTGGTATCGTTTTATAAGCCCAGTCGGAAGCCTACAATTTTGTAAGAAGGGTCCAATGCCTACAGCGAGTCACTGAAGTCGACGTTATTTTAGTTTCACAGAGGTTTGCAAATCCCTAGCTAAGCTACATTCATAGCAACATTTTGGAGCAACACTTATCGTCTTTCGGTCTTATTCAGGCTGTTAACGTTGCAGAATTTTATTGCAATAACTTTACGGGCGAGATAAGTAATTTTATTCCAACTTTATCGCCGCGAAAGGGCTCGGGATAACGTTTAGTGCCCCTAAACGTTAATATTACTTGGCTTCGGTTTCTCTTCTATCTTCTAGCGCAGAACAGAGAGGTTACTGAAACCAGGGGTGAAAACGTTAGACGGTCCTAGAAAACTATAAACCAGGGGTGAGCTAGAAAACTATAAACGTATTTTAGATGTAAAAATATTTGTCTTAATAAGAAAGAAGACAAAACGATTTATAGGTTTATTAATAAACCTATTGTGTTCAGTTATGAACAAGGGGGCTTAGTACTTGAAAGGTTAGGCAGCTGTGTAGGATTAGCTCATAGCGAAATAAATTATTTGACTTTGACTTTGACTTTGAAAAAAAGCCTAGTGAGTAAATAGCTGTTCCGATAAAGCTTTCTCTCCTAGTAACTTCCCCTATGGTAAGTTTACTGTATTTACTGGCATTTAACAGACGCAGAAAGCCTACCAAGGATTTACAGAGTATTGTCTTACTAGCTGACGATACAGTTCCTGCATCACGGATGAATCGATGTGTTCAGCGTTGAAAGGCACTGCTTTGAAATTCAATTCCTGACTCGACAGCGTCCGGTCGGTCAACAGAACTGTCAATTTAAGTGATAAATTACCAAATAGTATGTATGTATTTATGGTTTGTGTGTCAAGTGTCAAGTCTAACTTTCAGTAACTGGATTTTGAGTGAATTAGGTCTCATTGCTTTGAGCAGATGACCAGATTTAATACAAAATGATATCTGCATGAAAGGCTATTTATGACCGTAACGCATTTGAGTTAATGGTATACGAAAATTGTAAAATTGTAAAATTGTAAAATCCAACTCTCAGATGAACTTTAATCCACGTTTCATGGTCATGCTAATGTAACCTATTGGTTGTGACGGTGCGGGTAGTATTGCAGGAATACTGATACGCCTGAGAATTCTCGATGAGTTTAATGTTCTATTCGAGAACATTAAACTCCATGGCGTCATCATCCAACATGGCCAGCGTGGTGGACTATGGTTTTACCCCTGAATGAGTCATAGACTCATTCCATGCCCAACAGTAAGGAATTGGAATAGTTCTTGTGTTGGTGCGGTGGGAGTGGGACCATCTTTGGGTTTGACTTCCCGCTTGGGCAAATATTTATTTTTCGTATAAATCTTTTACTAGGATGTTATGAGTCTATAGCCCAATCCCTCGCTAAGCAACGACGGGCGCAGTCGGTTTGTTGATGCGTAGCCGCTTCTGGCAAAAATCCATGAATGCTACCGTGCTTCGGAGGGCACGGTTGTTTTTCGGTGGGACCTTCGGGTGGCTTGAGAACATTCGCAATGGGTTGGCCACTAACCCCTCCACCAATCCGTATTGAAGTATGCTTTAGACCTCCCGCAGATTTGTCTGCAGTCTCCCCTGCAGACAAATCTGCGGGAGGTGTGCAGTGCCTGGGGCGTGCCCAGCAGTGGGACGTTTATGAGTTGCAGCAGCGGATGTTATGAATCAAATTGTATTTTTTCTGTGTTTACACCATTAAGTACATATCAATGGATCCCTCACCGCTTCTGGGGAAACCCTAGTATCGATATGTTTTCGTATCTTTTAGAGGATCATAGTAAATAAAATTCGGTATACAAATAACTATATGTTTATTCAGTGTATGCTCGTACGCAGGATACCAGGTATGGATAGTAGCTCGAACATGGCAGCTGGTGTCAGGTGGCTCACTCGTGGTAAACTAGCGATATTACTACAGATATGTAGATATATGACGTCATACAAACATTCACGACATCGACCGTATTCACATAAAGTTAGGTACTGCTTGAAAACCAAGCAATTTATTGCACTGATGTGTCCCACGCCTTACGCTAAATAAATAAACAAATTATTACAATAATATAGGAATAGTACAAGATAGACAGGTTTATAAATTTAAAACTAAATAGAGATACATTAATAATACATAGTGGGACATATGAAACTTTTATCAACTAACAAATATAACTTGAAATAGAAAATCTGGAAAACTAATATAATATTTTACTTATTGTTTAATTGGTAAACACTTCAAGTGTCCTTCAAGATTATTTATTACTTCATTGGGTCGGAAAATCTATGTTTGTAATAGTAAAATCTTTGAGTTTTTTTCATGTAAGAGCACAAAAAATGTCGCAAAACTAGATAAACCCATCAATTTAGCATGAAGTCAAATCTACATATTACTTCATTGCAGTCTGAATAAAGATTAGTCACAAAGATAGAATAACTAAATACCTTTACCCAATGATGCATTATATCTATCGAGTAGAAGAAGAAGAATTTTAACTGAAAACTCACCATAGCTACAACCTATATACGTCCCACTGCTGGGCACGGGTCTCCCCAACAGACAGCTGCTGAATACTCCACCACGATACTCCAATGCGCATTGGTTGAGAAAAAACTCAAAACATAATACAACAATAATTATGTAAGTTAAGTAATTGAAATAAAAACACCCATGACTAAACATAAAACAAGCCACGCAAGTAGACAGTTGGAATAAAATAGTTGTTGCCAGTTGGCTGCTCTCCAAGAGGATTTCCTCTTGAAGATAAAGGTGACAAGACCATGAATACATCGCACGAAGGAGATATTAGATTCAGTATTAAGGGTCATTAAGTTTATCGCATCATAAACAGATGAAGGAACTTTGCCAACTAGATTAAGGCAATGTACTCGTACGATAAATGGCGTATTATGTGTAAGTCTGCAAATTTAGAATTAATATTTCAGTAAAAATTCTGTCTGATGTGAGACTTCATTGTATCCCCTTAAAAATACCTAGTAGTATTTAAATAAGTAGGTATGTAAAGGTAGGTAGGTAAATATAGGTAAATAAAGGTAGGTACGTAAAGGTAGGTAAGTGAAAGTAGGTAAGTAAAGGTAGGTACGTAAAGGTAGGTAAGTGAAAGTAGGTAAGTAAAGGTAGGTACGTAAAGGTAGATAAGTAAAGATTATTTAGTCTGCATTAGAGTACCAAAATGCTTACGAAATAAATTTTTCATCGATTATTTAATCGCCTATTGTGTGAATTTTAGATTTCATTTCAATTTCCAGATTTTCTATTACCAAGCAGTACTATTTGTTGTTTGTGTGTAGATTTAGAGGACGTTACATTACAAGGATGTAAACACGATTACGATCCGTACAAAGCACGCTCTTTACAGTCTACCTTTATAAATACGTCTAGTATTTTAGTAATCGTTGTTTAAATTAATAATACTCGAACTCTTTATACAATTTTACACTGCAATATTTGTTATTTTTTTAAAGTGACTATTCTGAAATGTATTTTGATGAAATTGCGAGATAATTCAGTAAGAATTCACTTCAAAATGAGATTAATCTGTCGAGCAAGAGTGCATTGAAAAACACAAAAATTATACAAATCTCGTATACGGAGCCAAGCAATTTCATCAAAAATATATGTCTTACTCCGATATGAGTACTTAGATTTACATACAAATTACTATACAAATTTAATGTTAACCAAAATCATTTAATGTACAAGGAATATGGATTCTTATAAAAGGTGACTAGTTTAATATAATCTACGGTTGGGGATAAGCTTTTCTATTTGGGTTGGCAACAATATAGAGGTGACTAGAAAAATTACAAATTTGTAAGACAAAAAACGGTATAAAATTCAGTCTTATGCACAGTAAACTTAAATATCGAATTGAAAAAACTCTTCTCTGGAAGTTATTTTATCTATAGTTAAAAACGATACTTATTGTATCGACATTAAATGGGAAATAATGGTAAGAATAATAAATGATTCCTTCAAAACAAACTATCGTTTAATACTGCTTTGTTGGTATCGCTTTGATATAATACGAGTATTTTAGTATTCGACTTGTTCAATATTATGAAATCGAATTGAACAATGTTTCATATAATGAATCATTTCCCCAGGATGAAATAATTGTTTTCTACTATTTTAAATTAATTGCACAACCACACGAATATAATTTTCCAGTTTTGAGTACACTTAATTCAAAATGAAATAATTAATTATAATAAAATCAGGGTAAATTAGAGTAATTAGACAATTCCTTTCCATTTTTGTACATGGAGGTAATAATGGGGTCCAGATTGTGATATTCTTTGCCGGAGCGCGGTCGCAGCGTACTGGTTGGTTGACGACTTAATCTGAAAATAATTCAACCACAACCATTATAGAAAAATCAAGTTAAAAAAATTGTAGTTATACGTCAATATAATATCAAAAAGAAAGAAAGAATACGTTAAGAATGCTTCCTATTAACTTTAGATTGAAACTATCAGGATAAATTTTATGAAACTCTATTTGATTCGATACGAGCATCATCGTGTCCTGAGGGAAATAGATAACATTGGAATTGAGTTCAATTTGTATTCAATCCAAAATAAAGTATTTGGAAAGCATTTAACCTACGCCTAGCGTCCATAGCCCAAATCGCGATAATCAATGTGATCGACAGAGTTAAGCAACGACGGGGGCGGTCGGTTTGTGGATGGGTGAACGCTAGTGTCAAAATTTCATGGACACTACCGTGCTTCGGAAGGCATGTTAAGCCGTCGGTCCCGGTTGTTTTCCGGTGAAAACAACGATCAAAGATCTTCGGGTGGCTTAAGAACGTTCGACACAGGGTTGGCCACTGACCCCTCCACCAATCCGCATTGGAGCAGCGTGGCGGAGAATGCTCTAGACCTCGCGCAGATTTGCCTGTGTCCAGCAGTGGGACGTCTATGGGTTGCAGAAGCAATCTTACCTCACGCCCGTCGGCGCGTCAGAGGAGGAGTGCGAAGAAGTTAATGACAACGTTTCAATATAGTCGGACATGTCTGATGTTCCACTGGAAGTGCTGTGAGTGTCCATTATACCTGGAATAAAATAAGTAAATACAATAAATGTAAGACTTTAAGCCTGAGAATAAAATACGTATTAAACTGCTGTTTAGTTGGACATAAGATAGAGGCCACAATTGCGTTTCCGCCTATTTATTACAATTCTTAAAGGGACTGCAAAGGTTTTCCAAGGTTAGTTTTGTTAGTAAAAGGTGTTGATGGGAACATTTATTAGTCAATTATCGTCAGTAACTTGATTAATAGTAGTACCTTTGAACTGCTTTGGAGGCAATACAGGTACTTCAGCTTCTGCCGATGATGACTTAGCAGGAATATTAGCTCGATGAATCTGCATCGACAAATCTCTCAGCGGATCCGATGACTTCGATTTCCTCGGTAAAGACGAATGCACACATCCAGACATGTTTCCTCTCATCCTCCTTTGTAACATATAATGGTACTTCGAATGTCCCGAAGTAAGGGGCATTTCGAAGTCCTGGAATTCCCCAGTACCGTGTTTCATTGAGCAACTTGATACCCCTGAATCGTTTGAACTCGAAGAGTCTCTATTTCCACCCGATTTGCAAGGTACGCTGCATGACCTCTTTATTTGAGCATTATCCATATGTTTATTCCTTAGGTGCGGTAGTTCTTTGGAAGAGGAGGATTCTTCCGAAGTTTTATTTTCGGAGCCCGATGACTTGCAACAGTCGTAGCATTCTCTTTCATTGTCGCAGGCGGGTGATGCTAGTCTGTTTTCCAGAGCTAAGTTTCGAAGTGTCTCTAAGGACGATGAAGTTGCATGACTGTCTATGCTACTATCAAAATCTTTCAACTCTTCAAGGAGTCTTGCGGAATCAACGGAGCTGGACCGTTTCTGCATCAACTCCCTATTGTTGTTACTTGTTTCATCAAACGACTGTGTCCGATTTCCACTTCCATTCAACGTGGGGATGCTGAGAGACTTTTCTATGTCTGCTCGGTATAGTTTATGAATAGGATGCTTTAAGCTCTGTGACCAATTTGGTTTTGGAGACATGGGCGTGTATCCCGGGTTGGGCCCCGCTGCTCGGGTCATTTCGCATTTGCCCTCGCGTGATGGTTCCATCAGTAAGTATTCATCGCTTCTGTTTCTTTTAACATCCTGTTTGTGAGCTGGATTTTGACAGTGAACACATTTGGTACAGAGTTTAGGTTTTCTTGGTAGAGAGTTAACTGCAAGATCAATGTTTGCGCTCAATGCATCTAGTTCACTTTGCGTCACGCCAGCTTTTTTCAATAAATCTTTTGCATTTTCATAAAATTCTAAAGACAACGCAAATTCAAGATTTTCGTAGTTCGCGTACGCTCCTTCAAACTGTTTATCTTCTTTAGGTTCAACGTTCTGATAATTAGTAAATCCAGTTTCATGGACAACACTGAGGTCTTTTTCTTGGTCAGAGACAGCGCTTTGCCTGTTAGTCTTTCTTGACATGTCCACTGTAGCATAAAGAGCCATACTGTCAGACTTATCGTTTAGTATTTCAGTACTTACTCTCTCTGCACTGGGGCTTTTCTTACAATACTGGAGGCTTATCAACGTATGAGCCCAGTTAGTAACCTTCTGACAGGGACATTCAACAGGTTGTAAGCTTTCATCGCATTCAACTATAAGTGGTTTTTTCTTGGATCCAAACTTCAGTATGCATCCACATTTCTTTGTTAATACAAGGGAACCCGGTGTAGAACTTTTTGTAACTTGAAACAAATCGTCTGCTAAAGCCTGTTTTATTCTTTTAGGTGTATCGTAATATTCAGCATTATCAACCTGAAATTAACAAAAAAGTAGTTAAATATACGTAACGTACGTAATTATTATAAAGAATTGACATTTGCATTTGATTAATACGTACTTCAGCATGAGCTGTTTTTGGAATATCGTAGTTTTCGTAGGGTCCAACTTTTGGGTTGTTAACAGAATAGTTATCATTAACACAGGGGCATGATTTTGTAGGTAACGGAGCTGGTGGCTTTTTTTGTTCAAAATGCGTTGGTTTAGGTGGTCTGTGTGGCGGGCAATCCTTACATGGGCATGCTTCGTGATTTTTGCTCTCAGTATTTGGAGTTAGATAGTCCGTGCTGTTGGAAGAATTATCGGAGCTGCTTTCTGGAACAGCTTCCATGGTCCAGGCAGGGTTGAAATGGGTGCCGGGAGTAAAAGCTACTGTAGACGAGCGCGATATTGCACCGAGTTTTATCAAACAGTTATTGCAACGTTCCAGAGTGACGTGATCGGCGCCACCCCATGAAGCCTTCGGCACTTCAGGTTCAGTTCTATACTCGTGGTCATTGAATTCTCGCCGTTCGTCAGACGGCCAGAAAGGTGAAGTGCCACCACAGTCCTCTCCAAAATAGTTTTCTTCGTACAAAGCACTCGCTGTGTCTGGTATTGACTGATCTACTGGGTTTAAATCGGACATTCGAGTATTAGCTCGCATCTTACTTCCTCTTTCCGCATCTTTGAAAATATAAAGTAAAATATTAGCTTTCCAAATTTCTGTAACATTATTAACATTAATTAACACATAAACGCAAAACTTACTGCTGCTTGTTCGTGACGAAGTTGGTCGTTGTAAGGACAGGTTTCCGTGAGCAGCTTGGTCGAAAGCATCAGTAATGTCCTGGGCCTGGTCAGTGATGAGCAAATGGAGGCCCTCTCCCTTGCCGCAGTGAGAACCTCCTTCGAAGCAGAATCGGCCTTCTACTACACCATAACGCCTGAGTAGAAAATAATTATTATTAATCTTTGAGACTGCAAAATCCACGAAACTGTGTAAACCTCGGTACAAAAATACACTTAATACCTTTCCTGCAATGAAATAGTATTAAGTACGTGCAAATAACAAAATGTATCTTTAAACTAAGTTTAAATGACAACTATAAATCATATTGCACTAGTTCTAGTCTAACAGACTAATTCGATTTATGCTAAATACACAAACACAAAGTGCATTGAATTGCATTTAGTGGAGCATAACTTGGTCGTAGTTTAGTTTTATCTGAAATTGTACAATAGCATAGCAGTATTCCAAATTCGCAGCCAACTCGCTCGCGGTTCCTTTCTAATTCCCGCGTAACGGAAAGCAATTGCCGTTCAGTTCGTAAATTATTTTATGTGTTTGTATCCACATATAATATTTAGACACGATTTAAGACCCATTATATTGTAAATTTAGCAAATAATGTTTGTAAATTTTAAGTAAAACGTTAATTATTCTAACTAGTTGCCATATGTGTTTAATTACTACAAATGAAACACTTTTATCTAATGGTAGAACAATGCGGTTGATATCGAATTTGTAAAATTTTATCATTTATATCTCAAGTTTTATCTGCGTTGGAAAGTTCTTAACTGCTGCTAACACGGTACATTGAGTTACCCCATAAGCTCGAGGAGTCGTACATCAAAAATATTTCGAATTTCCGGTTTTGGCGGGAGTTGGCAACACGGGGAGTCTAAGTCGGCCAAAATGGCGTCGCCAACAAAATGGTGGAGCCGACAAAATGGCCGCCTTTCCGGAAGCAGCCGCTATTAACTCACGCTGGCGTGCAGACGAACTACATAAACCGACAGATGCCACGTTTATGGACGAGCACTGTAATGTTCACGTTTTATTATTCAACTGAGTGCAGTTCTGAACTGTGGTCACTATGTCACTTTTATTACCTGTCTCGTTTTTATTTGGAAACTTTGAGATGGATCGTTGTTATGACGTTGTTTGGACAAAATTCCTTGTGAAATTATTTATTGCTACAGGCAAAATTTAATGTCTTGGTAAATGTTCTTTACACATCTTTGTCAGAAAATACCAATTACGATTAAAGATTGGTATTATCAAAAATCAGAGGTGTGAATCAAATCCCATATTCGGTTAATAACTCTGAACCTAAACTTCTGTACTAAAGTCACATGACAGGATTTTAATTTTTATTCATAACCCAACTGAAGATCCCAGATACTTTTGAATTCCTTGGACTTCCTGGGGATCAATGCTTCTTGTTATACTTATACTTACCTTAAGTGCGCCAGCTCCCACAATCCGAGTAGGCGTGGGGGCACTCCACTTGTTAATGCAAATCTCCTTCCCTGAATATGCATTCGGGCAGGTCCAGCCGGGAGCTTCCTGGATCCCCCTCCTCCGACCATCACCAGGAACTCCTTCGATGACCCAAGTTGCCCTCCAACTTTGACCTGCCAGGAGATCAACCTCTCCCGAGTCTCGAAGGCGAGGACAACTATCACGTCTTGGCAGATGATGGCTATTGTGTTCGACTCTTTGTCCAAGGTGAACCCAGATTCGAAGCCGAGAAAGTGTTGGAGAGAGAGGGAGGCTTTCGTCTGCCCTTTCTTGAAGCGATCCCTCGGGTCTCGATATAGCTGCAGGTGGAGGCAATCTGGAACAAAGTAAAAAAATAACTTTTATATTTGTTACGGAGCAAGAGGCAAGACATGCGTCAACGAGTCTTAGTATCATTGAGAAGGCTTTGAGCACCGCGGAATGTTAGTTTTAATAACGACTAGATGTTGGCTGTTGCGACACTTTGGTTTTCAACACGTAAGGGAATACAGAACAGTTGCTTTGGGTATCATGTCATATCACTGTTGGGCACGGGTCTCTCAGACCTTAGTCCACCACGCTGGCTTAATGCGGATTGGCGGACTTCACATGCAATCGAGAACATTACGATGAACCCTCAGGCATGCAGTTTCCTCACGATGTGTCCTTCCCGTTATAGCAAGCGTGACATTTAATGTCTTAAAGTTATTTCGTTTTGGGTATGGATAATATTAATAATCATGATGATATTTATTTTGATATTTAAGTAACAATGATTACTGACGTTTAGATAAACTAAGATAGCTTTGGTGATGCCATGAATGCTCTTCTTGTCAACTATCAAAAGTAAGTGAGACTTAAGTATTTACGAAATAAACTCAGAAGAAGCAAGCTACCTTATTACTACGGATCGGATTAGTGTCCCGAACTTTTTGCTGCCAAACATCTTTTTTTAAACGCCAAGGAACGGACTGTCCGATAATTACCGTTAGTCCGGCATACGTTCCAATTACCGGACTGGAGAACAGTTCAATTAGAGGGCCGAGTCTTTGAAGATTAGCGCCCACTTCGAGGGGATTGGCTCGAGCGGTCTTATGTCGTTGGTTTCTAAAACGTGCAAGTAAGTTTCATTTTGTAAGCTCAGTTCGATCACCTTATTTCAGCTTTAGTTTCTTTTTAAGGTAAGAATTATAGGAGTGGCTTTGAAGGAGTGAGTTAAAAACGGTCCACAGTCATCGGCTGTTCTCAAATTATGTCCGGGCTTAAATTGCAATTTTAATTGTTTGAATTGCGAGGTGGACTAACGACCTGAAGAAGACAGCGGGAAACCGTTGGATTCAAAGGGCGCAGGATCGGGAGGAGTGGCGACGATTGAGGGAGGCCTATGTCCAGCAGTGGACCCCAAAAGGCTGATGGATGGGTGGATGATTAAATTCCGAAAATGCATTGTACACTCTTCACGCAACTCAAATTTTACAAAGTCAGAAAACAGAAAACATAGAAGTACAGATCGTCAATTGTTTTAAACTCGTTTCTTCATCATCAGATTAATTTTAGTAGTAAAATAATTGATAACTCCAAAACGCTTCAAATGACTTTTCTAATTTTCTTTGACTCATTTTCATTACTTTATGCATGTACGTCGCATAGGTACACAAAAGCCTAAGCTTTGTACACAATTCTTGTAATGCATCAACAAAAATCAATTTGCCTAAAACCCGATTTCATGGTGCTCTTAAAACATTATTGCCTTCGTCCCGTAACCGGGTCGCCGCTCACCCGGCGGAACACGGGACCGCTTTTACCCGGGTTTTGGGTGACAACAGTAAATTTACCGGTTTATTGACGACAGCTACTACCACTCAATGGATGTTTTTAATACCATGATTTCAGGAAATATTCAAAAGTATACGTACATGCATGTGTACCTGTATGTAAACTTAAAAGGCGTTTAAGGTTTACTAAACGGTGTTGTCAAGCAGTGACAGCCCAGTGGCTATCGAACTCGCCTCTCACTCGAGCGGTCCGGGTTCATACCCCAGTGGCACGCACCAATGACTTTTCTAAGTTATGTGCGATTTAAGCAATTAAATGTCACTTGCTATAACGGTGAAGGACACATCGTGAGGAAACCTGCATGCCTGAGAGTTCATCATAACGTTCTCGAAGGTATGCGAAGTCTTCCAATCCGCACTTGGCCAGCGTGGTGGACTAAGGCCTAATCCCTCCCATTCTGAGAGGAGACCCGAGCTCAACAGTGGGACAAAGAAAGGGTTGTACTCTTAAATTTTAAGTTTTTTTTTTTTTGCTTTGCACCCCCGTTTTACCCCCTTAGGGGGTGAATTTTCAAAAATCCTTTCTTAGTGCTCCCCTACGTTATAAAAGGAAACCCTGTGCAAAATTTCAAGTTTCTAACCCTTATAGTTTAGGCCCTGCGTTGATATGTCAGTCAGTCAGTCAGTCAGTCACCTTCTCCTTTTATATATATAGATATAAACTGGTCTCGTCATTTGTGCTTCAATATACAGAATGATTGAAGTGTGGATTTGAAGATGGTTTTTTTATTTTTATTTTATTCAACATACAAACAACATAATATAATACATATTATTATGTAGGTATAATATATATATATAATATTATTCATTATGGTACGATATTTATCTCAGACTCATCAAAACAGTCGAGTTCGCACGGCACCGCCTAGTTCAAACTCTACCGCGAAATATTGCTAGTTTGGGAAGACCATGTTGCTATTTAGGGAAATTGAAGGAATATTCATAATATATATCTTCAATATTTCCAGCGTCCATAGCCCAATGGCTCGCGTCGATTCAATGTGATCGACAGAGTTAACGACGGGAGTGGTCGGTTTGTGAATTGGTGACCGCTATTAGCGAAACTTCATGAGCGATACTGTGCTTCAGAGGGCACTTAAGCCGTCGGTGCCGGTTGTTTTCAATGGTGAAAAAAAATGTTATGTCTTGTCAAAGAAAGAGTATGCTCTAGACCCGAGCCCAGTAGTGGGACGTCTATAGATTTCAGCTTAGCTAAGCTTAGCTTGCAATATTTCGCGTAACGTTCCGCATACAACTACTACTACTACTACTCTATTTAAGTGTAGTATTTTGTCACTTTCAGGATCACATGCAGTTACTGGGTTTTTCTGTATTCTGAGTTTTTATCCATAAAGGAAGTCTTCCTTGCGCCCCTCGCCCCACACGGAGACAGTCAGCTCACAACCACAATGAGCCTAATTCGCTGCGACCCATAGACGTCCCACTGTTGGGCACGGGTCTCCTCTCAGAATGGGAGGGATTAGGCCTTAGTCCACCACGCTGGCCAAGTGCGGAGAGCCTAATTAATCACTATTAAAGTTTCCAAGTGAACGGCGTCCCGCCTTATAATTAATTGCTTCTAAAAGTTACACAAATTTGTTCATTAAATTAAAAAAGCCTTATTAATTTTCTTAAGTTTTGTTCATAGAACTGAATATATGACAATAAGAAAAAAACAACTATACTATAAATAACGCAATGATATTTTAAGAAAGATACGTCACGTTCATTCTGCACGTGACAGTATAGGTTGTTTATGTGTGTTTAAAGAAGTATTACTGTTTATCTAATAAACAGTAATAGCTTCAATCAAACTCAAAGAAATTGAATGGATTTACTGTTGGTTATAAAATTAATAATTTAAATGTTTTTACTTTGCAGCCTTCGATCAATAGGATTATTGATCGAGGCTCATAGTTAATACAAATTGGGAATGCTATTTGACTATTTTAAGTATGTCGGAAATGAATTGACAGGTTGTCTAAGTATTGTATTTTATTACAATCAATGTAACTAAAATCAAATAGCTGATAAATACTCTAATATGCTTATGTTTACAGAATAGGTTATTCTAATGTTTTATTTTTGAAGTGGATACAAATTAGAAATGTTATTTGACCCTTTTATGGCGATAACAAGTGTTTCACGGAAGTTGTTTTGTATGTCGTTTATTAAATATCAATGTAATTAAATAAGATTTCATAGTCACAATTTCTTAGATGTTAATGTATTTAATTTAATAATACTTACAATCATTTTGCAAGTATTGTAAGTATTATATAACGATATAAATTAGAAATGTCATTTGACCCTTTTCTGGTGTTGACAACTGTTTCACGGAAGTTATTCTGTAACTATGTGGTTTATTAAATACCAATAAAACAATGTAATTAAATAAGATATCATAGCCACAATTTCTTAGATATAAATGTATTAATTTTGCAAATATTGTAAGTATTGTTTGTAGCGTAAATTAATATGGTAGCTACATTGCCATTTGATATAAAAGGGCTAGCTTCTTCTATCTAGGGATCTTTTTGGTTCCGACCGTCACACTGAAAGCAGATGCTGTAGTTCCGTAATTTAGTGTAAAGGCAAGTTCCTACTTGCCTAGAGGATACTTCGCTGTAAAAGTTAAGTATATTCGTTTGACCATTTTTGTTGTTAAAGTCCTTAATGTTATTATGCTTGACCAAATGGAAATATTGTAATTTATATTGAAAAGAGTTACTACCGAGTTTCTTGCCGTGTTCTTCTCGGTAGCATCAACCTTGTGAACCGGCGGTAGATAAAGAAATAATAATAAATGAATCGTAAACTGAATTCTGGATATTTCATTAATACGATACTAATTGGTCTGGAATAACAAAAGACAAGAGAATACTAATTCTCTTGTGATAATAGACTTATATTATCATAGTTTTCCTTTAACACCTACAATTAATTAATGATTGTAGTTTTCAACTTAAATGAACTTTAATGAACATACATCCTGACAAATCATTTTATTATTGCTTATTCACATTAATTTAAATATATATATACATAAATGAACATCCTGACATTGTTCTATAATTGTTTATTAAACAGTAATTCCATTCAAACATACTTAATACATACTGAATGATAACTGATATTATACTTTTATAATATCTTTATATTTTATAATAAACATGTTATACTTTTAAGTATCCTTATAGCTTTATACACTTTTTACTATTTGACATCAGAAGTGGTGGATAAATACCTGTTTTGCTCACAGATAAATACCTGTTTTGCTCACACTAATGCATTTTTGTACAAGTTTCAGATTTGATCCGACTACTAAAGAAGAACTTGACCAACGGAGAGAGCAGTACAAGAAGTACGGCACCACCATAAAGTCTTAATGTTGGTGGCAGCGAGCTGCTTGTGCAGAGAGTTGGAGTCGGAGCAGCGACCCGGTAACTTGAATGCTGACTGCTCCAACTTCTAGAAGCTACCTCCGTGAGTTGGAACTCAAAGGCAAAGGCTCACTGCATAGTAAGACAGTTATATTTATGCAAAAAAAAAAAAAGTGTTAATTGTAGGATGCTTACCTACATCTTGCGTATATCGATGGTGAAGGGGCGGAATGTGTTATCCGTCATTTAGTAAAATGTTCAGGAGAGACGATTAAAGTTTTAAAAAAAAAAAAAAAAATTCATAACTTTTAAAGTATCGAAGATATCTCTATGAAATTTAAGTGAATAGTAGTAAAATTTATTACAAATGAATACATGTAATAAACAAAAAAAAAAAAAAACCCGTATGTCTAATATTTGTATTAATTTGTGGAGTTAATACAAAATACCACATAATCTCAGATAGGTAAAATTAGTTATCCATATATTATATCCAAAATTTTTAAGCAAAGAGTATTATATCCCAAATATAATTTAAATATTTTGAAGTAAATTGTTTTATATCCAAATAAATATGACATTGCTATCGAGTAAAATGACTTAAAAACAAATCCAATCATGACCACACAGAGGTAAACACTTTTATGTAACTTTTTTATATCTATGCGAACCTAGAAAAACAGCTGAACAGACATCATTGTATTCGAACAAAAGAGGGCCCAGTGGCTAAACCATACACTTAAATGTAATTTAAGCCACAAACTAAACTTTCGAAAACTAACAGAATCCTGAAAATTATAAAAAAAATGAAAAATGTAAAAAAAAAAAAATGAAGGTAAAGGAAACTGAATTTAACTTTTATAGTGACGTTTACAATATAATAATAACTTTATTATAAATATTAAATTAAAGTCTTAAAAATCTTTACAAAATAAGCAAAAACTTTAAATAGCATGACAATATTGTGAACTTTTATCAAACATACACTATAAGTAACATTAAAATTTATCTTAGTCAGCTCTAAGCTGAGGTATAAGTGTTCATCATACCAAGACTGGCATATTAGCGACCTTAATATTAGGGACGTTCTAATGAGAACATTAATTAATAGGTCTTTGAATAAAGTATCACATACATAATAGAAATCACAGTCTTGAACTTAAAATTAAAATAAAATACTTTTTTTTAATACTGTCTGCAACTTAACGACTGTTTGTGGCAATAAGTGGAATAAGAAAAAAAAAAAAAAAAAAAGGTACAAATTTATTTGTTTATAACAAAATTGTTTATTACATAAACAAATGTTTCCTTAATGTTAATTAGAAGTAGGAGAAAATAATTGTTAATTAACAAATGCGTTTTTCAGCAATAAAAATTTATTTTTAAGAAACGGTTTTTAAAAAAAAAAAAAAAAAATCATAATTATCATCAAAGATTATGCTATAAAAAAAAAAAAGTTTCAATATTTAATAAAGCTTTATAATTTTTCACCTTAGTAAATTATTAATAACAAAATGAAAATTAACAATTTTTTAATTTTTGTAACGGGAATCTATTTTAAGACCTTTGATAAATAACTCCACGAAAGGAAAAACAATTATCGCACTTGCAATGTTAATGTTCGTGCCACATAAAATTGTTAATTAATTAATGGATAACTTATTGAAAAATCGCGAAAAAAAAAAAAAAACCACTTTTTTGACCACGGTTTATTGTTCATTGATCTGTCCTGTAGGCGCCTGAATTTTTTCAATCTTAAATTTTCATATTTAATATGTTTAAATAATATTTATTTATTAAAGGTCCGAAGGGGGCGTTGCTTGCGCAAGCCGGAGTATTCGTTTTCGGGCGTATTTTCAACCCTCTGGGAAAATTATAAATATTGGCCCTACAATTCCGGGAGTCAAGATTTTTTTTTAGGAAATTTCCTCCCCTTTTTGAATCTTTTGTTTTAAATTTGAAAAATCTTTATTAGTTTTTGAGATATTTGCAAAATAATGAACCCCTTTTTTTTGTTAGTTAATTGTTAATAACTGTTGTAATTTTTGTTTGTGGAACTTCGTTTTTTTTTCGAAAATCATCTTGATGCCATTCCGAATGGAATGGCGCCTCAATCATAATTTTCGGAGACTGCTGAAAAAGTTGACCAAAAAGGCACTTGTTGACTAAACTATTAATATTGTTTCGCTGCGGCGTCGACTCATTGTGCTGAAATCTATAGTTCTTCAAAATAGTATTACTGATTAAAAGGTTATAATGGTAAGGACGGAAAATGAAAGCAATTAATTCAACAACACGTAACTAAACAATAGCTTACCTAAAATACTTAAATAATAGCGAACCACGAGGGTTGACAACGGCACGAAGTCCTCTCCGACACAAGAAATGTGACTGAAGCGCCTACGCATCAGCCCGTACTTAATATTATCGTCTGATTTACTAGCAATTTGCTTTATTTTGTATGGTTTAACCAACAATTTTTGTATGCGATAAAAAAAAAATTGTAAAGTAGTTTAATGCCAAAAATAAAACTAGTACAGTCAGTTTGAATGCGGATTTTATTTAAAAAAAAAAAAAACAAGTAAATTTGTTTTATTGTATTAAAATTTGTTCTAGAAAGAACAGCAAAACTACTTTACCTTATCTTGGATGGGTAAAATGTATTATCTTGGAAATAATAGCATTTTAGAGTAGAGTAAAATGTATTAACTTATAATGACTAACATTTAAAATCGGAGTAAAATGTTTAATTCTATTGATGAAGAAAAGCCGAGTTGGGTATAATGTATCAATGACAAAAAGGATAATATTATAATTTAGTAAATTGTTTTATCATTTAAATCTAGGTAAAGTCAAGCAAGGCAAAGTATCATAAGGTAAAAATTTTTAATTGAGATGTGTTTTAATGACAAAATCCACTGTTTACTATAGAGTTAATACACAAAAATATATGGAAAACTTCAAAATCACTGGTGTATTAACGACCATAAAAGTCGTCAGATCGAGCTGAAACCAGGAACGGTATATATAACTCGATATCGCCTAAAGTGGCGGTTGGTGCAGTGTGCCTTTCCACCGTCGATATTATTATGTCAATTTAAAAATCTCCTGTAGGTATAAAATTATTAAATCGCAGTAAGTATCCACAAATTAAAAGTCAGATTGGCCGAGCGAGTTGTGGACAACATGTCAATGTTTTGTGTTAGATGTCTCTGAACAGTAACGATAAATAATATTGTGTTAGTCATACATAGTTATAAGTACAAAAATTGTAAGACTTGATCGAACCCTGACTTGACTTTGACAAAGAAAAAAAAAACTGCTGTAGTCAGTGGCCTTGTGTCCGGTTTACTGCATGTACAGCAGGTGTGGGTGGCTGGATGGAGACAACGCACTGGCCATTGTTATGGCGTGTCCACTAGGACGGTAACAATGAAAATTGTATTAGTTGTAAGAAAAGCTAGTTATAAGGTAAATATTGTCCGACTTGACAAAAAAAAAAAAAAAAACCCTGACTTGACTTTGACAAAGAAAAAGACTGCTGTAGTCAGTTGCCTTGTGTCCGGTTTACTTCATGTACAGCAGGTGAGGGTGGCTGGATGGAAACAACGCACTGGCCGTTGTTATGGCGTGTCCACTAGGACGGTAACAATGAAAATTGTGTTAGTTGTAACTAGTTATGTATAAGGTAAATATTGTCCGACTTGACAAAAAAAAAAAAACCCTGACTTGACTTTGACAAAGAAAAACAGAAAAAGACTGCTATAGTCAGTTGCCTTGTGTCCAGTTTACTTCATGTACAGCAGGTGAGGGTGGCTGGATGGAAACAACGCACTGGCCGTTGTTATGACGTGTCCACTAGGACGGTAACAATGAAAATTGTATTAGTTGTAACTAGTTATGTATAAGGTAAATATTGTCCGACTTGACAGAAAAAAAAAAAAAAACCCCTGACTTGACTTTGACAAAGAAAAACAGAAAAAGACTGCTATAGTCAGTTGCCTTGTGTCCAGTTTACTTCATGTACAGCAGGTGAGGGTGGCTGGATGGAAACAACGCACTGGCCGTTGTTATGGCGTGTCCACTAGGACGGTAACAATGAAAATTTGTATTAGTTGTAACTAGTTATGTATAAGGTAAATATTGTCCGACTTGACAAAAAAAAAAAAAAAAAACCCTGACTTGACTTTGACAAAGAAAAACAGAAAAAGACTGCTATAGTCAGTTGCCTTGTATCCAGTTTACTGCATGTACAGCAGGTGTGGGTGGCTGGATGGAAACAACGCACTGGCCGTTGTTATGGCGTGTCCACTTAAGTTGAGAAGTAGGACGGTAACAATGAAATATTGTATTAGTTTTAAATCTGAAGTTTTTAATCTAATCTGTAGATCTGTAGCAGCGAATAATATTGTTTTAGTAATATAATATTCTTACGAAGCTAGGTACTTCGGGACGAAGTACTTGTCAGTCTGGCCGTGACAGTATAGGTTGTTTATGTGTGTTTAAAGAAGTATTACTGTTTATCTAATAAACAGTAATAGCTTCAATCAAACTCAAAGAAATTGAATGGATTTACTGTTGGTTATAAAATTAATAATTTAAATGTTTTTACTTTGCAGCCTTCGATCAATAGGATTATTGATCGAGGCTCATAGTTAATACAAATTGGGAATGCTATTTGACTATTTTAAGTATGTCGGAAATGAATTGACAGGTTGTCTAAGTATTGTATTTTATTACAATCAATGTAACTAAAATCAAATAGCTGATAAATACTCTAATATGCTTATGTTTACAGAATAGGTTATTCTAATGTTTTATTTTTGAAGTGGATACAAATTAGAAATGTTATTTGACCCTTTTATGGCGATAACAAGTGTTTCACGGAAGTTGTTTTGTATGTCGTTTATTAAATATCAATGTAATTAAATAAGATTTCATAGTCACAATTTCTTAGATGTTAATGTATTTAATTTAATAATACTTACAATCATTTTGCAAGTATTGTAAGTATTATTTAACGATATAAATTAGAAATGTCATTTGACCCTTTTCTGGTGTTGACAACTGTTTCACGGAAGTTATTCTGTAACTATGTGGTTTATTAAATACCAATAAAACAATGTAATTAAATAAGATATCATAGCCACAATTTCTTAGATATAAATGTATTAATTTTGCAAATATTGTAAGTATTGTTTGTAGCGTAAATTAATATGGTAGCTACATTGCCATTTGATATAAAAGGGCTAGCTTCTTCTATCTAGGGATCTTTTTGGTTCCGACCGTCACACTGAAAGCAGATGCTGTAGTTCCGTAATTTAGTGTAAAGGCAAGTTCCTACTTGCCTAGAGGATACTTCGCTGTAAAAGTTAAGTATATTCGTTTGACCATTTTTGTTGTTAAAGTCCTTAATGTTATTATGCTTGACCAAATGGAAATATTGAAATTTATATTGAAAAGAGTTACTACCGAGTTTCTTGCCGTGTTCTTCTCGGTAGCATCAACCTTGTGAACCGGCGGTAGATAAAGAAATAATAATAAATGAATCGTAAACTGAATTCTGGATATTTCATTAATACGATACTAATTGGTCTGGAATAACAAAAGACAAGAGAATACTAATTCTCTTGTGATAATAGACTTATATTATCATAGTTTTCCTTTAACACCTACAATTAATTAATGATTGTAGTTTTCAACTTAAATGAACTTTAATGAACATACATCCTGACAAATCATTTTATTATTGCTTATTCACATTAATTTAAATATATATATACATAAATGAACATCCTGACATTGTTCTATAATGGTTTATTAAACAGTAATTCCATTCAAACATACTTAATACATACTGAATGATAACTGATATTATACTTTTATAATATCTTTATATTTTATAATAAACATGTTATACTTTTAAGTATCCTTATAGCTTTATACACTTTTTACTATTTGACACACGCATAATATAATCGTTCCGCGACATATACATACATATTTAATAACATTGTATATCTACACATACGCTGTACGTGCGACAGGAAATACACAAAGCGTAAGAGTGAAAGAGACAGCGATTTGTAATCAGTACAGGTAGCGCGCGCGCTCACAATGACAGGTCACTCGACTGACTGCAAAGGTCACAAGTGAGACCAATTCACGGCACGCGTTTGGTGCATTTAAGACGTATCCCTTGTAATGTATATAACATCATTGATATAACATCATAAACTCACGATGGACCGTTAACTATCTCGTGACCACACAGACTTAAAGAACTACAGGTAAGACTCGATGACTGCTCAATTATTTGCAGACCACCCGCTCCCCGCTCCCCGCCGCCCCCCGCCGACTTGTCTCCATTAGCCCCGCTCCTCCTCCGAGACCTGCTTCGGTTTTGCCGAACTTCGCGAATACATTAAACTTCGGACGACTACTGACAAATTCGACGCGACATCACCCCAACCAACTCACTTTTCAGTATCCATTTGTTATAGTGATATCCATTGCCACTCATCTGAGGAATCACTTTACTGGTCCGCTACTAAAACGGCAATGGACAGCATAGTAAAATTTAAGTCGTGAAGTGGGTTGTAATGGAGACAATTGGAAAGACATCCATCGTTGAAAGGGTCTGTCTGTTTGTAATTGTGGAACTGGAGTTCAATTACTACATTACTACAGGCAATTATGTAGTTACTTACGGGTAGTGTGGCGAGCTGCATCGCCGTATAGCCGAACACGAAGGAAGGACCACAAGAAGATTGATAATTTAAAATTAATAATTTTAAGTTTACTAATGGTGGTGGTCGTATTATACACTTCAAAGGGCGGAGGCCAGTGGCCTGGTTGCCGAACTGCGGGTCCCGTGTTCGAATTCCGGGCCTCAACTTACCCGAAGGTTGAATGTATTACCTAAGTAATGTAGTCTAGAGTATGAGTAATAAATGCCAAGTTTCATTTAATTCCGTTCACGTGGTTTTACGTACGCACGTACGCACGCGCGTGCACAAACAGACAGACGGGAAATGTTTATGAAAAACACATTATTTAGTTCAAACTCGTTAGTAATGCCACCGAATTGAAATTTTGAAAAAATATTCAATGTACAGAAAATGTTCCTCTTCAGATTTACTATAATAATACGTAAGCTCCTAAAAGGTACAAATATTCCTACCTTTCTTCGGAATATGTGCCAAGCTTTTTAACAGTAGGTTCCGTCGATAATATATGCAGATAGTAAATGCGTCTGAAGCGATACATCACCGAGCTATCATTTGCAGCGGCGAGGGGAGCTGAATTAAGATTGATGATAATAGCATCTTATTCTTAAAGCGAGAGCCAAATCGAAGTGGGAAGTGGATCGCGGGGTAAAAAAGCCAGAACTCATCCCGTGTCAGTGACAATGGGAGGGAAGTGATATAGATGACTGGCTCTGCGCGGGTGGACCAGTATTCAAGTTAAAGATAAAATTAGTGAGGGCGGTAGTCATATTTTACGAAGTGAGATGTATCGCTCGAAGCGGTGACAGCCCGGCTATCGAACTCGCCTCTCACTCGAGCGGTCCGGGTTCAAACCCAAGCACGCACCAATGACTTTTCTGAGTTATGTGCGATTTAAGAAATTAAATGTCACTTGCTGTGGAGGACACATCGTGAGGAAACCTGCATGCCTGAGAGTTCTTCTAATGTTCTCGAAGGCATGTGAAGTCTGCCAATCCGCACTGGGCCAGCGTTGTGGACTCCTATTTTGAGAGGAGACCCGTGCCCAACAGTGGGACGTCTATGGGTCACAGCGATGCACACCCAAGAGGTCTGCCAAAAAGTCTGCCAATCCGCACCTGGTCAGTGCGGTGGACTATTAGCTTATCTCTCCCACTCCGAAAATAACCCCGTTTCTACTAGTGGTACCAATGAAAATGTTCCGTTATGATGGTAGCTTTTAATATATCTAACAAGAAGTAGCAAAAACTGAAGATCAAAAATGAGAGCAGTATTATCCGCAACTCTCGTGATAAATTACCCCGATAAGACACTGAAGTACGAACCCCCGCTTCAGGTTACTTAATTGCCTGATCGCTTTTTAAAAAACACCGAGAACTCTCCACGTAGAGTCAATAGCTCATTCAAAATACAGTTTACAAGCTGGTTAGCATGAAAGAAGGTAATTAATTTTAGAATTTGTTTGCATCGCTTATTTCTGTAATTAATGCACTTCTGATGTCTATTCAGTTGCTAATTTAGCATTGAAATAATCTATTGAATGAATATGTATGAAATAATTTCGAATGATAATAAAATTTTGCTTCGTTGGCCTAGTGACCGTAAGGGCGACTGTTAAGCTCAAGGTCCTGGATTCGAACCCCGGCTCGAACTAACTGGTGGAAAGTGGGTGTACTACACTCTGGCTACTCCTTCGGGGAAATAAAGGCGAGATGTTATTTTATATTTATATAAAACGACGTTGCTTTATGATTTCTTATATCGCGGGATGATATAGACTTGATAAATGACAAACCAAGTTAGTAACAAATTCTTAATCACTAATTTATTCTTGGCTGGTAGAAAATGCCATTAGGCATTATGTTGGCCTATAAGGTGACATGAAAATTAAATAAATTAAAGTAAAAAAATTGATTAGCTTGGAAAATTTTGAAAAGTTCGGAGATAATTTAGCGTCCCTTTAATAGTATTGGGCTTTCATGAATTTCCAATAAGAATGGACTCGTAAATCAATTATTAACTCTCAGTGTTGTCACTCTCAATACCAAATCCAACGAATAAAAAACAGGCCGTGAAATGCCACCACAAAATCAAAGGAAATTCTTACCATTGGCAACTAGCAAAGGTAATTAAAGTTCGTAATGAAACGTTTTCCGTTCGGAACAGCCTCGTCTGTGACGTGCCTAATTACTATAATTACAGACTCCAAGGGGATTTTATTTCAAAGAACTCTTACAAATTATAAGGGTATTGTGATTTGAGTTCTACGTCCCTACCAGTCATATTATTGTTAAGAGCAAATACAACATTAAAAACCTTTGCCAGGTAATCAATTCAGTTAAACTAAATAAACAAAAACACTCAAGTATCAAATATATTTAAATTGTTTTGTTAAAAACAAAACAAAGTATCAAATTCATAAGTTACAGTTACTTATGAAATCTACGAGATTGAAATTTCACTAAGAAAATATGAAAGGACAAGTCTGAAATTGAACAATTAACGCGCGAGGAGAAAAGAAAAATAGTTTCTTCAATTTTTCCAATTACATATTGGATTCATTTGTAAGGACGTCTTCGTTTGTTTCGTCTGGTTTGCAATCGTTCAGCTTTTGTCGCGCCGTGTTTACGCCACCCTTTCACTGAATAACAATGATTTTTATTTTTGTGGAGAAACAGCTATAGAGAAAACAATTTATAAGATAAATTGTTATTTCATTTTAAGTATTGTAAACTCACACTGCCAAGAATGCTAAACAAGTTGACCGCTGAATTATTTTTAGAAGCATGGTCAATCCTGACTGGTGACAGTATATACAGGTATCAATCAGACTGCCATCCACCAATCCAAATCCAATGTACCACCCTTTCTTGTCCCACTGTTGGGCACGGGTCTCCTCTAGGAATGGGTAGGGTTAGGCCTTAGTCCACCACGAAGCCTTCGAGAACGTTAAGGAGAACTCTCAGGCGTGCAGGTTTCCTCACGAAGTGTCACTGTTATGGTATTAATTTCTTATATCGCACATAACTTAGAATTGTTGCTTTCCGCTTAGATTTGAATCCGTACCGCTCGAGTGACAGGCGAGTACGATAGCCACTGCGCTGTCACCGCTGCATGATTGTACACATCAGCTAAATGCCTTAAAAGTAGGTTAGATTAACTCACAAGCAGTCAATCTGGCTCTACTTAGTAGCTTTAGCAGCATACCCATTTAATAGTCCTTCCCTCACTTAGCAGATGATCGCCAAACAGGAGAGAGCAAACATCATCTAGCGCTTCATCTCGCACTCGTCCAAACACGCTAGCGCAACTAGTGAACACGAAAGCGAGTAAACATCGCTAATCATAGCTCGATCTATTTGAGCTATCCATTAGCCAATCACATATCCCGTTGGCTGGAAATATGAGGGCTTTTAATTATGCACGATTTAATGCTTTTGTTATCGTTGCAAATGAATTATTGGCTGGACTTGATTTTGAATGGTGTATCTGATTTTTAATTGTACGCTTCAGGAGTTGGTTGATTGTATCAGTTAAGCGTGCTGCAGGGCTGCATTATTATCAAGGTGTAAAACTATGTAGATCGTAAAAGTAAATGGACAGAAACCAGTATTAACCATTCGATTTTTAATCGATTTTTTGGTCTGTTGGTTTGTCCTTCTACTCCTCCTCTTGAATTGATGTTTCGAAATGATTTTTTGCATAGATGTATGACATAGAATACTTTTTATCATAAGACATAGTGCGGTTCCCTTGAAATGGACAAAACACTGAAAATTTTACGTTACTGGCGTGAGTGGATCCGCGGGGAAAGATTTCTATGAAAAGATAGTGTTGGTGCGATTCCAAGGGCCGAATATGCCTTCAAAGCCATACCTTTGAGAAAATGTCAAAAATATGCTTCGCTTTAATGGGAGCTAGCTATCATTTTACATTTTATTCACCTTAAAATAATGTTCATAATCAGCCTTTATTGGTCCACTGCTGGACATAGGCCCATCATAGGGGTAAAACGGGGGTCCAAAGTTAGTATGAAACTTTGCCGTTTTTGAAGTCATGTGGGCAACAAGAACGCGGACAGACGTCGTTAATGGGTCTAATTCTACGCGAGCGAAGCTGCGGGCGTCCACTAGTCTTATTTAAACTAAAACTTACGTGTTCTTGCGCCTCGCTTGTTCTGGAATATCGACGTCAAACTTTGCGAAACCAATTAAAATCCCCTACAGCAAACCTGTTCCCATAAATCTTCTCGCTCCAACTACAACGGGTGCACGATTGACGTATACCTGGATGCCAAATGGGGTTTTGATTGCACGGGTCGAATGGGGTTCAGTTGATCCCGGACTCGAGTAGTTCGATACAGGGGGATTTTAAAGCAACATTAGTCAACGTCTTGCTGGGCTTGGAGCGTAGAGTTCAATATGGCGGATATTTCGACGCTTTGCGAAGCCCTGCTGGAAACTTTTGAGAAATGAGTAAAGCGGACACATTTTAAGGCTGTATTTTTATTAAATTTAAGGTACCTAGGTAACGTTATGCGCACCACACGCGTAGGTAACTTACATACACCCACATATACATACACCGCATGGGGCCGTTGGCGCAATCAGTAGTGACTCTACCTTCTGCGCCAGGGGTTGTTGGTTCGAATCGCACTTTGCTTTATATTAATCAGTTTAGAATAGCATTATATCTCTTTAAGTAGTTTGTAGTTCACCTAGACTTTCGTTAAGCGTGTGTAATCACCTCATAGCGAAATAAATTATTTGAATTTGAATTTGAAGTACAAAAATTCGTGTGACGAACACCTGTGTTTGTTTCGTATCTGGATGTTAATATTATTTATTTAATTATGTATTTAGAAACATCTTTGTATGTATATCAGTCTTCGAATTCCATAGTACAGGTTCGCGCCTAGTTCGGGGTCAGATGGCCGCGTGCGAGAATGTCCGTGATATTTATTTTGATAATACTGTATAAGGTAAACAGTGTTCAGCATTCTGATATGATTATTGGGGATTGGGATTATGTGGGTAAATGATTACATTTAGGGTAGCTAGGTAACATAAGGTTATGGTTATCTAAGTTTGCAAAGTTAGAATTACCTGAGAAACTTACCTAGAAATAACAAAATCATTTCATTACAATTGCAAAATAACAACTGCCTTTTAATAATTACCTTAGGAAAGCTTAACCTTGGGACATCATATCAATAACCCATTGAGGATCAAATGGCTTGCATAACAGCTTCAAGACCGTGGGCTGGGAGCCCTGATAGACCGAACAGATGTATTTTTTCCATCAGTCGAGCTGCAACGAGGAAGTTCATACTACACGTATGTCAGCCTGCGGCCTGTACTACCTTTTTTTTTGTTTAACCTGTGGAAAACCTTGAAAAGGTACCAAAACGTCGTGGGAGCGACGCCGGGTTATGTGGGACTTTCACCCACTAAAACCCATTCGGTGGCCTACTCCGGCGCTACAGGAGGGCTCCGGGATCTCTTGTAGAACGCGCCGGTCCCCTCCGGCGCTGCGCCCAAGACGGGCTCTTCCCGGTTTACACAACGCTGTACAGACACAAACAGCGTCGTCTTTCCCGGGGTCACATGATGGACGATTCGAGCTCCCACTCACCGCCCGCGACCCCAGAAGCCCCCTTTTAGTCGCCTCTTACGACAGGCAGGGGCTACCGTAGCACTGTTCTGGTCCTGAACAGTGCTACGCTAGCAGTTCGTAGTGGTAGCAGCGAACAAGTTCCCTCGCCGGCTTTGCTTGACTAAAATAAATGATGCAGAGGAGTTCAGAAACGTTTCGTATGTATCGTACTAACAGTAAAAGCGACGCATTTTGCCAAGTGACACTTACCTCACGAGGCTGCTGATTTTCAGTGTAACCCTTTTTGAAAAGAATCTTTATAAAATATACTTCTATTAACCATAACTAGGAGAACCACAAACCATCCGTTCTGCACCATGCCATGTGACGTCATACAAGCGATCCGTCCCCAAACGGCCATATAATCGGATCGGAATATTATTTGCCTAAGATAAACTAGCGATATCTATATCTCCTAATCCCATTACGGCGGCTTACGCCAGTATCCATGTAGATGGACAAGTCGACGCGATGGATATGGTATAAAGGGATAATTTGTTATCATCTTACCATAGATATTATTAGATAAGATTCCTTTTCGTTCCTTCACAACGGAATAATGGATATGTATTTGTATGTGTATTTTTACTACACAGGTTCTAACTATAACTTGTGAAAAATTGTGTGAAAATACACCGCTGACAACTCCTTCGGAAAATACAGGCATGAACTTATGTCTTTTTTTTTTTAATGAGACGAACTCACGCACGAAGGGTTCCGTGGTCTATAAAAACGGCAAAAAATCATGTCTGTGTTGTATGGAAGCTCCGCTTATATTTTTATTTTTTCTGTTGTTATAGCAGCAACAGTAATACATCATCTGTGAAAATTTCAACTGTCTAAGTATCACGGTTCATGAGATACAGCCTGGTGACAGACGGACACACGGACAGCGGAACCTTAGTAGGTACTAGTAATAGGGTCCCGTTTTACCGTGTCCTCCGAAGCACGGTAGCGTCCATGAAATTATTTTGCCATTAGCGGTCACCCATCCACAAACCGACCGCGCCCGTCGTTGCTTAACTCTGTCGATCACATTGAATCGACGCGAGCCATTCGGTTATGGACGCTACTGGTAGCTCGTGAGGGATTTCAATACCTATTATTAACGCGTAAGTTAAATTATACTCGATAATACTCGATATTAAGTGCGGTCCTGTTGCCGCTTGCTCGACATTATTATCGACAGCGCTGATACGAGCCAGTTATCATCACAATGGTCAGAGGGCGTGTAGTGTCGCGAGCGGGGCTATTGTAGCGAGCCTCGTGCTAAGTGGATGGGGTTTAATTAGATCACCATAGTCTATGGAATTACATAACAATGACATACATAACATAGCACCAGTATTTCCCCGGAGGGGTGGGCAGGTGTATACACCCTTTATTCACCGATAATATTAAGATGATGAAGCTTTTGCCACACAAGGCTCAAATCCAAACTCTGAGCTACTACAGGGAATTTCAAATTAGAAAATTCCAATAATATTTTCCCGACCCGGGAATCGAACCTAGGACCTCTAGCTAGTAGTCGCGCTTGCAACTGCTAGACCAACGAGGCATTCTATGAAATTAAAACATACCATATCTATCTATCTATATATTATTATCATGAATTCGAACTGAATAAGTTTGTCGCAGTTGTCATGGGCGTAAGCGGATGGATGGTGCTGCATGCTCGTTTGCTACTTTATACAAAATAATATCAAGATACATCGTTCTGCACCTATTCAGAGGTTTTCTTCTCACGAAGTAACATTCGAGGAAGATCGAAAATAAAATTTGATTTCAAATTCGGCGTTCGAATTTCAATATCATTTTAATTGTAATAAAAAAGTCTCAATTAATTTTTGAAATTCGAAAACTCGGTTAACTGAGTGAATTATAAGTTATAAAAATTATTTATAACTCATCTAAACACAAAGCCTTTACACTCGTAAGGTCTTTCGATTATAAGACTTCATAAACAAGAGGCAAGCTCTATCAAATTTAGATACGAAATTATTTGTCATCTCCTTAATGGACTTCAATTATTTAAATGGTGATTCAAAGTTTCCGAACGAGTCCTTTGACTGGATCTCTTTGACTACTATATTGATAACAGAAATAATGAGCGCTTCAATTAATAAACATGGCGTCTGATCACAAAGTTTCCAATCAAATTAATTAAAACGCGGCAATGGTTGGAAATTTATAAATTAGTGACGCCCGCAAAGAAAAGAAGAGCGCCTTAAGGCACTCGTCGCCGGGACCGCGCGCGGCGATAAGCGAGGTCGTGTCGCGAGCGAGAAACGATGAGAATTAGAATCACTTTGATTCATTATAGTGCTACACAAGATACTACATACCGCTTTTACTGGAAGAAGTCATAGTTGTTGCATTCATAACTTATGGACAAAGATAAGCGACTATGGTCTTAAAAGATTAAATTAAACTAAGGAGGACTTAGATTTTGCAAGTTAAAGTGACATGGAGTCTTACATTCTCATATGGAGTTAAAAAAAATTACATTAAATAATTTAATAAAAAATTAAAATATGCTTAATATACTCGTACTATCTATACTATACTCTATATCCATTTATAAAATTTATCTATACCATCTGATATCATATCTATCTATCCCATCAATATAGTTCAATAAGTCCAAATGTTACCATTGAAAGGTCATGCTAACCTATTATTGCAATATCATAATTTGCAATGTTTCAATTACTACAAAATTAAAAGTTAGTTAAATTAAACTTTAAACATTATCTGCAAAGGCTACTATGGAATCACATAAAAGTGTGTTAGGAAAAACGGGAAAAAACTGACTTCGTTCCATTCCTCTTTAAAATTCTACCACCAAATGCAACAAAAAGTTGTAATTTTAAGCGAGCAAACTTGTTCTGTCTACCGTACCATCACCAACAGTTAATCGTATCGCAGTATTGTAACATTGAACGAAAGAAGCGAAATAAACTCGGCAAGAAAAATGTAAATTTGCTTTAACGAAGCAGATCTATTTTTATTTAGCCGCACTCCGTTCTATTTGACCGCGGGAGAAACACGGGTAACCCCACTTGAGAAGCCTTTCAACTCGAATTGTACTTTATTCCTTTCCAATAAGATCACGTTTCAATCAATAAGTGAGGTGAGATGTCCGGTAGATCGAAAAACAGTTTGTTTTTAGCGTTTTCTGGGTTCTCTAGGTAAAGTTATCGTCGTGAATTTCTCATGAAGATGAGTTCTTACCAGCATTGGTGTCGATTTGTCTTTCGGAGGAAAAAGAGCAAAATGGGCCCATTCATCTTTCATCTTGACGTAGGCACAAAGTTACAAAGTTGAGTTTGAATTTGTACCGCCCAAGTTCTCTTGCAAAATGAAGTTTATGAATCAAGTGAAATTACTAGCTCAAGAATTATCCTAACTTAATTAATTGACTTTTCATCTACATTTTGTAGTATGGTAAAATGATTTTTTTAATGTCCATTTTCTATTGCCTCTATTGACCTTTACAGCGTCACCCAACATGGCTTAATGTTCTCAAGCCACATTCGACACTGGGTTGACCACTAAACCCTCCACCTATCCGCATTGGAGCAGCGTAGTGGAGTGTGCTCTAGACCTTCCCGCAGCTGCGTCTGTTGGGGGACCCGTGCCCAGCAGTGGGACGTCTATGGGTCGCAGTGAAGATATGCTTTTCAAACGTTCTACCGACTTAACGTCAATCGTCACTTGAACCTTCATTGTTCTGCCAATTTTTTAACAACACTTTTGGGGAATTTATTTAATCTATATCGCCAGGTCAAATCTCTGTATTGCATTGCTTTACTGACATGTTCTGATGCTATGAAAATGATGATTCATTACTCAATAACATTAAGAATATTTGACCCTATTTACGACTTTAATGAAATTATACTAACTGTAAAAAAAATTAAAAAAAAAAAAGGTTTTATACCTTTTTTATTTTCATGCATTGTCGTCGGAACCTAATATGTGTGCCAAATTTCAGCTCGATAGCTTCAGTGGAAGTGTGTGAAATATTGATTGCAAGATTCCAAGACATACATACATGGATACATACGAGTGAAGTTAAATAAAAGCTTTTAAAATATAGCGGAACCGCTAGAGTTGTAGATGTTTGCGGAACCGCTAGAGTTGTAGATGTTTGCCATTGATCAGTTTTTGTGTAGATGGCGTCCGGTGGACTGAACCGATAGCCTCCTGCGCGGCGCGAATGCGGAATTATTTCCTTTATCCTCGCTCCGATAGACTCGAAGGAAAAGAATAAACGACGAAATAAAGAAACCGCCGCGTCGACGATAGAAATCGTGATTGGAAAATGCGGCCGTGTACTTTCCAATCTGTTTCATGTTTATGTAATTTTTAGCCTACATCAAAAAGAGTCGTTTACAAATGAATTTTATTTTTTTACGAAAGGTAAGTAGGTACTTCTTTCCCAAGAATTGCTTTTGTGAGTGCCGTGCGATTGGGTCCATTACATTTTTATCACGATCTGGCCATTAAACCATCTTTATAGCGCTAAAATGGTGTGATCTTCATGCTCATAGATTTCATTTCGCTTTCCAAGTAGTTAAAATCACAAGTGATTTACTAGCGGCACATGCGCTTAAAAGTGCTCAAGTTATTATGATTTCAAAAATAAAATGCTTACACTAATACTTTTTGCTGTCACCATATTTATATGAACACTTTGGAATGATGTGATGGAACTCTTGAGACTTCTTCCAAACTTACAATCAATACTGTTCCGCATAAAAACGGGTTTTTCAACTATTCCTTTACCTTTCAGGCAATACTCTGGAACGTCTGTCTGAAGACATTAAGAGAGCTTCGAGCACAGATCATTTGAAGAAACTGGTCCGTAAGTACTATCTGGAATATAGCTACTGACTAGTTTCACCTGTGTTATGTTCTGTACGTACCTATGTATTATCTTTATATATATTATTTTATGTATTTCTTGTGGACGTGTGTATGTCACTAAACTCCTCCTAAACGGCTGGACGGATATTGATGAATTTTTTTGTATGTGTCCCAGGGGATTCGAGAATGGTTTACATTCACAATTTGGTACACTAGAAAATGTTTTTTATACACGATTTTTGTATGAACAATATCCAAATATTTTAACCGTCATTGCGCTCATTGACGTAAAGTCATTTACATGAAATGACAGGTCACTTTGATATTTCATATGGCAGAACAACGTTTGCGGGGTCAGCTAGTATATGTATAATTTATTGCATAATAATTAAATTTAACTGTTATTTTTTAATTAATTTCATAAGTTACAGTCTAGTAGAGGTATTAAGTATTACCGCGGTAGTAATATACCTACACCAAAAAACCGCATTCACATTTAGGCCCTGCGTAATGTACACATTGTAGCGACACGGGGAGTTTTGTTGGGAAGGTATTTTTATTTAATTACCGGGGAAGGTCGATGCGAGTCGTTTGGCTAAATTACCGTTCTGGTAACATTTTGCTCCAGGGAAAAATTATCCTATTTTAGAATACCTTCATTACAAATAAATGGACGGAACAACATTTCTGCCCATTTAATTGTCATGCCAACTTTACAATTAACAAAAATTGCATACGTCAACCACCACCTTTTATCTTCGTCCTATCTTAGATCCACTGTTTCTCGGGTCTACCTCTCGGAACGGGAGGGGTTACACCAACACAATACACCATGCTAGCCAAACGCTGATTGGCATACTTCATATGCCTTCGAGAACGTTATGGAGAACTCTTAGGTAAGTCATTGGTGCGTGCCGCTTGGATTTGAACCCGGACTCGAGCCTCGAGTGAAAAGCGACTTCGATAGTCGCTGCATGTTTTGTTAAAGATAAATATGAACTACTAACGACATGCGACAGTTTTGTAGTAAAGTATGTGTTAATTAACGCAAAAGTTTAAACATAACGTAAGCGACGGTGGCTCGGTAAATATCGACGGTCCCTGACGCGGCCAACGCGGCCACACGGCCAACTTGGCCAACGCGGCCAACGCGGCCATACGCGGTTTTAGTTTATACGTAAGCAGGTATTCCTGTAGCGTCCATAGCCCAATGGCTCGCTTCGATTCAATGTGATCGAAAGAGTTAAGCAACGACGGGCGCGGTCGGTTTGTGGATGGGTGACCGCTATTAGCAAAATTTCATGGACGCTACCGTGCTTCGTAGGGCACGTAAAGCCGTCGGCCTTGTCGGCTTAGCGACAGTTTCCACCATTGAAAACAACCGGGACCGACGGGCCGACGGGCTTTACCTACGTGCCCTCCGAAGCACGGTAGCGTCCATGAAATTTTGCCACTAGCGGTCACCCATCCACAAACCTTGTTGCTTAACTCTTTCGATCACATTGAATCGACGCGAGCCACTGGGCTATGGACGCTACATCTATTAGTACATAGGTCTTTGCCTTTGTAACTAATTAACTTCTTCAACTGAAGTCTAGCCGATACAACGGCCCCTGAGGGGCGTTTCGGCATAATCACATCGGAACGGCTCCTCAGGGGCCGCTGGCGGAATCACTCAAATTGTCTGTTTAATTCCCAATGACAGTTCCGGCCCCGTAATGAAGGCGGGCCAATCAGCGTTTTAGCTTCTCTTTTTATTGGCGCGCTGGGGATTTCGTTTCACGGGTAATACACCGTAGCTCCTGCTCCTACAAAGGTCTAAAAGAAATACATTTTATTACAATGGAAAATGAGTTTTTGTTAAGCGGATAATTAATATTCGATACAGAGAGTAATTTGAACAGTGCATGAATCTGGCAGCACGAATTCGTCATATTAATTATTTTTACATTGGCACAAACCCTGAAAATTCATATCGACTGTTTGATATTCTCCGAAAAAACTCACTGAAAGTAGGAATGTCTCAGCATATTATTATCAATTGGGCTTGATATCACAATATAATAAAATTATTATGAACGTAATATATATCGAGTCGAAAGCCGTATATGGCATAATAATGACACTACGTAACATCCACCACAATCCTTTTAAGTCCCACTGCTGGACAAAGGTCTGCTCTGGGAATAGGTAGTCCTGGCCAAGTGCAGATTGGCAGACTTCATTATGTTTATGAGAACATTATGGAAGACTCAGGCATTCAGATTTTCTCACGAAGTTTACCTTCACCTCTACAGCAGGCACAGCACATAACTTATAAAAGTGTATCATTCCGCTTGCACTTGAACCGAGACTCCCTCGAATAAGCTGTTGTACTGCATACTTATCGTCGGCGAACGATATTATCACAACAAAGCCATCCGCAGCAGTTCCTCCGAGCCCCGCTCCCAGGCTCCCAGCCTCCATTCATCACCCGCTATCGCGCAGATATAGTTGCGCAAAAAGCGGAACCCTTCCAAAGCCGGAATTATTTCACTTTATTTCGATCCGTCAAAAGAATAAGAATGACATAGATGATATCAGGAAATGCCCCGCGGACGGGCCATTAATATCTCTCAAAAACATTGTTTGCTGAGGATCGCCGCGATTTATCGTATCTGCCGTAGACCGAGTGATGTTTAGAAATGCCTTGCGTTATCGCCACATCCATCATCCACCCATCAGCCTTTCAAAGTCCACTGCTGGACATAGGCCTCCCTTAATCGGTGTCACTCCTCCCGGTCCTGTGCCTTCTGAGTCCAGCGAAAAAAAAAGTAACAGTTATTTGTAATATTATCGCCATGTGTAGCTTCGCTTGCGTGGATTTAGAAATAAAAATAGATTCTTCTTATCGCGTTAACTTTAGCTCCACAAATGAATGAGTCCGTAAATGTGTTATGTTTATTTTACACCCTTAAGGGTGACATTTTTACAAACTTCGAATGCCATATTTATTTATATCTAATCAACAGCCTCAAATATAAATTATATACTTCTAGTTCTGAAAATGACAATACTTTCATCCCCCTTTTCAACCCTTTACAATACTTTTTTTCCAATTAAAATGTAGCTTATGTCCTTTTTCAGGACAGACAGACAGACGTTAGTAAACGCCAGTTTGTTTCGTGATTCATTGCGTTCATTGCTTTACTTGTACCTTAATAGTAATTCTCACGCCACCTCTTCCCAATCATTACTCTGTGGCACCCACACCTCTCCCCCGAAAAAAGATTCCCCTCTCCTTGAACAAACACTGTCGGATCTCGGAATAAGTAATCATTTATTTAAAAAGGTTTTCGCTTCGGCAGCTGCGGTTATTGTTTCAAATCTGGAGCGGGCGCGGCTGACTTGCAGTAATTAGTTGCTGCAGGGTGCGAAGTGGCTAGGCTGGACGTAGACGTATCAAGCTGTATGAGCATCTAGTAAGTTAGCTGTTATTTTAATTGTGGATGTCCTCAGCTTCGCTTGCGTAGAATTAGACCCATTAACGACGTCTGCCCGCGTTCGGTTTGCCCATTTGACTTCGAAAACGTCTTTCGAAGTCATAGATATACGATGGATGGATGGATGATGTCAGAAGCGATATAAGTGATTTTTTATAATTTTTGAGAAAAATTTGGAAAGATCAAAGTAGTATCCTATCTGGTTGCAAATGTACTAAAAGCAGTATACAATAAGGTACTTTGTTTAACAGGTCCATGACATATTTATTTGCCAAAGTACGAGGGCTTAGCATGAGCTAAAGAATTGTTTTATATTACTGTGATTAAGAACGGACCTGAAGACTTAAAAAATCGTACTTTATCAGTTCGTACGATAGACATTTCAAGTCAACGCCGTCCTCGATTGATCCAGTCGTTTTTCCACATTCGCCAATCATTCAGCCGAAGAGGCTTTCGGACGAGCCTAGGCAAGAGAGCTTTAAGGCTTTACGATCGGCCCTTGCTCTGCCGACGCTGCCAAATCCACATTGATGGAAAATAGGTCGGCCTTTCAAATCGTTATAAAACAAACGTAAAATTTCCCTTTCTCCTTTAACTACTACGTCCAATCGTGATTTATAGATATTAAATCCGATTTATCCAAACCTTTCGCAGCCATTATGGCACTAATTCCTTACATCAGGGCTCCAGCAATCAGAGCTTATACCTCGCTCATCTATTACGCCTATTACTGGCTCCAGACTGCTCCGCATCGAACTGGATTAAGCCGGATATAACCGGTTCGGGCCTCTCACGACCGCCCGGTCGCGTGGCACGTAAATCACTCCAGTTTGATTGGAAAGATTTTATCATAGCAGTACGCTTAGAGAGGTCTAATAGTTTTATTTTCCAAGGGTTAGTTCGATCAGAAAAATATGGAAGCTTCATCAAATTTCTTGTTCCACCGCAGGATGTGCGTCAACCATGAAATATTTTGATACATGGTTTCAATATGATGTCGCAGTGAGCTTGTCAGCGGTAAAAATGATTGTTTTGTGGGCTTATGAGAAGGTGCGGAGAAACCCTCGTCATGGGATACTCGCGTAGTCAGCTCGACGGCCTGCCTCCCTTCACTTGTTTTGTTTATTTTAGACATAGACATAAGACACAGACTTATGTTTATTTAGAAATACATACTACACATGTGAAACAAAACAATTATAATTTTAAATATGTAACAATTAACGATGGTGAAATAGGAAGCCCTCAGCAAATGGCCGTGGCAAGCCCGCAGTCGCTGATTTTCAGGACGACCCTCGTTGGGAAGTTCGTGCCAGTTGTTTTTTACAGTCAGTTTCCATGTTCGTTTCTTTTCTGAAGAGAAAATCGAAATCCAAAATTTGTCAAAAAGATACAAATACAAACACATTACACATTGGTGTGACAAAACATCTGAAACGGGATGGATTGCAATAATAGATTCTAGTTGACACCGCCGCTGTTTCATATCGGTTCTGATTTACAATTATTGACATCCTATTATCCTGTTTTATATGCTGCTGCTGCGACCCATAGACGTCCTACTGCTGGGCACGGGTCTCCCCCACAGACACAGCTGCGGGAGGTCTAGAGCACACTCCACCACGCTGATCCAATGCGGATTAGTGGAGGGGTTAGTTCGACCCAGTGTCGAATGTTGTCAAGCCACCCGAAGGTCTTCGACAAGGCTTAACGGCCCTCCGAAGGACGGTAGTATCCATGAAATTTTGCCACAAGCGGTCACCCTGATCCACAAACCGACCACGCCCGTCGTTGCTTAACTCTTTCGATCACATTTAATCGACGCGAGCCATTGCGCTATGGACGCTACCCTGTTTTATGTGATATACTTAAATTACAAGATCTAGATAAGATCTTGTAATTTAAGCCATAGAAGCCTTTAATGGGAGTCAGGGTTAGTTCACGAAAATTGTATAGAGAATTTCTCGTATCTCAATACCCTTTGCGGAACAAGAGCTGAATTCGTGGTTTGGCCGGCTGCGACCTTCGCCGTAATTTGGCCGAGCTTGCCCAGGTAAGCGACAAAATTGGGTCGCTGTATTTGATTAACAGACGGACAGATCCTTTAGATCCTCTCGACTTTATACATTAATATATAATTTATGTAAACCCAGATTACAGAGTCGGTATCGTCCGCATTGCTGCGAATTAAATATTTATTCAAAGCATTTATGGGTTGGACTGATGTTTCTTTGGCTTTATTAGCTTACTCTTTAAACGCTACTTTAAGTCTGGTAGGTACTGATGTACCTATCAGACTTATTCTATCACTTATTTCTATTTACCTTTAGATTCTCCAACGATCTGCAGTCTTCGTTAACACTGTCCCATACTTGGTCAGCATATGCTAGTCCAGGATAAACTGACCCGTGTGGACTACTTCCGGATTAAGGACACAATTCCACGGGCCGCACTGAAAATCAGCGTCATGGTTCCTTTTGTTCCATGACAATTATGCTGAGTGCGGACCCATTTTGCTCTTGGATTAAACATTGCAGACTTTAAAAAATACCTTGTACATCATGGTAGAATTACCATATGGTATTATTAGGTATTTCTAGCAATCTGAATAGATTGCTATAATTTCTACAGCGTATTATGTACAAATAGAAAAAATTCAATACAAAACAAGAATTAATCTACTTTGCAACAATCCGCGAACAAAAACGTATGGTGATGTATGTATACTTTCATGCACGCAGCACCTCCCTCCCTCCCACGCAGGAAAACATGCACATGCGATAAATGAATACCCACACCACCATACACACACCAACACGTGTTTCGCCTCAAAACAAGGCATCCTCAGGGTAAGTAGACGCTACGATGGTTAATCGCAGTCTTAAGACGCTACGATGGTTAATCGCAAAGTCTTAAGACTTTGCGATAATCGCAGTCTTAAGACGCTACGATGGTTAATCGCAAAGTCTTAAGACTTTGCGATTAACCATCGTAGCGTCTACTTACCCTGAGGATGCCTTGTTTTGAGGCGAAACACGTGTTGGTGTGTGTATGGTGGTGTGGGTATTCATTTATCGCATGTGCATGTTTTCCTGCGTGGGAGGGAGGGAGGTGCTGCGTGCATGAAAGTATACATACATCACCATACGTTTTTGTTCGCGGATTGTTGCAAAGTAGATTAATTCTTGTTTTGTAATAATGGAGTTCCGCAAAGTAACGCCTGATACAATTAATTATCTTAAAAATTTAATACCTGAAAACAGCATTTTAGGTTATCCTATTCATTAAATTCCACCCAACCGTCAGTATCGCTAAGGTTTGCTGCAAAAACGCAACGCCGGAGTGAGACACTTGAAATGTAAAGCATCTTCATTCAGAAACTTAAACGCTACCCGAACTTGCCGCTAGTTTATCGTTCACAAAACGGTATTTTCATATCTACTCTCCTAGATATGGCTGGCAAGGAAGGCTGTGGTCGAGTGATAGCGGGAGTGCCAAGAGCGGACGCGAGATTTTACCATAGTAAAAAAATTGAATTTTACTTTTGTGATCGTGATGTCAACCCTAAAATAGTGATGATTATTGTATGAAGATATACTAGTCATTAGTTATACTAAGTCTTCAAACAAAAATTAAACAATCTTTGAATGCCATACTAAATAAGTGTGGCATTCAGTTATGTTCAGTTTGAATATCTAATCAACAGACTAAAATATAAATTTTATGCTTCTAGTTCTGAAATTGACAATATTTTCATACAACCTTTCATCCCCCTTTTGAAACCTTTACAACACTTTTCCCAATTAAAAAGTTGCCTATGTCCTTTCTCAGGCTCTAGACTATCTGTGTACCAAATTTCATTTAAATCGGTTCAGTAGTTTTTGGCGTGAAAGCGAGACAGACAAACGCATTTTGCATTTATAATATTAGATTTTTGACAATCGTTTAATGCCTCATAATTTTAGCACTGCTTTTAAAATGCGAAAAAGACACTGTCGTAATAACCGTTTGGTCCGAGTTACCGAAAGATAATGAGAAATCGTTTTTACATTGCCAATATACTTTAAAGTTTCTTTAACAGTGAATTTATTTTGTTGGAGAAAAGAGGATGGGGAAAATCCTAACCGTATTTACAAGAAACACCGCTTGTTCCAATAAAAATGATTAAAATTCTCTTCCTTTTGACTAGATCCCGGAAACGATTTGCATTTTGCAATACTTAAGAAATTCGCAACTGCTTTGGATGTTTGAGCATACTCCGCTGTAATAAGCGTTTCTTTAGTAAATACTTTATTAATAAAGGTTTTCTTTGCAAGCATGCGGGAATAGTTGAGATTGAAGGAGAACTGTTACAAGTTTTGCGAAATGGTGAAAATAATTCACCGAATTTTAATAGGTACTCACATACCTTTGTATGTATCGTCATCACAGCCCTTTCTTTGTCCCACTGCTAGGCGCGGGTCTCATCTCAGAATGGGAGGGACTATACATGTGTTCGTCACACGAACATTTGTCCTGAGTGGGATTCGAACACGACCCCCGGCGCAACAGGCAGGGTCACTACCGATTGCGCCAATGGGCCCGTCAAAATATTTTTTAAGGAACATAAATAATTAAGATACACATGACTTTGTAATGAAATGTAAAATACATATTATGATCTCAAGAAAACATACTTTTTGTCTATAGAACAAGTATTTTGTTAATTTTAAATGTAATCGATGAAAAGTAATAAAAATCCCTTGTATCTATAGGGACATACCTCGCTGGCTTAGGTACAAAGGTATCGATAGGTAAAGGTAGTGCCGTTAATAGTTAAACAAAGACGGTGCGGCGGTTAGCTCCGTTCAAACTAATTAATGGTTCGCTAACCGCCCGCTCGCCGGCCGCCGCGTTCCCTCTTTTCGGATCAGTTGCGGAATTAATATCGCTGTGAAAGCTCGTTTAAACGTACTTAAGTATTACTTTACAGAGGAATTCTCGCAACATAACATTAGCTTATACCAAAATATTACACCAACTGTTTTGCTACGATCTTCCTACTACCATAACCCTTTTATGTCTCAAGCTCGGGTCCCCCTCGAAGAAGGGTTAGGCCACAGTTTCAATTAATCTGGGTACAGTAGTGTAAAACATGACATTATTGGCCGACCCGGGGATGGAATCCAGGACCAGCTTAGCTGCTTAGCTTAGCAGTTAGTCCAACGAGGCAGCCAATTTGTGCGCGCGCTTCGGTGTGTTCACACAGAAAACGAAGATTCTGTAACAAGAATATTTTGACGTCTTATAAATCGATGAACGCCTACAACTACGAAAAAAAAGTGTGTCATCCTCTCGTACCGCCAAGTGTTACGCCACCCGTACCGCCAAATGTACCGCTAAGTGTTACGCCAACGTGTTAAAATATACAAATAAATACACATACTAATAGTGCGTTGAATAAATCGTCATTGCATGATTGGATACAGTTTTTCTCTGATTGCTCTAATTTTACTTCAAAGTCGTACTTTTAAAATTAAGTGCAATTTCGGTGCTTTCTATGCTTTGAGATTAATAAATTAGCATTTAAATGTAGCTCCTAGTATTAACATTAAGCTGATTTAAAATGGTAGATAAAATCAGTCCCTGAATAGGTTCTGATAGATAGCTCATAAGCTAGCTTATATAAAAATGATTTTGAACCAATTTCCGGCCGTATTCTCGTGTACATTTTGCGAACGTCTCACGTATTCCCGATTGGCGCGTCAAGATTATCGTCATGAATTACTCATAACGAGGCTACTGTATTATATATATGGGTTGTACTTGCATGCTATGAGATCTTACAAACTATTTCTCTATGGTATGTTGCATTTGACTAATGTTAAAAAATAATAATGACTACCTATAATAATGTCTAAGCTGTAACATAGACGTTCCACTGCTTGGCACGGGTCCCCGACAAATCGGACAAATCTGCAGGAGGTCTAGAGTATAGTGGCCAACCCAGTGTCGAATGTTCTCAAGCCACCCGAAGGTATTCGGCAAGACTTAACGATTGTTTCAACCATTGAAAACAACCGGGACCGACGGCTTCACGTGCCCTCCGAAGCACGGTAGCACCCATGAAATGTTGCTTAACTCTGTTGATTACATTGAATCGTTGATTCAATTTCGATTTCATGGGCGCTACCCTACTTCGAAAAGCACGTTAAGCCGTCGGTAGCAGTTATTTTCTGCAGTAAAACAATCGTTAAACCGTGTCGAAGACCTTCGGGTGGCTTGAGAACATTCGACACTGGGTTGGCCATTAACCAATTCAACCCACCAATCAGGATTCGAGCACCGTGGTGGAGTATGCTCTAGACTTTCCGCAACAGTGTCTATGGGGAGACCTGTGCCCAGCAGTGGGATGCCTGTTGTAGCTAAGTAACACTATAAATCTGCCAACATTTTTCAGATTCCCTCAATTGTTAAGTCTCATCCGCTCGTTGCTTTGTCTGTAAAAAACAAACACCCTGGCCGTCCATCACTTGCACCGGATTAAGAGGACCAGAAAAAAAGGGTAAATGCGGGTAAAGGCGGGTAAAATAATAGGTCGGTGTCCCGCTCGCAGCGCCCTCGGACCCTCCGAGGGATTTCCTTTTAATTTTTTTCCACAACTCCCTCCCCTACGGTTTTATATTCCCTTTTTTGTCGAAAGGTAATCGCCCAAGGAGTTTTATTGGAGAAGAAAATTATAATGATGGAAGTTCATTGCAAGTTTAAGTTGGGAACTTGTTCATGCTTGTGTTTCATGAGTTCTATATTTGAATTTGTTTTAGTTCCAATTTATCGTTGATTTCATGATCTGGTTGTGTTTATAAGGAATTTCATATTGTATTTTTGGAGGGGCAAGATAGACATCTATTTAGGTATAATTTTTGGTATGAAGTTTTTTAACGCTGTAGGATACAGCCTGAAATCGTGACATAAGAAAGCGTTATAAAAAATATATAAAAAATATAAACATAAACATCCCGGTAGGTTGATATTAACTTCCTAAACTATGGTGTCCAAGAACTTATACCTACTTACTTGGATTTTTTTAAAACTTTAATTATTATTATTGGTTGCAATGTAATATTAAAGTTGATATAAAAATTACGTATACAAAACCGTACACAGGCCGCAACCTTACCTGCGGCCTGCACAACCATAATCTTGACAAACCAATTTATGAGATCCGCTCCATTCGGAAACCGAACTAAATCCACGTACAATACATAAAGGAGCTCTGATATTTATGGCATTTCCACAAAAGCATCTAACTTTGCTTTCGATAAGGTATTTAGATCGTTTGGTACAAGTAGCACTGAACCTCGCTGCTTACCTGCAGTTTAGGGTTACACAGAAGTTGGGTTAGTGATTGGAACCAACATTACATTCAGTCCTCAGTCAGTACACGGACATGTTAAAACGAGCTTCTATTCCAACTTCTCCAAGGTTCTAAACGCCTTTGGAAGATGATAATTAAGCTTACTAATTAGCCAGTTACATGTCGGCGCCACGCAGAGTTACATTAGTTAGTCAAAACACACTTCACATAGATAGGGACATAAAGTTGCACGGGTCTGGCCCACTTCTGGGCGAATAGCAGGGGGGGCACCGGTGCGTTCTTAGGAGATCCCGGAGCCTCCCCAGATGCGCAGGATGGCTGACGAGGGGGTTTTAGTGAGTAAAAATCTCATATACCGCAGCCTCTACCCCCTGAGGCTGGATATCTTTTGAAGATTTCCCCCCGATACCAAAAAAAAAGGTAGTCAAAACAGCATTTACAATAATTAGTTTTCCCAGTGGAATATTATATTTTATCTTATTTCTCAACTGAAATAGAATGGTGAGACACTTTTTGTCGGTAGGTATATTAAAACCAATCGAATTTTCCACACAAAAGCCTCTTTCTTAGGTCTAACTTACCATTGTTCTAAATAACTTTTCTTACTGTGTGTAATGTGATTAGTAAAATTACTATCATCTGCTAATTCTATCTATAAAGCTAACATAAACCGTGAGAACTGAACTGCTTAGTCATTAAAATTGGCAAATGCATTTTGGATTTATTAATGTTTTGGCGTTGCATAACATTTATTAAGCGCTTCCACTTTGGAGCGCAAATTAAACCGTGTCCCGCATTCGTCATCTTACTCTTATCTGGTGCAGTCTCGTGGAGTATGTTCCTGACCTGTCAGTGAGAAGGGGCCCAGCAGCAACCAGATATTATAAGAGATACAGGCATACTTTAATTGTCTAAACGTTTAGATAGACGTTAGACAAATGCAAAATTATATCAAAAGTTATAGCAAAACGGGATCGGGAGACCTTGGTATAGTTTAATGTTAATCCTTTGTTCAGAATTCGGAGTATATAATATAGTATTTCTAGGACATCTAAATGTGTAGGAGTTGCCTTTGTGCCCCGAGGGTCGTCGCGAAGAACTTATGTTATAAATCAACATGGCAGTTGACAAAGAGAAGAATGTTGCTTCTACTTTTTGCTAAGAAAGCTTCGCGTCTAAGTTTTGTGATGTTATGTTTTATATCGTGCTCTATTTGAAGAGCGTTGCGTGGTTTGGGCAGTTTAGTTGTGAGTACGTTGAGTGTGCTCAGAACTTTTATGAGTGGCCCTTTTTATCTAGATCCATCCATCCATCAGCCTTTTGAAGTCCGCTGGATAAACTTAACTTGGAATCGGTGCCATGCTTCCCGGTCCTGTGTCTTTTGAACCGAGCGATTACTCGCTGATTTCTGCAGGGCATCAGTCCAGCTGGTTGGGATGAGGATGAGTGGCCTTGTTCACCGTCGTAAACTTCGTGACAAAACGTTTCGTTTCCATCTTGCAATGATTAGTAAAGTGTGATGATTTTGTTATCGTTCTAGTGTTAGATCTAAACTCTTATTTTGAGAATCCATGTAATATTTCTTATAATACAAGTCGATCGGATGTTCAAAGAAACGATATCTTTATGTTCAGCTTTCCGTGAAATGTATTTACATTCCGTAAACAGTCATAATGTAAGCTTTGTTGGGATAAAGCCTCGTCCGAACAGGAGCGAGTTTGGTGCCAAATATCAAAGTTGATGGTATTTATATGTCATGGCGGCTCGTGGGGCGGAGACCATTGACGGGAGCGTTTGGCACCAGCAGATATTGCTATCACTATGTGACAGAAATCGTTAACCGTAGTCAAAGGCATACGCCGCCATTTTGAATTGAATTCAAGGTCTTTTTGAACAAAGTAATCATTATAATTAGGAAATGGGATGGGCAAAGCAAGATACAAAGTGTTGCAGACTTTTAATTGTTATCAAAAAATATAACAATACCTTAATTATATAGTAGCTTCAAGGTGTCGTGACCGGGTGCAAAAGATATTCTTTTTTAATTATATTTTATTCGATGTACCGGTATGAGAATAAACGAATATAACATCACAATTAAGATATTAGAAAGAAAAGTCAAAAACCTTTTAAAAATGTATCGTTATCTCATAAATAAAATTTGTTAAACCGCACGTAAATCATCTTCATTTTCTCAATATACCGTTCAAACCTAACAGCATGAAGGAATTCCTCGCCCAGTGTTCCAAGCGTGGTGTAATATTGTTGCATCAAGGAGCAATTCGATATTGATCTCAGACTCAGACCCATATTTGCTAGCGGAAATTTATATTGACTTCTCAGTCTCTCTGAAAATCTACAAAGAAATAGCGTCTGTAAATGATATCAAACTGTTACAAAGCGACTTAAACGCAATACGCGACTGGTGTTCGAGAAATAATATGCTACTCAATGTAAATAAATGCAAACATATAAAATTCACTAAAAATAAGAAAATCTATCCTTCCGCGTACAGCTTAGATGGACAAAAACTGCAAGAAGTAGATGTCATTCGCGACCTTGGAGTCCTTCTAGATGCGAAGCTTTCGTTTAGCTCTCATATTGACAGCATAATCAGCAAGGCTGCAAAAATGACAGGATTCATAAAAAGAATCTGTCAAGAATTCCATAACATACAGACCTTAAAAACACTATACTATGCATTCATACGTAGCACGCTTGAGTACGCGTCTCAAGCTTGGAATCCCTCATACAAATGTAAAGTGCGTCGCTTAGAGCGCATTCAGAAAGGCTACACACGTTATCTTAATTTCAAAGATCCAACCTGTTCCCGTTGTGCCAACTACACTGAGAGGCTAAAACACTTTAAAATGAACAGCCTTGAACACAGACGCAATCTGGCAGACCAGATATTTTTATTCAAATTAATAAATGGCAGGCTTATAATCCCGGATCTCATAAAAGAAGTTTATTTCACTGTCCCACGTAGGTGTATATCAAGGCCTCACAACAAGCGACCAACGTTTTCATGTCCCATCCGCCGTACAAATCTCGGTCGTTCAGCTCCCTTACATCGCATGCTTACTTACCACAATGCCATAGCTAAATTACACTCCAACCTAGAAATATTTTCAACACCGCTAGAAAAATTTAAAATCAATTTCAACCAAATTGATCCATGGTTGGCAGATAATTAAATTAATTTATTTTTACTTTCTATGTCTTAGGAATTTCTATTATGATCATGTGTTGCACTCCTATCTTATGTTTAATTATAATATCTTTGTTATCACTGAAATAAGAGCCTATATTATCTTGTCTACTTGAAACTTATATAATAATAATATAACTTAATATAATATGCATGTTCTCTGTGTAAGTTGTGCTTCCTTGTAAGTGACATTTTCACTCTGGCACACAACACCATTTAATGTAATTCGTATAATAATCTGTGAAATGTTGTTAGGATGCCTTAACTCTAATAAATAAATAAATAAATAAGCTTATGGATCGAGTTCAAATATTTTAACTGTATTGCTAGGAAATGTGTGTGGAAGAACTAGTATTTATTGGTACAAAGTGAACAATTATTAAATACTTAACAGGTTTCGTCGTCTGATACTAATATCAGGCATATCGGCATGTTTAGTAATCACATCTTTCTCCATAACAAACGCCAATCTTTCTTGCCTCCCTATCCTAACATTTCTAAACGATCCTACTATTGGGTAAGAATCTCCTTTCAAAATTCAGATTGCGTGCATATTTCTTTGCTATGTTTGCTTTCACCGGTACCTATAGTAGAGGAAATTTTATTTCTATTTATTTATTTATTTATTTAATGCACGAACAAGATACGCTGCGACACATAGACGTCCCACTGCTGGGCACGGGTCTCCCCCACAAACACTTCTGCGGGAGGTCTAGAGCATACTCCACCACGCTGCTCCAATGCGGATTGGTGGAGGGGTTAGTGGCCAACCCAGTGTCGAATGTTTTCAAGCCACCCGAAGGTCTTCGACAAGGCTTAACGACTGTTTCCACCATTGAAAACAACCGGGACCGACGGCTTTACGTGCCCTCCGAAGCACGGTAGCGTCCATGAAATTTTGCCACTATAGCAGTCACCCATCCACAAACCGACCGCGCCCGTCGTTGCTTAACACTTTCGATCACATTGAATTGAAGCGAGCCACTGGGCTATGGACGCTACACGAACAAGATAATAAACTAATAATTATAAAATATACATCACTTAGTTGAAGATACATTTAAAGTGTTACCTCAATTACAGGCACATATAACATTCATAAATGGACAGCGTACATGAATCAAAGTAAAAAAAATAGAAAAGAATATCATTAGATTACAAAATACAAAATTGCTATATAAATAGTCAAAATAAAATAGGATCATAATAAGAAGTAGAAAGTTACTATAAACGCACAAACCTTACAAAGTTGTTGGTTTATGCAACTTTTATTAGAACCTCTTGAATTGGAAGTAAAACCACGGCCACTGTATTTACAGCAATATAGACAATCTGTCTATCTGTAAATAGACACTCTGTCTATTCACTCCAATATAGATCACTCTGTCAATGACTCCACTGGCAACGGGACCTGAAAGACACCTGCCTCTGCCTTTGTGCTACATTCATTGATTTCAACAAATTTCCCCGATTCAAATTCGGCCAAAGCCTCCAATCAAGACAAGCGGCGGCCATTTTGAAACGCAGCCAACAATCAGCGGTAAAACTGCAGCAATAAAGCGCTGTAAAATCAAGCTCCATATCGGCGGGCGCGGACGATTCGCCTGTACCCTCTATACTCTATACTCTATGCCCTTTGTTACGCGCGTTCGTTACCAATTCCACTTATTACAACTGTTTTTGGTGCAATACCTACACGACCGATTACTATGGGCTTCGTGATGCCGCGATATTCAATAGGTGGAAGTCGCTGCGACCCATAGACGTCCCACGGGCACGGGTTTCCCCCATAGACACAGCTGCGTTCTACAGCATACTCCACCACGCTGCTCCAATGCGGATTGGTGGAGGGGTTAGTGGCCAACCATAAGTGTTCAATGTTCTTATGCCACTAGTAGGTCTTCGACAAGGCTTGACGGTTGTTTCCAGCATTGAAAACAACCGGGACCGACGGCTTTACGTGACCTCCGAAGCACGGTAGCGTCCATGACATTTTACCACTAGTGGTCACCCATCTACAAACCGACCGCGCCCGTCGTTACTTAACTCTTTCGATCACATTGAATCGACGCGAGCCATTCGGTTATGGACGCTACAATAGGTGGAGGTAACTTCTACGTATTATTTAGAATTCAAATGTATACCTGAACATTCTCGACGCCGGGTTATGTGGAATTTTTATTCAATAAAACACGGTGGCTTTCTCGATTGGCACGATCTCTTGGATTCCTTGAAAGGGACGACCCAAGTCCTTAAGGATATAAAACAATCTTTAAGGATAAAAAAACAGGACTATTTTAAGAAACCAGCTGAAGTATGTTACGTTTTTTTTACTTTACTATCTTCTTCTTATTCTTATTGTTTTATTTTGGAATTTTACACTACATTGTTACTCATTATTTCATATTCCATTAGCAACTAATCGCTATAAGCTCATGACTTACATTAGCTATAGAGCGCTGGCAAAATGGCCATAAATTATTTCCATTCATTAAATACATTCGGAAAAAGTGGCCTCGCCTTTTATAATGTAATTGCATGCTAACTGCATTTACACCGGCCGACTTTACCGGGTATACTCAGCGGTACCCGGCTACCCGGATACCCGGGTAACCGGCTACCCGGCTGCCCGACGCCCGGCTAATGCGGGCAAAAGGTTCCATTCTAATTTAGATTAAAGTGAAAGTACTTAATTGCAGATTAATTGGTGTGAAAACGTTCCCGAAGAACAAGGCATTGTAAATGGTAATTCCATTGGAATAATTGCTGAAAGGGAAACCGGTTCTGGAATTGACATGGAATGAAAGGAATTATTTTACAAGTAGTACACGCTTCGAGGTAAGCTTAAGCGAAAGGCGACCGTGCGAAAGGAGAAGCTGACTGACTGACTGACTGACTGACATATCAACGCAGGGCCTAAACTATAAGGGTTAGAAACTTGAAATTTTGCACAGGGGTTCCTTTTATAACGTAGGGGAGCACTAAGAAAGGATTTTTGAAAATTCACCCCCTAAGGGGGTAAAACGGGGGTGCAAAGTTAGTATGAAACTTTGCCGTTTTTGAAGTCAAGTGGGCAACCCGAACGCGGGCAGACGTCGTTAATGGGTCTAATTCCACGCGAGCGAAGCTGCGGGCGTCCACTAGTTAGACATAATAATAGATTCTTCTTAACGGATTAACTTTGTGTTTCGATTCATTCGGACTACCTCAGTTCTCATGGTAAGCAGCGCATCTGTTACTGAATTGAAACAAGACTCATACTAACGAGTACACTAACTACACTTACTAGACTAACTAATAGGACTATTGTCACTAACAGTCCCTGCGTCCTATAGGTTACACTTAGTAACGATCAGACAGGCTATTGTTACTTTAAAATTCTCTGCTAACTGAACCAACCTCTCTCTAAAGATATTCAGAGTTAGTCACGTGTTGAGCGACAGTGATGGATGTATGCTCGTATGGCTATATGCTCGTTTGCTTTCTTATATCCATAAAATAAAAAGTGAAACCTTGAACCGTATGCTATCACCGACTAACGGCTGCCACTAAACTCCTGGAATAGTTCGAGTTTGTTCTAATCGGAGTCGTATTTGCATGCTTTTGAACCAAACAGAATAAGTTAGAACAGTAATTCATCCGTCCCTTTACTTTTGATATTCAAATAGGCTTTCGTGGACATGTGCTAATGGGTGCTACGAGCTCGAACCTTTTGAAGGCAGCTTCATGCAATAGGTAGGTAGTTACTTTACGTTCGTTTGACGGGTGCGAAGTGAAGTCATACAGAAGAATATTGAGATGCTGACGTTAATTGGATTTGTGGCTGTCGAAAGTTCGGTTTTACACTCACCACTCGCATTTGTGTGTGGCAAAATGTATATTTTTGTGTGGCAAAATGTATATTTGTGTGTGGCAAAATGTATATTTTTCAACCCGTGTAGGCTTGTCGAACACATACATAAAACAACGCTTGATAAAAGCAGGTATAATATATTCATAGTTGAAGTTACCGGCTTACTCACGTGTGATTTAAGTGAATAATCATAAACTTTTTTTTTTAGATTTTAAAGACCATGATAAAGATAGAATGGCCTGAATTCGTACCGTGCCCACTGGCTACATTATATGATACACTTGCCTACATCGCCTGCACTGATGCCTACATTACTGCGTGTATATATTGTAGCATATTATGATTTTAGTCATGTCCTTCGAATTTTAGTAATATTTCTCTCTCGATACTTAGTTGATGAGGTCATATATTTATGTGACCGTATGTGAAGTTATAGTATATATAGTTAGTATAGGCGTTAGTGTCTCGACTGCCGTCACCAGGTGTAGGAAATGTCACAAAGCGAATGCAAGCAAACATTATGCTCGTATGCAAACAGTTGTGATTTATAAACGTTACCGCAGCGTAGTGGTGCCAGTGTAAGCGGGTCCATAGGCGGAGAGGAGACTTAGTTAAACGGATCCAAACTGGTTCACACGAAACCTTTTTCGATTCATTTATTTCTCTTTTTGTGAATTCTTTAATAATTCAATTAATTCCATTATCACTCTATCAAGTTAACAGCTTACCTAACGACGATACCTGTACAAAAGAAACTGTAAAATTCAGGGTATAATCAGACTTATACTTTTAAAATGATGAAGAGAACTGTTCCACGTGAACCACACAAGAAACCTCTGATCTGTTATTAATTAATGAATCGGGCTTAAAAAAGTTACCACAGAATAAATAAGTATGCATTAACTGCGTATGAAATTCACACAATTCAAGTCTTCTGAGTATACTAATAAACAATGAAGGAAAACATCGTTATGAAAACTGATAACACTCTCTTTGCCAATGGAATCATTTTCCTTAATCGAATCATTTAAAATACCAATTATTATGAGGTGTACTTCCTGACGGCATGAAATCCGTCCAGGATTTTCAAGTTCACTGCTGTCCTCCCTCAATCAATGCCATTACTCCCAATCATGTGCTCTCTAAATCCAAGGAAATAATCCTTGCGTCGAAACAATACTACACTATGCGATTAACCGTCATAGAGTCTACTTACCCTGAGGATGCCTTGTTTTGGGGCGAAACACGTGTTTGTGTGTGTATTTATTGATCGCATGTGCATATTTTCCTGTGTGGGAGGGAGGTGCTGCGTGCATGAAGGTATCCATACATCACCATACATTTTTGTTCGCGGATTAGTTGCAAAGTAGATTAATTTTTGGTTTGTAATACTACAGTAAGTCGACTAGTCCGCTCGTTGACTTTTCTGCCTCGAGTAGGGATCCCGGCTCGAGGAAACTGCCCGCCAATCGCTACCAGCCCCGCTAACAGTCGCAACGCACCCCACACGTGGGAACCGCATCCATGTTCCGGGCAGATTTATCCGCCGGCGTTCGACCTCTAATTAGGAGCTCACACGCAATGTTCCACTTTGGGTGCGTTTTTTGCTTGAGGCTCACACGAGGCGTGTTTACTTTAGATAAGGAAATGATGGAAGGTCTCATGGAAAACTAACATGCAGATAATTAATGTATTCGGTGTTAAAGATGTATTTATAGTGTATATTTTTTGCGTCGAAAATCCTACATTACTCGCTGTCGCTTTCACGCTGTTTGGGTACATTTGAAAGATATACGAGGTGGACTGACGACCTGAAGAAGACAGCGGGAAACCGTTGGATTCAGAGGGCGCAGGATCGGGAGGAGTGGCGACGATTGAGGGATGCCTATGTCCAGCAGTGGACCCAAAAAGGCTGATGGATGGATGGATGGATGGATGGATGGATGGAAAGTTTTTTTTTTTTTATAGTATTGACAGACAAACAGACATACTGGCCACCTGATGGTAAGTGGTCACCGTCGTCTATGGTCAAAATCTGCTTAGTAACAAGTATAAGACATGCTCGTTTGCATTCTGTTTGCACCAAAATCAACAAGTTATCTTACAACCAGAGGAGCCAAACGGTTCAGAACCCCTACAGACAGAAAATATTTATCGAATCGTAACCGACCGTAATCACACCTTAATCGCTCTCTTCAAACACCGCCCGACCGGCGAGATCGCATATTATTTACAGAGGTTTTATTGCCAGTAGGTACGAAAAGGAATTATTTCAAAAAGCTACATTCAAAGACGGATTTCTTTTGAGTTTCCGATACGGGAGTTTTCCGGGATAACGTGAAGGTCTGTCTGTTAGTCTGTTATACACGCGATTATTATAACGTTATACTGGGAACAATGGTGAGATAGTAATAGTATCAGGGGGCTTATTATGAGCTCTTAGTTCCAGGCAGTTTACGGCCGTAAACTGAACTGCCTGGCAATTACGTATTACGAACTCTTAATTCCAGCCAGTCAGCGGTCACGTGACACTTCGCTAGATTCAGACCGGCTTCTGGATGGATTTTGGCTGGCAATACCGTATTACGAGCTTCCTATTGACATTACTTTTCAAGTTTATCTGTCTTTAAACTGTCAAAAATAACAATTCAGTTTTAGGTGTCCGAGGATAGCTTTTATTGAATTGTTCTTAATTATTTCTCAGCTTTTGTGTTTAATTTGGTAATTCTAAATGTGTGACGAGCTGGAAATTTTCGAATTTACCGAGGCTGACGCCGCTGGCGAAAAGGATGAAAAAAGAGTACGCGGAAAACGTGTCCGAGAAGAATGTAAGCCATTCGATAAGTTAGATGACCGTGAATTTCAAGAAAGATACCGTTTATCAATGGTGGTACATCTGGTGGCCCGCCCCCGTACGGTTGCTGGATGCCCGAATGGTTGCAACCCTTTTTTTCAGCTTAGCCTTGTAATCTACTCAATACTGAAAAAAGACGGGCTTAGGTATGGCGTATACATATTTATCTACTACCTATACATTTTCCTTTCTTCCAGTGTTGTTTCTAATATTTACTCCTGTTTTGAGTGTGTATGTACATAAATGATTAAATAAATAAATAAAATATTGGTTTTTTACTATAATTATTTTCCTATCATGATGATTTAGGAAGTCAGTAATTAAGATGAATACAAATTAGTTTTTATTTACTACTTACACTAGACCAACCCTTCGAATTTTTAAATGCGCCTTCTCCTTGGGATTTTAGATTTTCAGCTTAACGATTGTTTTCACCATTGAAAACAACCGGGACCGACGGCATTACGTGCCCTCCGAAGCACGGTCGCGTTCATGAAATTTTACCACTAGCGGTCGCCCATCCACAAACCAACCGCGCCCGTCGTTGCTTAACTCTTTCGATCACATTGAATCGACTCGAGCCATTGGGCTATGGATGCTACACAATACATTTCCAATTAACTATAAAACTATGGAAAGGTTTTAAATAGCTGTACTTAACGAAATATTAAACAATGAAAAAACCTACGCCATTCCAATTATTTCCAATTAATTCAAAGTAATAAATACAGTAATTCTGTATTTATTACTCTATTAGAGTAGAATCTAAGAATACACATAATCAATAAAATTCTAACTCGAAAACTTTAACGTAGAAGTAGTTGAATTGCCGCCGAGGATTCGTGATCGTTCAGAAACATAATTTCATTAACAATGACTTAAAATCATATAAGTAAAATTATTTTAAAATTTTTCCATATTTTTATAATTTTCCATTATTTTTCATCACGAAATACGTATATTCTCTACTCATTTAATATTTCACATAAAATATTTAAATTAATACCTAATTTGAGCATAAAATATATAAATAATAAGAAACCGTAAACTTACCGATTAATATATAATGACGTTTTTGAACGTTTCGCTTGTTGACATAAAACCATCCAGAGACAAACTATCCAGCCAAAAGCCGTCCAGAAGTAGGTACCTCATAATACGAAATAGAGCCATTCAGTTTAAGCCCGTAAACTGAATTGCCTAGAACTTGAATGGTTTTTTAAAAGTTCATAATAGGCCTACAGGTCGCCTTTAAAGTTTTAGATCTAGTTTTAGTGCTCCTAACCTAGAGACCGCTTTTTAATTTTCCTTTTGTCATCAAATAGGTATATAAATGGGACATCTACTACATGCATAACAACAAAATTTAAATTTTCCTGCAACTATTTGTGAATATAATCATACACCAATATTTTATTTTAATCATAATAAACAATCCACCACCGCAACTCTTTCTTTGTCCCACTGTTGGGTTCGGGTCTCCGGTTAGGCCAAATTGTACCACGCTGGCTGATTGGCTAACCTGATTTTTATATCGTAAATCGTAATTTTTAATCGTACTATTTTGACAAAGTCATTCATGCCGGATGGATTTGAACCCACACCCCCTCGAGTGAGTGGTGAGTTCGCTAGTCACTGGGCTATTATAATCAAACAACTCTCGTTTGCTTATTCGTTTCTTATCAATGCGTACTTATTGTACAGTCTGTTATCTGCATTACTTAAGCTTAACGCAATGACATTACGATTGATTAAATACTGTAATAACTAAGTAACTAAATCTGTAAACCTCCCAAATCAGAGTACCAGGCATGCATAAACTCGAGAAAAAGGTCACTCGCAGAATCCAGCTCGGCTGGGCAGCGTTCGGGAAGCTACGACATATCTTCTCATCCAAATTACCTCAATGTCTGAAAACGAAAGTTTTCGAGCAATGTGTGTTGCCAGTGATGACATATGGATCCGAGACGTGGTCCTTTACCGTCGGTCTGATCCACAAGCTCATAGTCGCTCAGCGCGCTATGGAGAGAGCTATGCTCGGTATTTCTCTACGGGACCGGATTCGCAACGATGAAATCCGTAGACGAACGAAGGTCACCGACATAGCTCGCAGGATTAGCGAACTGAAGTGGCAATGGGCAGGCCACGTCGCTCGACGGACTGACAACCGTTGGGTAGTAAAAGTCCTCGAGTGGAGACCGCGTCTCGGAAAACGAAGTATTGGCCGCCCCCCGACGAGGTGGACTGACGACCTGAAGAAGACAGCGGGAAACCGTTGGATTCAGAGGGCGCAGGATCGGGAGGAGTGGCGACGATTGAGGGAGGCCTATGTCCAGCAGTGGACCCTAAAAGGCTGATGGATGGATGGATGACATCTTTGCAAAAAATCACGTCGATTCATCGTTCCGTTTAGGTGGAGTAATTAATTAACAAACAAATCGACAGACACACTTTATATGTATATTAGTAAGTGATGCCTGCCAAGATCAGGTTACTCATCTATCTCACACTAATCTGTGCTCTGCATTATATACCCTTCCATAAAGGCTTTCCTCCCGAGTATTATTCGTGTTACATTTTTAATGTATCCGATACCTTGGGTATCTACTGAGATGTTGAGTATGAAGTGCTTTGTCTACCTACCGTAATGAATTATTAATTATTTCCATAACAATAACTAACTGAAGCAAATATCAAATTTTAAGGTTTCGAGAATGTTAGGTATTGATTGAAATTATAATAATTCAACGCGAAACTTAGGTGTTATTTCTCTTTTCAAAGCAAGCTTTCGATAAAAGGTATCTGGCATGCATGTTATTTCTATTGGCGGTAGATAAAAAATGTTATGACGTTCATTAAGCGTATACAAAATACCATATAACTAATGAAAAATAAATGAATCTGAATCTGAATTGATGCAAAATTTAAACTTTGAACCAATAGTGCAACAACACACTAATATTATCAACTTGATGTAGTGATTAGAATATTAGGTAGCGTCCATAGCCCAATGACTCGAGTCGATTCAATGTGATCGAAAGAGTTAAGCAACGACGGGCGCGGTCGGTTTGTGGATGGGTGACCGCTAGTGGCAAAATTTCATGGACGCTACCGTGCTTCGGAGGGCACGTAAAGCCGTCGGTCCCGGTTGTTTTCAATGTTGGAAACAGTCGTTAAGCCTTGTCGAAGACCTTCGGGTGGCATAAGAACATTCGACACTGGGTTGGCCACTAAGCCCTCCACCAATCCGCATTGGAGCAGCGTGGTGGAGTATGCTCTAGACCTCCCGCAGCAGTGTCTGTGGGGGAGACCCGTGCCCAGCAGTGGGACGTCTATGGGTCGCAGCGAACAGCGAGCGTAGTGATTAGTTCTCTTTCCGAGCCACGCCCCTGAGCGCATACGTCGGCTCTTCACATGGGCCCCATACACGGTACGATGGATCTGTCCGATCTTGGACATTCACACACGGCCATCTGACCCCAAAGTAGGCGCGAGCCTGTGTTATGGGTGTCAGAGACTGATATACATACTTAGATATTTTTAAATACATACTTAAATAGATAATATTGACATCCAGACACAGAACAAATACAAGTGTTCGTCACACGAATATTTGTCCTGAGTGGGATTCGAACCCACGAGTGGGATTCGAACCCACGATCGATCGATCTGATGGAAATCGTAAACGATCGATCGTCACAAAAATGACATACAAAAAATCGTTAATTAAAAGTAAATCGTTAACGATCTTGACGTACCTACACATACAATTCGTCTGTCCGATCGGTCTGAAACGACGGATCGTACAGATAAATTGTACCGTGTATTCACAGCTGAAGTCTGTCTAGGTATTATTACCTACATATAACTGTTAGCGTAAGATTCATATCCTTTAAAACCATCAAGTCAAAACTGCTAGTCTATAAGTTTTCAGTGGTAAATTCGCGCTGAATTCATTAGTAAACTGCTCGTAACTTCCCCGAAGTTAATCTAGTCTTTGATAGCACACGTAACCCTCTCCGTGGCGGTGCTAACCGCGTTGATTATGATGAATTCGACTTGATAACTTAATTTCCTAGCTTCGAGACGGCTCCAGCACTATTGTCGGCGAGGTCGTTACACCCCCGCTGCGAGCGGGATGAGTCGCTAACTCACTTTTATTGTGCAAGTTGAGAGCAGCAGACAATCGTGATGACTAGTGACTAAACCAGTATTAGTGCACAGCACAACCCTTTTTTGTCCCACCACTGGGCGTGGGTCTCCTCTCGTATTGGGAGGGGTTAGGCCTTAGTCCACCACGCTGGCAAAGTGCGGGTTGGCAGACTTCACAAGCCTTCGAGAACATTATTAATAACTCTCAGGCATGAAGGTTTCCCCACGATGTGTCCTTCACCATTACAGCAAGTGACATTTAATTTCTTAAATCGCACATAACTAAGACAAATCATTGGTGCGTGCCATAAAGTAAAATACTATTGAAATACAAGCGTATTCACCGAGTTATCGTTTGAAAAGTATTTAATTTGAGTTGCTAACAGCGGCATGCGGATTTACACCAGTAAAACACAATTGCTTTCTCCTCCATACTGTCATTTAAATAATGAATAGCATTTTGGTGATTCTGTTTATCCTAAGATGAACCTTATTTCATGCGCGTCAAGGTTACAAACCGTGGCAGCGTTATGTAGTTTTCTAGCTTTTGGTAACAGCGACCTTAGACATCCGGGAGCCGATGGTCCTCGTGTCGTCGAGTTAATTAGAGGACAGCTCTAAGCTCTATAAGGGAAGGGAGTTAGGGGCTCGGGAAGGGACTGCCGACTAATTTAGTGGGCCGTGGATTTAAACGTTGCTGTGAGATTTTAGAGGGATGAGATTGAAGCGGTGGCAGTCCAGTGGCTGTCCATTGCCTCTCACTTGAGGGGTGTGGGTTCAAATCCAAGATACGTGGTAAAGGCTATCGGCCGAAATTAATAACCTATCTTTGGAAAGATTTGCCTATCTGAGATAGTTATTTGACACATTTTATATGGAGCATAAGTCAAATATCTTTCCATATAGGTATTTAAAATAAATAATATTATTAAATAAATATCTTGGACATTCTCACACACAGCCATCTGACACCAAAGTAGGCGCGAGCCTGTGATATGGGTGTTAGAGACTGATATACATACATAAATATTTATAAATACATATTTAAATAGATAATATTAACATCCAGACACAGAACAAATACACGTGTTCGTCACACGAATATTTGTCCTGAGTGGGATTCGAACCCACGACCCCTGGCGCAACAGACATGGGTCACTACCGATTGCGCCAACGGGCCTGTCAATTAAAAAGATCAATGAAAGTAAGTCAGACAATAGATACAATTTGAATATACCATTCGCAGACCCTTCAGTGTATTAATTTATAGGACTTTCAATCAAAAATCCTTTTCAATCCGTGGCGAGTTACGAGTATTTATGCAAAAGCGGAATGGTCGCGCGCTACTAAAACTGACAAATGGTATGATATTTTTTCAGCAGATGTGTTCCCGAATCGACATTACGAATGCATGCGTCGCTTTTATTGAAAACAATCATTGAGTTATGTTAACGGTGTATTTCGAACGTGGAGGGTGGTAGAACCTGTGTGGGCTTTGCCCGGAGTCATTGATGCTTTTGTTATCTTTCTGTTTGTGTTTTTCTCATCATATAAACTACAAACATTCATTCAGTCATTTAGTAAATCTGCAGAGATAAAACGAAAGCACTCAGTATGTTAAGAAGCTTAAGGTGAATCGTCGGTATAAAAGTCAACTAGCCAAAGTATCGTTTTGGCGGTAAACTAAGTTAACTAATATCACATAGATTAGTTTACCTTTGTAGAATTTTTACTTAACTATTTCAGTTAAGCAGAAAAACGATATTTTTTTCTGCTTAACTGAAAAAAGTAAAAATATTTTGCCACAGTATGCGTTGTGTCAATATATTGATGTCCATAATATAATAATATGTGTAAAAACTACCAAAATGACACTTTGGCTAGTTGACTTTTGTACCGACGTATGAGCTAAGCGTGAAGCGTTTTTCTCTTGAAGGCACACCAAATCATTCACAAACCATCAATAAAATCATCGTAATTGCTCCAAAAGCTAATGATTCGAAGTGGCAATAGACTGGCCGTTGGATTAAACAGCTGCCGTAGTGGAGACCGTGAATACGTAGTTACATGTAGTTAGAGAGAACCTTTACTGGTTGATATCTTTAAGCTCCTGCGTTTTTCACAATGAAGCTCTTCATTGTAAAAAACGCAGGTATTGTTTAATTAAGAATTCCTGAAAATCAGTGCAATATTTATTTGTTCACACGCACTGAATCAGTGGATTCACGGCTCCTGCGCCGTTTTGTTATTTAAAACCCGAGGAAATTTGCATACGAATAGATGAGCCGGCTTTGTTTAAGCTGCCTGCAATTGTCGAATTACTGCATTACGAGTAGGTACCTACTTGAGCTGGAAACAGTGATGTTTTTGTATGTGCAGGTTAAGTGTTTCTGATCGCCGTAAAAGTGCCGCAGATTCAAAACTTATTAGACACGTACCACAATAATTTTATCAGGCGTAACTTTGCGGAACTCCATTATTATAAAGCAAAGATTTATCTACTTTGCAACAATCCGCAAACAAAGATGTATGGTGATGTATACCTTCATGCACGCAGCACCTGCCTCCCTCCCACACTGGAAGCATGCACACGCGATTATTGAAAACATACACCAACACACAAACCAACACGTGTTTCGCCTCAAAACAAGGCATCCTCAGGGTAGTACGTACGTAGTCGTGTGTGGGAGGGAGGGAGGTGCTACGTGCATGAAGGTATACACCACCATACATCTTTGTTTGCGGATTGTTGCAAAGTAGATTAATCCTTGATTTGACAATTGACATACCACAATGTTTAATTATTTTCTTTCGATTTGACTTTGAACAAAGACAATAAAGTAAGTAAAAATTACGTTTCTAAAATGCATTGAAATTTCGAGCCACAAGGAACAACATTGAAAACACCATACCTATCGATCGGCAACTCAATCTCAAGACAATCGCAGCCACAATGCGCGCCCGGACGAGGATCTAATCCCGGACAGGCCCTCCAAGGATTATTGCTTCTGAAAAACTCGCAAAAAGACCGGCCGGGATGGTTCCCCTTTGTTTAGTCCTCGACGGTACACGGGAATGACAATGGATGTAATCAAGACGCGTCACCGTCACTGATCTGAATCCCGTTTGATACGAATTGTTGAAAAGTAATTGCTTGTCGAAGCGCTGCGGTCGCGCGGCGGGGCACCGCCGATCGATAGGCAGTAGGCAAAAAAGTAAGCAGTAAGCGATATGTCTGCGTCTTTATCTTATCTTTGTTAAATTATATTTTGGTGTGGTTTAAAATTTAACAACAGCAGATTGTTAAGTTCGTGTCGCGATCGTCTCTTCTTAACTCATTCGATCACATTGAATCGACGCGAGCCATTGGGCTATGGACGCTACGTAGGCAACAGTAGAACACGTCCAGGTAATCGAACACACTCCGGGCGATTCCGCTGCAGCCTCCCAGCTCGCAATCCCTCGCCAATATGTTATTTCCTATGTATTTCCTTCACGAACATTCGTAAGCATTACATGGCCTGTTATTGCGCCTTTTGTGTTGATAGAAAAATAATGGCTTTTGTGCCAGGCTTACCTTCGACTATTTACTATAACATACATTACATGTGTTATGTTCCATATAGGGAACCAAATAGGATTTAAATGAAACCTAATTGGTTCCATATAGAGTTCGCCCGGGGCAGTACCACCGTCCGCCTCAGTACCTAGTACCATTTCTGCCGTGTAATTATTGTTTTTAAAGCAATTATGGTCCGGTTGGAAAGGTGTTCAGCTTACAATCGAAGCCAAAGTAAGGTTAAGGATTTTCTGACCCAGCTTTTGGAGTGAGTAACTTACGGTTAATTAAAGTTATTTACGTAAGCTTCAAAACTTTAGGCCAAAGGTTTTGTGAAAGGTTAATGGACAGGTCAATGTTCCGGTAATAATAACAACTTAATGAACAAGATATAACGTATTGATGCTTGTCGGAACTATTCGCCACTATTCAAATCGTATAGGTCGCAACCCATAAGCTTCTTACAGTTTCACAACTGATAAGCTGAGCTACAATGTCATACAAGTCATCCCACTGCTGGGCACGGACTTCCACAGCCACGACGAGAGTCCAGAGCATACCCTCACGCTGTTATGAAGCAACCTGGTGGAGGGGTTAGTTGCCACACCAATTCCAAATGTTCTCAAGAACGATGATTTGCGGTTGATTTACTATTGAAATTCAAATTGTTATTTTACCGACGACGACATAACGCTCTCTGAAGTATGGAAGCATCCATTAAAAGTTTTGCTAGCGGTCACCCATGTACCGCATGCGCCTGGCTTTCGCATCGCATCGCTGCGACCCATACACGTCCCACTGCTGGGCACGGGTCTCCCCTACAGACACAGCTGCGGGAGGTCTAGAGCATACTCCACCACGCTGCTCCAATGCGGATTGGTGGAGGGGTTAGTGAGCAACCCTATGTCGAGTGTTCTCAAGCCACCCGAAGGTCTTCGACAAGGCTTAACGACTGTTTCCAGCATTGAAAACAACCGAGACCGACGGCTTTACGTGCCCTCCGAAGCACGGTAGCGTTCATGAAATTTTGCCACTAGCGGTCACCCATCCACAAACCGACCGCGCCCGTCGTTGCTTAACTCTTTGGCCATTGAGCCATTGGGCTATGGACGCTACCTGGCGTTACTTGAGTCGGTCTATCACGAACAATCAGCGCAATCCTTAGCTATGAACACTTCAATGATAACTAGACACTGTAACACTTCGGTATAGAGACAACTAGAGCTCTACATTCAAAGTAACATTACCGCAGAACATTAGGTCGACGGAATTGATGAATCCGTCTCTCACTTAACAAGAATTGAAGATCGTAAATCCCCAGATCTCGCTGTGGGCGGGATTGGTGGCACTTTATCATAGTCGGCGCGTCGCGCGTCGCCCTAATGGTGATGCGGCTTCTGTCGGCTCGGCGCGAGCTCGCTACTAACTTGTCATTAGAATTAGATTTTAATCGAACTTGCACTTTGATTGTGGCGGTGTTTCAGAAAGGCTTGGTGGTTTCTTCACTCGTGCTGAGAGTTCAATACAATGTAAATACGTTTTATTGTAGGACATCACAAGCATTTATACGTTTATTAACAATATTATCTACTAGTGGACGCTCGCACCTTCGTTCACGTGGAATTAGACATAAAAATAGTTTCGTTTACGTCTAGTAATATAGTGTACAGCTAATGTCACTCAGTGAAGATGCAGCCTTTTAATGGCGAAATAATTTTTGAAATCGGTCCAGTAGTTTATGTTTGAAAACATTACACACAAAGTAAACGCTGTTCAGTGGTCCGCATCTGTTCGTCTATAGCTTTATAGAAATTGACAATCCACCATCACAATATTTTCTCTATCCCACTGTTGGGCACGGGTCTCCTCAATGCAAGTTCCCAAATTCAGAATGGATTCAAGATTCGATGGATCATACCCAAAAATTTTCCACTAGCGTTAAGTTCAAAACTACCTAAGTCAATTAATGTTAAGATAAGAATAACATAATTATTAATTGTAATTTTAACTGATTATTAAAATTTAAGGACTGAAAGATAACATCGGGGGGCTGATATATGACAAAAAAAAAGTACCTACTTACTACCTAAGTTTATCATTGTATTCTTTTCAATCGTGATAAATATTGAAAAAACATAAAACTTTTCAACTGTTTCTTTTAAGAAAAATATAAAGTTAGCATTCAAACTGAAAGTATGAGGCAATTTCTCTCGGCCGCAGTTCCAATTGCATTCCTCATAGCTTCTCCCAAACCGCAAGAAGCAACGAAATGCTGAACTGTCATAAAACTTCTAGATCGCCGTCGAATCGAATTAATTTGACCGTCGCAGCCTCTTGCCGCATCGAGAGATAGCGCGTGCGTTCTGTTTATTAATTTATTAAAAGCTTTTATTAAAAGCTTTTATTTAACTTCACTCGTATGTATCTTGTATGTATGTCCTGGAATCTTGCAATCAATATTTCACCCACTTCCACTGAAGCTATCGAGCTGAAATTTGGCACACATATTTGGTTCCGATGACAATGCACGAAAATAAAAAAAAAGTATTAAAAAGCTTTTTTAAAAAAATATATTTTTTATAATTTATTTAACTTCACTCGTATAAGTATGTACGTATGTATGTCCTGGAATCTTGCAATCAATGTTGCACCCACTTCCACTGAAGCTATCGAGCTGAAATTTGGCACACATATTAGGTTCCGATGACAATGTACGACAATAAAATAAAAAGTTATAAAAAGCTTTTTTTTTATTTTTTTTAATAATTATTGAATAAAACTTAGTCAATATCGTTTATTTATTTATTCAAAATTTATTGTACTAATAACATTCACTACGTGTACATTAAAACTTGTCTTAAGCATGTATTGTATAGAGCAATAGATATTTTCAGGCTTTTATTGAGTACTAGTGGACGCCCGTAGCTTCGCTCGCGTAGAATTAGACATAACAATAGTTTTGTTTACACCTAGTAATATTATATAGCCTATGTCACCCAGTGAAGATGCAGCTTTTAAATGGTGAAAGAATTTGAAATCGGTCCATAAGTTTTTGTGTGAAAACATTACAAACACATATTTCCTCTTTATAATATTAATATAGAAATCCTAATCGAGTTTGCAGTATGTGCAGTGAGGACTGTCGAAACGATTATTTGAAAAATAAAATCTTGATGTTTTTTTATTAGTACAAAGTAATTTATCGGGCGATTAACCCAAGTTTAAACCGAAGTAAAACGAAGCACCCAGATCGCACCGGCTTTTAAGTTTTAACAAGTTTAGCAAATCTGTTACAAGACTTGTATCAATTAGCAGCATCTACAAAGTTACCCTTTGAAACTAGGTAGGTACCTACTGCACTGTTTTTTTATGGATACAAGATAGCAAACGAGCTTGCAGCACCACCCATCCGTTGCCGCCCATGACAACTGTGACTGACTTTGAACAAGACTCAATTAGGGACTGGGATGGTTAGTCCAATTAGTTGAGAGAGTTAATTATAACATTAATTGGTCAGTTCGTTAGTAGGTATGAGGACTGGGGACTGTTAGTGATAGTTAGTTAACGCAGTTACACTGTTAAACGCAGCTCAAAAATCAAAAGGTATTATTTTATTAGACTACTCAAAGCACAACTAATAATCGACAAGGGGCTGGTTCTGTCGTGCCCTATAGTCAAACAACACCCTTACACTCAAATAAAAAATGAAGATCCTCGAACTTTCAAATTGATTTTGCTTCATTTCAAGGAAGGTTCGGTTCGTTTAACTTATTTTTAATTAAATGAGGGGCCATCTAATCGCGCTGGCCTTTCGGGCTTTTTATCGTTTCATCGCAAAATAAAAATTTGCATAGCCTTTGACGAGCCCCTAATTCCCGCCAGAGCCGGAATGTCAATGAACGTCGAGTATTAGTCGCTCGGAGCTACACTAACAGTATTAACATTGGCACTGAACTTTCACAGTACTATGAGTGAACTTTGTTTTGAGACTACTGCTGTTCCCCCCTTCAACCGATACGGGGTTTAAAGGTTTCAGTTGAATTAAATAAATAATTCGAGTACAAAGTACCACAGAGTATATCTTATTATGTACGTTATTTTAGTATGTTCTCATGTAAGTGACAGTGTGTCTTTTTTGAGAATAAAATTTCTTTAAACCTATATATTTCTTTTGTACGTGTGTATGATAGTGTACTCCTCCTAAACGGCTGGATAGATGTTGATGAAATTTTTTGTGTGTGTTCAAGGGGATTCGAAAATGGTTTAGATTCACAATTTGCTCCACTTGAAAATGTTTTTATTTTTACCCGTCGTTCATTGACGTGAAGCGTCACGACACTTTGACATTTCATATGGCATGACAGGACAACGTTTGTGGGGTCAGCTAGTATATAATATATTACAAAGTACTGAAAAGAAATTCACATTTTATAATATTTATAGTAATTATGTCTTCAGGATTCCTACATTAAATAAAATCGTCTTCTCCCTACAAAAATAACATAGTTGAATGCAAGGACTTTGTAAAAAAAATTTTGTTATTTAAAAATGAAATTGAATGAAACTTCCTTACGTGGTATTTACTAATTAACTATTATTTCATTATTTGAATTAATTTACGAGCTGCACTGGCCACTTATATTATGAAAGTTTTTGGACGGATTAAAAACGTTACACGATAAGAGATTTATACAATTTTATGTAAAGATTTTCGCCCGTTTTTAAAATGAAAAAGTCACGCAATTCTGACTTATTATCCCACTTAAGTCGGGACTCGTTTAGAGTATCAGCGTGAAATGAAATTCATTTTGCGCAGATAATTGTATGACGTTTCATGATTCATTTCAAGAGTTTCCGGTTATTCAGAAAATACAAGCTATTTCTAAAAGTAGTTTGAATTCGGCCAGCTGAACTGGATTCCTTTTACGAACATACTTAAAGTTAATTTTTTTTAAATGTTTCGATTTATATCTGTTATAAAAATAAAACTTTGTAACTAGTTCAGTTTCTGTGGGCTCATAATTTTGACTCGCGTCAATCGTGCCTGAATGATCGAATTAAGCAACCTTGGGCGCGGTCGGTAGTTGCAAGTGCCATGGACGCTTTCGTGCTTCGGATGGTACGTTAAGTCGTCGCTCCCTGTAATTTTTTAAAGTAAATCTATCGCTAAGATTTGCCGAAGACTATCGGTTGGCTTGAGAACATTCGGCACTAGGTTAGCTACTAACCCTCCACCAATAGGGATTGGAGCAGCGTGGTGAAGTTAGTTAAAATAATGTTTTCATAAAATAAATTTTGTTAATTTATTTTTTATAAAGCTTTAGATAACTTTTATTTTTATTTTCGTGCAATGTCATCGGAACCAAATAAGTGTGCCGAATTTCAGCTCGATAGCTTCAGTGGAAGTGAGTGAAATATTGATTGCAAGATTCTAGGACAGACATACGAGTGAAGTTAAATAAAATCTTTTAAAATAGTCTTACATCTAATCTTTTCTCATGCTCTCACTGAACAGAATATCGCTAAATTCCTTTCCAGCAACCTTTTCAGAAGCACTTTAGCATTGTGTATGAATTACGAACAATTTCCCTCGCTGAATGAATGTTTAATCAGACCACTCGTAGCGCCTCGAGAATATATTTTCGAGCGTTAATTAAATAACCGGGAATACCACGGTTCGTGTTAAATGTGAACGCTCGTGTTAGGAACTCAAATATGATGTAGCTTTGATTACAACGTGAGATTATGAACGATTTTATCAGTCTTAAATCATGACAGCCACCACCCATTCGCTGCCGCCCAAGGCTACTGTGACCGAGTTTGACCGACGTGGACAGTAGGTATAGTTTACAATTATGTAGTTTGTAGTGGTCGTAAGACTGCTAAGCTAGAGGTCGTGAGTTCGATTCCCGGGTCGTGCAACAACTATTGGGTTTTCGCTGCGACCCATAAACGTCCCGCTGGGCAAGGGTCTCCTCCACAGACAAAGCTGCGGGAGGTCTAGAACATACTGCACCACGCTGCTCCAATGAGGATTGGTGGAGGGGTTAGTGGCCAACAGTGTCGAATGTTCTCAAGCCACTCGAAATACTTGATCTTACTAACTAATATATCTCGTTGCATTTACACTAGTTTATTTTGTGTTCGACATTTGGTGGTGGGCGGTATTCAGCAAAGATTGTGTGGATATGCATGCTCGTTTACTATCTAGTTAAATAAAAAAATATCGCGGTCGGTTCAAAGAAAAAATCCCCTGCCCTTATTACACGCTCGAACCGTACCCTTCGGGATATTAATTTCCCCTCAAAATACCCACAGTATGTAATATTGGAATATTATTTTTATGAGTTAAATCTCGATACGGAACCCGCCAACTCGGTCAAAAATGTTCTGTTCAGCTTGGATTCTTGTGGTCGTCACCACAATGGTATATTAACCTAAATTGAGCTACTGAGCTATCGATCGATCGACACAATTCGGCTAATCGTGATAAATAAGTAATGCTGAGTTCGCATAATCACTCGGTTTGAGATTGTATAAATAGCACCGGTGAACTAAAACTTCTGACAAATTAATTCGAAAATAAACATCTACTTTAAAGCCTACATATTATTCAGTAAACTTGTGTGTTAAAACACATAAAATAAACTATTTCTACTCAAAGTAAAAGTTCGTTACAAATGAGTTCGGAAACAATTAGATAGGGGAAAGTAACCAAATATGGAATAGTACACCAAATACGGAATCTGACCTGTATTGCGGTAAGATATCAACAGAATTCCATATTGGGGTCATTATTCCATATATTTGGTTACATTCCTGTACACTACTTACTAGTTAGGCTGTCTTTCTAGTTAGTAGACGCCCGCAGCTTCGCTCGCGTGGAATTAGAATTAGTTAGATTAAAAAGTAGCGTCCTTCCTCAGGCTCTAGACTATCTGTGTACCAAATTTCATTTAAATCGGTGCAGTAGTTTCGGCGTGAAAGCGAGACAGACAGAGTTACTTTCGCATTTATAATAATATTACGGATTATTGATGACCATAGACAAATATAGTTAGGTAACTAGAAGAGTATGAAGAAGAACACATATATTTCATAAGTAGACAATACAAATTAACACAACACATATTTATAAACGATAAAAAATTAAATTGAATTGGCTACTTGATGAAAAGGGGCCGCACTCAGCGTTGGCCGTAGCTGTAGCAGACTACGACCGCTGGTTTTCAGTGCGACCCATTTTGACCCAGTTCGGACTAGAAGTAGTAAACTTCATTTAAAACTGCTATTGTTGACAAAAACACCGGTTTCGCCACGAAATTGTGGCAACGTATATCGTCGCTGCCGATATTTTGCAACAGAATTCAATTCGAGTGCGCACTATGTACGCATTTCCATGCCATGCGGTACAAATCTTTGTTGACGCACATAGCGCATAGCGCATAGTGATTTTTTAATTTTTTTTTCATCCCGACCGTGTTTCATTCCGGCCGCGGGTTTTTGGCGTCCGTCCTTTCCGAGTTTTTAAGTTTTCGACGCGCACTTGTCCGCTCTTCACAATGAAGATTGACAGGTCGGATTTTGAAAAAGGAATTCGGTTTGGTCTGCCTACACGCGAGGCGTTCCTTTTTTGTTGTCCTTGTTAATAATGAACCTCACATACATACATTTACAGGGTTTGCCCTATGTAGGGGCGAAGATATAGTTAATTAAAGTCAAACTCAAATAATTTCGCTATGAGGTAATTGGACACGCTTAACGAAAGGTAACTACAAAATACTTAAAGAAAAGAGATACAATGCTATTCTAAACTGATCAATATAATACAAAGAATTAGCTATTGATTATTGAATGAATATATGAATAGGATCCCGTGTTACCCTTTGGGTAAGAAACCCTAAAAACCTAACATAAACATTTTCTGTATTCCTTTTGAGGTACGTAACCCTAACGCTGGCAAACATTTTGAGTAAAAATCCCGAATCGCGTGCAAGCCCCCTAAAATCTCGTTTTCCTACGTACCACGGCGCGGTGTAATTTCCAACAAAGCCTGTTAGATCCAATCCTGTAGCCAGGCCACCCGGGGCCCAGGCCCGGCGCGCCCACTGCTGCTCAATTTGTTGAGATGTCTTTTAACGGTGACGTCGACACGGCTCTCCCGCTCTCCTCCCGACTCCCGAATGTGTTAATTTGGGAATGGTTTCGATTGATTTCACCGTTTGCAAACGCAATTCAATTAAAGGTTTTTTCCTTTCGAAATATAGAAAAAAAATACAGTGCTAAATGTCGGATAACCTGTTTCAACATTACATGTGCGCTCACATGTCCTAAAATAATATAAAAAGTGTCGAGTAATCTACACTAATATTATAAAGAGGAAAGATTTGTTTGTACTGTTTTCACACAAAAACTACTGGACCGATTTCAAAAATTCTTTCACCATTAGAAAGCTGCATCTTCACTGAGTGACATAGGTTATATAATATTACTAGGTGTAAACGTAAACTATTGTTATGTCTAATTCCACGCGAACGAAGCTGCGGGCGTCAATAGTTGTTAATACATATATAACAATTTTTTATTACGGATTTATGACAGCAAACAAGCGTGCATTACCTCCAGCTATCGCCTGTGACAGCGACAGACCATAAGACACAAAAAAGTAACGTTCAAAGTTACATGTATATGCCTTGAACCCGGATCTTTGAAATGGCATTCGCACAAGACCACCACTGGTCCATTCGAGTCGGAATGGAAATACCGACATGCAATCCCCTTGACTTTACACGTGCCTAGACTTTACCTACACTTTACCTTTGACTTTACACGTGCCTAGGACACAGTATTCCCCTCTCTCCAAATCATTTTCTAAGTCAAATTCCATCTCAACCTGTGCTCAGTCATGTTCTAACGCTTGGCATAGTTTTGTTCGGATGACAGCACCGAGCTACGAGTAAATCCACTGCTGCCCTTAAACAGAATGCTTCTCAGACGAGGTATAGTTATTATACCTATTGCATTGCATTGCAATAGAATCAAACGGATGGCAAGAACTTGTTGAAGCTGTATCGAATATGTATATCTGGTCTGGAAATATATATATCTGGTAATAAATATATATTCCGCCATTTTGTGGCAGCGGCTATCTTGGACCGATTTGCATCAAACATAGCTAAGAACAATCCCGACTAATTCACCTTTCAAACAAAAAAAACATAATCAAAATCGGTTCATCCGTTCGGTTGCTACGATGCTACAGAAGGACACACACACAGAGATACGTCGAACTTATAACACCCCGTCGTTTTTGCGTCGGGGGTTAAAAATACTAGGTCTCAGTGGGGTCGAGTCGAATACCCGGGTTGGTTAATGTACGGATGTAAGACGGCGTAAGTCTGGCCGTCCGGTTAACTGGCAGGTGACCGACGCTGAGACCCATCGGGCCGGATATGAGATTACATCGTCGCAGGCCCGACAGGTATTACTGCGACTTACCTGGACACAAAACAGATATCCCAGTGGCTACATCTCGAAACTCTATTGAGGGCGGGTTCAAATCTAAGCACGATTTGATGTTATGGACGTTTAAAGAAATTTAATTACAAATTGACGTAACGTAGGTAATCAGTAGACTGTAGCTCGGGACCAGAATAGTGCTACGGTAGCCCCTGCATGTCGTAAGAGGCGACTAAAATAGGACTTCTGGGCGGTGAAAGTGGGAGCTTAAACCGTCCATCATGTGATCCCGGGAAAGACGACGCTGTTTGTGGCTGCACAGTGTTGTGTAAACCGGGAAGAGCCCGTCTTGGGCGCAGTGCCGGAGGGGACCGGCGCGTTCTACAAGAGATCCCGGAGCCCTCCTGTAGCGCCGGAGTAGGCACTAGGAGATTTCGCCCCTCGCGCTCCCCGCGAGCAGACGTACTTGTTGTGGCTCCGTACATTAATATTTGTTATTACTTAGAACTGTGTATTAGTGATCGTGAAATAAGTATAAATAATTCACCAAGTGTATTTGTGACCTAAATACTTATACTAAATCATAAACAAAGTGCAGCAGTGTTAAATAAATACGTTTTAACATATAACTGAAGTCAAATATCTGGTCAACAGTGCAGTGTGTGGTAGTGAATCATCGGATCTCCAGTTGCTACTATTGGTCAACTCGAGTAGCCAAAACGTAACCATATAAGGAAATGTCGTCGATGTAAATCTTCAGCCGCCGATGCTAACAGTTTGAGTACACATTGCACGGATCATAAGGATCAATTCTTTAATTTCACAATTCTAAATTAAGTCTCTGTGGTACAACGGTTGGATATAAAGTACACGCGCCTGTGATTCCAAGATCGAATCCCGAAGAACACCTCGGAATTAAAAAAAATTAAATATATAAATAACAAATTTTTAATAATTGTTACGCTAATTTAAAATTACTACATTATTGTTTATGACAATATTTAATTAATAAAAATAAAAATGGCAGATTCAAAGAATTGTGACGCCTGTCTGAAGAAATTAGCAAACATTCCCACAATGATTTGCTCACGCTGTACGGCAGAATACCATCATACCTGCATAAACTATTCACTGCCAGACTATAACGCGATGTCCGTTGAGTTAAAATCTAAATGGATCTGCGTTCAATGTCACAGTCGCGAACGTAAAGGAGGCAATAATTCAAACACCCCTGTCCGTAGTAACAATGATAATTCCTCAGGAACACTTCAGGCGGAGTTCGTAACTCAGCGCACGAAGGCACGTACTGGTAACAATTGCTCATGCGTGTCGGCCAGCAGCATACGAGATATCATCCGAGAAGAACTACAAACATTGTTCACAAACAAGATTCACCCCGAAATGTTAGAGGTTCGCAATGCTGTGTCTTCCCTCGAGGAGTCGATGGCTAACTTTAATGTAGAGCTTGAGAAAGTGAAGGCGGAACAATTGGAGCAGGCTAAGATAATTGAGAAACTCAAATCAGAGACCGAGATACTACGAGCTACCAATCAAACATTATCATCTCGCCTGACTCAAATTGATCAACAGGCGCGCTCCTCAAACGTCGAAATCCAATGTGTCCCTGAGAATAAACAGGAAAATCTAATCAACACTGTAATGCAACTAGGTAAAGTGATTAAATGCCCAATCAGCGAAACACAAATTCATTATTGCTCCCGCTTAGCTAAGATGAACAACTCCAGTCCTCGTCCACGCTCAATACTAGTGAAATTCAATAGCCCGCGTCTACGAGATGAGTTTCTTGCAGCAACTAGTAAGTTTAACAGGAACAATCGAGATGACAAGTTGAATACCAGCCACTTAGGAATTGGTGGGAACAAAAAGACTGCTGTTTATGTTGCCGAACATCTCACACAAGAAAACAAACGCTTACAGGCTGCTACCCGTTCTAGAGCTCGAGAGCTTGGTTATAAATTCGTTTGGGTGCGAGACTCTAGGATATACATGCGGAAGGATGAGCAGTAAAATCATATTTACGTTAAAGACGTTGATTTATTAAATAAGTTGTCATAATGCCGCTAAACTTGACTTGTTTTTACTAAAGGGCACCTTAAACTGTTTTTATTAGAATGTTAGAGGATTAAGAACCAAAACTATTGAACTTTTTAGTAATGTCGTATGTTGCAACTTCGATGTAATAGTTTTTACAGAAACATGGCTAAACAGCAGCGTATCGGATACAGAATTATTCGATGATCGTTATATAGTGTATAGGCGGGATCGTGAAAGTAGCGGTTTTCATCCTAATAAAATAGGGGGTGGGGTTTTGATTGCTATTTCCAAACGTTTTCAATCCAGCCGTATGTGTGCTTACGAATCTGACTGCGAGGATATCTGGATTAAACTGGAACTACTTAACGGGAAGGGTGAAAGTGATTGTTTATACATATGTGGTGTTTATATTCCTCCTCCTGTACAAAAGCATATAATAGAGCACTTTATCCATAACACTAGTCTTACTATTGAAAAACTCAGGTCCAACAACATCATAATTCTTGGCGATTTTAATTTGAGTAGCCTATGCTGGAACAGGACGATAAACTACGCATTAGCACCGATTACAACAAATAGTTTGTTAAATAACATAGTTATAGACTTTATGTCATTAAATAATCTTACACAATATAATTCTTGCCTAAACAACAAAAACCGTATTCTAGATCTAATTATGAGCTCAATGGTAATCTCCTATATAGATGAGAGTAAGGATCCTCTTTCCAAGGTTGACCCGTTGCATCCTCCAATTGAATTTATTGTTGAAATTGACCATCAAGAAAAGCTGAAGGCCGACGAGGAAGCCAGATTTCGCTTCTACAAAGCAGACTACGAAACTATCACAAATGAACTAAATAAAATTCATTGGGACAAAGAACTATTCGATTGTGCAAGCGTTGACGAAATGGTGGAACATTTTTATAAAATTCTAAGAGTTATCATTGCTAAATACGTTCCAAAATCTAGGCCAAGATCTACTAAGTATCCAGTATGGTTTTCAGCCTCATTGGTAAAGGTGATACATGAGAAACTCAAATACCGTACTAAGTACCGCAAATACGGTAACCCTCGTGATTTGAATACTTTTGAAATGCTCAGAGAACGATGTACAAAACTTCTCAATTTAAACTACAGACTATATTTGAATCGCTTAGAAACATCATTGTCTACAAATCCAAAACTTATTTGGAACTTTATTAAGCACAAAAGAGGTGGGACAAGCTCCTACCCTGCCAGGATGTCATTAGGTAATAAAATAGCTACATCGGGGTCGGACATTTGCAATCTTTTCGCATCACAGTTTTCTTCGGTATACAATATGGATAACATATCGATCCCCGGTCAGTTTAATTCATCGCTAGCTTCAACTTATTTAACGAAGATATCTGTTACAACAGACCAAGTTTTTAGAGTTTTAAAAAGACTTGACCCTACGAAAGGTGCCGGCTCCGATGGAATACCTGCTATTTTTGCGAAAAAATGCGCTAGTGCACTAGCTCTACCACTCAGCATTATAATTAACTGCTCACTTAGCTCAGGTATATTCCCAACGGCTTGGAAAAACGCTCTTATAATACCATTGTTCAAGAGTGGCGATAAGAGTGCGGTACAAAATTATAGACCTATATCTATACTTACGACTTTTGCGAAAGTGTTTGAATCGATTTTGTGCCCATTATTAACTTGTCACTTTAAACATTTTGTCGCACCGGAACAGCATGGCTTCGTGAAATCACGTTCCACGTCAACCAACTTGTTTTCCTTCGTAGAGGACCTTGCTGGGGGGGTTGATAGTGGGCTTTCTTACGATGCAATATACACCGATTTCAGCAAGGCCTTCGACAGGGTGAGTCATGGAATGTTGATACATAAACTCTCTTCTATTGGAATCGCCGGATTGTTTTTAAATTGGTGCAAATCATACTTGTCAAATAGATCATCAATAGTTGTAGCTGGAGGGTATAAATCCAAAGAACTGCAGCATCTGGAGTACCTCAAGGGTCTCATTTGGGTCCATTGTTCTTTAACATCTTTATCAATGACATTGGAAAATGCTTCCTTGGATCAAAATTCTTGATGTTCGCTGATGACTTAAAATTCTACAGACCGGTATGTTCACCCGAGGATGCACTATCACTGCAGAAAGATCTAGACAATCTCATAATGTGGTGTAGTGAAAACGGTATGAACTTGAATGTTGATAAATGCCACGTAATCCGATTGAGCAGGAAAAAACACTCACCAACCAGAATCTATCATATTAATCACATTCCACTCAAGGAAGTCAGCCATACCCGAGATTTAGGAGTGATTTTGGATACTAAATTGCGTTTTAACCTGCATATCGACGATATCTTGAAAAAGGCTTATCGGATGTTAGGGTTTGTCCTACGAAACTGTAAAGAATTTAGGAATCCCAGAACTAAATTAACAATTTACACTAGTCTTGTACGTAGTATCCTAGAATATGGCAGTATTGTGTGGAATCCGCATTACGACATATATATTAAACGTTTGGAGAGTCTACAAAAGCGATTTTTGTGGCACTTATCTTATAGTTGCAACATGGCTAAGTGCCTCCCAAATTATAACGAACGCCTACTATATTTTAACATTAAATCACTTCGACATCGTTGAGAACTGCTGGACATCATGTTTCTGTATAAATTAATCAATGGAATTTCAGATACCCCTGATATATTGTCTAGGGTAAACATTTTAATCCCGAAAACATTGCAACGACTTAAAAAACCGCCTTTTAAAATTAATCGTGTAAAATTAAATTTAGGCCAGTTTGCTCCGCTTAATAGAACATTGAGGAGTTATAACTCAATTCACAACAGAGTCATTGACTGTAGTATTGGATCACACTCAGGGAAGCATGACGTCCCCCTGATAGATATTTTTTCGAATTCCTTAACCCAATTCAAAAAGTTAACGGCTCAGCTTATTGGAGATTAAAATTATCTTATTTATTTTTAAATTATTATAATAGCAATGTAAAGTTAATATTATTTCTTAAACTGAGAAATGATAATTAAGAAATATAAAAAAATCAGATCCTATCTATTTAATAAATAATAATTTACCGTTGTGACCTAGTGACATTAAATTTTATTGTATTTTTCTTCTTTAATTTTATTATATTGTAAATTTGTAATGATGTAATTTTATAAATTTTATTAATCTTTTGACTAGGTAATTTATTCATCTTTTTAATTAGGTAATTTTAATTTTAACTTTCTACTTCTTAGATCCTATTTTATTTTGACTAGCAATCTTATATAGCAATTTTGTATTTTCTAATCTAATGATATACTTTTCTATTTAATTTGATTCATGTACGCTGTCTATTTATGAATGTTATATGTGCCTGTAATTGAGGTAACACTTTACATGTATCTTCAACTAAGTGCTGTATATTTTATAATTATTAGTGTATATCTTGTAGGTGCATTCAATAAATAAATAATAAAAAATAAATAAATAAACCGAGCGGGTTTTAGTGGGTGAAAGTCCCACATAACCCGGCGTCGCTCCCACGACGCTCGGCTACCTTACTCAAAATCCTACTGGGCTGATCACATTGCCACCAGCTTAACTTCGTTGATAAGCAATTAATAACGCGAGCTCACATCGATCAATTTTTAATCTTCTCAAAGTAAGCAGGTTAAACACTTTGATTTAGACTTTAAACATAGGATTTTTAAAATGTAATTACCTGGCAGAGTGACAAAGTTAACGTTGTCAGGTGAAAGGCCTGGTTATTGCGGAGACTAATGAGGCGAGAAGATAATTAACGCCCGGGGTGACCGGGAGGCACTGACGACTCGCCATTTATCATTGTATCAGAGCTATTTTCCTAAAATTAAGTCTTCGTTATTGCCCTAGTACTTATTAGGTAATTAATTGTGGCAACCTATTAGCAGCGAGCATTCAAGTTAGAAAAACCCGTTGTTGCCCGACCCGGGGATCGAACCCTGAACCTCTAGCTTAGTCCAGTTCTTGTTATTCAATGATCTGTCCATAATTTACTCATGACTGCCTCGTCGGTCTAGTAGTCGGAAGCGCGATTGCTAAGCTAGAGGTCCTGGGTTAGATCCCGGATCGGGCAACAACGGGTTTTTCTAACTTGAAATGCCCGGCAGTAGCTCAGAGTCTGGAGTTGTGGCCGGTGTATGGCAATAGGCTCACCATATGGGACCTGAACATAATCGGTGAAGAGTGGTACTACACTCTGGCTACCCCTTCGGGGAAATAAAGGCGTGATTTTCTTTTATATAATTTTCCTATTAGGTATTGAGGTACGTCAGTACCTTGGACTCTTTCCACGTCACCGATGGATAAATGATTGCGTCGACAGCGTCGTTCCGACTGCGTTGCGATTGACAAAAGCGGTTGACACATTGTCTGCGGGAGGCAATTATCTCCGCGCGCCATTCGTTCCGATTAATAATTTACTGTGACGTTGTTTCCGGGCACCCACAAGCCAAGCAGTCGGGTGTTCACTCGCACGGTTCTGGGCTCAAATCCCGGCGGTAAGGTACAATGACTCTTCTAAGAAATGTACGATTTAGGCAATCCTATTTCACCGGGTATGATGAGAAACTCGTCGTGACGCCTGAGTGTTCTGCGAAGTGTGTGTGAACTATCGCTGTTGTTGGGCAACAGTTAAATGATGCCTTGTATTCTGAGGGGAGAGTCGCAATGATACAGCAAAATTGTGCAGGTATGTGACTAATCAAAACAAAACAAATCAAAGATTCTATGATTCTTTACGTAGCAGAACGCAAAGATTGCAAAGCTTAAGCCGTAGAAGATTACATCGTGGATTTTCAATCGAATTTAGTTCAACTCAGCCGATCTAAACAAAAAGAGAAAATCCAATCGACATGAACAAAACAACAACGGCCAAAGTTAATAAACAGAAATAAGTTTTACTATCAACGCACGCCGCAAAACAATTTCATCCTTACCACCACTGTTGCTGGGAATTTATTTAGTTTCCCGTCGACAAAATCAAATTTCCGCAACACAGAGAGAATTTACTAAACTATTTTTTTAATACAGTTGCTCAAAAAGTGGCGTATTACAGGGACGTTTGGCGTTCGGGAAGTGAGCTATTACACACTCGTGCTTTTTCTTTACCTTTTCCGAACTCGTGCGTTCTCTTTCCCAACTGTCAAAATAATGTCTATTAAAAAGAAAAAACCAGCCACGAAGTTTTTACTAAAAAAAATTCATAGAAGTTTTTATGATTCATGCAAATATTTCTAAAAAGAAGCTACTAATTAGTTTCAATATCAGATTTAATGATTTGATTCAATGAGTTAGGTTAGGTTTCACTTCATTTCATCGCATTAAATTTCATGTCAATAAAAAAATTCTACTGAAGACTTGGCTGTATGGGCATAGTTCCCTTTGCCTACCTACCCAGAATGGGTGAAGAAAACAAAAAAAAATCTCTGCAATACTCTGTATTCTTTTACGGTTGGCGCCATTTTCCAAAAATGTTCTTTGCGAGTTTAGTTTGTGTTTTTATTATTTTATTAAATTACTTCATTTTTTCGCAACTGTATTAAAAATAGTTGTTCAGTACACGTGCGGAACCGTCATTGCAACTTGTTCCGACTGTCAAGCCTCGCCTTCGGCTCGGGTAGACATTTGTCGGAACTCTTTGCAATGACAGGCTTTCCGCACTTGTAGCGAAATATACTATTGTTTGATGATCTCGTCTTCGGAGCTCTGTTGGCAGTGTGGAAAAATGTCGGTGACAAAAGTCTGGTGCGGGAACAAATCGAAGCATCGGAACCAGCATGTTCTCGACTTTTCAACTTGTTCTCTCCTAGAAATTTTTACCTTCTTTTGCCATCGCAAGACTTATCGTCGGATAAGTTGTCAGGGATTTTATATACGAACTAGTGGACGCCCGCAGATTCGCTCGCGTGGAATTAGACACAAAATTATCTCCGAAACTATAGCAAATAGAAGAACGTGAGTTGGACCAAAAACTCGTAATTTTTTTATTATATGTAAAAATCACAAAAAGGATACAGCTCGACTTAGATCATCATTGTAGGCACATATATGATCCACAGACACAAAATCTAACAATACCAAGCAATACATTAGGAGAGTTACATAATCCGACGGAGTGAGAGGCGAAGATATTGGCGGAGATTGCAACTCGGAGGTGCAAGCTTCCAACAGATTGAATCGGCGCTGGGGAGAGGAGATTGTCGCCTAGGTAGACGGGAGTTAAATAGCAACATCGTTTAAAATAACTAGAAATCATGCTCTTTGTAGATAAACGAACTAAAATGTAGATTAAAAAAAAATAGTCATGTCATCGCTCCTTGTTACATGTGCAAAGTTTCATATCAATTCGACGTTTTGAAGGGGGTGAAAATCACGTTCAAATATTACGTTACATACATATATACATACATACATACATACATACATACATACATACATACATACATACATACATACATACATACATACATACATACATACATACATACATACATACATACATACATACATACATACATACATACATACATACATACATACATACATACATACATACATACATACATACATACATACATACATACATACATACATACATACATACATACATACATACATACATACATACATACATACATACATACATACATACAAACATACATACATACATACATACTCGTACGTACTAAGCTAATAAAAGAGTGTTAATAATGGACCGTGTGATCTACTAGATCTTTAGAATTCCGTTCCCTTGTTTGATAAGAAAAATCAATGGATTGAAGGAGTATTTATAATACCTACCTACATACTTATTCGTATATTAAAAACTAAATAAATATAAATATCTTGGACGTTCTCACTCACGGCCATCTGACCCCAAAGTAGGTGCGAGTCTATACTATACATGTCAGAGACTTATATACATACATAGATATTAAATACATACTTAAATAGATAATATTAACATCCAGACACCGAACAAATACAAGTGTTCGTCACACGAATATTTGTCCTGAGTAGGATTCGAACCCACGACCCCTGGCGCAACAGACAGAGTCACTACCGATTGCGCCAACGGGCCTGTCAGTGTAGGTATATATTTTCACCAGTTATGTTTAGGTACTATTATAATAGGTGAGCTTATTAGCATACAGTTAGCATACGTCCAAACTCCAATCTGCTATCGGGCATTTCAAAATAGAATAACCCAATAGTTGTTGCCCGAGCCGGCATCGAACTCAGGACCTTAACTAGACCAACGAGACAATGTACAATCACAAAATTCACTTGAGGCTTAAAGGAAGATGTTCTAAAGACAAAGCCATAATCTTTGATTGTAGTTTCCTTCCCCCACTTGTTACAATAAATGGACATAAAACTATGGATTCTTTTCGCGGAATATTTCAGATGATTCCAACATAATGGAAGTTCAAATGGATTGAATCAGCGCGAGGAAGGAAATTTAAAATTGGTGCAGCACGCGCTATTGCCATGTTAGGGTTCCGTACATGCATACAAAATAATACAAATTTAGATATCATTTTGTAAATCTAAAACATTGTAATCAAATTATTTATTTATTATAAATATATAAAATATTATATTATATTATATAAAAATATAATAACTTCACGCCTTCATTTCACCACAACAATTATTAATTCAAGTTCTCTCTTATTTAAGATAGCTTACGGTTAAAGAAACATTCTTCTCACTAAGAATCACACACTTACCTACTATGAGAAATTATAATTATAAACATTTTGGTATCTTATTCTTATAGTAGGTACCTACTGCGAATTTGTTTAAAACAAAGTGATATCAACAAGCACATTGATCGGGCGCACGCTTGGTAAAACATAGACACATTAGACGACTATATACGGCATGGCATTGCAGGGTAATTAAGAAGTGATAATAATATTTGCTATTAGCTCATGTAATTTAAATTGTTCAACAATGATCCGACCGCCACGGATCTTTAAAATGCATCACGGATCAGGAGGAAGGACGCGATGCGGCGCCGGGCCAGGCCGGGCTCGGGATATTAATGTATTCAGCCGGTGAATGACGCGACGCCACGCTCAACCACTTTTGCCGCATTCAATTCAGTAATGCAGTCTTTGTCTCGTGCTTGACTATTTCTATTAGGCGCTTCTTTTTTGTAAATACTAGTAGACTAGTGGATTACTATTAACTAAAAAGAAACGCCTAATAGAAATTGTCAAGCTTCGCTCGCGTTGAATTAGACATAACAATAGTTTCGTTTACACTTAGTAATATTATATAGCCAATGTCGCTCAGTGAAGATGCAGCTTTCTAATGGTGAGAGAATTTTTGAAATCATTCCAGTAGTTTTGTGTTTTGTGTGAAAATATTACAAACAAATGTTTCCTCTTTATAATATTAGCATAGAAGTATAGATAATATCATACATTTCTATCGTTGATATTCATCCGTCAGCCTTTCGTAGTCCACTGCTGGACAAAGGCCACCCTTAGTCGTCACCGCACCATCCGATGCCATCTAAATCCAGCGGATCTCGCTATCATCTTCATATCATTGGATAAATAGTTAATCCTGCGATAGTAATTACTTTATAATATGCAATTTATTCTTTGATTACATGGACTAGTATTGACAATTTACATCGGAGTTTAACCACCCACCTCTATAGATCAACACTCATCGTATTTAAAAGGTAGCCCCATCATAAATTATCGATTAGATTTCCAAACCGGATTTATGTGACATTTTACACAATTGTCGCCGGATTCGAACCCCAACACATTACTTAATGGACGCTCCCCTCCAGCCATTAAGATTATTAGAGCTCTCACAATAGAATCTCCTGTCGTTTCGCTAAAAGTGTCTTAATGGATTATCATAATATCATTTACTCGACTGAAATGCATTTAATCTTAATCTCATTATTTGTTTTTGATATTTATTTATTCTGGGTTTTAATGTTATTCTTGCTCTTTTAAATCTCGGTCAATCCTTCAGCTTTTGTGACTAGATAATTAATAGTAATAAATTATTTTTAAATTTCGCTGTTAATATGTTTAAGAGTTAAAAGTAATCGATGTAACGGTGTAGGTAAACATAACAAGTCTAAGCGTACGAAAAATTCTGATTGTTCGCATTTAACTTTAAATATTAGTTTTCAATATAAATTGCGATAAAGAGTTCTACAGTATATGTTCTTTTTTTATGTTTCTTCTTGTCTATTTAGTCGATATCGCTTCAATTCTTGTGAAAAGTTCCATCAATATGAAAATTCAAGTAAATAGTTCCGTCGGATTAAATACCCTCGAAGTGGGATCCCGCGAACCTCTCCGTTATTAAATCACAGGATGCCGGGATTCCCGCGGGACTTATTAAAATCCCGGACCGCCAATAACAACTCTTCGATGGTATTATGATAACCTTTTCGATCATAAAGTTGTTGAAAAAGTAAAAAATTATTTACGTAATTGTTTTATTGCTGCGGGAATATTTAGGTTTTTCGCTGACAACTCGGTTCTAGTATAATATCCACCTATCTGCATTAGAGCAGCGTAATGTATGCTGTAGAGCATCCTTAACTGTGCCTCTGGAAGAGATCCATGCCCAACTGTGGGATGCCTACGAATTGTAGCACTTGTAGCTCTGACATGAGAAGTTCACTTACACTGAGATGCAAAAGAATCGCTGCGACCCATACACGTCCCACTGCTAGGCACGGGTCTCCCCCACAGACAAAGCTGCGAGACGTCTAGAGTATACTCCACCACGCTGCTCCAATGCGGATTAGTGGAGGGGATAGTGGCCAACCCAGAGTATACACGTCCCACTGCTGGGCACGGGTCTCCCGTCTCCCCCATAGACACAGCTGCGGGAGGTCTAGCGCATACTCCACCACGCTGCTCCAATGCGGATTGGTGGAGGGGTTAGTGGCCAACCAAGTGTCAAATGTCCTAAAGCCACCCGAAGGTCTTCGAAAAGGCATAATGACTGTTTAACGACCGACGGCCTAACGTGCCCTCCGAGTCACTAACTGTCACCCATCCACAAACCGACCGCGCCCGTCGTTGCCTTACTCTTTCGATCACATTGAATCGACGCGAGCCTATGGCTATTACGACGGCTATGGACGCTACAGTCGCGGTTATGACCACTATACCAACGAGGCAGCTAATTTAAAAATGTAAAACGCACCCAGTTATGAGATAAACACTGCAACTTGAGGCGGGCGCACACTCGGCGGAATGTATGCCGAGTGCAGCTTAGTGTAAGCCCGGCCTTATCCTGTTAGCACTCAACCCGCTCCCGTTCTGTCAAATTGACCCGAGAGCTGGAATAAACGAATTCCGCGCTGTTTGCGCGGCTGGCCTAATTGACCGCGGCGGCGGCGGGTTATGCCCGGTTTCTGAGGTCCATTTGACGGCAGTTTATCTATTCATTAGCGCTATCGGTTCGATAACTTTTCAAATTGTGTTTCTGAACAACCCAATGTAAGATAAACTCCGTTTATAGTTAGATTAACTTAACTGACGAAATATGGCCGTTTACCGGTTCGTTAACTTTATTTGACGTTTTTATGACAAATTACAAAAACTTTTTAGGTATTATTGCCTAAGTACTACGTGTTAAATAGTATTGAATTTTAGTCTAGAAATCCCGGTGAAACATTTTACAGTTATTCGTAGGAAATAACAATAGATTAATACGAGTTCTATTATGGACATCGAAATATCGAAATAAATTATTTTACTTTGACTTTTGACTTTGTCAAAAGTGACTGTCAATTTCGGTTATAAACATTAGAATTGTAGATATTGTTCACATTTGACTATGATGCACAGATGCTAATAAATACCAAATTACAATATTTGGTAAATAAAACAAGGTGTTACTATTTTTGACTATGGAAAAAATATTTCTTACAAATAAGACTATTCCTAGGGTACAAACTACAATGAATATCTATTTTAAACTTGATCTTTTGAAGAGACCCATCTAGTGGCAGTTTAAGGTACTCGTTATCGGATTCATAGTTAATGGAAGGCTCTTCGCGTGTTCAGAAACCCAGTGACAGTTATCCGACATTTATCTTACGTTTAACTTTATTGATTCAATAGCTGTTGATAATATAACTGAAGACTTCAGAAACCGGCCATTAGTCGGTTAAGCTCAAGTGGGTGAAGTCAGTTCTGTTACTATTTAAGAGATTTTTTTTAACATATAATTATAATTTAACTTAATTTTTTAAACAGCGTTTATATACCGGCTACCTATTGTAACATGAATAGTGGGGGGGAAATAGAAACACAGTTGAGTTCTATCCACTTAACCTCATTTATTTAAATTTGTTTTTAAGTTAAACATAAAGAAAAGAAAAACAGGGCCTGTCGGTGTGCTTGGCTGCTCACTTGCCTAGGTATTTGTCAGAGGGGTCCGTCGGACCGGGCCCCACCGATATCCCTACTCTGACCTGTCAGTCCAGTAATTACTTTAAGTTGACATACATCAAAGTATCTTAATTAAATTAGCGTCTAATAAGTTAAATCTAAATTAGGTGTCTAAGTTAGTAATAGGGAGAGGCGCGAAGAATCCGGAGCCTCCGGTCCCGCAGCCGACGAATTTAGCCTCACTCCGCTCACCACTCCACCCTCAGCGCCACACGCACTCCTCTCCCCCCGGGACTCTTACACCTCCCCAGCCTCTTCCCTCCAACAAAACTCCTCCTTATTAGGGAGGAGTGGGCAAGATCGCCCAACAGCCCACAGAACGCCATGACGCCAGACAGGTGCCGATCACACACGGGACCCGAAGCAGAAACAGACAGCGCATTCCACACGCAACCGCGTGGACAGACAATCTCCAGAACACATCCGAAGCAGTATCTTTTGGGCCACTTGGATATGGCTCCAACTCGATTCCACTACTTAACAGACAGACTGGCAGACAGCCCCGCTGTCTACCTTGCCACAGAACAACAGCTCCCAAAATGGCCACTCCCACCCCACAATTCACTCTCTCGCCACGGCCCGGAACGGGGTTCTCAACCATCACTTTACCAATTCCAGGCTGCGTTCGGAAACACACTTACAAACTCGTACCTGAAAATAGGCAAACTTCCTGACAACCGAAGAATTAACACACTAGACACCAAACAGCGCAAAAGATTCCAATTTACCTAATTTCACTAAATTAATACAACAATGAATTAGCGTTTTACTAAATAAAGTATTATTTAAACGAAATAACTCAGAGTGACAACAACAGACAAAAACTACTGCTTTCAGAACGAACCTTAAAACCGTTCCGTCTCGCACTCACAGCTTGGCAGGATTTATGGTCAATAACATCGAAAGAAAAGGAATTAAATATTTTAGATACCAAGCCTAAACATTATTAGTATCGGTTTAAATAAGCTAAATACACTACTACAGACACCTAAAAGACAAAATACAATATTCTTTAGCCACTCCAAAACCTGGAACTTTAAGGAACCATAAACAACACTACCCACGAGTGTGAAACGGAGCGCCCACCAGCCGATAGTTTCGTAGATCTGTCGACACTTTGTTTTGTAGATCTGTCGGAAACGTCACCGTCAAACGCCCTTGACATTGAACCATTTGTTTATTTGTTTTGATTTCATAAATTTATTGTAATTAATTAAGTGTATTTACGATGAATAACAGCTAAGTTTATTTAAATGGAAGCAAAACGGGATGAAATACGTTTATGGAACCTCAATACCCTTCATTGAGGTCCTTTTGTATGAAACGAAAGTTTATAATTTAGTTGAAAAGTAAGTTTTAATTTAAGTGGAAAAAAAAGGTGTTACACTATTTTTTTATTAAAATTAAATTGGTTAGAAACTCATCATTTTAAAACAACAGTTTATGTCACCAAGTATAATAGCGTTCAATATTCATTTTAAAAGCTTTTATTTAACTTCACTCGTATGTATCCATGTATGTATGTCCGGGAATCTTGCAATCAATATTTCACCCACTTCCACTGAAGCTATCGAGCAGAAATTCGGAACAAATATTAGGTTCCGATGACAATGCATGAAAAAAATAAATAAAATAGAACCTTTTTAAAAAAAAAAATGTTTACAGTATAATTATTTATCGTACATTTTTATGTTGAGCATACAAAATCTATCAATTAACTGTACATGTAAATAAGTTCGTACTGGGTTTTCCTCTATGTAGTTAATTACCTTTTTTTTTTTTTTGTTTAACGAGTGGGAAACCTTGAAAAGGTACCCGGACGTCGTGGGAGCGACGCCCGGTTATGTGGGACTTTCACCCACTAAAACCCACTCGGTGGCCTACTCCGGCGCTACAGGAGGGCTCCGGGATCTCTTGTAGATCGCGCCGGTGCCCTCCAGCGCTGCGCCCAAGACGGGCTCTTCCCGTATTACACAACGCTGTGCAGCCACAAACAGCGTCGTCTTTCCCGGGGTCACATCGATGGACGGTTCGAGCTCCCCCTCTCACCGCCCGCAACCCCAGAAGTCCCCTTTTAGTCGCCTTTTACGACAGGCAGGGGCTACCGTAGCACTATTCTGGTCCCGAGCTACAGGGACATGTAGTTAATTACCTAAAACATAAAAGAGATAATAATATGGTACAGTTGGTTTAGGTATCAGAACCCTAGAGACTTCGAAGGCTTGTGTGGCTTCAAAGTGTACTCAAACGTGTTCAACAAAATTATTATTTAATAAGCATTTCCCCATGATGCAGAGGATCAATTCCCTCACACGGCAGGCACAACACATATATTACATTCCCTCATATTAGAGGGCATAATAAATAATTTCTTAGAGCTTAATTAATACCACTGTCGGAAGTCTGGCTTTCAAATTTCCGCCGCGGGTGTAAACATACAAATATGTATTTCGAAATACATTAACGGGAGCGAAGGAGGGGGCTTCGGAGAGGGGAACGGGAGGGAAAAGGGGGGAGGGAGAACTCATTTCCTGTGGGACGTTGGCGGACGTGTGCGAACTGTTTTTTCGCAATTTGGCTAAGTAATAACTTCAGTTTCACAAAACTTTTGTCATCGTATAGACAATTTTTGAATTTTTTGGATTGTTCGAAGAGGTTTAAGTCTGTACGGTAATAGAACGGTCTGTACTGATAAAGAACTAAATCTATACGGCATATACAAAGATTTACTTCTAAACGGCAATAGAAGGGCCATAGTGAACCAAATTGGTGCTCCCATACTTTGTTACCATGAGGTCACAAAAGACATTAATGACATTGTATTCGTCATGAAGACTCCGTAGCGCATTTTTCAGTGGCAGACTGAGTAGTGGTCTCAGGTTCAACCTCCAGCAAATTATGTATTTGTTAAATAAATATTACAAATACGTATTGGTAGATACGTGTTTCAGTCGCTCTCCTAAAACCAAACGATTCCTAGCGCGACGGTGTGTGTGAATTTTAAAAGTGATTGTGTAAAATGAAAGGACTTAACCAGGTCAGTCGTAGTCACTTAGACTTTTTAAAATTACTTATACAGAAATAACGACTCTTACTTCATAAATGCACCGCAAAATAATTCTATTTTAAAAACAAATTTAAATTAAATCGAAAGTCAGACAAAGCAAATAAATTTAACGACTGATAAAATGCAGCATCCGATGACTATAAAATATTGGTGCCATAAAATAACTGTAAAACGTATTTAAATATCAGAACTGAATTTAAATTCATCCACATTTCAAAGTACCAGCTCAATCAGTCAACCGAGGTAATAATGTGTTTGACTACAAGAGAGCAGCGACTATCGAACAACCGGCAATTAGTATTATGCTTCGGGCGTCATGTAATTTGTAGTATGTATGTATTTCAAATGTTCCTGTATATTGTTTAGTGGATAGATAGTGGTTAAAAGACAAGTATTCATGGTGATCTGGTAATAAAGAAAGCATAAGAGGATTTATTTTTACAAAGGTCAAAAGTAATTTGAATTAAAAGGTCTATTTGAGAACTATGATTCGAGAACAAATCAAAGCTTCATAAAATATCAAAAGGAACTTGTAATCAATATTTTTATGTCGTCATTAGCCATTGCATTGCATGAATTTCAATTACTGCGATGTTTGTGTAAGTTGCGTAGCGCGCTACGAGTAGAAAATTTGTTGGAAATGAATTATTATGAAAAAAAAAAAAACAATTTATTTTACACTGCAAACACTAACGTGAAACACATATTTGGTTGGTAAATTACCAACCCTCTTTAATCCATAGCATTCAAATTTGTTGGAAATGAGTTTCATCATCAAGATCATCACCCATTCCTTGTCCCACTGTTGGGCACGGGTCTCCTCTCAGAACGGGAGGGATTAGGCTAAGGCCTACGTGATTGATTGGCAGACTTCACATGCCATCGATAACATTAGAAGAACTCTCAGGCATGCAGGTTCCTCACGATATGTCCTTCAGCGTTACAGCAAGTGACATTTCATTTTGTAATTCGTCATATCCTCGCCCGCCGCCCGCGCTCCGACGCGCGTAAGCTGGAAGTATTTTCACTGCACTTAACCCGGATTGGTCACATCGCCGGCCATCGGAGCGGCACCAGTTAATTAACATCCAATCTGAAAAGCCTGCACTTCAGGACTTCGACCCAAAGACCTGGATTCTGCGAGAATTTCACCGTCGAAATATCAGTTCGGTAGTACGATATGTACTCGAAAAATGAATAAAAGTGTGCTTTTTGAATAGAAACTGCAGGTACGCAGCGGACAGTAGGTGTTTTGTGATAAAGGAATATTTTTGGAAATGTGTTGCTATTTTGTTCTCGCAGGGCTATCTGTTTCTACACTGCAGAATAGTTGGAGTTAGCCATTAGCGTTCAGTCAAAGTCAAATTCAAATAATTTATTTCGCTATGAGGTGATTGGACACGCTTAACGAAAGTCTAAACTACAAACTACTATTATGAGATATAATGCCATTCTAAACTGATCAATATAAAGTCTAGGTAACTACAAACTACATAATATGCTATTCTGTACTGATCAATATAAGGCACAGGATTAGTTATTGATCATTGAATGAATAGCTAATCCTACACGGGTGCCTAACCTGCCTTAAGGCTAATTTACAATAATTACCTACCACTAAGCTAAGCCCTAAAGTCACGATAGATTATCTCTGGTCATCTATTTTAAATCACCGCGACTTGCGATTCATTAGCGAAAGACCATACTATAGAATAAAGAGTCGCTTGTAGAGTGGAGCGACTCTTTATTCTATGACCATACGAATGTTTTGCAGAGACCGCAGCACGAATACTGTCAATCAGATGACAATGACTTAATTCACGTAACTATAGAACAGTGCTACCACCGTACTTAGGCTTATCCAAACTAATGATTGAGCTCTGAACCTTTCCAGGACGCATCGTACCACTTCTAGCACTAACACCTGTTTTTTTTATAGTATAGGACGGACAAACAGACATACCTGATGGTAAGTGGTCACCGTCGTCTATGGACACGTGCAACACCAGGGGTATCACAGGTGCGTTGCCTGCCTTGAAGGAAACGTTTCATACTCTTTTTGGAGCGCTCCATGTCGTAGCTCGAAGGGAAAACCTCAGTCGGAAGCTCATTCCACAGGAGACCAGTTCGCCGTAAAAAAGACCGCGAGAAACGTACGGTGGTAGTAGGCCAGGAGTCGATTCGGTGTGGATGAAACTTCAGACCTCGGCGTGTAGTGCGATAGTTGTTATCATACATTGCGTATTTTTTTGGTCAAAACTCCATGATGACTATATTCTAAAGCTCCAAAGAATAAATTCACTCAAATTCTATCGCATACACCGCGGTTGGCCGCGTTCTGTTTTCCAATCTGGACATCGGTATACCGATCTGATATTTTACGAATACCTACAATCGGATATGAATCTGATAAAATTTTAAATTCCATAAAGATGACGGGATTCGATTTTATATACTAGCTATCAGCTTTTCCTTTCTTATCTGTGTTATTTCATAATCATTCATTTTTATCGTTCCGCGAAAAGACAGGAGCCCAACAGTGGGACAAAGAAAGGGTGGTGGTGGTAATATAGGTACCAGTCATTCTCCGGTTCATGAGAGTTGAGGCATGAAAGGACCAATGTCATCCCAAGACATTCCTTTTCAATTATTTCTACTGTACAATAATAATGTAACAACTTACATGAATAACTTAACGTACAAAAGCAATCTAAATTCTCAAACGAAACGTAAAATATGATGGAGTTCGTTAGCCAGCAATAAAAAACATGATCAAGCCGCCCTGAAGCCCGCCCGTGCAGAGATGTAAAGTATAAGGCTGTCGTTTGTATGCGAAACAATCTCGGACCAAATTCAACTTTGGCTTCTTTCAGGAAACGGAATTAAGACTGAGGCGAAACATGGCCGATAGGTTATTAGTAGGAGCGCCACGCGGCGCCTTCTAAATGAACAAAAGGGGAGACACGCTACGTGTTCTAAAATTGAAAATGGAGAAAAAGTGAAAATGTTTTTCAAAATTACATTTGAATTGACTCTTTATTTGTTTCTCGAATTATTAATACATCAAAATATACAATCATTGCGAATTGATTGTATATTTTAACTAAATTAATAATATTAATTATGGCTTGAACTTACGACCCTGGGTTGGCCTAACCCCTCCACCAATCCGCATTGGAGGAGCGTGGTGGAGTATGCTCTAGACCTTCTGCCGTAGTGTCTGTGGGGGAGACCCGTGCCCAGCAGACGTCTTTGGGTCGAAGCTAACTAGCTAATAATAGTTAATTAAATGACAACTCCGTGGCGTGGTGAATGACCCCGACTACGAATGCGGGTAAATATTGTTACTTGGGTCCTAGATGTTAAATTGTGATATTTTCTGTGTGTCCGCCACCCGCAACACAGGCCTAAAAGCAATTGTGTTTAACTTTTTTTTAAATATGTACTAAATAATTTTAATACCTACCACCTTTTTACGCCAAGGCGCGATATGCAGATTTTTTTTTTTTTGGTTTGTGTTCAGTATGTCTGCCAACCGTGCAGCTGCCAGCCAACACGGGCTGGTGGTGTGACAGCGCAGTCGCTTTTTAGACTGCGAATAGATTTCAGATTTTTCTCTCCGATAGTCGGATCCGATCAGATCAGACAATCTGAAGGCACGAGTGCCATACATTTGTTTGAATACTAAATACAAATACGATCCGATAGTCGGATCGGACGTATGTATGGCAAGAGTGCCTTCCGATTGACTGATCGGACTATCGGATCCGACTATCGGAGAGAAAAATCGGAATGTTATTTGATTTATTAATGTTATTTAACGTTACTTGACCTGTCCCGATTTTCTCGGTAATCCTTGCCACCGCCGCTTAAGCCCTACCCAAAACAAGAGATTAATACAAGCTGTCATTCGCTTAAAATAAATCCCCCAGATTTGAATAAACTCGCTATTTGTCAGAGACGGCGATTACGGCCGCTGTTTTCACTTTACCTTCAACTTCGTTCGGGTTTTGGAGAAATTTAGAACCTAGAATGTAATGCGTTGGCCATGAGGTGAACATTTATACTGTGGCCAGGCTATAGTGTGTGTCAGGGCCTACAGGCAGAGATTGAATGCATTCAGCATTGCAGCTTTATCATGCGCAGTGTTCGAGAAATTAAGACATACTTATCTAGACATACAAAATACCTGAATGCCTGAAGGTGAATGTATTATTTATTTATTATTATATTATAAATTTAAACATAAAAGGTGACTCATAAACTCACATGAGTTTTTCTTTCAACTTTAAAAGAGATTCCCATGACCATAAACATAGCGGCAACCCTATTCCGACGTAGAGTGTCGAAACCAGTCCAAAATATTCCAATATTCTGAAAATAAAATGTAAAGCAAAACAATGTACGCAAACAAGGTCCGTATTGTGTTTGCTCTAAACAAGACGGGCTAATCGAATAGACCTGAATTTGTCACTCCGCGCGCCCAACTGCCCTACATTGCAATAACAACTTTCCCCAAAACCTTATTGCAATGCAACAAGGGTCATTATTGATAAACAGTGGCTACGTTACCGAATAGCACTGGCATAATGCTGAATGAACCTTTTGTCAGTGGCATAAGGACGAAGATTCATTGAATTTGATAACATTATAGCTGCAGGTAGGTTTAGTATTGCAGTAGGCAGATTATGAGGAGCAAGTAAATGGCGTTCAGGTCCTTATTGCGATGTGATAAGGTTGGAATTGGATCGGATAGATGTGTGTTGGACGTCAGCTTGCAGGCGTGTTTCAGTGTACCTTTCAGGAATGTTTCCTTCTATATTCTCATGTCGTAGCCATTGTTGGTGGAATATGTTGTGAGCATCAGTTTTTTATTTATATTCGTAAAAAGCAAAACTCCGTCGACATCATTACTAAGTGTGATGTTTCCTTTAGAATGGAAAGAGTGAATGATCATTGTTTTCTAAACAGTAAACTATATCTATAATTCTAGTTTGTAATGTTCTCACACAAAAACTACTGGATCGATTTCAAAAATGATTTCACCATTAGAAAGCTGCATCTTCACTGAGTGACATAGGCCATATAGTATTACTAGGTGTAAACTATTGTTATGTCTAATTCCACGCGAGCGGAGCTCTGGGCGTCCACTAGAAGTATTAATGTGGGGTAAGGCAATACCTTTGGCTTTTTACGAAAATTACGTGAACGGAGGTGTATAAAATTTGACACAATTAAAGTTGATGATGATATATATACATGGTAATAGAGTAGGGAGATAAGAAGAAGGTTGACATACTGGTCCCACTTATCCCCACCATCTCTTCTGACAGTTTTCAGCTCAGAACTACTGAGTTGTGAAATGTATTCTACCTCGATAGTCTAGTGTCAGGGACCGGGTAATATTATACCCGGGTACAAATATTTTACTGCGAAAAAAAGGCCTGCCTCGGATTCGAACCCGAGACCGAGTTCGGCAGTCAACGTCACTCACCACCGCGCCACGGAATCAAAGTTCACTAAGTCCAAAGTTCATCGATGTCGGAGTGACTTTGAAACGCCTTGCTACTAAGCGAATTACTTCGTATTTAGTGAAACGATTAAGGCTCGAACCCATTGGCGTCCCACTGCTGGGCAGAGGTCTCTCCGACAGCTGAAAGAGGTTAAAATCATACTCCACCACGCTGCTTCAATGCGGATTGGGTGTGTGAATGGGTGTTAGTGGCCAACATGTGACATTTGAAGAAGAAATGAAGGTTCCATTGTGATAAAATTGAAAACAACCGGTAGATACTTATTGCTCCGTGCCCTCCGAAGAACGGAAGAGCTGATATTTTACGGTCTCTTTGTCGGTCCGTTGTTGGATGGGTGACCGCTAGTGGCAAAATTTCATGAACGATACCGTGCTTCGGAGGGCACGTAAAGCCGTCCGTTGGTTGTTTTAAATGCCGGAAACTGTCGTTAAGACTTGTCGAAGACCTTCGGGTGGGTCGCAGGCATTCGACACTGGGTTGGCCACGAACCCCTCCACCAATCCGCATTGGAGCAGCGTGGTGGAGTATGCTCTAGACCTCCCGCAGCAGTGTCTGTGGGGAAGACCCGTGCCCAGCAGTGGGACGTCTATGGGTCGCAGCGAATGTTTAACTGATGAAAAATCCTTGTTGCAGTTGTTAGTTTTTCTCATTAGTTTTTCTCACTTGGCGCGCAGAATATTCCTTAAGTTGAGCTGAAGTTCCTGCGAAAATTATTAAAACCATCCTTCAATGAAATCTTCGGGTTAATTTTAATTAAGACGGCTGCAGTCAGAATAGTTGGGAAAAATAACTGAAGTAGGTCTTATAAAACTCTATTCCTGGAACCTCACATTCATAGCCAACTACTAGAGAAATAACTTAATTTTATACTTTCGTTAAAGCGCTCATGGTAATGTGGCTTCTTACTTGAAATTCTCAGTACGGGATCTGTGCCCGCTGTATGACACTATTACAAGGGACCCACACATAAACTGTGAAAGTACAAGTAATAAATAATAATAAATAAATGTTACACTGTTATGTATTGAAAAACGTTTTTTGAACGGTGCTCGCTCTGGAGAGCCGGAGGCTTTTGCGCAGCCTAAAAACTTACTACTCTCGAGTACGCCAAACACGTAGGTACACAGCAAATACTATACCTGCGGTACAATCCCGTTTACATAAGTGTATTTTGTAGACTGGTCAACCGGCGCGGTCACTGAACAGTTAGTGGCCACTAACTAATCAGTTTAGATCGTTATTTAGTTAGAAGTTCCGCGTCGAAGTTAACGTTAACTACTCTTACATCGACAACACTCGAGTTGCGCTTTCAAATAATTACCACAAACTCGAACGGTTGGGGCGATAGTTAGGGACGATGTGGTATCGATAATTAAACGATCTATGTATCGATATTTTTATGTTTCAAAATCATGTTGATGGAAATAATATTTAGTTTACCTCATCATCATCATCATCACAACCCTTTCTTTGTCCCACAGTTGGGTTCGGCTCCCCTCTCAGAATGGGAGGGATCAGGCTTTAGTCCACCACGCTGGCCTGGAGACCCGTGCCCAACAGTGGGACAATGAAAGGGTTGTGATGATGATAATGATGATGAAAAACAATGGTTAAGTAATACAGTACGTATATACTCGTAGTAATTCATTAGCAGCCCGCAGTAGTTTCTGTGAAAATTATTTTCCTGTTGAGAATAGTATTCGAGATGATTTAATTGCGAGCGCCGCAGCCAGGATAAAGTTTATTTTAGTAATTGGATTTATAATTATTCCACAAGAAAATATTTTAAACAGTATCTAGGTTACATTCACAATTTGGTTCAACACTGAATTGCACTGTTAATACAAGTTAACTAAATATTCGTTTTAATGTGTAAATTTTGTAAAAGTTACATATACATTTTAATGTCTAAGCTAAAAAGTGTAATTGGGATCCCATTCACTAAGTGTGTATAAAGGGATTTATTATAAATATGTAATCATTAATTAAATCGCTTTATCAATAAAATATTAATCAGAATCATTTACATAACGCCTCACTGAAATATTCTCAATCTTCAGTAGCAGAGGCAAATGCGCACGCTATTCTCGTTAAGTCAAACCTTAATAACATTACGCCTGTATTTCTCCGTAGGGTAGGCAGAGATGTGTAATACGCACTTTTCATCAGCCATGTAAACTTATACCGGGCTCGTACCGTGCTAAAACCTCCAAGCTAGTATTGGGAAGTTCAAGTTAGAAAAACCGAATAAGTACGAGTATACTCGAACTTTGCCTTACCCAGGGATCGACCCAGGGCCACGCAGCAGCACGCTTGTACTTGTGACCCCTAGACCGCTACACCAACGAGGCAGGCCAAAATTAACCAACTTTTTTTTTATATTGTATAGACGGACAAACAGACATACGGGCCACCTGATTTCAAGCGTTTCACACTCTTTTTGAAGCGCTCCATGTCGTAGCTCAAAGGGAAAACCTCAGTCGGAAGCTCATTCCACAGATGACCAACTTCGTTTATCACGGTAAAATGAAAATGTATCAGAACACATAAAATCAACCTTTATATCGTTCTAATATAGTCCGGCCTCCACCGCCCCGCTTAAACTTCCCGTCCGCTGTTAACTGTTCAAGACTTTCACTTGAAGCACACTAGCCAGGACTCGGGAGCCCAACAGGAACGTTGGCAACTCGCCGACAGGGATACTTCGCATCAAGTTTCTTCGGAACTCGGAGTGACGAGGTCTTTGAAGTTGTGATCAATCACCAGTTGCGGTAGACTTGGTCGGAAAGGACCGATGGAAACAGGCGTTTCATTACTTAAGGTCACACCAGTGAAAAGTCAGAGTTAAGCATTACTTAAGGTCGCACCAGTTAACAGTCAGTCGTACACAGTCACAGAGTTAAGCAACGACGGGCGCGGTCGGTTTGTGGATGGGTGATCGCTAGTGGCAAACATTTCATGAACGCTACCTTGCTTCGGAAGGCATGTAAATCCGTCAGTCCGGTTGTTTTTAACGGTGAAAACAATCGTTAAGCCTTGTCGAAGACCTTCAGGTGGCTTGAGAACATTCGATACTGGTTCGGCTCTAACCCTTTCACCAATCCGCGTTGGAGCAGTGTGGTAGCGTATGCTCTAGATCTCCCGCAGATTTGTCTGTTGTCTTTAGATTTGGCTATCAGAGATAGATATTTAGAAAGAAAGAAAGATAATCTTTATTTTGTCTCAAATGTACACAATAAAATAATCAAAACAGAGAGAGAGAGACAAGGAGAGAGACAAAATAGTAGATAGACTACTCTCAGCCTGTGCCGTGATACTGAGAGAGAACCGCGGATGCTGGTTTTCAGCGTAGCCCTGTTTTGACATAAAGTAAATATATATTTATTTATTTATCTGTATTGAACCACATAAAAAAGGCACAGGATACAACTGGCGAAGAATTGAAGACACAATTCTATCGACAGATAGGTTATTGATTTTGGTCGTTATTTTTCTCCTTGTTTCCACCACAGTCCTTTTTATTTGTCCCACTGTTGGGCACGGTTCTTCTCTCAGAATAGGAGGAATTAGACTTTAGTCCACCACGCTGGCCAAGTGCGGATTGGCAGAGATCTTTGTGAGTAAACAAGGGTATTCCTTGTAGACCTCGCCCGTCGAGAGCAGCGGCTAGTATAATCTAAATTATTTTGATTCTGAAACATGCAAACATATAGATGGCGACATGGTAGTAAGTCGCAAGTTTAATCTAGTATTTTAATAAAGGCATACCCCGGGATAGTGCCGTCGCGGAGAAATTCCTGCGCCACCACAATATTGAGGAGCGTTCGAGCTGAGCCGGACGGTTTTCCAACAACAATTTTATTTTATCCTGGGTACAAATAAAATAAAATAACATAGCATAATATCAGTATATGTGTGTAGTACACACTGTGTACCTACACCCACTCTTCACAAGTTATGTTTAGGTACTTGTACTGTTAAGTATTCTGTGGTTTTGGTCCCATGTAATAGTGGCTCACCTTGCCTTACACCGGGCACATCCAGACTCCCAAGCTACTACGGGCCATTTCAAGTTAGAAATACCTATGCAATACAATACAAAAATACTTTAATAGCAAAAATCACATATGTGTAAATTATAACACATTTTGGTGTTCAATTGATAAAGGTTGTCCGGAAGACAACCAACTATGAATATAAGGTGAGCTGGATTAAAAAAAAAGTTTTCACATCCCCGTAGAAAACAAATGTATACCTATCCGCAGTATATAGAAACTAGTGGCCGCCCGCAGCTTCGCTCGCGTGGAATTAGACATAACAATAGTTTCGTTTACACCTTGTAATATTATATAGCGTATTCTATGTCACTCAGTTAACACGTTCACTGCGAGGCCAATTTTCATGGAGTTTCAGCCTGTGCGTTTGAGGTCTTTTCGAGGCAAAGTCGAACTTCTTTGCAGTGCGTTTGAGGTCTTATAAACCTCATAAAATTTTGTTTCATAAAACGCCTTATAAATTAGCCAAAATGGGACCATATTGCTTGAAACTCTACCATTATAAACTTAAATAGTTGTAAAACTGGAATCTGGCTTCGCCCGCAGTTATGACATTTCAGTATTGAGTAAAAGAAAAAAATATTTATGACATCTGTTCTGCCTCAGATTGCACTGAAATAAAGTTTGATTTGGCTCTCGACTAGGGATGGGAATAACAGAAAGTCGCAGTCACGATGAAATTAAAACATTTATTGGTAATCAATCAAAATGCTTTTGATTAAAACAGGGCAAGCAAAAGTGTTTCGCATACTGTACACAAAAAGTAACAATTTTTTTTGTTTTTTTTGCAGCCTGAGTGCTATTTAAAGTAAGCCTTAATCGGTCGTAGCAACCTATGCAGCGCTTTCGTTGACCACTTTTTTTGAAGTGTATGATCAGCACATCTTCCAGCAGGAAGCCCTGAAATAAGCACTTACGTTAGATATTTGTTATGTGGTCGCGACGATTTATAATGGTAACAAAGTACCTGTAACTGTTTCTTCACATCTCATTTTTCATTTAAGTTTAGTACCTAACTTTCGCAACTAATACTTACCTTGCGAAAGTTAAGTAAGGACTTATATGAAATAAAATGATATGTGAAAATTGACATTTTTAGTTTCAAAAGTGTTTAAAAGTATATTTTGCCACAAATTTGAATATTTTCCAAAATTTTTACCTTTTTGACAGGAGAATGCCTGGTTGGAATAATCCTCTGTAACACTTTTCTATATATTAATCGTTCATCCGCTTCACTTGACGAATCTGAATCAAATAATTTAAGTTTCTTTTTGCAACTTTTACGGCTTGATCCATCCATAATATAAAAACTACTTTCGGTACACCTATAAATCGTAAAAGCGTGCGGGCGCGGCGGGCAACGCAATCCGTATCGAAACTTGTCACAACACTAAGCTAAGACGCGCGACGCCCGCGCTTCATTCCGTGCGGCTATGAGGCCTGCAATTCTTGAGGCAGATTCGACCTCACTCCGCACTAGACGTAATACATTTTTGTTCAGTGCGTATGAGAGCTATTCAACCTCATAATAGTATTAACTGCCCGTTAGGCTAAGCTTCATAAGAGAAACAATTATATATATTTGACTCTGTTGTACTCATAGAAATGTTACTGTAGTCGCCTCCCGCACAGAGTGAAACGACGCGATTTTGACTGCCGCACCTGCGAGAAGTCTCGCATGGGGCTTGTTCGACCTCATAATGCAGTGAACGTGTTAAGATGCAGGTTTCTAATGGTGAAAGAATTTTTGAAATCCGTCCAGTAGTTTTTGTGTGAAAACATTACAAACAAATGTTTCCTCCTTATAATATTAGCATAGATATATTATTAATGTCGAAATTAACATTGCGGTCTGGCTATGGTGATTTTTAACGCAATAGTTAGCACGGTCGGCGTTAATCATGTTTAATTTGGACACGTTTAAATAAACTCGGCAGTTTTGGGTTAAATTAAAATGCGAACGAAACCGAATGATCGCATTTTCAATACTTCGTTAAGCACGCATTATCTGCAGCGACGCCATACAAATGCGGGCGCTCGTTACTGACCGCAGGCTGCGGGCTCGCGTCATACCTGGCTGTTACTTGTACTATTATTCTGTGGCTGTGGGCAGGATAGGGTTGTGCAATGCTTAATGTGACATTATAATTTGTATATCACTAGTGGACGCCCGCAGCTTCGCTCGCGTGGAATTAGACATTCACTAACTTCAAAAACGGCAAAGTTTCATACTAACTTTGCACCCCCGTTTTACCCCCCTAGGTGGTGAATTTTCAAGAATCCTTTCTTAGTGCTCCCCTACGTTATAAAAGGAACCCCTGTGCAAAATTTCAAGTTTCTAATCCTTATAGTTTAGGCCCTGCGTTGATATGTCAGTCAGTCACTCAGTCAGTCACCTTCTCCTTTTATATATATAGATTGCGTATACATTTTTTCACCTTGTTACACTCTGTTAACTGTCTAGAACATTAGTAATTTAGTTAGCTAGTTCTATATTTCAAAATCAAAACTCAACATAGAGAAGAATTTAGCCACCGGTCTTTATGAGCCCACTGTTGGGCATAGGCCACCCTCGGACGATGCAACTCCTCCCGATTATTGGACTATTACTAACACCAACTAATAGGACTAACTATCACTAACAATCCCCAGTCCTCATACCCATTATCGAACTGACCAAATAATCTTCGAATTAACTATCTCGATTAACTGGACTAACCATCCCAGTCCCTATTTGAGTCTTCTTCTTGTTCAAAGTCAGTCACAGTTGTCATGGGCGGCAGCGAATGGGTGGTACAACAAGCTCGTTTGCTATCTTATATCCATAAATAAAGTCTTTCACTTAAACTAACAAACATAATATTTGCACCTTCCATGTCTAAAGAAAACCATAATATTTTGCCAAAACTATTTCAACTCCCCGTACGTAGTAAGCATACAAAATAAATTAACGCCGTTCGTAAACCAGCATAATCAGAAAACTTCTAGCGCTTAGAGTTTACCGGTAGCGCTAAAGTCTAGCGATAAAGCGCTTTCATCGGTCCGATCAAAAACTCAATCGCAGAACTCGAGCGTGCAAGTTGTGGGATTAATTCCTGCAAACTAAATCCATATTGGAGTCATATTGGAGTCATATTGGAGTCATATTGGAGTCGGCGTCAACGCGGCGGTTACAATAGTAGAATTGATCTGATAAAATATTCATCGTTAAAATTCCGAACTTGCGGCTAGCCCCGCAAAACCGCTCCGATGAATGAATATGAATAACTAAAGACTTGTTAGCGAATTACGTGTTCCGGATCAAGCGATAAGCGATAAGCGGATAAGCGAAGCAGGTCAGGATGTCTGTTGGTTGGTTGTCTATATTATAAAAGGTACTAAAGGTACTATTCCTGCAGTGGTATTGTTCAATAAGCAAAATGTCCGTTTTCTAGATGCTATGTACGTATGTATGTATCTATGTATATCCTGGAATCTTGCAATCAATATTTCACCCACTTCCACTGAAGCTATCGAGCATTTGGCACACATATTTGGTTTCGATGACAATGCATGAGAATAAATAAAAATTTAAAAAAAAAAATTAAAATTAAAATCTTTAAATAAAAAAATTGTTATTTTTTAGTTTTGGATTTATTTTATTAGGCAATCCAACAGCGTTTACAAAAGTACAATAGCCAATACAAAATTATAGAATATACTTAAGCCCAGAATGGATGAGTCTACTAAAAGTCTGTATGCTCGTTTAACATTTTATTTAAAAAAAATTAAAAAGCTTGTCCTTCGGTTGACTTGAGAACATACGACACTGGGTTGGCCTAATCCGTCCACCAATCCGCATTGGAGCAGCGTGGTGGAGTATGCTTTAAACCACCCTCAGCTGTGTCTGGGGAGACCTATGCCCAACAGTGGGAAGTCTATGGATTGTTACTAGGTAATATTATCATTAATTGGTTCGAAATCGAATCTATAACTCTAGATAGTGAGCAATTTACCTAGGCGCTATATAGAGTTTTAGGCACTAGGCACTATAGAGAGCATTAGAAAGTTATTGGACACATTTATATTATATTTATATACAATAATCTCTTTGAGATAGTGCATGTATGTACTTGAATAGACAAAGGGATATTGCTTCAGTCTGCTCATAAAATAAAATCTTCTCTAGAGCCAGCTTGCTGACCGAAGAAGAGATTAAAAGGACACGTTTATCTTTCCATACAACTTGGGCCATGAGATGTACCTCGGGAAAAAAAATTGATTTTTGGAGAAAAAAATGCGTTATTTTATTAAAAAAATAAATAAGATTTTTTACTGCATTTGTACCACCTAAAATTAACTTTAAAAGATAATTTATGTATTGCAACACTGCAAGATATGGCAATCTAATTCAATCTATCATAACATTGCGTTTCGGTTGTTAATAAATCTGTAATTACTCTATACCCATTTATAAAATATACAATAAGCGCATTGTATTAATAAACTACCCTAGGAAACAGAATCATAGTATCCTATATTGATTTAAATATTCTATTAATTACCATTAAAGGCTAATTTTTTCTTGAAATCGTTTTTAAACTAGTAATAATTTGTAAATTGAATACAGGATAATAGACCTATAATGTGTGACTGACGTCTGTCACTAAAACTGAAGTTGGCCAATGACATAAACAGTGCAGAGTAGTTACCACGTAGTATCCCTTATTAGTTTGTGGTTACTACTATGTGAAGTTTTGTGGTACGAAATGTTGTATTTTTTATTATTTTATTACAAGCTAACTATAAGGATTCTAAAAATAATTGATCGACCATTAGTTTTAGTATATTGTAAGGAATTTTTACCCATACTTTGTACCTCGGTACATCGTTTGGCCCAAAATTGATCGTCTCCTTTTCGATGTTTCACTGTTCCGATATGGTTGGCACCGCCATCTATACAAAACAAAATCATTTAGGTCAGAGTATAATTAAACCTTAGGCCGCGCACTCTCGCCATCTAGTGGCTCAGTTGGGTTCCACATTATGTTTTGCAAAGTTTGAAATCTACAAAGTTCACCAGATTTCCCAAAGATGGCGCTATAACAATGAAGTCTATATTCCGATGATGTTAAGAGTAAACTAACAAAGTTCGCGGTGATTTCATTTTAGGAAAACTCATGTTACCTATCATCTATTTTTTTATTGCAAAACTACGACAAATGTTGCATATTATGTGAGCAATTGGAAAATTCAAGGCTGGCGCACCAAGGCTTTTTTAGCGACATCTGTTAAAAAACTTTCCAACGGTTTAGTTTATACTGTTGCAGTACGAAACCGCACGGCGCTTTACCGCTTCATCTAGCAGTTCCAAATGAATTTGCAGGATGGCGCTTTTACAACTATGTCTATATTCCGCTGAAGCTTAAAGTAAAATAACAGAGATGGCGCTGATCGAATTGTAGTAAGACTCGTGTTGACCGCCATCTATTTTGTTATAGCAAAACTAAAACAAACGTAGCATATCGTGTGAGGAAAGAGAAAATTCAAAAGATGGCGCACCAACGCCTTTTCAGAGACATCTATTGAAAAACCTTGAAACTGAAACAGTTTCATACCGACGCGGTACAAAACCACACGGCGCTGTACCGCTTCAGCTAGCAGTTCGAAATGAGTTTGCCAGATGGCGCTGTTACTATTTTGTAATAGAATCTCAACGAAATAAAACTTGAACGAGCAATCTTTAAAAACAGCTCTCACTTTGGGAGCACTTTAATCGTTCCCGCAATGAGTGACTTAATAATTAGATTAAAGAAATGATGACTTTATATTTTAATTTTTAAGTTTTGCGTTTCGTCTCTTCTCGGTACCTTTTAACTTCCAACTTCCAATCACTCCAACCTCCTCTTAGTCGCTTGCTTTGAGGTTTGTAACGTACCTGAAACAAGATAATAGTAAAGGTGAATTAAGTGGCTAAGTTAAAGGATTCAGACACTGGATGCAAGTGGATAGGTGCCGCTATGTACACAAGTAATTTATTTCTAGAAATTAATAGGAGCTTACATAAATAAGTAACACCATCAGGTAGGCATCTGAGCTCTATCATGACTACCTAACACTAATCACGTTTATACATTTTTTTATGCATACAAGATAGCAAACGAGCTTGCAGCACCACCCATCCGCTGCCGCCCATGACAACTGACTGACATTGATATAAAGTGTTTTATTCAAACACTACTCACACAAAGATTAACAAATTCACACGATCGTCAGACGAACGGGAATGCCCCGGGACTTCGCTCCCAAAACTTTTATTTATGAGATGAGTACCGCCGGGGACTCGGCAGAATTGGAAATTCCGATTGATTCTTACCTCCCCCCACTCCAGACACCATTACGGACTCATTGTTTGAGTGTCCGCAGGCCGGGCGACGAATTAACTCATTTTTTTTCTTTTTCCCCATCCCCGAAATGAGAATATATTGAAGCTGCGGGCGTCCACTAGTAGGTACCTACTGCTTAAGTATAAATTATTTAATTGTAGGATTAGCTACACATGGAGGGGTTAGTGGCCAACCCAATGTCGAACGTTCTCAAGCCACTCAACAGTCTTCGAGAAGGCTTATTACAATAAAAACAACAGGGACGTCTTGACGTGCCCTCCGAAACACGGAAGAAACCATGAAATTTTGCCGCAAACGGTCACCCGTTCACAAACCGACCGCGTCCGTCGTCGCTTCACTTGGTCGATCACATACGATCGACGCGAGCCATCGGGCTATGGACGCTTCTTACCGTAACATCGATACCACCATAGCCACCATCATAAGTAAAAAAATATCTTGGACATTCTCACACACGGCCATCTGACCCCAAAGTAGGCGCGAGAAGTGATATGGGTGTCAGAGACTGATATACATACATAGATATTTTTAAATACATACTTAAATAGATATTAACATCCAGACACAGAAGAAATGCAAGTGTTCGTCACACGAATATTTGTCCTGAGTGGGATTCGAACCCACGACCCCTGGCGCAACAGACAGGGTCACTACCGATTGCGCCAACGGGCCTGTCAAGTGAGCCTTAGTTAACTTGCTCGGGATCGGTCACCTCCGCCTACGTACTGCCATACTTTACTGCTCCAACTTTGTGATTTACTGCAAATTAATACGGTACCTACGTGCCACCCCCGACCTGAGGAAGACGCGAACGAAACCGGTTCTAACCTGTTATAACTACATTGAAGTCTGATTTAAGTAAATTTAGGAGTCCCCCAAACTTAGTTTACCTATCTCTAACTTTTTTTCAGTGATTAGGTACGTAATGTAGCCAAAACCAGGCAATTTGCAAATGGCAAAAAGTGGGCATATTTTCCACGTTATTTCATCTATTTGGTTCCTATCAAAATCTATTGGTTCCTATTGCCATACACCTGGCACAGATCCAGACTCCGAGCTGCTACCGGGCACAAATCCGGACTCCGATCTGCTACCGGGAATTTCAAGTTAGGAAAACCGAATAGTTGTTGAATTATCCCGGGAAACGAACTCAGGACCTTTAGCTTAGCAGTCACCCTTGGGACCACTATACTAACTAGGCAGTCGTACAAATAATACGCTTATTTCCGCGGACTTATTATGACGTTATTGTGGCAAAAAAGTTTCAGAGAAACTGCTCGTAAATCGTTTTATTTATCATCGCGGGAATTGAAAAAATGGCGAACAATATCCGTAGGACAAAAATACGGATTAAATAATTAAAATTATTATCTGCAATTTATTCGAAACACGCATGTTTTGTACATTTTTCTCCCGGCGAGCGTTCCGCAAGCCCTTCGAGGTTTTAATTAAATCTCCCCCAATCTAAAGCTACTGGATGTGCTATGAGCATAGTTAAGTGAGAGTTAGATAAAATGTACGCCCAGAATAATTTTTTCGTGTCCTCTGTAACATTCTTATCTTTATAGTACCTACGGTGTTTTTTGAAATTGAAATTTGAATTTAATTCTATCAGCTAGGTCGGGTCTATTAGCTAAGAAGAGCATTCATCATTCTTACTTAAGTACTTTCAAAATTAGCAGGCAATATTTAAAAAAAAATACGCAGCCATAAATTGGAATCTTTCTGGAAGTTACTCAGTATTAGAATTATAGACAGAGAGGCAGACATTAAACAGTGACAGTTAAAAATGAATGAAACTATCTTTTGCGAAGTCGTGAAAATAATGTCAAGTCCAGTATTCCTCCATGTATCAGTCCTTTCCATCTATCGTCTCAAAGCATTGGCGGTGAATGTTACCTCTCCATTTATCCACACAACAGCTGCAGCTCTCTCCAGCCAGTCTCTTCCAGCCGCTATATCTCCACCCCACCCGACATCGTGAAAGTTTATAAGAATGCGTTGTATCGTTGCCGCATCGTTGAGCCATCCAACTTTTATTGCTCTCCCCCCCCTCTCCGCTGTTACTCGCGATCTTGTTATTAAGACGGAAGACGGATTGCAATGTCATGTTAAAGGTGGGTCGCTGTTCCCGAACAAAAGCTGTGTAAGGGGAAGATTTGGGGTATCATCTTGCATCTCTATTGATTGGCGGTGACAAAACATTACAATACTCATACTTATTCTGTCATTTTACGACAAGCTGCTTTAGTATGTTCATGTTACGTGGATACTTCCATTACAATGCCAAAGGACTAACTACTGAGTTTCATTTCGTTTTGTCAGTAATACAGGTAAACCTTTCGAACTTGTGCAGCTGTGGTAGATTTCAGTGATCTAGTCTATGTCTATGCAAATGTTTACATACAAAAGAGTTTATTACGAGCTCACGTCTCAAGTGAGCTGTTATTTACTGAAAAGTTTTCTTTGCGCCGAACCGATATCTATTATTACTGTCGATCGAAGTTTTGAACATCCAAATATATCCATGGCGACAAAACAGCCTATTTCTCTATCTGATTATATAAACATTAAAAAAAACATCTATGAATATGCTACACAGTCAGAGCGCAAAAGAATGTTAGTTACGGCAAATGAAAATATACCAATCACAGTCAAGGGTACAGCCACACGCAGCGAATCTTAAGCTAACAACAACAATACTAAACGTAACCCGTAACTTTATTCTGGAGGTCCTATATCTATTTAATCGTTAAAGTTTAATTGTAGATAAACAAAACGGGGCGCCCGATTCCAACCGGGGACGGGGGCTGACGGATGAGTGGAGGCAAACATTGTTCCAGAGATAACAGCCCCGAACGACCTCTTGATAGAGCACACCTCAATGTCAAGATTTCATATTGTCACCCGAAACATCCTGTCACCCTCAGGATCTACTATTAAATCGCACGATATAAATGGGGTGCGCTATAAACGCACAAATTTCGGTTGCCTCGATTATATCGCTCTGAAAGAATTATCGGCGGTCCGTTAAACTTGTTTTTTCGTAGCATTAAATTAATTGTTGTTGCACTCGAGCAAGATTTTTTAATAGATAAGAACAACAAGCTCACAAACAAGTAGGTAGTATTCATATTCATTTATTGATTCTTTCATGATTAAAATGTAAATTTTTAAAAATGCACTCTGTAGGGCACAGCAATAAAATTTTGTAGCGTTATTATTTTATTGAAAAGTAAATAATGATGTCAATGATTGTCTGTAATAATAATAATTTCAATTTAATTTCAGTTAGTTAATTGTCAAATTAAGTAAAATGTCAATATGATTTATTAGAATATCCATAATAAGTCAATTCAATTGTAATGTTGATATTGTATGTCTGAAAGTATGGTTTGCATTTGATCTATATTAGCCAATATTCGAAATATTAGGACCTACTTGAAATTAAGTGCTCGAAGTGAGGCGAGCGCTTAGAGAATAGCGGTCCAGGTACACACGCCGGAGTGACAAGTCACCCCCAGTCATTTTTCGATAACACAAATAATTACACTCTGTCCCTCCTGTAGGCTTTAATGAGTTTAGTCTGGTATCTTCACGGCGGCATGACGAGGGTAACGGCAATTGATTGTATGGTTTGAATGCATGGTGCGGAATTCGCTCCCATTGACCACTTTCGGCAATAATGGGTCTCTCTGACCCTCGTTTTGCGAGCGGATTCACGCATGTGTGAGATGCCAATAATTTTAAAGTAAATTGAGAGATAATTCCATATTTTAGTAATCGTTTAACTTATTTCTTTATCGTTACATTGATTTAAAAGAACATGTATTGATATTGGTAGTTGATTTTCAAGTATGAGATTGTTAATGTAATAATATTATATGGATTAATATTATTACATAAGGTCAGATGTCAATATCTAAAATTAATTTAAACCTGTGTATTTATTATAAAATGGTTCATTATTTATGTTATATTTATTTACTGAAAATTGTATTGATTTGAGTAGTGGATTGTGTTTGGAACGTTGTAAGTAATATTATAAATACATAATATTACTTACAATCACAATCACATGTTATTATAGTCAAATTAAATTTAAACTGTTTTTAATAAAATAGTTTAGAACTGTTTTCTTATGATTTGGTCGTTTAGTTTTGATAAGAGAACTTGTATTGAATTGAGTAGCAGCATTTATGTTTAAAAAGCTATAATATAAGTACATTATATTATATAAAATAACATTTAATAGTATTAACACTAGAAGGGCCGTGCTTCATACTATACCTTCAAAGACCGCAGCCGTCAATTTGACGGCATTAGAGTGTTAGTTTTATATTGGCGTACTAGATGGCGCTAGTAAATCCAAATTCAAATTTGTGAATCACGCTAGTGAGAACTTTCGGAGATTGTATAAGTAAAAATGTTTTTATATGAGATAGTCAGTATTACAAGAACAGGCAAAGTGTAAAGTACTACAAGAAGTGAAGTGAAATGTATACTCAATTGTGGATTGTAGAATAAATATAGTAAAGTGCTTCCAGATGTTTTCATTCAGTAAGTGACCAACCTCCACCAACCAGATGAGGGTTTAACATGTTCCTTCGAGCCGGATAGTGGCTAAAGTTTTGAGTGCGTCGTGAGCTGGTGAGCAGTCGTGGACCCCAGGAGTACCCAGGATCTCAGGAGTGGAGCCCTGTGGAGCTGATGAGAGGATCGGTGCCAAGGAGAGGAGGCCAGGGTACAGGACCAGGAGTGGACCAGGCCGGGGTACAGGACCAGGAATCCAGTGGACCAGCCGAAGGGAAGTAAAGTGTCGTGATCCGTGAGTGACGTAACATTGTTTAACAGTATGACGTGGATTTAACTTAGAAAATTTCGGAACAATTTGAACTTAGAAAAATTTGCATCAATTTTAACATAGAAAAATTTGGATTGGATTTGGACTTAGAATATTCTGCAAGGATTTGGACTTAGAAAAATTTCGGAAGAATTTTAACTTAGTACAAATTTGTATATTCTGGGACTTCTAATTTTGTGGATGTGTGTTTAGACATAGTCTAATTTCAATTTAAATTTTTAGACTTGTAAAATTTTAGGAAATATTTTGGAACATAGAATAATTTTGAACTTGAAATTTATTTCAATATGTCTGTCGAAAGGTTATTGAAAGTGCAAAATGACTTGCACTTGAGGATTAGTAAGGCTAAAGTTAATTTTAAAAAATCACCTAAGGAAAGATTAACTTTAGAATACATTGAAACCAGATTAGATACATTAGAAAGTTATTGGAATAAATTTAATGATAATCATAATTTAATAATAGAACAGTGTAGTGTAAAAGAATTGGCTGATTCAACATATATAAAGGAAGAGTTGTTTGACCAAACGGAGGAGCTATTTATAGAATTAAAGGGGATTTTGAAAACTTCTATTAATAGTTTAAGATCCACTGTTGGGGAACCTAGGTCAGATAGCGTGGGCAAAGTGGCCTCCAGTGTCAAGCTTCCAAGGATAACGATTCCTACATTTTCGGGGAAATACACGGAGTGGCCATCCTTCCGAGATTTGTTCCTATCTGTGATTCATAAGAACGAATCCTTGGATAATGTTCAAAAGTTGCACTATCTTAAGGGTTGCCTCAGTGGGGAAGCGGAGCAGTTGCTAAGACAGATACCTATTTCAGATGCTAACTATGAAAGATGTTGGGAACAGTTAGTATCTAGATACAACAATAAGAGGTACCTGTCAAATTGCATCTTACGTAGACTTTTGGGTCAAAGGAACTTAGGGAATCAGGAATCAGCCAATGCTTTGAAAGAGTTAATAGACACTACAACTGATTGCTTGGGTGCTTTAGAGAATGTAGGTATTAGCGTAGAGTCGTGGGATATTTTAATCATTCACATTATTACTTTGAAATTAGATCCAGAGAGTAAAAGGCAGTGGGAATTCAAAGTAACTAGTGAGAATGAATCCGATGCTTTGCCTACACTAGAGCAGTTCAAAGATTTTATTGTCAGTCGATATCGGGCTTTAGAATTTATAGATACGAAATCTAATTTTAAGGGAGATAATTCAAATGTTAATAGATTTAATGTTAAACACAATGTTGCTGCTACTACTTTACAGACGACAGCTAGTGTACGCTGTCCATTTTGTAATAAAGATCACAAGTTAAATAAATGTTTTCACTTTGCTAATGAAGATGTGACCGTTCGGCGTAAGTTTGTCCAGGATGAAAGGTTGTGTTATAATTGTTTGGGGACTAATCACTCTGTACGGTTTTGCAAAATAAAAACTTTATGCCGTGTTTGTAAGCGCAAGCATCACGATCTATTGCACTCTACGGGTGAAATGGGTGTTAGCAATGATCGAGATGTAGGGCAGTCGAACGACTGGCGTTCGGCTGATCAGGTGGTTACAGTTATTGGGTCTCAGGAGCAACGTGATGTTGTTGCTTGTTTTTCGAAGGGTGAAACTAACAATCAAGTATTGTTAGCAACGGCTCTGGTGAAAGCTGTTTCGAAAAATGGGTCCAGGTATACGTTGAGAGCATTCTTGGATCAAGGCTCTCAGGCATCATTTGTGACTGAGGCAACGGTACAGAATTTGGGTTTACAGAAAAAATCTGTAAAGGAAATAATTTCTGGAATTGGTGGCGATTGTAATCTGGAAGCAAGGTCGATGGTTGAAATAAAAATACAATCTAGGGTTGATCCAGCGGTTGAGTTATTGGTTAAAGCGTACGTTATTAAATCTGTAACGTCATTCTTACCTGCAAGGAAAACCATTGTGCTGGATTGGGTGGAGATAAATGGTTTAGAATTGGCAGATCCTAAATATCACACACCTAATAAAGTGGATATGTTATTAGGGGCGGATGTGTACTCTAGGATTTTGCAAGATGGGATAAAAACGGGCCCAGGTGGTTTAACGATAGCACAACGTACCACTTTGGGATGGATTCTTTCAGGAACCGTTGATTCTGAAAGAAATACTGGGAAAAGCATTGCTGTCATGCATGCTTACACAAATGAAGATGAGATTCTTAAAAGATTCTGGGAAATAGAATCAGAACCGGAAACTAATAAAAATATCAAACTTACAGAGGAGGAGATAAAGTGCGAAAAAATCTTCACAGCTACAACAGCTAGGGATGAAACTGGACGTTATATTGTGAACTTACCATTTCGAAGTGAAGATCCTAGCTGCAAATATGGTGATTCTAGGGGTGTAGCTCTGAAACGTTTTCATGCGCTTGAAAGTAAGTTGGATAGGAATCAGCAATTTAAACAACAATATGGAGAAGTCATTAATGAATACAGCAAGCTTGGTCATATGAGATTAGTGCCTGCAGCTGAAAGAGACCTTCCTCACGCAGTATACCTACCACATCATGCTGTCATCAGAAATGATAAAGATACTTCCAAGATTCGCGTAGTCTTTGATGCATCTTGCAAGGGAAAGAACGGGAAATCATTAAACGATGATCTTATGATAGGACCTAGGTTGCAGCCAGAGCTGAGACACCTGCTACTGCAATGGAGAACGCATCCCATCTGTCTTATTTCGGACATTGTCAAGATGTACAGACAGGTTCGAGTAGCAGATAAGCATACTGCATTTCAGCGAATATTGTGGAGAGAAAGCCGAGACGCAGAACTCAAGGAATACGAGTTACTTACTGTCACATTTGGAACAGCTTCGGCGCCATTCTTAGCAGTTAGATCCATGCAACAATTGGCAGTAGACGAAGGACAACAACATCCTCTTGCAGCTGAAATTCTAATGAGAGATTTCTACGTTGATGACTTAATGGCAGGATGTGAAACAGTAGAAGAAGGAATGGAAATATATAAGCAAATGAATGAATTACTATCTAAAGGGGGATTTGAGCTGCAGAAGTGGTCGAACAATAATAATGATTTACTGGAAAGGATGAAGGCAGGAAAGGAAGGGGAAGATAGTTTAAAATTGAAAATAAAACAAGATGAAGTATTTAAAACGCTAGGACTTACCTGGAACCGAAGAGATGACGCCTTCCAGTACTCGGTGAAACTGCCACCACTTCAGGAACCATTAACTAAAAGAAGATTGATATCTGACATTGCAAGATTATTCGATCCATTGGGATGGGTTGCACCTGTAGTGATTTTAGCGAAAATTTGTATTCAGAAGCTGTGGATGATGGGGATTGGGTGGGATCAAGAAGTCCCACAAACAATATACGACGAGTGGTGTACTTACCGAAGCGAATTGTTAAATTTGTCGCAAATGATGATACCGCGATGGTTGGGTGTGAAGAGTAGCGACAAACAAGTTGATTTGCACGGTTTTTGCGATGCATCAAAAATGGCATACGCTGCCGTAGTTTATATCCGGATGGTAGATGGAAAGTTATTAAAATTAGCTTTGGAATTGAATTGGAAGGAATTGAAATTGTTTTGGATATATCTGCATAAGTTAATGCCAACAAAGATATTTTCAAGAAAAGCTGTTAAGTTTAAGAAATACAAAAACGGTTCAAAGGAAAAACACGTTACATAGTTTGACTCCGTTTGTTGATAGTTCAAATATATTGAGGGTGAGCGGCAGGTTAGGACAATAACAATTTTGAAACAGTTTTCATCTCGAGTTTAAAAATATGGCAATTAATGAAACGTATGATGCAACAATTCTGGCGTTGCTGGTCAAGGGAACACTTGGCAACGCTCTTTCAGAGATACAGGTGGTCGCATCATATTTCTGAGCCAAATGAGGGGGATGTAGTGTTAGTTAAGGAGGACGACTTACCTCCAGTTAAATGGCTACTCGGCAGAATTATTGAGAAACATCCTGGACAGGACGGGCTTACTCGAGTAGTCACACTTCGTACTAAGGTTTCAGTTATTAAGAGACCTATCTCAAAATTGTGTATTCTACCTATTACTTAGTTAAGTGAATGTTTTAAAAGAAGTAATTTGTAGTTATGGTTTGGTAAAATATGTATTTTTAAGTTAAGATAAATTTATTTTGTGATTCAATTTATTGTAAAGGTTTAAGGTAGAGAATATGTTTTGCTGTGGCTAGGGTAGGATGTAATTAAAATTGTTAGTTGATTTGTGTAAACTTTAGTAAGGACATATCAACATATGTCCTTGGTGAGCGGTATGTTAGTTTTATATTGGCGTACTAGATGGCGCTAGTAAATCCAAATTCAAATTTGTGAATCACGCTAGTGAGAACTTTCGGAGATTGTATAAGTAAAAATGTTTTTATATGAGATAGTCAGTATTACAAGAACAGGCAAAGTGTAAAGTACTACAAGAAGTGAAGTGAAATGTATACTCAATTGTGGATTGTAGAATAAATATAGTAAAGTGCTTCCAGATGTTTTCATTCAGTAAGTGACCAACCTCCACCAACCAGATGAGGGTTTACCAAGAGATTCAGTCAGAATAATCATGAAATTATTGCGTATTTTGCTTTAAAATAAAATAAAAGCAGTATAAATTCATGTTTTACTTATAATAAACAATTTTAGTACTTAAACTGAGTAACATGTGCATCTTTTATACATTTTCCACAAACAGCTTTTTTACAGATTGTGCAGTTTTCACACGTTCTATTTTTTTTACAATTATGATTTATTTGACATTCCCGCCTCTTATCATTTGTAGTACATCATTCAATTGTTTTGGAATTACTTTCTTATCTTTGGGCCGCAGCTGAAATAGATTTTTTTTCACATACTCTGCACGTAGATCGCTCACTAGTTGAAGGATAAAATCATGTCGAGATATATTTATTCCTGTTACTTTTCGGTACAGAATCCATGAGTTTATAGCTGCTAAATCAAGTAGGTATATTGTAAAAAACGTGAATGGGCCACCTTCAACTTCCAGCTCTTACGGTGTACCTACTACTTGCGTGCCATTTGATCGATGATCCACACCTAATTTTGTTTCATTATAAAATTCAACTGTTTCAGGCAGCTTTTTTTATCAATACCTATGCTCACGTTGCGGTGCAGAGTACTCAAATAATTACATTTATGGTTTTCCTTGATAGACAGTAAAGTTTCTGTTTTCATTTTGAACGTTTCATATATCGTAGTACGAATAACTCTACAAATTGGCGGTACTTCTCGTCTTGCGAGCCGCATTGTTCCAACATTACTAGTCTTTTCGACCATTCCATTTTTAGCCAAATTTAGAGACATGGAAAAGTTGACAGTGGTAATGTTTCGCCCTTTTTTGAAATAGGGTTGTACCAATTTCAAAACCACATAATCGGGTAACGAAATATCACTGGAACGGTTCTCGTCTTTTCCTAGATACGGAAATCCTCCACATAGGTACTTACTCTCGACATCTACCAGCAGGTAAAACTTATGCCACATTTATCGGGTTTATTTGCAATATATTGTAAAAACGGACAGCGAGTTTTTGATGGAAATAACTGCCTTCACCTTCATATGCCGTCACTTTGACGGTGTGCGGTCTTAGTAGGTATTTGTAAACGAATCTCATATACTACATATAATTTAATAGGTTTTTATATAGATTTAGACTATTAATAACAAATTAGGAAATGTCATAAAATATGAAAAGAAACAAAAACATAGTTTGTAAAATATTCAAGAATGAAATCGCCGTGCCGTCAAATTGACGGCCTTGGTCTTTCTAGTGTTAAAATGTATTTCAAAGCATTTCTAGTATTGTAAGATTGTTTAAAAGCAATCCATTATAAATAGGAAATGGTACACGGAAGTGGGGCTATATGGAGAGGCGTGGCAAAAGAGGCCTATATATAGGCTGCCCATGCTAGAGGATTCGCAAGTTGAAAAAGTGATTAAAAACAGGACGTCTCGCTGCCCCTCTAAATACATAATTCAGTCTAAAGTACTTATTATCTAAAATTGTGAAATTGTATAAAGTAATATGGTATCGACGACAAAGTTAAGTATAGTTTATTAAATTTGTATTTAGTAGAATGTACTTTGTTGTTTTGGATCTTTGTGGAATTTCAGAAACAGTAATTGTTGAATATATTAATATATTAGAAATGATTAATCCAGATTGTTGTGTTGAACAACCTAAAGCCTGACTGTGTATAACCTAACTAAAGAATTAATTAATGTTTCAGTAGGTATATTTGTTTAACCATTTTGTTGTCAATATGCTTAACTAATTGTAAATGTTGAAAAGAGTTCCTACCGAGTTTCTTGCTGTGTTCTTCTCGGTAGCAATAACTTTGTGAACCAGCGGTAGATAAAAAGATGAAATATATTAATAAATGAATCACAATATTGAATCTGCATATTTTATTATTACAATACTAATTAATCTGGAATAACAGTCTTAATAGTTTTCCTTTAACACCTACAGTAAAATACTAAATTACAGTTAGTTTACTTTACAGTTAGTTAATGAAACATAATTTCAGAAATCATTTATATTTCAAGAAATCATTTAGATTTCAACTTAACACATGCAATGCCCCACTTTGTATTAAAAGTAGCTGCTATATAACTACAGTTGGGACAGGGATTTTATAGTATTTGTTACAGCTATATGCTTATGTATTGAAACTGAACAACTCTTTAATTTTCGGGGAAACAGGCATGACGTCATCTTATGTTGAAAAATTTCTTAATATCGATCAAATCCATAATTCAATAACGATAAATATGATTCAACAATGAACCTAAAGATATACGCTAGGTAAGCTGTATTGCTAAGCTGAAGCTGAAGCTAAAGCTAAAAGCTGAGCTATTTCAATTTATACGTAAGCACGAATACGATAGAATATGGATGCCAGCTCAAACACTGCCAGTGTAAGGAAAACTACGAGTATATTTTCAACGTAAAAGATAAAGTATTAAAATAGACAGTTTTTTTCATTAAAGACAGATTAATTATCGCGCGGCATAAAACCATTTTCCGATTCCATTGGGCGGTTTAACACTTCCGACTTCACGTCACTTCACTCCCCTCTCCTTAACTTAAAAAACATGTCAAAAATAATCTATCCATAACCGATCAGCGCCAACGTCCAATTACGATGACAATCACAATCTGTGCGCAGCGGATGAAGGAATGCATGATCTGCACAAACAAATTGGTTTCATTTGGTCTCTATTCAGTATTCGCAGTCAAATTAAAAGGTGCAGCTTAAAATCTGGCTTCGGTGAGTTTTGGGGTTTTGCGAACCTTTGGTAGACTTAGCCTTAACACTTTGATAGGTAAAATCAACTGGTTAGTTAATAGTTCAAGATTTTGTACATTGTGCGCACGTAAAGCAAGTAGATTCGGTGGGGTGTTGAAATTGTCCGATAAACTCGGAAAAACTATTGTCCTACAAAATGGATGGCTTGACTGGAGCGTCCTACACTCCAAATACGTTTACATAACGAAGTCATCAAAATTGTTGATAGCAAGCTGGTTATTACTCACTAAACTGTGGTTGCTGAACTAATAGATGTGAGACCATTCAATGTAATAGCACTCAACAGCATCCTACAAGTGGATAAAGGAAGCTGATGAAATTAAGAAGTTCGGTACTTAGTAGCTCAAGACCTAATTGAATTGGAATCGCGAGTTCGGATACAAAATGAACTCCAAATCCTCAAAGCTTAATTGCCCTGTTCTGCAATCAACGAGTACAATGACCTTAATTTGCCGGCTGAAATGTTACAACAAGTTCGGACGACCTTCTCTTGACCTATATCGCGAATCAGTTTTAGGTCGTTAATTATTTTATTTTGATTGATTTTATCGGTCCAATTTCCAAGATGAATACCAATTATTAAATCCGTATTAAAAAGAGAAATAGAACTGTAGATCCTTTCTTCGCTAGGAAGGGTTTTTACTAGGCGAAATTTTAGGAAGTAACAAGTTAGCCGCTAATTTTAGAATGCAACGTATATCACATGATGCATATTATTATATTATGTAGTTCTTAAAATAAGTCTCATAGTATACCTAGGTGGTATGGAGCCGATTTCTCTACACAGGTATAGAAAGAGTTTTAACACAAAAAAATAGAAACTCCGAGCTACAAGCGGTAATTTCGAGTGAGCCCGATCCAGATATCGAATCCAGAACTTCTACCGTAGTCTCTACGACCAAAACCACTGGCTAAAATATTCATTGAAAATTATATTGAAAAATTGAATTGAAACCCTATTGACAATTCATTTAGCCGCAAAGAACCATAAACTATTTAAATTTAAATTGACATTATATAGATATAAAAATAACCACTGGACTACTCCAGAGCACTCTCATAGCTCCTCAACTATTTCCTCCATCTATAACTCATTCCGCACCACCACTCGATTGGGCAGCAAATCGATCGTGAGGTTACAATGCCGATTTATATGCGCCAATCGTATCCCATTCCGGGATTATTGCTCGTACATCACTAGTCGGGGGCTTATTTGAAAGAGATCAATTCGCAGTGCGAGTAACATGAATCCTTTATGCGTGATGTGGGGCTTGATGGTGGCGGCTCTGTTTAAGTTTCAATTTTTATGTAACGTACTCACGTCATATATTAGAATTGGTATCATCGAACCTGTCGACGACATCTAATCAACGCGAGCCATTGGACTATAGATGCTCATCATCATAATCATAACCCTTTCTTAGTCCTACTGTTGGGCACTGGTCTCCTCTCAGAATGGGAGGATACTATAGATACTATTCGTTGATATTATTAATTATTATAAAACAAAGTTTATTAGAGTTCTTTGATCTTCTGTCTTAAGTTCTGTAGGAAACAAACAAGAAAAATCATACAGTTCATCGTCATACCGTTTTAAAATAACATTTGAGAATATGTTGTGTACTACCGTGCAAGTTTAAACCACAATTGCCACTTGGCACTACAGATTCAAACTTTGCAACCCTTTCGACCACAGCATAGCCAATAAAATAATGTTTAAAATCGAAACAATAGTGAGAGAGCCATAGATAGTCGAGTGGAAAATATTGTTTTTCGAATTCCAGTTCAAATAACCATGAAGAAGGGTGAACATTGTCGAGCGACCGAGACACATAGTACAGAGCAGGCGCCGGTCGGGCGAGACACGGCACTGTCTCAAGCCATGACAATGGAGTTTGTACTCTGTATTGTATATTTAAGTGATTATAAGTAGAACCAACTATAGTGATTTTTTCCTACAATTTTATTAAGTCAATTTGTGTCTGCCAGTCTGACAATAAACCCTTTCACTCTATTTACTAACACATTTATATATCCTGTGTATTTGTTAAAGATATTTTAAATTGTTATTTTATTAATTGCGTGTCCTTCCGATTTTTGAAATCCTGTCACTTTTGAACACTGTCGGTAGAAAATCTGTTGAAAGTCCGGTTAGTAGAGGCTGCTTGGGACGAGGGTAGCAGACACACCTTGGATTGACACAGAAGGTGCTGGTTATTAAGGTTGCTGAGTTTTTTGCCAGTTCTTCTCAGTCAGCTTAAACTCCAACCCGATAGAAGAAAAGAAAAGAAATAAATAACTCTAAAGAAATAATCCTAATGGAATTTCGTGAATTTTCTTTCAATAAAATTCTTGAAGATCACCAATCTCAGAAAAAATTACAAAAATGCATTAGCTTGAAGATATTTCTTATTTAAATAAATAAACCCTTAGTAACAAGTTCGCCTCCTTTTCTCCTCTATCAAGAAATTCAATTTATAATTGGAAAAGAAACGCACAGTCCCGTTTTTAAATTTCCAAGTTGACACAGAAACTTAAGTCTTTGCAAAACCACATCTCAGGCAACGAGCTAAACAGCTCTCAATTCATTTTTCATAAGCGTAATAACTTATAGCATAAGAATAAGTTTACCAATTTGTTCAAGAACGTAGGTCCCATAAATCAGGACAAACTCAGAGCCTGTTTGCCAAAACTCAACATTATTCAGACTGGGAAAGCTGTAATAACAAGGATTGAGACGCCGTTGGGTCTAGACCACGATCTGACGTGCTTAACAGCACCTACTACGACACCATTTGGCTCTTATCACGACACAACAAGGTCGGGAATAAGATGACAAGAGCAGAGCTAGGTTGGCTCGTTATAAAGGCAAGGACACATGCATTTTGCATTGAATTTGTAATGCATCAAGCCCGTCTCTCTCTATACTGTGTCAATGGGCTGTGATGATTTATCGTTGGACCTGAAAGCATCTTGCTTTGATTTGTGTTTGCAGTCACTCTTTCGATTGGTTATTTTGGACTTATTTTTCAGGTAGCATACGTGTGAAATGCATCAAATTATCTGCATCAAGTGTACACAATTCAATTGTATGGAATTCGTTTCGTAAGGATGTAAAATTAACTTACAGAATACTGTTTATACTCTAGAGATTAATAGAAAATTGTAATAGATGGAGAGAGTATGCTGAAAGCAAATAGATATGTTATACAAGTCATTGGTAAAAATTACCCAATTTTATTATTATCTTGGGATCCTGCTGATCCCGAGTAAATCGGTTGATGACAGAAAGATGACCACGTGAAAATCATAACGATGGCAGAGATCCTTTCGAGCTGGAGCATTCATATAATTAATGTAGATGAATATCATGTGAGGACTCGTGAATCTTACACCTTTGCGTTGACCGCCTCGCCGGTTTGCTGGTGGGTTCGATACCGGGTCTGGCAAAGTCATATTGGGTTTATCTAACTTTAAATTCCCAGTAGTAGGAGTCTGGAACTGTGTCCGAAGTTTCCCTGGCTCACTACCTATTTCATGGGACCTAAACAATAATTTCGAAAAGTTGGTGCATTACACACCTTTCGGAGATATACAGGCGTGATATTAAGCTACTAGTGGACGCCCGCAGCTTCGCTCGCGTAGAATTATACCCATTAACGACGTCTACCCGTCTAACGACTTCAAAAACGGCAAAGTTTCATACTAACTTTGCACCCCCGTTTTACCCCCTTAGGGGGTGAATTTTCAAAAATCCTTTCTTAGTGCTCCCCTACGTTATAAAAGGAACCCCTGTGCAAAATTTCAAGTTTCTAGCCCTTATAGTTTAGGCCCTGCGTTGATATGTCAGTCAGTCAGTCAGTCAGTCAGTCAGTCAGTCAGTCAGTCAGTCACCTTCTCCTTTTATATATATAGATATTGCTTTGACCAACTCATGACCAATTCAAATAAACCGTTTCAACAAACCAAGGATTATTATACTCTGCAACAATCCGCGAACAAAGATGTATGGTGGAGGTACAGGGTAAGTATCGTTACTTACTACTTACTGGTACAATTAGTTATCTTAAACCGGAATAAATTAGCTAATTGTCCACCATCTCAAACATTTCCAATCAACAGAAATATCTTAAAATCGACTACACTTCTTCGCGCATAAATCAAAACATGCACTCAGCTAAATGAAACATCTTTCAATGGATTTTAAGGGGGAGTTTAAAAACGCGTTCCTCTCCTTTGACCAGTGAAGGCATCAAAAAGGCGAAGCATATTGCGATGTGAAATATCCTAAGCATTGATGGCACGAGTGTATTAGGGAAGAATCGCAGACTACCGATCCCTTCCTCGCCTCGCCTGGTTATTGGAAATGTCAAAGATCATTCAAGTCTGAAGGAGTAGCGGCAGAAGGTTCAGCCGTCTGCAATTCAACTGCCGTCTGTTTTTGCAACATGGAAGGGGACGAAAGCTGAACCATGGACATTCTCACACACGGCCATCTGACCCCAAATTAGGATATATTTTTAAATACATACTTTAATAGATAATAATTGACATCCAGACACAGAACAAACATATGTGTTCGTCACACGAATGTTTGTCCTGAGTGGGATTCGAACCCACGACCCCTGGCGTAACAGGCAGGGTCACTACCGATTGCGCCAACGGGCCCGCATTAAAAATGAGAATGGAAAGTTCGCTTAAATCAGCACTGTTCCGCAGTGTAAAGATGGGATAATTCAAATATCGAACACGATGTTCCGATAAACGTATCTTCATACTTCAGTGCATCTCTGACAGGTGAGGGTTTCAACCCTAATGCGGGTGCGCATACGAAACCGACCCTTGTGGAGTATAGTAATACAGACCATGGTGGCGTGTAGTAGGGTGTATCGGCATTTAAGCGTGGCTGAGCTGATTGAATGAGTTTTATTAACATAAGTTAGTGAGGCTTACTGCGTTTTTGCAGTCGTGAGCGTTCATTTTGTTTATGTGTAAGCGTTCAATACAAGGCTGTTTGGACACGTGTATTATGAAGAGTTCGTTAGATATCGTTAATTATATAATTCAGAGGCATTCCACTGTTTGGCACGGAGTTCACCCAGCCACTGGTGAGGGAGCCGAAGGTGGTAGAGCCTATAGGGAACCAAATAGGTTTTATATGAAAGCTAATTGGTTCCATATAGAGTTCGCCCGGGGCAGTACCACCGCCCGCCACGGTACCTAGTACCATTTCTGCCGTATAATAATTGTTTTTAAAGCAATTGTGGTCCGGTTGGAAAGGTGTGGATTCCGGTTACACTTCTTTAGAGGCGACCATCTTAGTCCTCAAGGGTAGCAACACATCTGTGACTGACTTAGAACGAGACGTACTAACTGGACTATTACTAACACCAACTAACAGGACTAACTATTACTAACAGTCCCCAGTCCTCATACCTACTAACGAACTGACCAACTAATGTTCTAATTAACTTTCTCAACTAATTGGACTAACCATCCCAGTCCCTAATTGAGTCTTGTTCAAAGTCAGTCACAGTTGTCATGGGCATCAGCGGATGGGTGGTGCTGCAAGCTCGTTTGCTATCCTGTATCCATAAAAAAAAAAAAAAGAGGTCTAGAGCATATGCCACCACGCAGCTCCAATGTGAATTGGTAGTCATTGGGCTACTAATATAATAATAGACTTTACCTGCCTAGGTTTGTTTGATTGTATGTTATTTTTGGCTATCCCATGGGTGATAGAACATCAAGCTAGTATTTCGCCGAAGTGGCAGGCAGAGGTGTGTTAACACCCACTTTTCATTAATTATGTTTACGTCCCATGTAATAGGTGGTGAGCCTATTGTCATACACCGTTCACAGATCCAGATTCCAGGCTGCTACCGGGTATTTAACCTATAGCTGTTGCTCAACCCGGGATTCGAACCCAGGACCTCGTGATTAGCAGTCGCGGTTAGGACCACTAGACCAATCTTTAATTGGTGGGCTTCAATGTAACAAACAGCGGTAAAGTTGGTCGTAACCAATGACAGAATATGAACATTCGTTTACCTCCGGCACAATGACATGACAACGCGATGAACATTACTTACACGATTATATTCTAGAAGTTTCTAACGCAGTTTATTAATATTAAACCTCTGATACCTCAGCTTTCTTATGCTACTAAACTTGTGAAGGAACAGGACCTAAACGGTTATACCCTTCCACTGTAGTTTATAGTTGAAGACAAACCGCTGTGAAAACGTAGCTTTAGAAAGTTTAATGAAAATATTCGTTCAATAAACAACGACATTTTACTCCCCCACCGTACAAGTATATCAACAACAAAAATCATGAACTGATAATGTTTCCAGTAACAAAATGCTCCCGCAACGATAAATGAGGACGACAGTGCAAAAATTCTGGATGATAATATTCCCATAACGTGATCCGTTCACTGACTCGGCAATAAATATAAACTTTACATACGCCAGACGTCGGAGCGAACAGAAAATTAACGTGGCTCCGAACAACGCTCGCCCTAATGAAATTAATGAGCTATGACGTCGTCTACGCGTCTGGGCGACGACTGGCGACGACTGGCGACGACTACGATACGACCGATCTCGTGGGGTGTAAATGGCTTTCTGTTAGCTCGCGCGATAACTGGTTGTAGAAGACTAGTGGACGCCCGCAGCTTCGTCGCGTGGAATTAGACATAACAATAGTTTCGTTTACACCTAGTAATATTATATAGCCTATGACACTCAGTGAAGATGCAGCTTTGTAATGGTGAAAGAACTTTTGAAATTGGTCCAGTAGTTTTTGTGTGAAAACATTACAAGCAACAAGAAAGATTATAACATTTGAAGCGTAAATTAACTTAGCACGCAAAGTAACCCTTATTTTTTCAGACAAAATTGGACGCGCAGTATCTATCTGTAATATATGCAGCGCGCGTCTGCTCGTGAAAAACACGCGCAAATTATAAGTCCTGCCAACACGCGCTTTGCATGCAAACGACCGGAAACCGTGGTCCGGTTAGACCCGGGCAGCCGTCCGGCCGGACCCGGGCAGCCGTCCGGCCGGACCCGGGCAGCCGTCACCGTAAAATAGTTTTTACGTCCCATTGAAAACTTTGAGATCTTTGCACACTTGGCTATGTAATTTTTATAGGTGTCGAAGAAACTACGATCACGTTTATAAAACTTAACTCAGGGAAATATATGAGTTCCTTATAATTTGGATAATAGTTGGCTAGTTCGGGCCACTGGATCTGTTGTATTTTTGTATTTTTATCATTGTAACAAAAACATGGCTCTCTCTATACTCTACGTACTCTTAAAACCCCTTCATCAGCTCCGCTGGACTCTCTCAGAAACTTTTATGGATTGTAATTAGAATTTAGGTGCCCACAAAAACAAGTTTCGACCATTAACAAAATTGGTCAGATAGAATGGTGTTACGTATGTAAGTGTATTAGTGTAGGTGTGTGAGTAAACCATCTGTAACTGTCAACACGATTAATAAAACAGTGCGTTGCGAACTAGCTTGCCTTTCACTCGTCGCTCCCTCCGTCCGTATATCCAACAGTGGCGACGTAGGGTACCTACCGCGAGTAAAAAAATAAAAAGTTAAAGAAAAAATTGTTTTCTGTTCAAATGGCCAGTGTTCAGTTTGGAATTTTAAATACATTCGATCATAATTCGCAAACTTGGATAACATATAAAGGGCGCTTAGCGCAATACTTCATCGCGAATGATATTACCGAGAAGACGGATGCCACGGGGACAAGACGGAAGGCGATACTTCTGAGCGCACTCAGTGAGAGTACATTTAAATTGGCAACGGATTTAGTGGTACCTAAAGACATTTTAAATGTGCCCTATGAAGATCTGCTCAAACTGTTGGACGGGCATTTCACTCCAAAACGCGTCGGGTTCAGCGAGCGGCATAACTTCTACGCGGCCACACAACAGACCGGCGAAACGCACTCGCAGTGGGTAGCCAGGCTGCGTGGGCTAGCGGCCCACTGCGGGTTCTCGAATGTCGAAGATACGCTTCGGGATAAATTCATAATGGGCATGCGGCCGGGACCGGAGAAGGAGAAGCTGTATGGGCAGGAGCTCGAAGGCCTTTCGCTGGCGAGTGTTGTCCAGTTGGCGGAAAACATGAGCTGCGCGCGCGCCGCGGCGGCTGGCAGCGCGGGCGCCGCCGGCGCCGCCGGCGCCGCCGCGGTGCTCGAGCCGCCGCTGTATAAGATTGTGGACGATGGAAGAAGTGTCGATGGAAAAAAAGTGAAGTGCAGTGTGTGTGGGTTCACAAATCATAAGTCGTCCCAGTGTAAATACAAAAATTTTGTTTGTAAAAAATGTCACAAGAAAGGCCACTTGCGTAAAATGTGTAAAGTGAATTACGTAGAGGTGGATAACGGTGACGATGGTGAGGATGACACCGATGACGGTAAGATTTGTTACATTCGCTCGTTCAGGGGGGAACCCATGGTGGAAACAGTTTCTATAAATAGTATTCCATTCAGGTTTGAGATAGATAGCGGATCCGCTGTCACAGTAATTTCTGAAACTTATTATAGAAATCATTTTAAAGATGTGCCCTTATCGAGAACGCAAAAACAATTAATGACGTATAATGGTAAAAGTATTGTTTGCGTAGGAACGATCCAATTGCCCGTGTGTTATGCGGGGCAAACGCACACTATTGTTTCACACGTAGTCCGCGACGGAGGCCCCCCACTCTTAGGCAGGGATTTTATAGCAAAATTTAACTTGCAGTTAGCCCCAGTAAATTATTGCCAGGAAAATGATATAATTGGAAAGTTGCAAAAAAAATATTCCAAATTATTTTCAGATAAACTGGGTACGTTTAACAAGTACAAGGTTAAATTGTTACTGAAAGAAAATGCCAAACCGGTTTTTTTTAAAGCGCGGCCCATAGCATTTGCATTGCGTGAGAGGGTGGAAAAAGAAATCGATAGGTTGGTGGCGTTAGGTATTCTCGAGCCGGTCGAACACTCGGCCTATGCTTCGCCGGTAGTCCCTGTATTGAAGCGTGATGGTTCCGTCCGATTGTGTGCCGATTTTTCGGTAACTATAAATAAACAGTTGCTGGTGGAACAGTACCCGCTCCCTACGATTCATGAGTTGTTTTGTAAAATCCATGGCGGTCAGGAATTTAGCAAACTGGATTTGTCGATGGCTTACAACCAGTTAATGCTAGATGACGAGTCCAAAAACTTAACGTGTATTAACACAAGCCGTGGGTTGTTTAGGCACCATCGTTTAGTTTTCGGGCTAGCCAGCTCGCCGGCTATCTTTCAGCGCGCTATCGAGGGGGTGTTGGCGGGTATAGACGGGGTCATGTGTTTGTTAGACGATATACTGGTCACGGGAAGGGACAGGGCGGAACATATCGAGAGACTGAACATGGTCCTGTCCCGGCTGCAGGACGCAGGGTTCACGTTGAGGAAGGAAAAATGTAGTTTTTTTAAAGACGAGGTTAGTTACTTAGGGTACTTATATTATTTCTAAAGAAGGGTTGAAAAAAGAGCCGGGGAAAATTAAGGCCATGGTAGAAGCACCCATTCCTAAGAATGTCAGCCAGCTTCAATCGTTTTTAGGTCTAATAAATTACTACAGGAATTTTGTACCGAATGCGTCAAGTATACTTAGTCCTTTATATGAGTTATTGAAAAAGGGTAGCCGATGGAACTGGACTGGCATTCACGATGAGACTTTTAAAACTATTAAAAAATTAATGTCATCCAAGCAGGTTCTAGCACATTTTGACCCAAAGGCAAAAATAATACTGACCGTGGATGCTTCTCCTAATGGATTAGGGGCTATTCTTTCACAGATAGGGTCGGACGGGGTCGAGAGACCCGTTTCGTATGCGTCTCGAACCTTAAACGCGGCGGAAAAACGGTATGCCCAGATCCAAAAGGAGGCGACCGCCATTATCTTTGGCGTGCGGCGGTTCCACCAATACCTATATGGGAGATCGGATCCGTTCGTGTTAAAAACAGATCACAAGCCGTTGTTATCGATTTTTGGACCTTACAAGGGTTTACCGGAGATGTCGGCTAATAGATTACAGCGTTACGCCTTGTTTCTTAGTAGTTATAATTATACTATAGAGTACATCCGTAGTGTTGAAAATAGTGCTGATTATTTTTCGCGTTCAAGTTTGCCTGCGCCAGCGCTGCCGGCCGCAGCGGGCGGGCCGCAGCCGCACGCCGCGTGCGCGTGCACCGAACAGTGCCGCGGCGAGACAGACTGCGAGTGCGAGCAGTGCGACCGAGCGACTTATGTTTGTTTCGTGGTAGACGGTAGCATGCCGATCACGTTAAATCGGTTGCGTGCAGAAACCGAGCGAGATACTGTTTTGCAGAGAGTGATAAACTTCATTATGAAGGGTTGGCCACCAAAATGTAATGACTTAGAATTAAAGCCGTATTATTTGTGTAGATCCCAATTATCTTACGAGAACGGTTGCGTGATGAGAGGTCACAAAGTAATTATTCCAGAGCAATTACAGAAAACAATTTTAAAGGAACTACATTCGTCACACTTAGGTATAGTAAAATGTAAAGCCGATGCACGTTCAAGATTTTGGTTTCCGGGTATTGACCGTGCGTTGGAGCAACTGATCGGGTCGTGCGAGGTTTGCATTCAGCTGCGACCCTCTCCTCCGCGCGCCCCTCCGGCACATTGGGAATCTCCTCCCCATCCCTTCTATAGAATTCACATCGATTTCTTAGGGCCTGTTAGGGGATGTGTTTATTTAGTAATAGTAGACGCATATACTAAGTGGGTTGAGGCTTACAATATGAACAGTAGTACGTCATCCGCTGCGGTAATCGGGACGCTCTGCGAGTTCATATCGAGGTTTGGAGTCCCACAAGTAATAGTTAGCGATAACGGCACAGCTTTCTGCTCACAGGAATTTGAAAAATTTTGCGCGGTTAATGGTTGCAAGCATGTCACTTCGCCAGTCTACCACCCGCCCAGCAATGGGCAGGCTGAGAGCTTTGTAAAAATTATTAAAAGAGGCATTAAATCGTGTCTTTTGACGTGCCAGACTGTCAAAGAACAAACGACTAAATTACTAAAGTACCTGATGGATTATCGGAACTCTGTTCATACCACCACGGGGCTGTCGCCTGCGCAGATGGTGTTCGGGCGAAAGTTGCGATCGCGGTTAGATATGATTAATCCTAAATCATCGTCACACTCGTCACCGCCTACCTCACGTAATTCTAAGGTCGCTTGTAATCAACAGTGTACGCCAGTTAAACGTCATAGAAAAGGGTTTAAGCCGAGTGATTACGTATTTTATAAAAAATATATTAATCAGTCTAAATTCACTTGGGGCAAGGGAATTGTTGAAAAGAAGCTGGGGAAAGTTCTGTATCTAGTTAAGGACATTATAAGCTTGGAACGTCACAAGAGACATGTAAATCAGTTAGTTTTGTATAAAGGGACACGTAAAAGTGATGGGGGTGAAAGTAAAAACATAAATGTATCCATACCTGGGCCTGAGGATGCGCCGTCGCTGCCGTCCTCGCCGCCGCCGCCGCCCTCGCCGCCGCCGTCCTCCACGCTGTCGCCGCAGCCTCCCCTGTCGATGTCGTCGCCGCCCGTACCTGTACAGCCGCCGCCGTCGGGGATACCTGCAGTGGATTCTCCAGTGTGTCCACCACTCCCTTTGCCACAGTCCCAGGATGCAAGCTGCGATAATTCGCCATCACCCGATGCACATCGAACGATAAGAAAATCTTACAATAATGACGATTCAACTTCTTCGGGGGGAAGTGGAATGGGGAACGCTCAGATGTACGACGAGCAAGTAACTTCAGGCGACCCTTACCACCAAGAGGAAGGAGCAGGGCCTCAACATGATGTGGATGACGGCAAGGAGGAATTTCACGATGCTGAAGACGAGCGGCAGCCTCAGGTCACTGATCCGAATGCAACCCCGAGAAGGTTACGTAAACGCAATCCCGTTTGCTATCGGAAGTATCTTTAAGGTCAATGTCAATATGTATAGATAGTAAATATATTTTCATGTACACTAAAATAATATATATACTAGGGGAAGGAATGTTACGTATGTAAGTGTATTAGTGTAGGTGTGTGAGTAAACCATCTGTAACTGTCAACACGATTAATAAAACAGTGCGTTGCGAACTAGCTTGCCTTTCACTCGTCGCTCCCTCCGTCCGTATATCCAACAAATGGAAATCACCATGAAGGTGATAACGGTAATATATTATGGTAGGTATGATAAAGGTATAGTACCTATATTATGTCAAGAAAAACACTCAATGATATTATGAGACGTTAAAAAGAGCAAAAAGAGCAATTCAAATCATGTTGGTTGATTATTGATTTTGATTTTATTTTATTAATTTAATTTCACGCGGTAATAATAATTTGTTTACGTGAATTATATAGGTAATGTTGAATTGATGAAGGTTGAATTTGAAGCATCAACAATTCTGAGATTTCGTGTTATCAGAATTCCGATAAGTACTTGACAAACGCCTCGTTCCGTATCATAAAACTGAGTGGAAGCTACTGAGAGGCGATACTGATAGGGTCTATCTATGGGTCATAGTTCCAGCCGGTTATGCAGCCCGGATGAATTTTATTTAATGGCCGGCCTAAACTCATAATAGTTGATCGCTCCGGACGCGGCGCGCAGCGTGTTCCATATTGAGCCGTCTGACCCATGTTATTCTTATTACATATCCTCATGCTGCCCTGGTAGATAGGGTTATCGACCCAACCACCACGACCCCTTCTTTGTCCCACTGTTGGGTTGGGTTATGTTAGTTAAGGCTAGGCAGACTTCACATGCTTTCGAGAACAATATGGAGAATCGGAGAATTCTCAAGCAAGGTTTCATCACGATGTTTTCCTTCACCGTTGCAGCATGACATTGTACTTATTAAATCGCACATTAATAAGAAAAGTCTATTGATACGTGCTGCTTGGATTTGAACCCGCACTCCCTCTTTAACGACACACTAGTGGACGCCTGCAGCTTCGCTCGCGTGGAATTAGACATAACAATAGTTTCGTTTATACCTAGTAATATTATATAGCTTATGTCATTCAGTGATGATGCGCTTTCTAATGGTTAAATAATTTTTGAAAGTAGTTTTTGTGTGAAAACATTACAAACAAATGTTTCCTCTTTATTATTAGTATAGATAAGATTGAGACGAATAGTTTAAAGTTCGTTAGCAGGTATAAGTACTGGGGCAAGGACTATTCTTCTGTTAGTTGGTGTTACTAATTAGTATTAGGCTACAGTTACTTCTGTTAGTTCTTGTTACTAATAAGTAATGAGTCTCGTCCCGAAAGCCTGTAGTCGAGTCAGTCACAAAGTCCCTCTCTTAGTTGTCTCTAAAGAAATACAACAGGAAACCAAAACGTAATGTCTCTTGTTAAGATGATTTAGATACCATCCAATCCATGTATCAGCCTTTTTGGGTCTGGAAATAGGCCTACCTTAATCGTCGCCACTCCTCCCGATCCAGCGCCCTCAGAATCCAACGGTTTCTCGATTAAGATTCAATATTGTGATATTAAAATAAGTGATACTCCAATCAATTTTTGAGTGCGAAATAACGGTCTTAAGTGTATGACAGCGATCCGGCCCATATTGACCCGCTCCATTCCATCCCATCCCATCCCAATATAGTGAACGTTCGTTATTGCGTCTGCCGTGTCTGTTTCATATCGGCTTATGGCATTTCTGGCATGGGATTCGCGTGATTTAATTCAATATTTTTTCGTCGCGGAGGACCGTTTCCTGGCTTCATGGCTTCCAGCGACCTTATGATGTGAGAAATCCGTTAAGAATTGTCTTTTTTTTTTCGCAAGATTGTTCACAGAAAATATTACCTAACAGTCACAGATTGATCAGAATCACACATTGTCAATGAATCGACACAACCAACACTAAAGCCCTTTCTATGTCCCACTGCTGGGACACGTTTGCACGCGAAATGGAACGGTAAGGTCGTACTCTAAAACGCTGGCCATGTATGGATTGTCAGACTTCACATGTCTTCGAGAACATTCCGTAAAAAACTCAAGCATGAAGGTTTCCGCACAATGTGTTTAGGTGATATTCAAATTGATATTCAATTTCTTTTGGAGTAAAGATGGCCGATACGCGGGATTTATATATTTATACGCGGGCGGAGACGCGGGAAACGCTAGTTTCCATAATAAACACCGTAGCACCCCTACCTATTACCGATTAAGGGTTTAAACTGCCACCCATTAAACTATCGAAGCCGCTGAAATCTGGAGACGCTCAAAGTGTGCGATCAACTGCACTAATGGCATTGCGGTGTCTGCTCCGAATAGATCAAATACAGAGCTCGCGCGCCAAATTTTATTGACCTTAGATCGGGTGGTGCCGAGCGAGTGGAGAGTATAGTGGTCGGTTTAGAACTAGGTGTGTAATGTTGAGTTTGTGGACAATGGATTTCGTGTGCCTTGGCTGTTGAGATTTCAGCGATTAAATATTTAATAGTAAAATATTATAACTTTTCCTCAAAACATAAACATAATTATTACAATTAATTTATTAAAGTTAAAGTCAAAGTCAAAGTCAAATAATTTATTTCGCTATGAGGTAATTAGACACGCTTAACGAAAGTCTAGGTAACTACAAACTACTTATAGAAAAGAATAGCATTCTGACTTATTTGTTTAATAGTTAGGTACATATAATACTAACATTAGAAAGCAAAACGTTTGAGAAAAAGACAAATAGTACAGACTAAAAATTTTCTCTGAATTATGTCAGAGCAATAAAGGGGGATATATTTATAATGAGTACCTGGATTAAGCGTCTCTAATAAACGTAAAAAAATTGTGCAAAAAAATTATTTGAAATTTTTAATTACATCATTTTCAATTGACTCACTGAACTATCTAAGCTACAACTCATAGGCGTCCCACTGTTGGGCTTGGGTCTCTCTCGAAGCCACGGCTGAGGGACATATTCCACCACGCTGCTCCAATGCGGATAGGTCGCCTGGAATGCGCACGGTGTATCCTCCATACAACGCAGACTCGATCGCCGACTAATATCCGGAATAGGATTGACCTTCCGGTGCCCGCTGCTGCACCCGACGTCAGTCAATTCCACTTATTCTATTTTGCAAGTATGTATTATATTATTTTATGTATTTATTATTACTAAACTAACCAGTGTTTACTAGCCTTACAGGCTAAAATAATTCGATAGTGTCCCTTAAAGTAATTACATGTGAATTAATGTTTTTCAATGACCTATGTTGGTAAAATCTTGAACGTTGAATGAACCTTGCATTTAAAAGTGATATTCGTTCACTGATTCTGATAATTGCAGAAATGCAGAAGTTTTATAAATAATGTGACGTTTTAGTTGATTATATGGAGAAGCAGTGTAGAATTGTAAAAGTATTACAAATAGGTAGGTTGATAATATGGGGAAGAAGTGCAGAAATGCAGAAGTGTAATAAATATCGCATCGTTATTGTTGATAAAATAAAGAAAAAGTGCAGAATGTATAATTTTATAAGATCTACTATATAAAAATAAGTCGTGTTTTCCTTCCTGACGCTATAACTCCAGAACGCACGAACCGATTTCCACAGTTTTGCATTCGTTTGCAAATTAAATTAAAATTATTTAAATGGCAAAACAACGTTTGCCGGGTCAGCTAGTGTGTGATAAATACATTATTTTAATATTTTAAACGTATGTTTAATGTAAGTAAAATCTATGAGTGTAGAGGGTAACAATTTTGAAAAATGCATAGAAAATGCTTATAAGGATGGTGGACTTCAGTGGAAATGCTGATATAATTACGGTTTCACTTCGCCGACTCGGCGACTGCTTGTATATTTTAAAACGGGATACAGATATTACATGGCACCTTTTGTCTCTCCTACCGATCCGATACCCGCAGGCTATTGTTCCGACGCGGGACTCGAATCCGAATCGTTCGATGGGCTGAATCAATAAGCGTGTAATCATTCGCGATTAATAAACCAAACGCCGTTGTTCGGCCAAACAATGAACCAAAATGTTCTGTAATATTATGCAATCGTGACGTGCTCGTAGATAGCAGGCGAGTGTCTATCGTGACTGATTGGAAAGGGTTATGTGGCCTGTAAGAAATTATATGTCACTTGCTATAACGGTGAAAGACACATCGTGAGGAAACCTGCATGCCTGAGAGTTCTTCATAATGTTCTCGAAGGCATGTGAAGTCTGCTAATCCGCACTAGGCCAGCGTGGTGGACTATGGCCTAATCCCTCCCATTCTGAGAGGAGACCCGTGCCCAACAGTGGGACAAAGAAAGGGTTGTGATGATGATGTGGCATGTAGAGAATCTACTCGTGTATAAATTGAACGGGGCAGCACCACCGTTGCCCAGTGTACAAAAAACATTTCTGAAGTATTATGATGGCCAGTACTGCATGCACGTTCGCTACCTTATATAAATAAAAATAAATACAAAAAAGTGACCAAATTTGGAAAAATACTGATTTGGAATTTTGTCGTATGTCCTACCGCAATACAGGTTTGATTCCGAATTTGGGGTACCTATCATTAACATTATGGCTACAATCCATATGGACATGGTACACATCATCGACAACATTGCATGGCAGGCATAAAGGAGAGCCTTGCCCATAAGGTGTGAGACTTTGTTACACGGTATATGTCCAGATCTGAGTCGAAGTCTGCTAAGACCTGAATTATCTATCCAAGACCGTTTATGAGGCTGGATAGCGCGGTACCATATGCCTCTCTTTTTTCACCTCTGATCGAAATATTCCTTCATAAATATAGTTTCTCCTGCTATAACATAAGTGGCTGATAGCTGTCACAGTTGTCATGAGCGGCAACGGGAGTTTCTGCGTACTCGTTTGCTGTCCCATGCCCCATAAAAAAGCTGAACCAACTATAAGTGGCCAATAAGCCGCCACAAAGTGTGCGGCCCCTCAAGCGGCAAGTGTTGGTACAGAGCACAAAGCTTTGACGTCTAACGAAGCGGCAGCTTCCGAGTTTGTTGTAAAGAACAGGAATGTTTGTTTTCTTAACAAACAAGTTGTTGAATCTGTTTTGAATTCCAGTGCGTACGGGTCTAGCGGTAGGTAGGGTTTGAATTGGAGCTAAAATCCTCCGCCAAGTTTGGTTGCCGAGAACTGGCCAAATTTTTTTTTTTTTATGGATACAAGGTAGCAAACGAGCTTGCAGCACCACCCATCCGCTGGCGCCCATAACAACTGTGACTGACTTTGAACAAGACTCAATTAGGGACTGGGATGGTTAGTCCAATTAGTTGAGAAAGTTAATTAGAACATTAGTTGGTCAGTTCGTTAGTAGGTATGAGGACTGGGGACTGTTAGTGATAGTTAGTCCTGTTAGTTGGTGTTAGTAACGGTCCAGTTAGTACTTGTTAGTGGGAGTCTCGTTCTAAGTCAGTCACAGATGTGTTGCTACCCTTGAGGACTAAGATGGTCGCCTCTAAAGAAGTGTAACCGGAGACCACACCTTTCCAACCGGACCATACTTGCTGTAAAAACAATTATTACACGGCAGAAATGGTACTAGGTACCGTGGCGGGCGGTGGTACTGCCCCGGGCGAACTCTATATGGAACCAATTAGCTTTCATATAAAACCTATTTGGTTCCCTATAGGCTCTACCACCTACAAATAATTAATTAAGTAGTAATAATTAATTAATATTAATCCCGACTGACAATTAGACTTACTTGCTTGATTTGGTTTAATTAGACTTCGTCTACAAAAACAGTGGTCAGCCAACTGGGTCACGAAATCACCGTTACGACGGCATGCCGTGTCCCTTCTTCAACAGAATAAAAACTTAATCTCCCCGCACTAATCCCAACAAACGCCTGTCCCACAAAATATGTTCTACATAAATTCCCCTCAACTCTTCCAACGAACAAACATTTTAACTCGAAGTTACATCTACATACAAGGCATAAAAACTGTTCTTTTGTCTGTACAAACAAAATTTGCTTCAAAAACAAATGATTGACATGTGTTCGTTGCCCCGCGCAACGTTGATTAAACAAAAAACGTGCCAATTGGCACGTATTCGAGGCTTCACTTACACGCCGATGGCAGATCTGCTTTATTTTTACTACTTCTGATATCAATAGTCCATCCACACACACACAGTAATTAAAAAAATCTTTGAAAATACCTACTTAATTTACTTGAAGTAAATATTTTAAGCTTACAAACACCGGGCATGTTTCTGGTGAATCCATAGATTCAGCATCTGTTTGCTACGCATAAAATCTATGGGTGAATTCTATATATGAGTGATGATATTTTTACGGTTATAAGAAGTAAAGGAACATGCAGCACAATCTGCTGACATGCGAGACCACTGTGATAGACCCTGGAGAGTCAGATGGTCATCTATATACCTGAAACCAAATTTGACTTCTCAAAGTTAATTCAGTTCGTAGGTATTCTATGTAGGTAGGCAGGTATTGTGTGTTAGAGAATGAATGCGAATACAAACTACTTGCCTAGTGGTCCATCTCCCAGGTAAATAATTGAAAATTTATTTAAACACGGCCAGAGTCAGAGTATGGAACTAACGCACCGTGTAAGGCCGCAGGTGACGCGAGGGCTTGGGAGGGTCGAAAAAGTAATTTTTCCTCCCTCAGGGCTATCTTTCAACGAGGTTTTTTATCGGGTTGAGATTCAAGCGGCCGGCGATAAGAGCAGTCGTGAACTTTCGGGGATCTGTCAACCTCTGGGATTTGGGCGAACGCGACTTTTCATCGGCGGACGGAGGTTCTGTATGACCTGTGATAAAAACGTGCAGGAATGTATTCAACAATCAAAAGTAAGTTTAGTTTACTTTGCAGAAACCTGCGACCAAGGCGTGTGCTTTTATGCTCATAGCCCTCCATCCCTCCTACATGGTAATTTAAAATCAAAATCAAACTCAGATCAGGATTAAGACGTCTCTAAGCTGAGTGAGCTGTCTCAATTCTTTACTCAATTCCTTTCTCATACTTTGGGTGATTTATACTGTGTTACTTTGGCGAACACTCCAACTAATCAGATTTTCTCGGTGTATCAAATGACGGGCTCAGAAAATAGACATGCGGGACCTCTTGATCAGCTCTCAACAAACAGTTTTGAACAAGTTTCAAAATGAGTTTTCTTCAGCTAACGACAGCTTGATCCACGTATCATCCATTCCATCATTCCATTCTATATCATCCATTCCATCATTCCATTCTATATCATCCATTCCATCATTCTATTCCATATCATCCATTCCATCATTCCATTCCGTCATAGTCCCAGTTATGCCAATAACACACATTGATTATGACTTACTGAAATATGAATATTTCGGGGATTAGTAAACAATGTAATTGTTTCTTTAATTTTTATTTTGTGAGATCTTTTATCTATGAAGTGTTTCCTACTGCATAAAATATCCTTTTATCCTACTCACAAACCTTTCATCACCTGAACAAGAGCACAGGTTGTGTGTATTCACACACTAAAGCGCAAAAAGGACAGATCTACTGTTGTTGTAGATTAACTGGTTGTTGCCAGTCATCTTCTCAAAGTCAAAAACTATTTCAAGTCAAAAGGAACCCTCCAAAGGAATCAAAACGCTCGACTACACGTACATTTGTTCCCCAATTGTCTCGCAGTTGTCGGGATGGATGCCCGCGGCGGAGGGATGCCTGTGAAATGAGCGCTGCTCTCTCTACACTCGAGGCGTTTGAAACGTCGATAGCCCTGCGGTTCGGAATCTGGCCTCAAGAGGCAGGCGGTCGAATGACACTACGCTACATAAGTATGAATGTACTTATTAAGTACAAAAATATACTAAATATTCTATGTGATTGACATACAAATTCAACATGTTCTGCCGTAAGAGGAAACAGTTTTGTGTTTAAAATTTTTGGGACGTGACGCATAATATCAATAATTATTTTATAACTGACCTGTTACAAGTTAACTAATAGTCCCTGCTCCCATAGTCAACATTCCTACTAACAAACTGCATCCTTTACTAATTGGATTAGCTATGAGAGTTCTATTCCGAGTCTGGTGCTAAGCTTCTCGTGGGCGACATCGGTAAGGTGATGCGTAATTATCGGTAGCTAATCTAAAAAAAAATTTAACTTTTATAACGACTATATTTAAAAATTTAAAAATAGAATTAAGTACTTCTATTTTTAACCTGTATTATCGAACTCGATGAGGTTTGGAAACATATTCACATCAGTTACATACTGCATCGTAACTTTGATCTGCTGCCGCGTCTGTTTTAACGATAGCATAACAGTTATGATTCAACGTTAACTGTTATTTTACCACCAAACGATAGCGATACACGAGAGGAAAATAAAAATGAAAATTACGGACATTGCACCCAGAACGCACTTTTGTGTTTCAAAGTTGAGGCAAGTTGAGGCAAATTGAGGCATTACAGTTGGGAAGTGCGGCAGGGTTCCCGAACAACCTTCTTGTTTAACGTTAGGGTTGAGATCAGGTACATACGAAAGCGATTTTAAAATATTAGTATTAAGTATTAGTTATCTTTCACTGTTCTATGACGATAGCTACTGACATCTTTCCCTTTCTACTGCTGTTGGAGAAGTGCTGAACCAACAGTGCTGTATCCTCGCTGCGACCCATAGACGTCCCACTGCTGGGCACGGGTCTCCCTCACAGACACTTCTGCAGGAGGTCTAGAGCATACTCCACCACGCTGCTCCAATGCGGATTGGTGGAGGGGTTAGTGGCCAACCCAGTGTCGAATGTTCTCAAGCCACCCGAAGGTCTTCGACAAGGCTTAACGACTGTTTCCAGCATTGAAAACAACCGGGACCGACGGCTTTACGTGCCCTCCGAATCGGTCATAGCGGTCATCTGTATCCTCAGTCATCAGTAAATCGCTCTCCTACCCACAGAGGTCACCCTAGCGGTGACGTTATCACGAACAGGTGTCAAATTCAGCGTTGGTGGCTACATTTCCCTCCGCAAGTCTAATTGGACGGAGCGGTCATTAGGACGGTCGTAAAATCCTAGAACGAGAAACTTGAAGAGACCAAAGACGCTGCTTTGACCGACAGCGAGGAACTAATTAGTTTGCAAGATGATGTAGCTACATCGACTATTTTCTGTTGTCATGTAATCGCACGGACATATACAAAATTAAATATAATATCATCACGCATTTATTTAATCGGATGGATATGCAGAGCAGCAGGTAACATTTTACATCATACTGGCCACATCCAGAATTCAATCTACCATCACAGCTACTAATGGGAATTTAAAAACAAACACAAACAAAACAAACAAAAAAACTAGAAAAAGGAAAACAATAGTACCTATTACCGTACTGTTTTAATTTACTTTAAAATTTGTATTTGGTTTAAGGAAATTGTTAATGAAGGGTATTAAATTTGAAATTGAATTCAAAATTGGTATGTTTAACTACAAGTTTTCAAAGAAAAATTCGTATATAGCTCATCGCGCACTCGCCGGCGGGCGGACGCGGCGAATTGGCTTTTTAAAGTTATTTTATTACGCGATAGTTGGCTGGAATTTCATTAAGTCGGTATCGCTTGTTCGGTATTAATTTAACTTGCGCTCTCATCTTAAACCCATACTTCGGGGAAGAATTCCTGGTGCTTCTTAACTTTTTATGGCTCAGGGTAGGTATGCGTAAGAAAAAGAAGTACGTAAAGCCTTGGCGTTCAATGGAAAAGGAAATTATGAACAAAATTAACTTTTTCATACATTTCGTATGGGATGATGTTTTGATGATATATCGAGAATGGATTTACCGATTCTTATGATTTTTTGATATGTTGGATTTGTCTGCCCGCTAAATAATACAATAAGTAGTAAAACCTCGGAAGAATTCTTCAAAAAGTCACCATAAATCATACAATTTCTCAAAAATAATTTCACGACTGACTGACTATCTGCATTTTACTTTGGTTGACTTGGTGGGAAAGGAGACGATCAATTTTGGGCCAAACGATGTACCGAGGTACAAAGTATTGGTAAAAATTCCTTACAATATACTAAAACTAATGGTCGATCAATTATTTTTAGAATCCTTATAGTTAGCTTGTAATAAAATAATAAAAAATACAACATTTCGTACCACAAAACTTCACATAGTAGTAACCACAAACTAATAAGGGATACTACGTGGTAACTACTCTGCACTGTTTATGTCATTTGCCAACTTCAGTTTTAGTGACAGACGTCAGTCACACATTATAGGTCTATTATCCTGTATTCAATTTACAAATTATTATTACTAGTTTAAAAACGATTTCAAGAAAAAATTAGCCTTTAATAGTAATTAATAGAATATTTAAATCAATATAGGATACTATGATTCTGTTTCCTAGGGTAGTTTATTAATACAATGCGCTTATTGTATATTTTATAAATGGGTATAGAGTAATTACAGATTTAGTAACAACCGAAACGCAATGTTATGATAGATTGAATTATATTGCCATAACTTGCAGTGTTGCAATACATAAATTATCTTTTAAAGTTAATTTTAGGTGGTACAAATGCAGTAAAAAATCTGATTTATTTTTTTAATAAAATAACGCATTTTTTTCTCCAAAAATCAATTTTTATTCCCGAGGTACATCTCATGGCCCAAGTTGTATGGAAAGATAAACGTGTCCTTTAAATAAAAATATTTTTTGGATATTAAGTATTTAAAACATATTGTAGTAACATTATTTGTTAACTTGCGGTCAATACGGTAGTATAGGATTGTATTTTTCAATGTATCATTTTGGTTCTTAGGGTTGGTCATATTTGAAAAATTTAATTTATGAGGAAGGTGACGACAACACGCTATACGTTGTTTTCAAGATGAATAAGGCGGTACGAAGTTAGTTAGTTAGTCGGTAAATAGTCAATTATATAACAGACAGTTATAGTAATGAAACACAATAGTAAAAAATGACATGGACTTTCGTTTCAACTCCGACCACAGACTAATAAATAGCAGAGAAGCATTTACATAATTGACCAATTCCCATTCCCTGGGATAAACATTGCAAGCGTAATTAATACTATCTTAATGTATGGTAATAGGGGAGACCGGGCATTCAGTTAGTGGAGAGTTGTTAATTGCAGCGCAAGTAGCTGCTACTCTGACCGGGACTTATGAAGACATTTTGCCGTGACAGCACAGTGGCCAACAATACTTCTCACTGGAGGGGGCGAGGGTTCAAATCCAAGGCGTACCCACCAACATTTAAGTTGTGTGCGCTCGAAGAAATTTAATGACATCCGCTGTAACGGTGTAGGAAAAACATCGCGAGGAAACCGGCATGCCTGAGAGTTTTCCATAATGTTCACGAAGCCATGTGAAGTCTGCCGCACTTGCCCAGCGTGGTAGACTAAGCCTTGCGATTACAAAAAGAGACCCGAACCCAACAGTGGGACAAAGAAAGGGTTGTGGTGGTAAGTATCGCCTGAGACAATTGGTTAATCACAGCAAGCTTACATGCTCCTTTAGCATTAAATTTTTTTTTTCTTTTTACATTTGTGGCGTTCCCCTTACCTGAAACATAAAACATATATATACAAATAATATAATATATAAATAATTATATATAACACATATTTATTATACTAATGCATACACACACGCAATTACACACTCACATATTCACGCATTCATCCATCCACACATAATACATAATAATTAAATAATCAGTACTTACCTCTTTAACTAAATCAAACTAAAGTAGCAATCCCGAGCGACGGCACCAGCCGACGGCCCTATCAACGCAGCCAAACCGGTTCGAGCGCGGCAGGCGGCCGATGCGGCCGGCGCCCGCGCAGCGCCAGTCGAGCCAACCGCCTTCTACGTGTAACCCGTGCAGCACGCCGACACGCGCACCGCTCGACGCCACACTCGCGATCGCATGCGTAATCTTGTATCGGAGTCTTAAAATAAACAGTGGTGAATTCTCAAGTGTTTCATTCAGTTACAACCACTACACTGGTGACCACCGACTAGAACATGTCGACCGAGGATAAGCAAGTGCTGGGTGAGTCATGCCGAGTTGGCGTTAAATCACCGCCATTCAACCCAGATGACCCGGAGCTTTGGTTCGCGCAATTGGAGGGCCAATTCCTTTTATCCGGCATCACGACCGATGCGACAAAATTTTATTATGTCCTCGCCCAGTTGGAGCCGCAGCATGCAGCAGAGGTGAGAGACCTAATCGTAACTCCGCCAGCGGCCAGCAAGTACGAGACACTGAAGTCCGAATTAGTGAAAAGGCTGTCAGCGTCCCAGGAACGCAAAATCAAACAGCTTCTGATGCACGAGGAAATGGGCGACAGGAAGCCGACGCAATTTCTTCGTCACCTTCAACATCTGGCCGGTTCAAACGTGCCAGACGACTTCATAAAAACGATGTGGGCAAGTAGGTTACCTAACCACTTAAAAACTTGTATTGCAGCTCAGCAAACTAAGATGTCACTAAAAGATCTTGCCGAACTGGCAGACCGGGTTAACGACGTCGTCCCAAGTACAATGCTAGTAGAGAAGGCAGTAACCGGGCAAGTAGCAAGTACATCAAGTCCAGCAACTACATCATCGACGGACAGCAGCATCGAGGCATTGACCCGGACAGTTGCAGAGCTTAGTAGACGACTCGACCGAATGAACATGGAGCTACGCAGGCGTTCGCGCTCACGAACGAGAAGTACTGAAGGTAGAAAACGCTCCCGATCTCGACCTAACAACCACCCGTACTGCTTTTATCATTACAGGTTTGGTGAACAGGCTAGAAAATGTACCCAACCTTGCACGTTTAAGAAATCGGAAAACTTCCCCGGCAGCCATTAGTGGCGGTAAACGACTGCCTAGCGATTACGAGCCGCCTGTTCATCACGGACCGCAAAACTAAGGTGCAGTATTTAATAGATACGGGTTCGGACCTGTGCGTCTTTCCGCGATCCGCCGTTCAGGAGCCACGCATGAAAACCAAATACGAGTTGTTCGCAGCCAACGGATCAACTATAGGTACTTATGGCGACTTACACTTAACCATCGACTTAGGACTTCGACGGATGTTCACATGGCGCTTCATCGTAGCTGACGTGTCGAAGCCTATCATTGGTGTCGACTTTCTAGGTCATTACAACCTATTAGTCGATTGCCGCAACCAGCGTCTGATTGACGGCATAACTGCTCTAACAGTCGCTGCACTTCATCAAGCACCGTCAGAAGCTATTTCCTCTGTCCGCACGACCAAAGACAAAACTTTGTATGACCGTCTTCTTAGAGAGTACCCCGAAGTCACCCGCCCAGCCGGTAAGCCTAGAGAGACAAAACACTCCACTGTCCACTACATCCGCACAACACCAGGCCCACCGGTATCCAGTCGTCCACGTCGTCTAGACCCGCAGCGATTAAAAATCGCGAAACAGGAGTTTGAAGAGATGCTTCAGAACGGTACCGCTCGCAGATCAGATAGCCCATGGTCTTCACCGCTGCATCTAGTCCGCAAGAAGACTGACGGATGGCGACCCTGCGGTGATTATCGATCACTGAACGCACGCACGATACCTGACAGGTATCCGGTCAAGCATCTACACGATTTCACCCACCAGCTGGCAGGTAGCACAATTTTCTCCACTATAGACTTGGTGAAAGCATATAACCAGATACCAGTGGCTGAAAGTGACGTTTGCAAGACAGCTATCTGTTCTCCCATTGGCTTGTTCGAGTTCCCCTTTATGTCCTATGGCCTCCGAAACGCAGCGCAAACCTTCCAGAGGTTCATGGACGAGGTGCTGCGAGGCCTGGACTTCTGTTTTGGATACATAGACGATATCTTGGTATGCAGTGATAGTAGCAGTCAGCACCTGCAACACCTGAGGCAACTGTTTGAGAGACTGACAGAATACGGTGTACTGATAAACACTAGCAAGTGTGTATTCGGGCAACCAGAGGTCGATTTCCTCGGATACAGAGTATCAGCGGTAGGAATCCAGCCATTGGATAGCAAAGTGGAAGCAATTCAGGAATTCCCAACACCAAAGACTGTGAAGGAACTGAGACGATTCCTCGGGATGCTCAATTTTTATAGGCGACTGATTCCGAATGCCGCCATTATTCAAGCTCCACTCAACGAGTTACTCTCAGGTCCAAAGACCAAAGGCTCACAAGCGATCAACATGACACCAGCACTCCTGGAAGCTTTCAATCGCTGCAAGACAAGTCTTTCGGAAGCCACAATATTGGTTCACCCTGATGCAAAGGCCGAATTAGCAATTTATACTGATGCCTCAGATATGGCGATCGGCGCAGTGCTTCAGCAACGCCACAACGGAGACTGGAAACCGCTAGCATTTTTTTCGAGAAAGCTAAGTCCTAGCCAACGAAAGTACAGTCCCTACGACCGCGAGCTATTAGCAATATACGAAGCCATAAAGCACTTCCGGTTCATGGTGGAGGCACGCCCATTCTCAGTCAGGACGGATCACAAGCCGTTGACCTTCGCATTTACGACGAACCGTGAAAACTGCACACCACGACAGTTTCGTTACCTGGATTTTATAAGCCAGTTCACCACGGACATCAAATACGTCGCAGGAAAGGAAAATGTCGTCGCCGATGCCCTCTCTCAAATAGACGGAATAAGTAAAACCCTAGATTACCGTTCATTAGCCACTGAGCAAGCTACTGACGGTGAGCTACGAGACCTGCTGCAAAACGGATGCGCGCTGAAACTGGAGAAGCGTCACACCAACGGAGACCTGGACGTATACTGCGATGTCTCCACTCCAACTCCACGCCCTTACATTACCCCTTCGTTCCGCAGACAAGTATTTGACTCACTACACTGCTTAAGTCATCCAGGGGCGAAGGCAACGGTAAGGCTGGTAACGGAACGTTTCGTCTGGCCAGGCATTAGACGTGACTGCCGTCAATGGGCTAAGCAATGTGAGCAATGTCAACGCTCAAAAGTCTCACGACACACATCAGCACCACTATCGACATTCACACCACCAACAGGACGCTTCCAGCACATTCATCTGGACCTAATAGGACCCTTACCTTTATGTTCCGGATACAAATACTGCCTCACGATAGTCGACCGCTTCACTCGTTGGCCTGAGGCGTATCCACTCCAGGACATCACTGCTGAAACCTGTGCAACCGCCCTAATCAACGGATGGATCTCGCGATTCGGTTGTCCAGAGCACATCACCACCGATCGCGGCAGACAGTTCATCTCACATACTTTTCAAGAGCTGGCTACTTTAATTGGTTCATCTCATCACACTACAACATCATATCATCCTGCTGCCAATGGTCTCGTGGAGAGGCTACACCGCCAATTAAAGTCCGCCATCACTTGCCACGCATCAGCAAACTGGATTGAATCCCTACCCTGGGTATTGCTTGGAATCCGCAGCGCGTGGAAGGAAGACTTACAAGCGACAGCAGCAGAATTAGTCTATGGTGAACCACTCCGCTTACCTGGACAATTCTTCACATCACGACCACAGGATGAAATGGATATGACGTGCATAGTCAATCGACTTCGCTCGCAAGTCAGCAAACTGACACCGCAACCAGCATCCAGGCACGGCAGTTCCCGTAGAACGTTCTACATCCCTAAGGACCTGCAATCTTCAAGCCATGTCTTTGTGCGAGCGGGCCCGGCAAAAAGATCATTGGAAGCACCCTACTCAGGCCCCTATAAAGTTGTGAAACGCGAAAAGAAGACATTTGATGTCGATGTGAAGGGTGCCACACAGCGAATTTCAATAGACCGCTTGAAGCCAGCGTACGTGGAAGGCGATACAACAATGCGAACCTCTGAACCAATGATGGAACAAAACCAGACCACCGTAAAGACAACCAGAAGTGGCCGTACGGTGAGATTCCCCGATTACTATCGCCCGTAGTAACGGTCTCAGCGGGGGAGTAGTGTGGCGTTCCCCTTACCTGAAACATAAAACATATATATACAAATAATATAATATATAAATAATTATATATAACACATATTTATTATACTAATGCATACACACACGCAATTACACACTCACATATTCACGCATTCATCCATCCACACATAATACATAATAATTAAATAATCAGTACTTACCTCTTTAACTAAATCAAACTAAAGTAGCAATCCCGAGCGACGGCACCAGCCGACGGCCCTATCAACGCAGCCAAACCGGTTCGAGCGCGGCAGGCGGCCGATGCGGCCGGCGCCCGCGCAGCGCCAGTCGAGCCAACCGCCTTCTACGTGTAACCCGTGCAGCACGCCGACACGCGCACCGCTCGACGCCACACTCGCGATCGCATGCGTAATCTTGTATCGGAGTCTTAAAATAAACAGTGGTGAATTCTCAAGTGTTTCATTCAGTTACAACCACTACACATTAATTTTCTATATTTGACATTTTAAATTTAATAGTGATGATGTAGTGATTCTTTTAAAGAATATAGCTTACCTAATATTAAATATTTGTACACTGGTATAACCAGTAAAGTATGTAGTTCCAAGCCTTCTTTTATAACACCTTATATGGACACATACTTAAACAAATAAGTGCATTTCCTTTCATTTCATAGCGGTCCTTAGCAGGATATCTTATTACAATTCAACCTGCAGCGTACTCCGTCACGTTATTGGTAAACAGTTTCGTTAAAATATGTCGCTTTATTTTCACAATTAAGTCACAACTCACCCATCGATTGCATCCATTAACAATCATTGCAAACCGACCGAGCATCATAATGTCATTAATTTATTTTACGTTAATGTCAATTGACTGTCATTAATATCGCTCGCGCGCTTCACGTGTCATTAATGTGGGTACCGCCAGTTCACTATTTTAATTCGAAACCGAATACAGGGACCAGTTATTTATTTAATGAATCAATTAAAACTCCGTTCTGGCGTTGTTTGTACGCGAGCGACTCCATTTCTGAATGTCGATTCGCATTACTGTCATAATGGAGTTGGTTGGGAAGTGATGACCTATCGAATCTGAATTCGAATGACGAATCGAAACTGTACAATAAGTACAGTCGATTTGTACTGTACAATAAGTACAGTCGATTCGTACTGTACAATAAGTACAGTGGATTCGTACTATACAATAAGTATAATCGACTGTACAATAAGTACAGTCGATTTCAATAAACGATACAGCATTCTACTGCGATGACGTCATACCAATGTTACCAACTTCTACCACACTGTAGAAACTATGATTGGGATTCATACAGCTGTAAAACTAAAACTTACTGCCTGAAATAAGCAATGCGGTGTCGCGCAGTTTATATTTAAAAAGTATAATAATACCTTCAGTGCTGAGGATTCACTGGCAAGTTTTAAAAAAAAAAGTATCATAGATAATATCATATTCTCACACACGGCCATCTGAAGCCAAAATAGGCGCGAACCTGTACTAAGAGTGTCAGAGACATACCTACATACAAACATATTTTTAAATTCGAACTTTAATATTTTAACATTAACATCCAGACACAGAACAAACAAAAATGTTCGTCCTACCGGTACGGTAACCTTCGTTCGTTTACGGATTTCATTATTGCGAATCCTTTGCGTTGCTTGCCGAAAAATACCAAGCATAGCTCTCTCCATAGCGCGCTGAGCGACTATGAGCTTGCGAATCAGACCGACGGTAAAAGACCATGTCTCGTATCCATATGTCATTACTGGCAACACACACTGCTCGAACACTTTCGTCTTTAGGCACTGAGGTATTTTGAATGTGAAGATATGTCGTAGCTACCCGACCACATCGCCTACCCCTTCGGGCAAGTACAGGCGTGATGTTACTCGTACGTCATGTCATGCATTCACAACACCCCACTGTCCCCGCGTCAGTTCCCCAGCGCCGCATGACGCTTGGGTTATAATAAATTCGGAGTTTGCCAACTCTCCCCATTGTACCCGGACAGAGGTCCGACAAGTGAAATGTTTCGAAAAAGGGATTTCCGAATGAAAACACGTCGGATGAATGACCGTGTCATAAATCACTTTATTGTTATAATAACAACACTCGGGATATTAATGCGCTAATGCCGGTCGCGCGGTCAATATTATATTATATGGACGCCCGCAGCTTCGCTCGCGTGGAATTAGACATAATAATATATGTTTATTTTACACCCTTACAAATTTTTTACAAACTTTGTATGCCATATTTATTTATATCTAATCAACAGCCTATAATATAAATTGTATGCTTCTAGTTCTGAAAATGACAAAACTTTCATAGAAGAATTTCCTTTAAACCCCCTTTTCAACCCTTTACAACACAATTTTGCAAATAAAAAGTAGCCTATGTCCTTTCTCAGGCTCTAGACTATCTGTGTACCAAATTTCATTTAAATCGGTTTAGTAGTTTTGGCGTGAAAGCGACACAGACAGACAGACAGACAGACAGACACAGAGTTACTTTCGCATTTATAATATTAGTATGGATTTAGGGTGTAGACGGCGGCCATGTGAGAATAGATAATGGGATTAGCACAATTGAGTTACGAAGATTATTACTAAGTTATGTTATTACCACGCAGGTCCAGTTATTTATACTTAGTCACTACGCAATTATCATTATTCTTATGGCTTATGAAATTATGTCCATCTGGAAAAATATACCGAAAATTACTTGCACCTTGAAATAATTATCTTTGTTATTCGGCAAGCAATGTAATAACGTTCGCTGCGACCCATAGACGTCCCACTGCTGGGCACGGGTCTCCCCTACAGACACTGCTGCGCGGTCTAGAGCATACTAGAGAATACTCCACCACGCTGCTCCAATGAGGATTGGTGGAGTAATAACTTTCAAACAAATGAACTGATTTGATATAATCGCCTATCAAATTGCTATGAAATTTCTTTGGCGTTTCCCTGCTTCAGAGCACGTTACGCGGCATTGGCCTAAAAATTTCCAACACTCGAGTTGGACACTAAATCCTCCGCCAACCTCCTGATTTACCAAGCAAAGTTGCAGAATAATTAATTTATTTTATTTTATTTCTATGATTATTGTTTTAATAACTGTACATCTACTAACATAGGCTAAGTAACACTAACAAATGTAGGTATATGAGATCTTGTAAAATCTTGAAATAAACGATTATTATTTTAGATTAGACAGGCCCGTTGGCGCAATCGGTAGTGACCCTTTCTGTTGCGCCAAAGGTCGTGGGTTCGAATCCCACTCAGGACCAAATATTCGTGCGACGAACACTTGTATTTGTTCTGTGTCTGGATGTCAATATTATCTATTTAAGTATGTATTTAAAAATATCTATGTATGTATTCAGATTCAGATTCAGATTCATTTATTTTTCATTATATGGTATTTTGTATACGCTTAATGAACGTCATATTAATAACATTTTTTATCTACCGCCGGTTCACAAAGTTGATGCTACCGAGAAGAACACGGCAAGAAACTCGGTAGTTACTCTTTTCAAAATTTACAATTTTTATAATTTGATCGCATTACATTATTATTGAACAAGTGGAGCTGGAGATACATCGCACCAAACATTTCTATCGTTCAAGTAGTCATTAATTTTATAGAAAGCTTTATTAAGGAGGTTTTGTTTAATGTAAGATTTAAATTTATTATCTGAGTGACAAGTAATATTTCCGGGTATTTTATTGTAGAAGCGAACACAGTTCCCCATAAAAGATTTTGATACTTTACTTAGTCTAGAGCTAGGTACAATAAATTTATCCTTATTTCTTGTACTAAAGTTATGTACACTGCTTTTTTTGTCAAAGAGATTAACATTTTTCCGTACATACATAATATTTTCATAAATATATTGGCATGGGACAGTTAAAATATTTATAGACTTAAACAGTTCTCGTAGGGATTCACGCTTTTGTAGGCCGTAGATACTCCTTATGGCGCGTTTTTGTAAAATAAAGATGGTATCAATGTCGGCAGCACTACCCCACAGTAAGTATATCAGTCTCTGACACCCATATCACAGGCTCGCGCCTACTTTGGGGTCAGATGGCCATGTGTGAGCATGTCCAAGTTATTTATTTATTAATTTATATTATTTATTATTATTGTTACATATTATTATTATTATAATGAATAATAACCGATCACAAAACCACACAAAACGCTACACGACACTAAAATACATTAACGTAGTACAGTCGCACACAAAACCTGAGACTCGTACAATGGCGGCGAGAAGCGGCGCGTCAACAAAAGGTACACTATCTAACGAATTTCCATTTTCAAACGCACACAACTTTTAACGCTCATTTACATCACAATGCTGACGGCGGTCTGATTGTATACACTTCGCTTCGGTACTATTGCGGGTATGGTTCATAACTTTCGTAACATTCTTGATGGCTGAGAAACTTTTGTAATGGTTCCCTTCGGTCGACAAAAGGAGTTAGTACATACTAGTGGACGCCAACACCAACTTAGGACTAGCTATCACTAACAGTCCCTAGTCCTGTACCTACTAACGAACTGACCAACTAATGTTCTTACTGTATCTAATTGGACTAACCATCCCAGTCCCTATTTGAGTCTTGTTCAAAGTCAGTCACAGTTGTCATGGGCGGCAGCGGATGGGTGGTGCTTCAATCATGTATTTATAAAAAAAAGAAAGGCGAATAGATTTGTGATAATATTACAACCGTACATGAATGATTTGGTGAATGGATTTGTGACTGATATGCGTTACTATGTACGAGGATTATAAGGTACCTACTAAAAAATTAATACGATTGGAATGAATTTGCAACTAGGGTTTGTATAGATCGCAGAGCTGCAAACTACATACCGATACAGGAGTTTCCGTTTTGTCAGCCTGTAAGCCGTGTCGTTCAGCTGTAGAAGGCTGAGAGCCTAAGGATTGTCGCACATCAGAACAATAATTGGTATCGGTTGGTACCCGCGGTCCGCCTGCGTCAGATCGTTTTTTCGTGCAGAATTACCTCTACATGCTTATTATAATATCTAAATACATATGTATTAATAGCGTCCATAGCCCAATGGCTCGCGTCGATTCAATGTGATCGAAAGAGTTAAGCAACGACGGGCGCAGTCGGTTTGTGGATGAGTGACCGCTAGTGGCAAAAATTTCATGGACGCTACCGTGCTTCGGAGGGCACGTAAAGCCGTCGGTCCCGGTTGTTTTCAATGCTGGAAACAGTCGTTAAGCCCTGTCGAAGACCTTCGGGTGGCTTGAGAACATTCGACACTGGGTTGGCCACTAACCCCTCCACCAATCCGCATTGGAGCAGCGTGGTGGAGTATGCTCTAGACCTCCCGCAGCAGTGCTGTGGGGGAGACCCGTGCCCAGCAGTGGGACGTCTATGGGTCGCAGCGATGTATTAATATGTTATGTTAGTAATAAAATACCGTAACATTATCTGTGTGCGTTGACCTCTATTTTTTTCAGGCCGTAAAGTTAACCCCGGTGTTTGCGAATAGTTCCGGTCACCACCACATGGCCGGACTGTCGCTAGTTGTATTGACATATGTTTTGTTTTTAATAAACCATAGGGAATGATTCGTTAGGGTATTTCCTACATTTATACTTTATACTCCATACATAGGTACTATATACTCCTAAAGATGGTCGTCGTAATTGACCTAAACTAGTCGGCGTTTTTCCGTCTAACTAAATCAGTGAATATTAAACTAATTCAAAACATTACATTGAATTTAATTTACGTATTTACGTAAGGTTTAATACTATAATTTAATAGTGGGAAGCTACCCACAACACATGGAATCCTAGTGTGGGGCTTGTAGCAATGGATCTGTTATTTTTGTTGGTTGCTTGAAAAAAAAATTATTTTCACTTTAATGATTGAAGGAAAACGCCTAAGATTTTTATTAACCGCCCAGTGTCTTAGATTGTCCTGTAAATTCGATAACGAAAATAGGGATTGGTTGAGCCAGGGCCACCAATTTAGCGGTTTCATCCGCTCCTGTTGCGTGAAATGAAAATATTACGGCTGTTTGCAGGCGGCTATTGAGGTTTCCAATTGAGGGAAATTATTCGGTTGAATTATTGGAAAATTTGCGGTGACAGCCCAGCGGCTATCAAACTCGCTGTTTACTTGAGAGGTCCGGGTACAGATCCAAGCGGCACGCACTTATGACTTTTTATTTTATGTTATATCCGATTTAATAATTTAAATGGCGCCTGCTGTAACGGTGGAAGTTAAAACATCGTGAGGACACCTGCAAGCCTGAGGTTGTCCATAATCTTCTCGAAGGCATCTGAAGTCAGCCAAACCGCAGTTGGCCAGCATGGTGGTCTATGGCCTCATTAGTCTTTGATATTATTATAGTACTGAGGTGGTTGAGAAGCACTTGTAGCCTAGCTTAGAAATTACACCACCAGAAGCCTTTCTTTGCCTCACTTGGACTCGAGTCTCTTCTTGGTATGAGGAGTGTATACAATCGTTTATCGAACTCGTCTATACAGGTCAATCATGTGGAGTTCGCGGTGCAACGGAGGGGGAGGGGTTCAGCCGTACCGAACTACGTAGCACTCATTCGGTATTAGTCATGACACCACTTCGCAAAAATGGCGACTTCAAAGGCGATGATCAACTGTAGATAAGCAGCTGTGTACTTGATCTGTGGTAATGATATGACGTATCCCGAGTGTGTTCCTATGTCGCTCTCCTTAAGCTGCGGCGACAATAGAAGCAACGGGTTATGGATGGAGATAATGTGGTCATATATCATCCAAATCCCCCCAATGGATGCTTACACTCCGTCTAACTGCTCTACTAATACTGCGTAGGAGGTCTGGAGAGTGCTGTGTGATATTTTTTATTGTTGTTTTATTGGTGTGGACCGCAATATAGCCACGGTAATAATATTATTACTGTAATAATCTTATTACTGTAATATAGCAGCTGTCCGGGAGTTTAATAATTTCAATATCATTCATACTAATATTATAAATGCGAAAGTAACTCTGTCTGTCTCGCTTTCACGCCAAAACTAGGTAGGTACTGAACCATTTAAATGCAGTTTGTAAGTTTTGTTTTGTTAGTTTTTATTTAGTAATAAGGAACTGATTGCTGTATATTTACTGTTTTAAATAATGTTTTTCTATTCTATTCTATTACAGATGGACGTTATGTTGACTTCAATATGTAAGTCTACATATAAGTTTTGACTAGTTTGTATCTGTGTTTTGTATTCTCACAGATTAACTGAATAAAATGGCGAGAAATCAGTTGATTGAAATATAGGGAAAGCATTCATCGGAGGACTTTAAAAGAATTATGCATAGATGGGTGGAACTAGATATTTGTAATCAATAAATATTTATTTATTTTATTTAACCTTTTATTGCCTGTAACAATATGGCGGAGTTAATGAAAAATATATTGATTGCTCAAATTTTTAATGTACCAAAAATGACCCCTGTAGCTAACTCAATTGTTTGTAGGTTAATCAGTGAAAACACGTTGCACATTACCAAATAACAGGCTTTTATTTTGACTAAAGTTAGCACAAAAACACAAAACGACATAAGGCCCAAGCGAATCATAAAAATAACCTCACTTCAATTTTATTGTTGACAGCATAAACCACAGATTACTTTTTTTTTACACAAAATTAACATCAAAGTAAGCGTCGCCTACAGCCCCTAAAAACTTACAAACTTTTAACTAACCCGTGAGTTACGGATATTATCAGGAGAACCATCCTGCAAAAGTCACGCGTGTAAACGGGATAAAGAAAACCCGAAACATAAAAGCAATTTAGAAACGATCAGAAAGTAAGCGGACAATATATCAAAGGGGAATAACAGTCGAGCGTCTGTTGTTTAGGCTCAGACTGGACTGTAGGGCAGGGCAGCGACACTGTTCTGGAAGAGATTTAACTAACTATTGTTAGTAATTAGTGATAGTGAAGTTGAAAGTATGCCAGCTAAGTTTATTTATTTATCTTTATTGAACCACGTATAAATGTACAGGGTACAAAAGGGCGTGCTTAATGCAGCATTCTCTACCAGCCAAACCATTGGGCTAACCAGATAGTCACGAACGGTCTTCTTGTTTTTAAAGGAATTATGTCCAAGATAGATAAGTGGTGCAGTAGGTTATAGGATAGCAAACGAGTATCAGCACCACCGATCCAATCCATGATGACTTGCTATCATGTAAACATTAAAAAAAGCGTAAATGTGTGAAAGGGTTTTTTTTTATAATATAGACGGACAAACAGACATACGGGCCTGATACCTGATAGAAAGTGGTCACTGTCGTCTGTGGACACGTGCGATACCAGGGGTATCACAGGTGTGTTGCCTGCCTTGAAGGAAACGTTTTACACTCTTTTTGAAGCGCTCCATGTTTGAATGAATGAATGAATTGCCATGAAGTTAAATTTTCTTGACCATGTATATTTTGGAGAGCACATAAAGCAGTCCATCCCGTTGTACGTACCAAGGTACTAACAGGATATGTAAATTGTTATGAGAGATGAATATGGAGGTACTTCTGAATCCAAACCTTCTTGACACATGCACGGATGCAAGGTCTCGAAGGTAAGTCATGTTAAATTGAATACTGTTGAAGTATTTATAAAAAGCGTCAGACCCTCGAGCGTACGGCCGACGCACGCCTTTCAGGGAAACGTAAATTCGTCCGGGGACCAACCGTCGCGACGCAAGGACTCGGCTTATAAATAGAAGAATATGAAACGAGTTTTTGGGAGAATGATCGGGTTTACGTATGTTTTTAATGTCTGCTGTCGTTGGTATACAAGATCCTTTCATGATGCATTGTCTTGGTAGCTCAATATAGTATATAATATATAGTCTACCACGCTGCTCTGATATGGATTGGTTACGGATTGGTTACGGCCACGGTATGGTTGGGTTAGTGGCCAACCCAGTGTCGAATGTTCTCAAGCCACTCTCTAGGCTTAACGATTGTTTTGACCATTGAAGACAACCAGGACCGACGTGCCCTCCGAAGCACGGTAGCACCCATGAAATATTGTCGGTCATCCATCCACAAACCGACCGCGCCTATCGTTGCTTAACTCTTAGGCATGTACTTCAAACCTTGTCGCTGCGACCCATAGACGTCCCACTGTTGGGCACGGGTCTCCTCTCAGAATGGGAGGGATTAGGCCTTAGTCCACCACGCTGGCCAAGTGCGGATTGGCAGACTTCACATACCTTCGAGAACGTTATGATGAACTCTCAGGCATGCAGGTTTCCTCACGATGTGTCCTTCACCGTTATAGCAAGTGACATTTAATTTCTTAAAAAACTACTCTAACTACTAACTCAAACCTTGTACCTAACACCAAATAAGGATTAAAGTAAATTGACTTATGCTTTATTTATCAACTAGTGGACGCCCACAGCTTCGCTCGCGTGGAATTAGACAACAATAGTTTCGTTTACACCTAGTAATATTATATAGTTTATGTCACTCAGTGAAGATGTAACTTTCTAATGGTGAAATAATTTTTGAAATCGTTCCAGTAGTTTTTGTGTGAAAACATTACAAACAAATATTTCCTCTTTATAATATTAGTATAGACAAATACAGGATTTAACCTTTTTTCATCTTATTCATTTTTCTACGATCTTTCTACGAACTTGCCTGCAAACACATACACAACTCAAATCAAATCAAATGAAAAAAAAATTTATTGCCACAAAAAAAAATACAAGCTTAAATTATAAAAAACCAAATAGTAAATGGGCTATAGGGGGTGAAGCTCAGCTTTTGCTGACATAGGAATGGTTCCATATGCAGCGCTGTTTTTCAGCCACCCCCTGAGATGTTGGGTGGGAAGTAGAAGTAGCAGTAACTCTACTACTAGTAGTAGTAACTCCATGCTCCAACGCTCCAACTCTCGGGACACAGATTTATCGGAACTTAATAACATATATGAAATGCAGAGCGTAACGTTTTTCCGATGTTCCGCAGATTCTGATCGGATGAGAGTCGGATGCGAATTTTAAATCCAATTTAAATTTGCGAGAACAGGAGAGGCGCGTGGTGCAACTATGAGTAAAAGTTTTACGAGAAACTCGCTAGTGATTCGACTAATTCGAGTTCGAGTTCGTAAGCCGGACGACCGCACTTGGATTGGACTGCTAATAGTTATTTTTTAATTTGTTATGGCGTTAATTTTTAAAAGGGCTTTATTATACCGTTATCAATGCCGAAAGAAGAAGTCGTAAGAACTCATGCAATTAATAATATTCATAGCTGCATTTTACAAACATGATCCCATTTTTTTAAAAGCAATTCTTTGTATCGAGCGTAATAATAGAAAAAGATCATGGAAAAGTACTACGCTATAAGTATGGTAAAAATACCATATTAATACAAATTAATATACAAATTAATACAAATATTTATTGGCCAGAATAACAAATATTATGACATTTATTCCATTAACTCAAACTCACAAGAGAGAAAAGGGATTTTGATTCTGTTTTTTAGTTATTACTAGCAATAAAATAACATAATATATCACGTCGGTATATCCCCGAAAGGGTAGGCAGATGTAAATAGTACACCCAATATTCACCAAATACGAGTACGTTTATATCCCATGTAATGGGTGGTGAACTTATCTATACTCGTACTTCTACAGTAATATTAAAAAGAGGAAAGATGTGTTTGTAATGATTTCACACAAAAACTGCTGGACCGATTTTAAAAATTCTTTCACCATTAGAAAGCTGCATCTTCACTGAGTGACATAGGCTATATAATATTGCTAGGTGTAAACAAAACTATTATGTCTAATTCTACTCGAGCGAAGCTGCGGGCGTCCAATAGTTGCAAATAATTACCATACACCGGACAAACTAAACATAACTAATATAAGTTAATAGGTACGATAATATATTGTCCTACGTTTTTATCGTAAATTTCGAAACCGTTGGTTAAGCGCCGCGGTCCCGGCGGGCCAGCGCTTCGAGTTGTCGCGGCACGGGAACGTAAAGAAGGATTCCTGAATTTCCCAGTCCTGCGCTGGCGAGAGTAGGCCCACGCCCACTGCTTTAGTGCGATGTTGACAGCCCAGTGGCTGACGAACACGCCTCACTCGAGGGTTCAGATTTAAGCGGCATGCACCAATTAATTCTTGTATTATGCGCTAAAAGAAAAAGCTAAATGTCACCTATGAAAATGGTGAAAAGATTGCGAGTAAACTGCCGTTGGGGCTGGCACGCCCTGCGTTGTGGCGCAGAAGTAAGGCACACTTGCCCCTGCAAACACACCAATGCAAAAGCATGGAAGCGTCTTCAACACCTGAATGCATAATTATATTGAATTATTCCACACGCTCTAGTTGTAAAAGCTGGTACGGTACGCTCCAAACAATATATTATCTCGGCAATCAATTTGATGATCCGACCGAATGTACGGTTTTCCGAAACATACTCGAACGGAGCAAGCGGTTGAACATTTCTGCAATAGGTTCTGAAATTTATATACAGCCTTGTACACAAGTACACTTCACTGAGACTAGCACGACCATTCATTACCTGCTGAGGGAAAGGATGTGATTATCGTAAGTGCCTAAGATCAAAAACGTACGTCCCATCTCCAGCATCACAAACCCTCAAAGCAAGCCCGACGAGAGATCTCAATACAAATGGGGCATTCAGAGCTGTACCATTGTAGCAGCACTCTCGAGTAGTTTACCTGCGCGCAAATTGCGAAGAAACCCAGTTCTGGTGAAAGCGGTTTGAGTTGGTTCAAAGCGGTTTACATTTCTCATACATTCTCATAGCGGTTTACAATTCGAGAATCTTTGACAAATCATGAAAAGAACAAACAGGTGTAAGAGATTAGTATTTAGCTTTGTCGGTGTATTTTGTGTGCGAGCCATAGACGTCCCACTGCTGGGAACGGGTTTTCCCCATAGACATAGCTGCGGGAGGTCTAGAGCATACTCCACCACGCTGCTCCAATGCGGATTGGTAGAGAGGTTAGTGGCCAACCCAGTGTCGAATGTTCTCAAGCCACCCGAAGGTCTTCGACAAGGCTTAGCGACTGTTTCCACCATAGAAAACAACCGGGACCGGCTTTACGTGCCCTCCGAAGCACGGTAGCGTCCATGAAATTTTGCCACTAGCGGTCATCCATCTACAAACCAACCGCGCCTATCGTTGCTTAACTCTTTCGATCACATTGAATCGAAGCGAGCCATTGGGCTATGGACGCTACTACGTGTCATACCATTTTGTGTGAAATTGTACCGGAATACTAAGGACAAAAGGGCTAATGAACTAGAGGCCTATACCACGCCAGTCCAATTCTCATTGATGAAGTAAGGAAAGTGTTTAAGATCCACCAGAGGTCTTGATAACCGCGCAACCGTTAGCACTTCAATGCAGGTACTCCATATAAAATACCGTCAGCTATGTTAACATTCCATAGCACGCATTCTACAGAAGCAACAGAAGTAGCGTCCATAAAACAAAATGGTAAATAACGAGACCGTGACACACCGAGTACAAACTCGCTCCGAAAACATTTTATCGCGACATTTCACCAGCGGGAGGTGCAAGGCGGCGCCATTTTTAAAGTAACAAAGTAAAAGATGACGGCGGGCCAGTGCAGCGATACATTATGTCATTGCAGAATAGCGCGTTAGTCACTGCGACCGCGCGATAAATATTTGCGCGGGGAATGCTGTTGGGGCAACGAGATACGCGGTAGCAATAGCTTCTCACTGGCTTGTTTGCTTTAAATTATTTATCGCCCTTTCTGTACATACAGCTCATTCTTTTTCTTTAATCTTTAAGTTATTTATAGTGACAAAGCTGGTAGAAACTGGTTTCTTGTTGTACCAATGTGTATTGAAACTCTTATGTCAACAAAACTGTTTGATGCGCGAAACATTCGTGTCCACCAGGGTCATTCCACAATGTTGCTGCGACCCATAGACGTCCCACTGCTGGGCACGGGTCTCCCTAACAGACGCAGCTGCGGGAGGTCTAGAGCATACTCCACCTCACTGCTCCAATGCGGATTGGTGGAGGGGTTAGTGGCCAACCCAGTGTCGAATGTTCTCAAGCCACTCGAAGGTCTTCGACAAGGCTTAACGATTGTTTCCACCATTGAAAACAACCGGGACCGACCGCTTTACGCCCTCCGAAGCACGGTAGCGTCCATACATTTTGCCACTAGCGGTCACCCATCTACAAACCGACCGCGCCCGTCGCGCTTTACTCCTTCGATCATATTGAATCGACGCGAGCTGTAGTGTTTGGGTGTCCATTATAGTAAATAAAACACGCATTTGATCACTCAATAGGTGAAGTAGGTAATGCGTCCGGCCCACGTCCGTACTGGCTCACCGCTAGCGCGTGACTGACGCCGGCACATACACTACACGAGCCATTGGGCTATGGACGATACTTTTTTAGCTGTTGGAAGGTTTTTGTATGGCACACATACAAGCCACTTTTACGTATGATTACAATGAACATAACCGCTAGTTTAATGGGCGAACCGCGCGCGGTCACACGACTCAGATATTTCTCTTCCACGCCAGTTATCACAGTGTTTTATTGTGACGGCCGCAGGTAGCTCGCTTAAAAGGATACGCTGTTTAGCGGATGTCGATACCGCTAGATTGGTCTATTTCAGTTACTTTCACAGTATAATGTCCTATGGCATTTTACTCTGGGGTAATGCAGCGGATGCTAATATTATTTTTATTTTGCAGAAAAGGGCTATCCGTTATATATACAAAATGAAAAGTAGAGACTCCCTTCGAGAAAAATTTAAGGAAATAAACATCCTAACCCTTGCATCGCAGTACATCTATGAGAATCTTATGTATATTCGTAAAAATAGGCATCAGTTTGTAAGTCGTAGTGACCTAAATGCCTTACGCAATGTAACACTAAGGAACGGCCACAAACTAGCGTTTCCTAAATGCCGGCTTAGTAAGAAAAGTCGTTCCTTCATAGGAATGTCTATTCTAATATTCAATAAAGTCCCGGCTGCGGTTCAGTCTCTGCCTTTACACAGGTTTAAAAAAACCATCAAACAAACATTATGTCAAAAAGCTTATTATAATATTCAGGAGTATTTGGATGATAAGAAGGCATGGGACTGAATTAAACTCTGACAGGCTATCACTATGCTTTTGTATTAATTATACTAAATATTGTAAGCAGGTGGCATATGGGGTGATTCTTGGCATACACGATTGGCTGTCTCGTGTCTGTCCTAATCATATCATGGTCATACTGTACATTTTTCTGTAAAAATTAATTTGAATTTTAAAAGAGTACCGAGAGTTTTTTCCTCCGGCTTTTTTCTCTCTCGGCCTACACTAGGGCATAGGATAAGAATATTGTAAGTTCTTCCTTAAGCCGATGACCAGGTAGATAGTCTATCGTGACTTAGAGCTTAGCTTAGTGGTAGGTAATTATTGTAAATTAGCCATAAGGCAGGTTATTCACCTTTGTAGGATTAGCTATTCATTCAAGGATAAATAGCTCATCCTTTGCTTTATATTAATCAGTTTAGAATAGCATTAAGTAGTTTGTAGTTACCTAGACTTTCGTTAAGCGTGTGTAATCACCTCATAGCGAAATAAATTATTTGAATTTTGAATTTGAATTTTTGTGACGCTACAGTCACTTTCAGGTAACGAGTTTATTTGGCAGTAAATTTTGCAGGAGTTGCCATTGTAAATACAAACTTACATATAGTTTTCTATAGATAAATCAATGAACGCTACATACTCACACCCCCGCGAAAGGCGTGTGTTGCGAGTTGCGGACACAGAAAAAAATTTTTTTTTTCACACACGGCCATCTGACCCCAAAGTAGGCGCGAGCCTGTGATATGGGTGTCTCTGACAGACACCCATATCACAGGCTCGCGGCTTCATACATAGATATTTTTAAATACATACTTTAATAGATAATACATATTAACATCCAGACACAGAACAAATACAAGTGTTCGGCACACGAATATTTGTCCTGAGTGGGATTCGAACCCACGACCCTTAGCGTAATAGACAGGGTCACTACCGATTGCGCCAACGGGCCTTTCAAAAAAATTGTGAAAGATACACGCCAGTGCAGTTTATCGATATGTGTGTTTTCAAAACTGTATAAAACTACAAAGACCTCAAACAATTTGTTGTCAACTATTGAGGAATTCTTAGAAAGTCGAACCTACACTGTGTTTGATATTTGCAATATATTTACGCCACAAAAGAAAAACACTTTTATTTTAGGTAATTTACGAGCTTACGAGCCCCGTCGGCGCGCCAGCCGACAGAGGCATATTCAACCTGTTAAAAGCACATCCTCTTTATCTGTATTAACATGCAGCCTACTGAAAAGTAATAAAAACGATTGCTTGCTTTTGAGCGCCTGCGAAACGAGGTGTAGGGTTGTCAAAACCCATTTTATACTTTACTAGTGGTCCGCCCCGGCTTCGCACGGGTATTTTATATAAAAATCAAAATTATAATAGGTACACACACATAAACCCTATTTGCGTCAGGTTACTAAAAAAATAAAAATTTAACACGACTTTATTTTACATATATAGACTATAACAATAGTTTCGTTTACGCCTAGTAATATTATATAGCCTATGTCACTCAGTGAAGATGCAGCTTTCTAATGGTGAAAGAATTTTTGAAATCGGTCCAGTAGTTTTGGCAGCGCACGCCAGAATAGCTCGCAGATGGTAGATTTTTTCCTACTTACCTACTTGACACTTATCGTCATATTTTGGACAATTCACACAATATCTTTATAAATTTTAGCCTGTGTGTTATTCTGATGTATAAGCTATATTATTGTAAAGTTTCATTAAAATCCATTCAGTACTTTTTACGTGAAAAAGTAACACACATCCATCCATACATACATACTTACAAACTTTCCCCTTTATAATATTAGTAGGATAGGATTAGTAAGAATTATACCTTATCAACAGCCTAAAATTTAAGTTATATGCTTCTAGTTTTGAAAATGACAATACTTTCATACAACCTTTCATCTCCCTTTTCAACCCATTACAACACTTTTTTCCAATTAAAAAGTGTCTATGTCCTTTGTCAGGCTCTAGACTGTGTACCAAATTTCATTTAAATCGGTTCAGTAGTTTTGGCGTGAAAGCGAAACAGACAGACAGACAGACAGACAGACACTTCAAAACCAAACGTCCAATTTTAATCATTCAAAGACCAAATATTATCTACATAAACTGTAAATGTAGTCCAAAAAAAATTCAAGATAAAAAAATGGTTGTTGTGCCTCACTCGACATAGATAGGTATAGTGTGTCGCGGTTTTTTTTATAGATATTTATAAGATCTACAATTAATTAGAATATTTTATGGTTCTATCTTTTATATTTTAGGCAGCGTACGCAAAATAAGTAACTTTTCTGGTTGATTTTTTACACCTTGTGTCCGAAAAACAAAAATATCTTACGGAACCCTATTTTTTCCAAAATAAAATTTAGCCTATGTCACCCGGGGATAGTGTAGCTTTCCAACAGTGAAAGAATTTTTCAAATCGGTTCAGTAGTACACCTTGTGTCCGAAAAACCCAAATATCTTACGGAACCCTATTTTTTCCAAAATAAAATTTAGCCTATGTCACCCGGGGATAGTGTAGCCTTCCAACAGTGAAAGAATTTTTCAAATCGGTTCAGTAGTTTTGAAGCCTATTCAATTCAAACAAACAATCAAATCTTTCCTCTTTATATATTAGTATAGACTAGTGGATTCGCTCGCTTGAAATTAGACATAACATTAGTTTCGTTTACACCTAGTAATATTATATAGCCTATGTCACTCAGTGAAGATGCAGCTTTCTAATGGTGAAAGAATTTTTGAAATCGGTCGAATAGTTTTTGTGTGAAGACATTACAAACAAATGTTTCCTCTATAAAATATTAGTATAGATTTACTTAATATATTTTTATTAGGAAAATAACTCATGCAATTTATCTATTTAATTGTGTGGTGGAAGAACCTGTAAACGATTATTTCAGAGTAATACCACCGCTACACATTTTTCTGCTAAGAAATGTGTGTATCGTTGTGTTTTCATGCAATTTTGTCTCGGTCTGAAATACTTCCCAGAAAGACTCCATGGAAAGGTTTTCCGCTAACATTTGAAGATGAATATTACTAACAACTACTTTGAACTTTCACTAACACCGATAAACAAGACTAGCACTGACCCATTGACTCGCTCATTAGTAACCAAACGTGTACGTATACGTCCCACTGCACGACTCAGGTTTCCTCTCCACGACTGAGACCTACAGCGTACTCCACCATGCTGCTCCAGTGTGGATTGGCGGAGGGGGTTAGTGGCCAACCCAATTGGCGGAACTTTTTAGTTCGCCCGAAGGCTTACAATATTGCAACGATAACCGAAACCGACAGTTTAACGTGGCCTCTGAAACATGGATGCGATCAAAAAATCAAAAGCCTCATCCAACTACCGGCCGCGACCGAAGCTGCTTAACAATATAAATTGGTTCATAGTCTAAAGCTAAAAGTGCTTCTATACCAACGAATACTAACTTTACTTATAACATATCATTCACGTTTTAATTTCTTTTACAGTGTTAATTCTAGATGAGTCGTACATTTTATAGGTCGCAGTGGAGTTTTGGGATTTTATGCTCGTTTGCTATTTTTGGTTACATGAAAGTTAAATAACTTCCACGCAAATATTTCTTGGGTTTTATTACATAGTATTCCTTTCCAAAGTTCCTATCGCAGCCTAGGATCTTGCTCACATAATATTACGATCTTAGCTCGACAGTGCCGCTGTCTTCAGGGAGTCCTGAATTTAATTCCGTTTTGTTTCAAGATTCCAAAATGCTAGTATTCCCGGAGCTGTACTAAAAATAAACAGCTTTTAGATTGCTCTGAAATAAGTTTACGAAAAGCATTTTGCAAGATGGAGAAATGTGATAAAAAAATATTATGTAAACATACATTAGTTATAGTTATTTTGTCCTTAATTCACGATTGGTTGTCTGGAAGAGATCGCTTTAAGCCATGACACCGCCAATTGTTCACGGAATTGTGCTGTAATTTTCTGTTTGTATGTGTTTTTGCAATGGTGTACGATAATTTTTTTTTGTATTGTATTGTATATATTTTCAATGGACTGTATCTATAATTTATGTATAATCATAAATGATTATCAAAACTGGTCTAGTGGTGGCATACGTGACTGCTAAGCTAGAGGTCTCGGGTTCAGTCCCTGGGTGAGGCTACAACTATAGGGTTTTTCTAACTTTAAATGCACGGCAGCAGCTTGGAGACTGGCTCCACATATATGGGACATAAATGGGACATAAACATATCCAAATAATAAAAAATAGGTGAAAAGTGGGTGCTCTACACACCTCTGACTACCCTTTCGGGGAAATATAGGCGTGATGTTATGTAACATTATGATATTAGATGACTAACACATGAGTCCTCATTTTGGACTATTTTCTGACATGACTGAAAAGACATAATTAATTACAACTTAAATAACCTAAAACTAAACAAAGAAAAATTTAAAAAGAAGTAATCACAAAATAAACACACATAAAACAGACCTTGTGGTATTGTACCCAGAACGCTGGCAGCATTGTCCCGCCAGGCAAATTTTTTGGGCGAAAAAATAATATATAAAACAGCCTAAAAATATTTTTGTCAGCCCTATGAAATTTATTTCGGCATCAACCTGTGTATTCTTCACTATGACGGCGAGCAACTCAATTAGCTAATGAAAAAGGAGCTCGGAGATAACTCTGAAAAAAACACTCTTTGAAATTATGTGCTTTACTTAATCAGGCAATTACTCCTTAAGCTGGGGACAGTTTATGTGATTAAAGCCTACATTTTGAAACGGATCTCAATTTTTTTAATGTTAATTTCTTAAAATATTTTCCTAAACGTATTCCTTGCTGATTTTCTTAGATAAATTGGGTAACTTTCACGAACGTACGTAATAGTGTGTGTGTTCAAAGAATTTATTCCCAAAATGACAAAAGTCACTTAGATGAGAACAAGGATTATTCGTAAATAACAAAGGATAATAAAGTACACGTATGTCGTTGTATAGTATCTACCTATACAATTTTCTAGATGTTGTCAAACACATATTATTATTTACTATGTTTTTTATTATATTTATCAGATTTAAATTTAGAAAATGAGGATTTTTTTTAAATTATTTGATGGTGGTTTGTTATAGAGTTGTGCTTCTTTAATTGTAAGACTTTTGTATCGTGTCTGGTTCATGTTCGCGGTATAACCACAGAATAATTGGTATAACTAAGAAACTCGCTCGGCTCGTAACTATTTTGTGTTTCTGTTTCGAAGTAATGAAGGAAAGATTGGTGTGCCTTTAAGAATTTTCTCTTTTTCAATAGTAAATTTTCTTTTTAAACTAGCAGAAATGGTGGCAGATGTGGTGGAAACAGTCGTTAAGCCTTATCGAAGACCTTTTGGTGGCTTGAGAACTTTCGACACTGGGTTGGCCACTAACCCCTCCACCAATCCACATTGGAGTAGCGTGGTGGAGTAAGGCTCTAGACCTCCCGCAGCTGTCTGTCCCGTGCCCAGCAGTGGGACATCTATGGCTTGCAGCTATTTAGGTACGGTAGGTAAGTACCTACTCGATCTTCAAAGTTAACTAATTGTTAAGTTAAAAATTTTAACGAAATGTTCCAGACCTACTTTCGGACAATTTAAAAAAATATATAAATAAGTATAATTAAATTACAAATCTTATTCCAAAATGTGAGTTCTATTTGAAATTCCCTTCGAAATGTTTCAAAACGAGAAAATGTAATTTACTGCCAGGGCCGTACTAAGCTCACAACTAAGTCTCTTAAATGTATAATTTTGAAAGGATTTTAGTACCTAAGTTTCAAATTTCAAGAAGGCGTAAAAATAATGTTGTATTGTAAAATCTTGAAGGTAAAAAATTCATTGTTCATCCATCCATCCATTAGCCTTTTGTGGTAAACCTCCGGAAAAAGGGCTCTCAACACTAAACGACACCATTTAATATTGTTTTTTTTTTCTTTCCGAATTGACTTTTGCTATACAGCAAATGAAGTAAACTAGCGTCCATAGCCCAATGGCTCGGGTCGATTCAATGTGATCGAATGAGTTAAGCAACGACGGGCGCAGTTGGTTTGTGGATGGGTGACCGCTAGTGGCAAAATTTCATGGACGCTACCGTGCTTCGGAGGGCACGTAAAGCCGTCGGTCCCGGTTGTTTTCAATGTTGGAAACAGTCGTTAAGCCTTGTCGAAGACCTTCGGGTGGCTTGAGAACATTCGACACTGGGTTGGCCACTAACCAATCCGCATTGGAGCAGCGTGGTGGAGTATGCTCTAGACCTCCCGCAGATGCGTCTGTGGGGGAGACCCGTGCCCAGTAGTGGGACGTCTATGGGTCGCAGCGATACAGCAAATGACCATACTCTTGTTAGTATGATAGGCACCAAATTATTTATATACAATTACGTCCAACAAAATCCAATGCATTAGAGATTAAATTTAGAAAATGGAAAATTTCCAAATTCAACCGGCGACGCTTTGTTGAACATTTGGATGGGGTCCAAACTACAAATAGGGTTGACCTACTTGGGCCTGAAAAGCCCGCAATCCGACCCTGGCTGCAGATGTGTACCCAGCTACGGAACCTACCTGCTCATTGTTAATGAAAATGAAAATAATAATTAACGCTCGTGTGAAACTTATTTACGACATCGTAACGAAAACTTACGGATAGACTTCCGAAAAGCGCATACCGCCGATCGATCTGAATTTTTTTTATGGATACCTACAAGATAGCAAACGAGCTTGCAGCACCACCCATCCGCTGCCGCCCATGACAACTGTGACTGACTTTGAATAAAGCTCAATTAGGGACTGGGATGGTTCGTCCAATTAGTTGAGAAAGTTAATTAGAAAATTAGTTTTACAGTATTGGTATAATAACGTATTTTGACCTCCTAATCACGAATATCATAAGAAAAATTGGCGTAAACGCCATTTTGAATCGTCACCTTTCCTGAATTGAGCTTCTATAGCGGAAATAACTACAACAACCGACCGCGCTCGTCGTTGCTTAACTCTTTCGATCACATTGAATCGACGCGCCATTCGGATATGGACATAGAATATAACTGATGAAAACTTAATGCACCACCTCTGCTTACCCTTTTGGCTATATAGGCGTGTTGTATGTTATGTAAAGACATTAACCTACTTGCAGCACAATGGTTCAAGTAAAACCCGCAAGCAACAGCAAAAAACCTAAGCGCAAGCTTTCTAAAACCGCTCGCAGTAACTGCGCTATTACGTCATTACGCTGTGCGCAGTTTCTCCACGCTTTTAAAGTAAAAATAGTAACAATTGCTCGATACTAAAATAAAATCGATATCTCACTCAAGTCAGGGTTCAATCCCAGCGCACGCATAAGTCATGTTCGTTTAAAAAGCAATTGAATGTAACTTGATGACTTTTTAACAAGTTCCTTTCCATGTTATAAATATGGGACACTAGTGGACGCCTGCAGCTTCGCTCGCGTGGAATTAGACATAACAATAGATTCTTCTTAACGCGTTAACTTTAGCTCCACAAATTTGTAATGATTCGGTAAATGTGTTATTACAATCGTCGTGAGGAAACCTGCATGCCTGAGACTTGATGTTCTCGAAGACATGTGAAGTCTGCCAATCGTCACATGGCCAGCGTGGTGGGGTAAAGCCTAATCCCATTTCGAGAAGAGGTGGGACTCAACAGTGGTAGGCACACACAGGACACTAATCCGAAATTCGTGTTACTATTTTAAACCGAGAGGCGACCCACCCAACAGTGGGACAAAGAAAGGGTTGTGGAAAATGTATCTTTAGTTAGTCTGTGTACAATACTCGAAACACAGCGACGAACAGTCCCGCTGTGCGAGTAAATCAGCTCACGGGAGACTGCTGACTCGACGGCGCGGTCCACCCGCCATAAATCCTACCGTACGAGCGTTTCAAGTTGAGGCTCGATCATCGTTGTACTATCCTTATAATAATATTATACTAGTGGACGCCCAGCAGCTTCGCTTGCGTGGAATTAGACATAACAATAGTTTAGTTTCACTGCGACCCATAGACCAGCACCAGTGGGACTGCTGGGCACGGGTCTCCCCCACAGACGCAGCTGCGGGAGCTCTAGAGCATACTCCACCACGCTGCTCCAATGCTGATTGGTGGAGTTTCGTTTACACCTAGTAATATTATATAGACTATGTCACTCAGTGAAGATGCAGCTTTCCAATGGTGAAAGAATTTTTGAAATCGGTCCAGTAGTTTTTGTGTGAAAACATTACAAACAAATCTTTCCTCTTTATAATATTAGTATAGATTATAATCCACCATAACCATATGAACCAATCCAATGACCATATGAACCTATGAACCCAGATTTTCTTTTTGTATACGTCTGTATTTTTGTCCAGAAAATGAAAATTTAAAGGGAAAACATCAAATAAATCGTAATCAATAACGGGTTGCAGACTTCGATCAATAATGTACAGACCTCGCCGTCCAGTAGGTATACAATTGAAAGAATGACTGGACTTAACATCCGAGTTTTTAATTTAGGTCTTGTTCAAACGCTGTTACAGTTGTCATTGGCGGATATGATCCTGTCCTCATTTTCCATCAGCTTATATCCATAAAAATCAGGGTTTCCTTTAAAACTCTCGAGATCGTAAAATTCCAACACTGAGCCCTCACATTTCATGAGACTGTACTCGTATAATAAAAGATCCTGACAATGCACCAAGCTGAAGCTACAAGTACAGTCGCGTGCAATTTAAAATACAAATTCGACACGGGGAATGTAAGGATTCGTTTTATACAGGATTTATTAGCATAAGCGGGTGTTTGCATAATTTGAATCTGCAAGTGCAACTCCCTTGGGAATACGCCATTTGGAGTCTAATTAATAAAATTATTTTAATATTCATGACTGTACACGGTAGGGCTGTCAGATGCTCCGGATAACCGGGTTTCGTCTGAATAATGGGCGGGAATTTGAATTAGTTCTGCGGTTGAATGTTTATGGTGATTATTGCGATAAGAATGTTGTGATAGGATTTTTAATTAATTTAAATTTTGAAGCTGGTAGTGGCAAGCTCGAGTGTCAATAGAGACTTCCAAGACCTTCAATAATGCTAAGTCTGTCTAAATAAAGCCGAGATTGATGACTTCATGTTTCATGTCGCTGTCAGCCGTAAGCATTACTTAAAAATCTCTGTCCTATTTATAATTTCCTAAATTTTATCGTTATAATTGTTATTAACTATTTATTAGTAATATTATGTTTTATTATAAGTAACTAGCTTGTTAGCTTTCCCCAGAGCTCCGCCCGCGTCAAATCAAACCATTAACCGTGCAGAAATACCTGTACAATAATGGGATGTTTTAAAATAAATAAATAAATAAGTATAGCCTTTATCGTCAAAAAGCCTCACAAAAGATTGCCACGAAATAAAATCATACTTCACTCGCAGTTCGGTCGATCATATGAATCGAATTAATCCGAGATAATGAATCGATAAAAAAATTATCGACAGTTAATTATCGATTAAAAATCGAACGATTACTTTAGTATTTTATGTATATATGAAAAGCATTTCACTCACTGCCTAGTCCATATACTACAAAAGATCACATCGATCAATTTTTAAAGACAAACCAACAAACTAACAAACATAATTTCCCGTTTTTATATTTGTAAGGATAATTTGAATGTTAAATATTGTGGTCTAAAAACATTTTTTTTTCTTCAAAAACTACCTATTCATATCCTAGAGAACGTGTAACATTTATATTTTTCACGAATAAAGACATCATGAATTGCAAAAAAATGTCAATATACAAACAAAAACACAAGTAACCTCGACATGTGCACCATAAATTATCCCCTGCGCTAATATCCAAAACATTTTGCACCTTTATTAATATTCTATGGTCCGCATAACGCGTCGGACCGGGCGGGCGCCCCTTGTTTACAACCGTCACGAGCCTGACGTATTAGCCGGACGTGACACTGTCCGGTTATAATGAAACAGGTTTTTGCTTCTGACTGTAGGTACTTGTACTGTACTGTACTCTTAGTTTTTGCTATAGAGCACTTACCTCTTACCTATCAATTGATACTTCAGTGCTAAATCAAATAAATATAATTTGTCAATTTTTTTTTGTCATTGAGAAGTATTTTTCCAGAAGTAGATGTCAATGCTGATGGATGGATGTACCTGTTGTCATGTAGTCATGTATAATTTGGTCTTAAATCTTCATTAAAAGCAATTACGTGTTCTACTACTTGGGAGTGTATAAATAGATCTAATAAAATAAATAATAGCCTTGAGTCTCATGGCAGTAAGCTGAGCGTAACCCTTTTTTCACGCAATGCACTTCACATAGGTTAAGTTGTAAGTTTACTGTTATAATGTCTGTATAGTGTTTTTGTGTGAAAATAAATATCTTCTTCTTCTAATAATTTAGATCTCCAGATAAACTAAAACAAAATAATGTTTTATTCAATAAATAAAAATACTTACATCTGATAATGTGCATGACTTAAGCACGGAATATGTACGTACATACAGTGCGGTGGCTGCGAAAACCGTTGAAAAGTCTGGGATTCAAATGGTAATGCGTTTTGGGCGCGATTTGCATGCTCTCTACATGTTAGGGCTGTCACACATTGTTTCCGATTGAAAAATGAACGTATACTTTCTTTTTTATAGAAAGTGAATGCAATTTAATGTTGAATGTAAGCACATTTTTAATTTCAATTACGGTGAGCAGAACTAGGGATTTGTAGCCGTGCCACCTAACAGCTTTGACAAATTCATTTTGTATATTCGGTTTGATTGAAATCGATAAAAGTTACAATCAAAATAAGTAACTATTAAAGTATGTTGCTATAAAGTCGTAAGGCAATCTATAATAAATAAATATCTAATAAATTAATATTTTGGACATCACACACGGCCATTTGACCAAAGTAGGCGCACCATACATACATACATAGATATTTTTAAATACATACCTAAATAAATGTTAATTAACATCCAGACACAGAACAAACACAAGTGTTCGTCACACGAATATTTGTCCTGAGTGGGATTCGAACCCACGACCCCTGGCGCAACAGGCAGGGTCACTAGCGATTGCGCCAACGGGCTTTCATATTTCGGAACTATGTTCTATTGCCAAATAACTGAAATAACGTGAATGTCAATAAGTACATTCAATTCGGTTTACAAGAAAACTCTTGGCAGAAATCTACAGAGACATAGAAATAGCCGAAAGAAGTTTGTGCCAGCCCTAGCTCCCGGAAGAGCGCGTCCGGCTTTACAATGGGGCAAGATTAAGGTATTTCATTTGACTCGCCCACATGCGGATGTAGTATTTACATTTCTTTGAGATGCTCGCTCTTACAGTGCAAGTGGAGGCGGAAGCTAACGTAGAGGCTGGTAGAATATGTGTACTGCCATTTTTAAATTCTTTTATTTAACTTCACTCGTATGTATGAATGTATGTGTGTCCTGGAATCTTACAATCAATATTTCACCCACTTCCACTGAAGCTATCGAGCTGAAATTTGGCACACATTATTTGTTCCGATGACAATGCATAAAAAAAAATTAAAAAAAAAAGAGTAAAAAGTTTATTTAAAAAAAATATATTTTTAATTGTAACTAAACCTATACTAATATTATAAAGAGGAAAGATTTCTTTGTAAAGTTTTCACACAAAAACTACAGGAACGATTTCAAAAATTCTTTCATCATAAGAAAGCTGAATCTTCACTAAGTGACATTGGCTATAATATTACTAGGTGTAAACAAAACTATTGTTATTTCTAATTCCACGCGAGCGAAACTGGACGCCCGCAGACTAGTCATGGAATAAAGATAGGCTACTTGTGTTCCACAGCAATGTTAGACACAAATTCAGTTATTACCACTCCATTGCTCCGATTTTGTGGCCTGATCTTCTCTTGGACGAAGGCAAGTGCCGATTGACAGAAATCACATTTATTAAAGAGTAATATGAAGAAATCTCTGAGACATGAAGATTTCATCGTGATGTTACATTGCTGCCATCGTCGTATTCAATTTAACATTTAATTTAAACGTAAAACATAAAATTCGTAAAACGTAAATTACGTTTTAAAATTGTCTTAGTTTGTTCAATAAATATTATTTGTATAAATATATTTTGATTTTTTTTTATTACTTACAACGAATTGGCTGCCCAATCCTGCGCTCTCGATAGGATCCTCACAGGCTTTTATTTAAGTTAATATTGTATCACTTTACTTTATCTCTAACAACCTCGATATACCAACTAACAGTTAAACCTACCCTGGATAGCTCGCGCGTGGTGCACAAATGTTTATTCGTGTCATTAAAATCGTCTAAAATTTTAATCCATAAGAAGTAATTTTACGTAAATTCTTAACGGTAACAGCAGCGCACATAAGCACATTTTTCTTGCAAAATATAAACCTTGACGTCTAAGAGCTAACAGGAGAATCCTTTTAGCTGCACCCAAGCGGTACCCATTCATATCTTGAGTATTAGCATATCGCATCTGCCTGCTGTACACAATTTGCATAGCTCTTTCAATTGCCGAGCACCCGAATCGAATTCACTTTTTCTTTTTAATGGGGTGCAGAATGGGCCTGAAGATAATCGGCAGATAATTCACGGTAAAGTGCTAGCTTTTAAAAAGGACGACGACTTTGCTGGGGGGTCTGCCATTATTTTGCTATATTACATTTGTGAGGAAAGTTATTGGGAAATTCAGATATATGTATATGTAAGTAGGATTGATAATCTCTATGTAAGTAGAAGGATATACGGTGAGGCATGACTGAAACCAAGGAAAGTATGAGTAGATAAAAAGGGATGGATGTATGAGTGTAAAAGAGATGAATGACTAATTAAAGATGGCTCTCTTGACTAATCGAAATGCAGACGAAAGCAGGTTAGGTTAGGTTAAAAATTAAAATAAAGTAGGTTAGTCTAGTGTTGTGAACTCTTTTATTTTCTTTTCGCCCACCATAACGCCACATTTATATTATCTATACAAATATTTTAAAGGGGAAAGATTTGTTTGTAATGGTTTCACAAAAAATCTAGTGGACCGATTTCAAAAATTCTTTCACCATTAAAAAGCTGCATCTTCACTGAGTGACATAGGCTATGTAATATTATTACTAGGTGAAAACTAATGTCTAATTCCACGCGAGCGAAGCTGCGGGCGTGCACTAATTTTACATAAATTCGTACACTCATGCCTGTCTAACATTGGGACAGGTTTCAAAGACTGCCACGCTATTGTTCAGACACTACTTTCGCTTCTTCAGCCGTCGTAAAAAAATCATAATCATTCATCCATCAGCCTTTCGTAGTCCACTGCTGGGCATAGGTCTCCCTTAGTCCTTCCAAGTGCCGAGCCTTTAACAGTTCCAGCTAAAAAACTTCAGAATTAAAACTATGACCGGACGTCTCAACTAGCGCGTGCTCGTTAGTAAAAGTTAGCAGAAAATATGTATGGAAAATAGCGCCTTTGTCCTAACCCGGTCGCAATTCTTGGCTGAAGTTTTTCCATCAGGACTTAATGCGGAATGTCATCAGGCGACGGACGGCGAGCGGCTACCAAGATGCATTTTCTATTTCACATTTTCTACATCACTTGAAGTTTTCATTGAGTTTATCGCGTATTCTAATCTTCAACACATTTGAGATTAACACATGGTTGTCACAACAACTCCAGCAACCCAACAATCCAGCTGTTTCGAAAATATGAAAAAATTTGAACAGCATTCGAAGAAAATCATATTACTACAGGTACTAAATATTCCAAACACCACTTTTAAAGTACTTACTGAATAAAAATCAAAGGTTGAATTTATTTATAAATTCATTAACCATTTAAATGTCTCGACTCAAATTATTTTCTGATTTACTACTAGAGTACCCGGATACCGGAAGGCATTCAATGCTGGAAGCGATCCGTAAGGCTTGATTCAGACTTGGTATTGATAGCAAGCTACAGCCTATAGATATTGGTCACGGGTGGGCACGGGTCTCCCCCACAGACACAGCTGCGGGAGGTCTAGAGCATACTTCACCACGCTGCTCCAATGCGGATTGGTCTAGGGTTTATTAACCAATCCAGTGTCAAATGTTCTCAAGCCACTCGAAGGTCAAGTTTTAACTATTATTTTTACCAATAAAAACCGGGACCGACGACTAAACGTGCCCTCAGTTGCACAACGCCCATGGAATTTTGAATTTGGAATTTTTTGACCCTAGCGGTCACCCCCTACCCGCGCCCGGCGTTGCTTAACTCTGTTGATCAAATTGGATGAACGCGAGCTATTGGACTATGGACTCTACATGGCGTATGGCGTTGATATTATTGATAGAACAAGCCCGAACACGGTTCCCTACGTGCTATAGAAGGCGATTTATGCGTTGGATGCAAGGATAGACGCCGATGCCACAGTCCAATTAATTCTTACGCCAATAACTTCTAGAAGTGTCACTTGAATTGATGAGATGGTGACTATGCTTGCATCATACTTGAAAAGCCATCCCATTCACATGGCTTGGATAATGCATATATGGAAAATGCTAAAGTGAAAATATTTGTTTAGGCTTTTATTTTCAATACCGTTATATATTACCGTATTATTATTACTATTATTTTAAACTTTGTTTTGATAGGTTTATTACAGAAATAAGCTTAATTTGTTACTTGTTTATCCGTTTTTGGTACACTTGTAACTAAGATTTTTGACTTGTAAAACATATATTACCCATAAATAATTATGACTATGACTATGACTATTGCCAAAAATGTATCCATCGAAAAGGCAGCCTTTGTCTTGGTCCAGATCTTGGATAATTTATATTAAGCAGTTTTATGTCTGTATGGGCCCTTTTTTTTTTTTTTGTTTAACGAGCGGGAAACCTTGAAAAGGTACCCGTACGTCGTGGGAGCGACGCCGGGTTATGTGGGACTTTCACCCACTAAAACCCGCTCGGTGGCCTACTCCGGCGCTACAGGAGGGTTCCGGGATCTCTCGTAGAACGCGCCGGTCCCCTCCGGCGCTGCGCCCAAGACGGGCTCTTCCCGGTTTACACAACGCTGTACAGCCACAAACAGCGTCGTCTTTCCCGGGGTCACATGTTGGACGATTCGAGCTCCCACTCTCACCGCCCGCGACCCCAGAAGCCCCCTTTTAGTCGCCTTTTACGACAGGCAGGGGCTACCGTAGCACTATTCTGGTCCCGAGCTACAGGGACGGGTCTGTATGGGCCCTAATGCCTAAATTTCGCTGGAAAATGCCCGCCGCACGTTTACCGATTTTTGAAGTTTCCCTTGAAGCGTTCAAATACACTGTCACGTAAATTGCTCGCCCAGACGGGTCCGGAAGTACACACTTATGGACAAATTTGTTCGGAAGAGTGTACTCGGAGTGACGTATTCGCCCTTATTGCGAGGCAAGAAGGTGGAGAGTCGTGTGCATACGATTAACAGCACGAATCAATCTGCTGTGCACCATTTATAATTCGGATTTTTGGGAATTCCCATTAAGCCCCTTGTAATGCATCGGTTTTATAACTTTAGTTTTGGAGTCGATTTTAATTTGATATTTTTATATCGTTATTGAAGTGAAAGTTCTTTAGGCGCATGAGGGTAAAATTTTTACTGCGTCACATCAGCTCCACCACAGACTAAATACGAGTAAAATACAGATACAAAATCCAAAACCAAAGATATACGACAGACTAAATAAGACAAAATACAGATAAAAGATCGCTAAACGGAATCGTCATTTAGAGATACCGTGCGGTGCGAACATAAAACAACCCACTATTTGAGTCCAAATATTCTCTCTATCCACGAAGTAAAAGCAAAACAAAACCGTATGAGTCAAATAACAGTTGTGACTGGATATTGTAAGTGTGTATGGCAATAAATGAAAATTAAATTTAAATTAAAACTTATAAAGACTAACATAACATAAGTTTTGTAATAAAACAACAAGAATTTCAAATGAATATTTATATTTATTCTTTTTTTGTGTATATTTGAATATTTAGCCAAAGAAGTTTCACTTCTGACATGTGTACTTTATACGCACGCACTTTTTTTATTTGTGAAAAAGCATGGAGTATACTCCAACATCCTACTCCAGTGCAGATTAGCAGAGAGGGTTTGGTAACAAACCTATTTGTCGGTAGTTTTTAGAGGCCAAAAGCCTGTCTTACGATAACAAACAGGACCCGACTGCTTAAACTATCCTTCAAAGTTAACCGCTCGGCTATCATTATCGTATCATTCCTCAGTTAAATTACTGTGCTTCGGAGGGCACGTAAAGCCGTCGGTCCCGGTTGTTTTCAATGCTGGAAACAGTCGCTAAGCCTTGTCGAAGACCTTCTTGGTTCGCTTGAGAACATTCGACACTGGGTTGGCCACTAACCCCTCCACCAATCCGCATTGGAGCAGCGTGGTGAAGTATGCTCTAGACCTCCCACAGCAGTGCCTGTGGGGGAGACCCGTGCCCAGCAGTGGGACGTATATGGGTCGCAGCGACCTCAGTTAAATAACACTCAAACTTGTTCAAACAAAGCGTCAACAAGTCCAGAACGTAACTGATTACGCGAAAACTTGCGCCTGCGCGGTCTAATAATGCATCAGCGAACGTAATATTAATTTGTACCAAGTTGATGTTACATTCGCTACGAAAACATTCAGCTATACGAGCCAACTTGTCTCTGTTGGCTTTGAGTTGCAAACTTCGGTACGCATGGAAATTGTACCGCTTACAATTTTGGTATTGAAACACACGGGACTGTATACCGTACTGGTACGCGGCGTTTTTAAAAGCTTTTATTTAACTTCACTCGTATGTATCTATGTCCTGGAATCTTGTAATCAATATTTCACACACTTCCACTGAAGCTATCGAGCTGAAATTACAAGCACACATATAAATATTTGGTTCCGATGACAATGCACGAATATAAAAAAAATATTATAAAAAGCTTTTTTTTTTAAAAAAATTTAATAATTCATTAGTATTGAACTTCAAATAAGCTGTACTGGTAAAATGTGCTGTTCGTTTAGATTTTTGTGTCTCCTAAGTATGTGTTTGGTTTGTGTAATATTACGTATTTATTTTACAATCGGATTTGGGTCAAGCCAGTTATTTTAAATTGTTTTTTTAAATTTCATACCTTGTTAGTTTTGTCACATAGTGATAATGTCACTTCCGTAATTTGGTAACGTGAAGAAAACTTACAACGGTAAGTACAACTTAATTATAGTACAGTCACTGATATATTGGAAGTATTAAACAAAATTATGAATGTGGCAATACATTTGTATAATTTTATGTTTGTAAAATACTCCTTTCAATTTTTGATTGATGGTGAGCGTAGACTAAAGACCGCTTGGTAACAGGACAGAACACCGTATGTGATCGCTGTACATGATTCTCTACACAAGAATATCGGCAAGTCTAACGAGCCTCTCGTCTGTTTTCAACTAAATTATGAAACTTGAAGAGCAAATTCCGGTCGCCATTTTAAGTTTTGTTTGCTAAGGAAATTATGTTACTTTTTATTTGAATTTCAATGATATACATTTTAACGAGACGCCGTTTTCGTAAAATTTTAAAAAGGTTATTTTACAATCGTAATTTCTGACTACCGCAAAGAAGTAAAATAATTCACTGAAAATAAGCCTATTATTTATCGTAGCGTTTTAAACTGGTTTACCTCTACTTGTTTTTACTTTACATTACTACTCGAATCCTTACAAAATGGGTAAAAATATGGAGATCTAATTTACCGCTGATCTTCCACTTATTTTAATTCTCCGCTTCCTAGGAGATAAAACTTGTTCAAGTCCCAATAAAAAAATGGTGCCAAGTGAAACTTATGAACCATAAACACTTCAGCTCCAGCCATTATGAAGGTCCAACGGTCATCCGACTCTCAACTACGAAAAACTTTTAGAAGAGCATAAATTATTGAAACTAACTTGAGAATTGGAATGGAACATCGCATCCTTTAAGGTAACTGCTTGACTACTAGACAAGCGATACTTACTAGCAAGACAGTAAAAAAAACTTACCTACCAACATTTAAATTAATTTGGAACGGATAACCTATTATAAACCTATCGCGTACTGCGTACGTCGTTATCATCAACATTTACTAAAAAAAGTTGTTTTCATATCGTAGCGATAAATTATAATACGAATTCTATATTTCAAACAAAGAGTGTGAAATATTTGTGTAGTTTAGCATCATGCGTAGTTTCTGAATTTAATAACTGATGCCACCTTTTGTACGTAATTTATAATCCTTATTCCATGTAATTGTTCCTGTATTGTCTTTCTGTACAATAAAGAGTTGATAATAATAATAATAATGATATTTAACTACATACTTACAAAAATCAAGTCACGTACAAAAATCTTAGTTAGGTACGTACAATACAAAGACATTAAATACAATAAAATTAAATCCGTTATCGATACGTAGTACGAGTACACATTTTTCAAGGAAAATAACATAACATCACGCCTGAATTTCTCCAAAGAGGTAGGCAGAGATACACCCACTTTTCACTAGTTATATTTAGATCCTTTGGGTTATGTTTAGGTCCTGTTTGTTATGTTTAGGTCCTGTTTGTTATGTTTAGGTCTGCCAACCCCTTTGGAGAAATACAGGCGTGATGTTATGTAGTGTTATCTTAATTCCCATCACATGAGTCACAGTATATCATTTGGTCGCATGTCGCCTGATGTCGCTCACTCCTCGGCAGGCAGACGGCGGGTTGGGGGGTAAATTATCAAACGAACTAGACATGGGATGGAATATCAAATATTTTTATAGCGCTTTCAATTCCAAAGGAAATGTTATCTAGCGATTGAGTGTGTCTGAACTTGACTCTGTGATGTTATAAAGATGTCGGCTTCTACCAAGTATAAAATAACTCTACTTCTTTCTATGTTATGAAAGTGCCGGTCAAACCATTTACACAACGACGAGAGTTAAGCCGGAGTCCAACCGCGCTAGCCAAAATATTGGTAGACATTACCAGCTCTTTTGAATCAATACCATTTTTTCCATGCTAGGTGTAGGGACCCGGATAAATAAAACACGCCTTTGATCACTCAATAGGTGGAGTAGGTAATGCGTCCGGAGCACGTCCGAACTTGCTCACAGCTAGCGCGTGACTGTTCGGTCCGCATACGCTACACTAGGTAGAAACACTTCAGACATTTTAATTAAGTAATTAGTTAAGTGCGTATTTTTTCTTATGCGGGACCAATTGAAATTTATTTATACACCAGGAATTAAGTAATCATTGATCATTTTGATCCTTTCATCGTTTCTTTTGAAATATCTCCAAAGTCTACAACGTGGGATTTCAATGATAAAAACAATCGTTAAGCCTTGTCAAGGACCTTCGGGTGGCTTGAGAACATTCGACACTGGGTTGGCCACTAACCCCTCCACCAATCCGCATTGGAGCAGCGTGTTGGATCATGCACCAAATTTTCCGCAGCTGTTTCTGTGACGGTGATCCATGCCTAGCAGTGGGACGTCTATGGGTTGTAGTTAGCTAGCTATGTGAACAATACAATTCACACCTGTTATATCTGTCCGTCCTCAAATTGGATGCTTACTTTGAAAACAAGACAATAATTTTATTGCAAGTTATTCCTTGTTGCAGCCAGCGCTAAAATGAGCTAATTTTATGCTAGTTTTAATAAACAAAAACAACGTGACACTATGAAAATAATAATGGCGTAGTTAATAATAATGACGATGAACAAACACTATCAGATTTTGTGTTAGGGCATAATTAGCTTAATTAACAGAATTAACAGACACATTAAATTTAATCTATACTAATATTATAAAGAGGAAAGATTTGTTTGTAATGTTTTCACACAAAAACTACTGGACCGATTTCAAAAATTCAAAACTTTAAGAAGTTAGCAAGTTTTCCGCTATAATTTTGCGGGATTTACTCATAATCTGAGCCAACGCGGTTCAAATCGTAAGACTAATCCAAGCTGGTAATTAAGTAACAAACGACCCAGTTTGATTGAACGACAATATTTTATTACATCAATGAAATCTTGATGTAAGTTAACGAACAATTTAATACAGAGCTACAAAACTGGATTATTTCCAGGCAACGTGGCACAAGCGCCCGTCGCGTGTTAAATTCGCTGAACTAATTTAGCGTGCAGACAATGATGGCGTTTAGCGTTCAATTCGATTTAGTTGTGTCGATGGTGAAATTACGGGCCTCATTATCACGGATAAGCGTTGACAGCCCAGTGGCTATCGAACTCGCCTCTCACTCGAGCGGTCCGGGTTCTAACCCAAGCGGCACGCAACAATTACTTTTCTAAGTTATGTGCGATTTAAGAAATTAAATGTCATTTGCTGTAACGGTGTTAGACACATCGTGAGGAAACCTTTTTTTTCTCGCTGGGAAATGCATTTACGCATCCTGCCTGGTTTTATGAGAACACAGACAGGTATGTGGGACTCGCTGAAGACCAGAATACCCATTACAACCCAGCGGCACCATCAGCGCTTGAGATGAAGCGTTACGATAGTTTATGTTATAGAAATAGAAAAACATTTATTTCGCTACAAAATGTAGCGAACACAAAATAATACAGAAAATACAGAAATAAACTTTAAAAAAATAAAAAAAATACTACATGCGAAAAACGAACGCACTCAGGTTTGCCAAGGCGGCTAGAGCCGCAACGCTGGGTTTCAGTTCTTCCGTCAGTGTCACGTAGTTCGGTAGATGTAAACTCAAATTTTATTTAGTTTTTCTCAATAATTTCTTACGTCTATCGTCGAATATGATATGATCAAATCAATTTCAGTTACGTAACTAATATTACTTACATTATTACTTAAAGGCGAAGCATTACGGAAGATGCTGCTTACCTGAAAAATAAAAAACAAAATTTAGGTAAATTAATTCCACACGTCAAAAGTCTTCGAGCAGTCTGTTGCCAGTGATGATGACCTATGGCTTGACAAGCTAAAGCATGACTACTTAGTTTAAGGTCCTAGGTTCGATGCCCGGTTAGCGCAAAGTATTAGGCATGTCCTGTTATGTTCGCTGTAATGTGTCATAAATAAGTAATTTAATTATCGGGGTTTTGAAACTAATTTGGGGTCTGCATTTTGGTGTGAGGCAAACTATTACGTGGGAACTAAACTGGTAAAAAGTGGGTGCCCTCAGTGATTCGGCTCTGCCTACCCCCTTGAGGAATACACGTGTGATTTTATATTAAACTAGCTTTCACCCGCGGCTCCGCCCGCGTGGGAAAAGGGAATTAACAATGCCATCTATTAACAACATCCGGAACTAAATATCTAGAAAATAACAAAACATCGATATCTTCCCATGGGGATGTTTTACCGCGGTAAAAATTAGCCTACGTCACTCCACCCTCCTCACTATCTCAGCACACAAAAACCATACCATATAATAGCTTCGTTGCGACGTCAAAGCCGGACAAACAAACAAACAAACAAACACACTTTCACATTTATAATATTAGTACGGAAGTACGGACTAGTATGGATTATCGTGCAGTATCAATATCAATATTGGCTTAACTACAAAGCCATATCGCATGTATTGGAGGATGATGTTAATTCCCTCCCCAACTTCAATAGAGAGATTACAGAACCCGCCATATTCCGAATTAGAACGATTTCAATGCTAAATGCAAGCCTTCATAAGGATTCTACTTAACCTATAATTAACTAAGGGCCTTTGCATGTAGCGATTAGTTAATGAGCTTTCCCGATCAACTACTGCGTCTATGACATCTGTAACAATTCTCAGTGTCATCAAATACCAGTGTATTATACTCGTAGTCGTCAAACGAACGGAGCGATCATCAACAGCAACCCACTGATGCAATTACACGTCAAGGAAAAGGAATCAGTGCAGTCAGTAAAGAGATCAGTCAGTCAGTAAAGAGATGAAGATGATCATCGTAATAGATCGAAACTAGTCGGCCTATTCCCGACTTAAATCACACGTGAGTAAGCCGGTAACTTCAACTATGATTAAGAGATCGTTAAATAGGATCTAAATTGGTTAGATTTTCCTGTCCAAATCTACACATGGGTGACCTCTAAAGATTCCAACTCTCAGCTATCTATCTGGACTAACCATCCCAGTCCCTATTTGAGTTGTTCAAAGTCAGTCACAGTTGTCATGGGCGGCAGCAGATGGGTGGTGCTGCAAACTCGTTTGCTATCTTATATCCAAAAACAACTTGTTCGGAGTAAGCGAGGCCACGGTTATGGGTAAAATATAAACATGTTAGTATACAACCTTTCCGTGGGATTTCATTCGCGTAAATATTATACTCCGAAACAGCGTAACCGCTCACAATTCAATTAACCCGTACATTGCTGCATAAAGAGTGTTACACTACCTAGCGGGTCGTACCGGCCAATTTAAAGTTTCACAGCAGCGGCGGGTGGGTTTTTAACTGGAAGTGCGTTTTACTTTGTGATATACGTAAATTAGATTGAGTCTTGTACAGTGTTAGTTAATTAACAGCATTTTATGCATACAGTTTTAGTTCTTAGCGTCCATAGCACAATGGTTCGCGTCCATAGCACAATGTGATCGAAAGAGTTAAGCAACGACTGGCGCGGTCGGCTTGTGGATGGGTGACAGCTAGTGGTAAAATTTCATGGATGATACCGTGCTTCGGAGGGCAAGTAAAGTCGTCGTCCCCGGTGTTTTCAATGGTGGAAACAGTCGTTAAGCCTTGTCGAAGACCTTCGGGTGGCTTGAGAACATTCGTCACTGGTTTGGCCACAGACCCCTCCTCCGATCCGCATTGGAGCAGCGTTGTGGAGTATGCTCTAGACCTCCCGCAGCTGAGTCTGTGGGGGAAGCCCGTACCCAGCAGTGGGACGTCTATGGGTTGTAGCGAATGAGTCTTGTTATAGGATGTTATGTTTCTCGATAAAAGTTGGGTTAATTTATTTCTTCCATATCTATTGTATAAAAATTTAAACGATGTTCAACAACGGTGTCCCGTTATCGCGAGCCGGACAAATTACAACACACGCCGTGATGGGTATGGGGAGTTTTTTCCCCTAATGAATTCAGGGGAAATGTATGATTAGCCGTTCGAATTACCATCGCGCACGTCGGCTTGTCGCCTTGCTGTTGGTTTTGTGTAATGTACACTCGGCTTACACTTGTGTACACTTAATAACACTTGTGTAGCTAACTGTACGTTTCCGTGCGATTTGTTTATTTTGATATTTTGTGCATTGAGTTAGTATGAAAACGCTGAACGATAAAAAAGATTATTGTTGCATGTATTTCATTACAGCCCTTTCTTTATTCAACTGTTGGGCACGGGTCTCCTCTCAGAATGGGAGGGATTAGGCCTTAGTTACACGCTGGCCAAGTGCGGATTGGCAGACTTCCCATGCCTTCGAGAACATTATGAAGAACTCTCAGGCATGCAGGTTTCCTCACGATGTGTCCTTCACCGTTACAGCAAGATATTTAATCTCTTAATGCATGTATTATAGATCTTGAAAGGACACTAGAATAACGCAATTGTGAGTATGAGTGAGCGTGATTCTAACATGCACAGCGATCTGTCGGTAAATATAGATTTATGTGATATTTAATCATGTCAATGACGCTACAGTGCAACACAATTGATAAAGGATATAAATCGATCATTTTATGATTACCTTTTTAAATAACCACATCAATAAAAAGTAGTTTAAAAGAAGTTGCAATAATTCTTAACGATCACATGCGGTCAGTCAAATTAAGAACCATTTGACAACGAGTAATGTTGCTAGAATGCCATTTGCATTTCTCCTAAAAACCTTTACATATCGAACAGACTACATGCACTTGACTGACGTGGAGAGCTGAGGTCTAACCCCTTCCATTCTACAGGCAAAGTTTATATAAGGAAACGGTATAAATAAATTCCCGCACTAATTTCAGCTCCCACAAACGGTAAAAGGGAAGTGTTTCCTGAAAAATTGGAGCACGTGTCCGCTTATCGCTAATGTCTCACACAAAGGGCCTAATGCGATATAAATTGTCGTCTGTCTGTGCGTATCCGGGACGTATCGCCGACTGGATACGATATTCCGTTATGACCGCGCTTGAGTTGTGTGTTTGTGTAGTTGATGGAGATGAGACACAAGTCATGGCTGCTACTAATTGTGATCCCACTGCAGGGCGTGGGACTCTTCCTACTATGCTCCAGTGCGGATTAGTGGAGAGGTTAGTGGACAACTCTGTTAGAAGTTTACAGGTCCTCCGAATACCGTCGATATGGTTTAAAAACTAGTTATTTTACGAGTCGAACAGGACCGATGGCTTCGTAACTTTCGAAGCAAATATTTATCCTATATCTGAATATTCATTGATTTTATTATAGACTAGTGGGCGCCCGCAGCTTCACTCGCATGGAATTAGACAGAACAATAGTTTCGTTTCCTAGTAATATTATATAGCCGTCGCGCCGCGTAATATATGACACTCAGTGAAGATGAAGCAGCATATATAATGGTTAAAGAATTTTTGAAATCGATCCGATAGTTTTTGTGTGAAAACATTATAAACAAATGTTTCCTCTTTATAATATTAGAATTGATTTATATATAGTTATTATAGATTTTTTTCATTTATCATAAGAGCTGTAATTAACAACACGTTAAAAAAAATGAAGGAGCAATTGAAAAGAGGATATTTTCTTGTTCACGCCTAAACTTGCCTAAGTTACATTTTTGACCAACGTGAGAATTTTTTTTACTCTAGAAAAAAAGTTATATAAATTTTTTAAATATTTTTTTAATTAATTATTGGTAGTAGGTACGTAGATAGCAATTCAAATTTCGGTCGCACTCGAAATTATAAATACCACATCTAGTATCTGTAAGTCGGTGTGCATCGTATGTAGGCTCGCTTGACGCCAGCGGAAACGGAAACCACTCGAGCCTGCAGGAAATGTTCGCGTGTTTGTGCTTAGGCTGCGACGTAGCAAACTCTTCGGGTTTCCAAATTTAAAAATAAACATATTACTATCACAAATATTTTCATTGCATGGAACAGGCATCCTTTAGAATGAGGTGAATATGTTTTGCTACCTACCAACTTATTTTAGATAATTTTTTTTTATAATATAGACGGACAAACAGACATACGGGCCACCTGATGGTAAGTGGTCACCGTCGTCTATGGACACGTGCAACACCAGGGGTATCACAGGTGCGTTGCCTGCCTTTGATGGTTGTATTTAATTTAATATTTTTTTTATTTGATTAGACAATTTATAACTTTTCTAGTGCATTAGAGACATCCCTATAAAGTTAGATGTAAGTTAGATGTTAGACCTCCCTCTAACAAGAAAAAAAATGAAAACCAACATTTCACTATCTGTGGACTGGCAGCTGTCACCGCCAAAACTTCAGACGTTAGTTATTAATTCAAAATTCAATTCTGCAAACGCATCCTCGGCGAACAGAACAATAAGTAAGTTGAGTTACCTTCTGGATCCAACATTAGATTTAAATAAATAAATAAATAACTGTTACTAACACTCCCATCTGAATTTTCGAGTTCTAAATTTGAATCGCTCGCGAGGCGTTCCAGTGTTCGACTGCGATTCAATTCCACTCGATAGAGAAAAAAAAAGAAGCAATCAAATTGCCGATATGGAAGTCACGTGAAGGACTCATCGTGAAAAAACCTGCATTCATCTTCATTCAGAGTTCTTCATAATGTTCTTGAAGGCATGTGAAGTATGCCCAATCCGCACTTGGCCAGCGTGGTGGACTAAGGCTTTATCGTTTATATCAAACAAATATCGGACACACAAGTATAACATGTCACCTTAACATAACTGGTGGTAAGTGGATATAAATAAACCCACCCCATCGAAAAAATACAGGCGTAATGTCATTTGAATTAATTATTGAATTAAAATGGTATACTCTATACTCTCGAGGGTATTCAATCACTGCCTGTACATTCATTTAAGCTGAAATGTAATTCTACTTACTCTATTACTCTACTTCGCTTTAATTGATGGATAGGTAGAGTTCCATTGAATTGTTGAGGCTAATGTTAGGGCATAGTTGCCCGGAGACATAGTTGACACTCAGAATTCCAGTTGTATGCAGATGATCTGAAGATATTTAGGGTCGTACAAAATAAGATTGATGAGGAGTTGTTACAGAAGGATGTCAGTAATGTTGCTCAATGGTGTATGACAAACTCAATGATTATGAATATTGACAAGTGTTTACACATAAAATTATCTAGGAAACGTAATAAATATAACTCTAAGTACAATATCTTTGATAAAGAATTAAAAAGAGTGGAGGAAGTGAAAGACCTTGGGGTAATAATTGATTCAGAACTACGGTTTATTAGTCATATAAATCATGTGATTAAAAAAAGCTATATGATGTTAGGATTTATTACACGAAACACCAGAGAGTTTACATCAGTACTAGCTCTTAAGGCCCTTTATAATGCACTGGTACGTAGCAACACTGAGTACTGATCCTTTGTATGGTACCCAGTATATCAAAACAATCTTCAGCGCATTGAAGGTGCAGAAAATATTATTAAAAAGACTATCTTTTAAAGCTAGAAAACATAAAGAACTGAATAGCTATAATGACCGATTACATCATTTCAATTACCTTCCATTATGGAAACGCAATCAGACTCTGGGTAGTATTTTTCTTTTTAAATTATTTAATCATAAGATTGACTGTCCATCCCTCTTGAATCGGATTAACTTATATGTACCCATAATAGCATCAAGGGCGAGTAACTTGAGGATTTATAAGCCGTTTTATACATATTGTAATAAGGTAAAGTATGTTGATAATTCTCCGCTTAACCTCATACAAAGAAATCTAAATGTAATCTTTCGCAATACAGACATTGACATCTTCGCAGACACACTAGGTATATTTAAGAAAAAAATTAACATGCTGTTGATGGATAATGAAATTTAAAGTTAATATCTTAATTTTTATTTTTATATGTATTGCTGTACTAAAATTGTTGTCTGATTACAATGTTTCATTATATAAATGTTGTGCAAACCTTTAATTTAAGTGCATAAAATAGTAAACACCATTGTATCACTAATTAATGTAAAATACTCTTATGTACTTAGTTGGTATGCCTATATTAAATAAATAAATAAATAAATAGTTGTAAGGATTTTAGTGAGTGTGTTTGCTATGGTAAACCACTGTAAGTTAATGATTAACATTGTTTTTCAATTAATATGTATGTATTACCCTGCGCGATTTTTTACTAAGTAGACGTAATAAAATCATAATAGGTAATATAATTATTTTATAATTAACTAGTGGACACCCGCAGCTTCGCTCGCGTGGAATTACACATTCACTAACTTCAAAATAGGCAAAGTTTCACACTAACTTTGCACCCCCGATTTACCCGATTTACCCGATTTAGGGGGTGAATTTTCAAAACCCCTGTGCAAAATTTCAAGTTTCTAACCCTTATAGTTTAGGCCCTGCGTTGATATATCAGTCAGTCAGTCAGTCAGTCAGTCAGCTTTTCCTTTTATATATAGATTATCATAATAATGATCAAAGCCTATCACGAATTGTTTCCAAACCGATTGAATGATCGACTTTTTAAAATATATTATTATATAATAAACTTTTAAATTTTTTAATGTGTCTGCCAGTTTGTGACTAAATCCAATAATTTTATTTATATAAACATTTTCTCAAAATTAAATCATTGAAACCCGAAAAATCATATTACGAACACATACTTGAAAAGGGCCACGCTCCTATTCGCGTGCCGTCATTCATCACACTCGCAATAAAATGCCAGTTAGCATTGCTTTACCTTAATTGATGGATCGGTAGAGTCGGCAGAGTTCGGGATTGGTTGCCTGAATAATGACGGTGAAAGGGTTAGTTCAGCGCGGGAGAGTGTGTCAGGAAACGATTAATCGCCGCTCTACCAGTGTAAACTAACATATTCTAGCTCCATTGAAAGTCGACTTGTCTGCACTTCAAAGGGAAAGAATTTTTTCTTGGCATAATAGTCATAAAGCCATATCGGAAGCCTATAAAGTGCCGATAGTAAGGTTAGCGATTCTCTCTCTAGTCTTTTTCAGTTGGGAAAAGGTCCCGTGACCTACAGTGGACTGTGTTATACGTCCCATATGCAATCGCATTGTCCCTTATGTCATTGGAGCCAGTAGCACTGTTACACTATTATTATAAAGGCGAAAGCTTATGACTGTGTCTGTTTGTATGTTTGTTACTTCTTCACGCTCAAACGACTGGACAAATTTTGATAGAATTTGGATTAACATATAGGATACTTTTTATCCCGATACTGTGTTTCCTTGGGAAAATAAATCAATTCCAATAATTTTACAGTATTTATACTTAAATTTCACGCGAGTGAAGCCGTGGGAAACAGTTAGTCCAAACATAATTTTGCACCATGTCAGGTAGGTCAGGGTGAACTGTACACAGATTCTGCCATTCGATATACTCTACAATTCCACAAAATTATTATATTGCAACGTCGCAATGCGGCTTTCACTTTAGCGACGTCGTAAAAATATTTAAAAAATTAATAATTTGGAATCATATGGGTAATCAATTAATTAAGATATCTCAGTTTAACACAACCTACTCGCCCCTATAAATACTGCGGTCACTTTCTTTATAGGGATTGGCTCACAGATCCCCACAATTTTATGAGTGCAGCGATAAAATTAATGCTAAGTAATTATTGTAACTGCAAAAAGGGTGACCAGCGTAAATCATAATATGCTTGCCGTGCGCGGATCAGATATGAAGTGGAAACGTATAATCTGATATAACTGTATGAGGTTACTAATAGAAATACTAGCTGTTACTCGTGGAATCGTATCGCATAGATATATTTAAAAAATGTTATTATTTAAATGATCATAAAAATTTGTCGGAATAAAATAGTTTTTATTAAAAATACTGGTTGTCTGTAAAGTCGGTTTACGGACGATAGATTTACGTGATAACGTCATAATCATTATTTTAGACAGCAAAAATATATTTATTTTGACAGTTCCCGCCAATGATGTCGTGTGTAAAAATTAATTTATTGAAAATAATTTCTCTGCAGAGAACCGCTGATTTAATATTGTTTTTAATATTTTTCTGTGAATCAGTATATTTTTCTCTTTTTATGCTGGAATGCACAAAAAAAAACACAACTTTTTCATATGCGCTGTCGATGTTCATCAATTTATAAGATAATCACGTCAAAAAATTCTTTTTTTTTGTAATGTGTATGATAAAAAACTAGTCGTCAAAATTAAGGGTGAATACAAAATTACTAAATAGTAAAATTGTAATTAATTAAACCGTTAAAAATTTAATACAATTGCCTTGTTGTAAGCCTGGTTATGGATACCCATAAAAAGAATACTGTCCTTCGACTGTCATCGGAACTAAACCAACTCGTAAACTTTAACCCCCATTACCTAAGCGGAAGCACTTCAAAATTCAGTTTGCAAGATTTTCTCCATAGACACTTGCATTAGAAATTTAAAAAAAATTAATATCTGAAGTTAGGAGAGGCCTATGTCCAGCAGTGGACCTCAAAAGGCTGATGGATGAATGGATGGATGGATGGAAGGCAGGAACATCTGACTTGTCCAAATCCAAAATCTTTTAATCACACCATCCCCATAACGATACAGATAGGAGATTATTTGTACAATCGTGAGCCAATGGCACGCGCGGGTTAGCGGTGTAAATCATAATAAGCACGGGAAGCGAGTGAGGCGCAATAATTCACGATTTTTAACCCTCCGCTGCGGATCGCGACGCGTGCTCGGCTGCCCGCAGCGCCTGCTTGCTGACGTAGATTAAACCAGAATAGAACTGCCATTAATTATTAAATTATAATAATTATTAAAAAAAATTTTTTTTTACTTTCACACACACGGCCATCTGGCCCCAAAGTAGGCGCGAGCCTGTGATATGGGTGTCAGAGACTGATATACATACATTTTTAAATACATACTTAAATAGATAATATTAACATCCAGACACAGAACAAATACAAGTGTTCGTCACACGAATACCTCCTCATACCTACTAACGAACTGACCAACTAATGTTCTAATTAACACTCTCAACTAATTGGACTAACCATCCCAGTCCCTATTTGAGTCTTGTTCAAAGTCAGTCACAGTTGCAGCGGCAGCGGATGAGTGGTGCTGCAAGCTCGTTTGCTATCTTTCATCCATAAAAAAAAATTAAAAGCTTTTTTATTGAACTTCACTCGTATGTATGTATGTGTGTTTTGGAATCTTGCAATAAATATTTCACCCACTTCCACTGAAGCTATCGAGCTGAAATTCGGCACACATATTTGGTTCCGATGACAATGCACGAAAATAAAACTAAAATTTTATTAAACTGTAAGTATGCATAATATAATAACTACCCGGTACTTCTAACTACAACTAAAATAATAAAGAATAATATTGCATAGCATTTTTTATCAACTTATGCAATTATAATTATTTATTGATTTTATTTATGCAGTATTTTTTTCCTTTGTTTTTGATTGAGATTGCTATTCATCGATAGATGGCAATATCACCGCTGTGCCCGTCGGAGTGGGGTGTCAGGTTATTTTCGTTACGGAATTTCTGGATTCGGTCTCCACGCTCAAGGCCCGCGATAGAAGCTATGCAATAGCTTAATAACTAAGTCTGGTGAAGCGTGCCTTATTACGTGCGTCAATTCGCCTGACATTAATCGAATAGTGTCATAGCGGTTTCAATGAATCGCCCTGTCTGTACCAATAATCTTTGCGCTGACCGTCTGAATCAGACGCAGCGCTAATTTATGCGCTGTCTGCCCCCCTCGGTGTAATGGCCCCACTCGTAAATTCACTCCGTTTGGTTAGTGCGTGCAAATTGAATGCTCTCTAGGATCCAACAATGGAGCGGTTATGAGATGGCGACGGTTTTTTAGGGTTCCGCGGGTGCGAATGAACCATGGTTCTCAATACAAACTAGGCGTAAAAAAGCTGATTTCCTTAAACTTCTATCCTATTTTAACTTAAGCTTTTGACTTTAGAAAATTGAAATAAATAGTATGTGCATTATTATCAGGGTTACTTGATGCGTTTATCATTCACATTCCTTTTTCACTTGCTTGCTTGCTCCAACCGTCCAATAGACGTCCCACTACTGGGCAAGGGCCTCCCACATAAAAATCTTTTCACATATTATTTACCAATTGGTATGTATCACCACTGATTACGCTACTGTAGGAAGACAATAATTATTCAATAATTAAATGTAACCTGATAGAAACCCGATAATTACAATAACCAATAAATATTTTTCTATATTTAAATACTCTATATTTGTTAACCGTTTCTTTGTCTGACAGATTTAAGGGCGACAATGCATGTTTGCATGCTCGTATTATTGTAATGAATTATAAATAAAATCAGTTTTATATTCCCGAAAGGCGACGTTTAAGGACATATTGAAATACTAGTGGATGCCCGCAGCTTCGCTCGCGTGGCATTAGACATAACAATAATTTCGTTTACACCTATTAATATTATTTATCCTATTTCACTCAGTGAAGATGCAGCTTTCTAATGGTGGAAAGAATTTTTGAAATCGCTTCAGTAGTTTTTGTGTGAAAACATTACAAACAAATGTTTCCTCTTTATAACCTTAATATATATATTTCTTGTGTACGTTTGTATGACAGTGAACTCCTCCTAAACGGCTGTATAAATGTTGATGAAATTTCTTGTGTGTGTTCAAGGGGACTCGAGAATGGTTTAGATTCACAATTTGCTCCACTGGAAAATGTTTTTCAAACACTATTTTAGTATTTTTATTTTTACCCGTCGTTCATTGACGTGAAGCGTTGCGTCACTTTGACATTTCATATGGCAGAACAACGTTTGCGGGGTCAGCTAGTATTAGTATAGATTTGTTACCTGCAAGTTAATATAATTTTATTTTGTACTGAACTTTCGATGCAAATGAAACTTATCCTCTTTATGATGGGAAGTGCGTAGCCCTAAATATATGAATGGTGTTGACACGTGCCTTTGTTCGCCGCGCGGTCGGCCCGGGGTCGGCCCGGGCTGTGTTTAAAGAATAAAGCCTGACTTTTTGCTACCGCTCTGCCCTGGATATGTGGTAATCTTGTCTATTTTCACTGTGTTTTGTTCTGTTTTATTATTGTTCGTCGTATCGGTTACAAATAGCCCAAAATCTTTTGGTTAACTGAACTAAATTTAAAAGTACATCTGCTGTGCTGTCCGAACTGTTCAATACGCTGGGTCGCCCTGAAAACCAGCGGTCGTGGTTCGCTGCGACCAAAGCTGAGTGCGGCCCCATTTCGGCAGATCCTATAGTTATAATATTATTATATTTTATAGGCATATTATTAATTTGTTTTTGTTTTGTTAATTTGTCGAAATAAAATATTCATTCATTAAATTAAATTATGTTTTGATTTTTGCATTAAGGGAAACTTTATCTGGATTCAATATAAAATGCTGATGTTTAATATGCCTACGAATTGTTGAAGGCAACTCCAGGGTCTCCAACGAGTTTTAACGATTGTTTTATAATAGAAAATAACCGTTTTATTATTATTAATAACCTATTTTGTTAAGAGTTATGTTACAGTTAAGAGACAAACAAATGGTAAAAATTAATTCTGCCTCGTTGATTTTGTGATGTAGTGGTCGCAAGGGCGATTGGTAAGCTAGAGGTCCTTGACCGTTACCGACGGCTTTACGTGCCCTCCGAAGCACGGTAGCGTCCATGAAATTTTGCCACTAGGGATGGGTGACATCCACAAACCGACCGCGCCCGTCGTCGCTTAATTCTTTCGATCACATTGAATCGACGCGAGCCATTGGGACGCTATACTGAAGACTTAAAGTCACTCAATCAAGCATTTCTCCCAGTTTCTCCGTTACTACAAGCCCACTACTGCACTGCTACGCCTGTACGCTAAAACTGATCCTTTCCGTTGAATAATGCAGATTGGATGCAAATCACTCGTGGGCTCGGCTAATTTACGCGCTGGTATTTCACGACTCTTCCACCCACCAACCAGCTCGTAGAACAGAATCAAAATTTAATAAAAATGCTACTAGATGAAATTACAATACTTATGTAACTTTGTGGTATGGGGATAGCAAGCACCTAAACATGTACGTGTCTCATTAGTCATATAAGTTAGTTATTAAAGATACTCCATACTGAACGCACGTATGTTCTTATTATAACTCCCCGATCCCCGCCTCACCGCATGGCGACCCTTGCCATACCCGGCATGGTACGGGACGAGTGAAGTGCCGCGTCGGGATGTGATATTTATATTAATAAACAATTAACGGTCTACAAAAATGAGTAAAGGCAGTCAGCCTATATTTAATTCTGGGTGTTCTGCTGCTCGTGGTGGCCGCCGGCGTGCTTTATGCCATCGTCAAGGCGCACTCTTCGATTAGTAAGGAGATGCGGCGGGATCGTGCGTCGTGGTAAAACCAGAATGTCTGGCAGAGGCATAAGGTATGCCCCTGTGGAAATCCAGAGCGACCTCGAGGAAGGAAAAACAGCGGCTTGAAGAACGGAGTATGTGTAATGTGTTGTGCGTATTTAGTTAGTTTATTTTAAAAACAGCGGTTTGAAGAACGCAGTATGTGTAATGTGTTGTGCGTATTTAGTTAGTTTATTATTTAGAAAAATTAATATTAAATTACTAAAACTGTAGATTACTTGTTTAAACTTTAGATTCGAGTGCACAGTTATCCGATGTAGAATTAACTTGTGAGGTGAAAAAATTCTTAAATATATGAAAATAAGTACGATAGATATTTCAGAGAAAATGGAGAGTTTTGAGTTAAAAACCGCGAGTACGTTGATTCCTTTAATGGATGGTAAACAAGAAAATATTGAGCAAATTATTGATGGTATCGATATGTATAGTAACTGTTTAAAAGGTGAGGACAGCAAGAAATTGTTGATTTCCTTTGTTTTGAAGACAAGATTATCTAAAATAGCTAAGTTAAAATTAAATTCCGAATATTCTACAGTTGAAAGTTTATTGTCAGATATAAAGAAGTATTTACTAACTAAAAAATCAGCCAATTCCTTGCTATCTCAGATGAATAACTTATCTCAAAATAATATGTCGATTTGCAAATTTGGAGAAAAGCTGGAGGAGCTTTTTGTAGGGCTCACTATAGCGCAAGCCGAAGACAATCAAAAGGCACGCGACATACTGAGACCTATAAACGAGCAAATGGCAATAAAAAGATTTGCAGATGGTCTTCGGAATCGACGGCTGAGTACAATAATATCAGCTCGGAACTACAGCGCGCTGAAGGATGCCGTGCGCGCAGCGGAAGACGAGGAGCTGGATAGCCCCGGGTATTCTTCTCAAAACGAAGTATACTCATACTCACAAGGTAACAAAAATCAATCATATCGCTACCCTAGGTACAGTCGGGGACGTCGAAATTTTTCCTACGGCGGCGCCCCTTCACGAGGCAGTTATCAGCCCCTACCTCAGGTTAGAAAAGGCAAACAGCACTTCGGTACAAACTACTATCATAATCGAGCCAGTACTGCGAATACAAGGTATAATAATAATAATCAATCTAGATACCAGAGGAATAACACGAGATTTCATAGAGGTAACTTAAACAATAATTATCGCTCTCGCCAGGGAAATGCCTACGTCACAGCGATATCATCATCTAGCAACGAAACTGGGCAGAAGGAAGAAGATATAAATGTGGCAGAGTTTTTTCGAGCCTAATTATGCATTAGTATGTGAAGGGTTGGATTTCATCTACTTGTTTTGCGGAAATCGAAAATGTAAGTTTTTATTAGATACTGGAGCTTCTTTATCCATCATAAACAGTCAAGTCATTCAAAGTCACATAATAAAATATCCAAGTAATACAGTCATTAAAGGTATAGGTGGACAAATACAATCGAAATGCTTCGCGTATATTCCATTACAGTCAGCGAACGGTATTGTATTTCATCACAAGTTATATTTATTTGACAGCGTTCCATGTGAAGCGGACGGTATTATCGGGTTAGACTTTCTCAGAACTTATAATGCAAACATTGACTTACCTACGAACCGACTTACATTACAAATAAATTATTATGAAACATGTACCTTAATGATACGTAAATGTACTAGTAAGACATTATTAGATTCAGAAGAATATTTAACTATCCCGTCACGTAGTGAATCAATTCATTATTTGAATATTGGTAAAAATTTATATAAAGATTGTGTAGTATATCCAAAACAGTTACATGAAAACGTATTTTTGGCAGGATGTATTGTAAAGCCGAATAGAGGTAAAATACCAGTGAGGATCTTGAACACGGATGAAAAACCTATAAAAATTCTTAAAAATAAAATTATTCAGTTAGGAGATATTGATTACTTAGAAAACTATGATTTATGTTCCTTTAGCGAGTCCCAAAAGGATGTTAGTCGTGTCAAAAAACTATTAACAGAAATAAAATTAAGTCATTTAGATTCGAGTAATAGAAAGTCGCTTCAAATAATATGTTCGAAGTACTCAGACATATTTTTCTTAGAAGGAGATAAGCTGGGTACTGCACACGTCGTAGAACAGTCAATCATGGTGAAACCTAACACGAAACCCGTGTATGTAAAACCTTATCGGTTGCCGCAAGCATTGAAACAAGAGATTAATAAACAAGTACAGCGGATGCTTGATGACGGTATAATAGAACCCTCTATTAGCGAATGGAATAGTCCAATACTATTAGTACCTAAAAAGTCAGGAGGTGATAAAAAATGGCGTTTGGTAGTAGACTACAGAAAAGTTAATGAATCGATACAGGACGATAAATTTCCGTTACCGAATATAACCGACATATTAGATTCTCTGTCTGGAAGTATTTATTTTACCCATCTGGATCTGTATCAAGGATTTTATCAAGTTGGTTTAGACCCTGAAAGTAGGAACATCACTAGCTTTGCCGTTAGTACTGGGCAGTATAGAATGACACGTTTAGCCATGGGTTTGAAGGTTAACCCTAGTGCGTTTTCTAGAGTTATGTCGATAGCAATGTCAGGGTTAACTTACGAAAAATGTTTCGTTTACTGCGATGATCTGGTAGTGTTTGGAAGAAATAGAGATATTCACAATAAAAACTTGATAGACGTGTTCGAACGCCTTCGAACAATGAATCTTAAACTTAATCCACATAAGTGCGAATTTATGAAAACAGAGTTATTGTACTTAGGTCACGTGGTGTCAGCTGATGGTATATTGCCCGATCCAGAGAAAATTAGAGTATTACAACAGTATCCGGTACCTACGAATTCGGACGAAGTTAGGCGATTTGTAGCGTTTTGTAACTATTACAGAAAATTTATACCTCATTTTTCTGAAATCACTTTACCATTAAACAAATTATGTCGAAAGAATGCAATATTTTCGTGGACTGACGAATGTCAAAATAGTTTTGAAACGATGAAAAATAAATTAATTACTCCCCCAATTTTACAATACCCAGACTTTTCAGATACTAACACTTTCATTCTTCAAACTGACGCATCAGGTGTAGCAATTGGATCAATTCTGTGTAACAAGGATTCAAAACCTGTAGCTTATGCTAGCAGACCTCTAAATAAAGCGGAACTAAATTATCCAATTATTCAAAAAGAACTTTTGGCAATAGTTTGGAGCATAAAACACTCTAGACCATATTTATACGGAAAAAAATTTGTCATCAAAACCGATCATAAACCTTTAATTTATCTCTTTGGCATGAAAGATCCTTCAACAAGACTTTTAAAATTTAGATTGCAGTTAGAAGAATACGACTTTAGAATCGAGTAAGTAAAAGGCAGTGATAACGTAGCAGATGCCTTAAGTAGGGTGACCATAAGTTCAGAGGAGTTGAAATCGTTAAATAGTAAAGTTAGTTTGGTAATGACAAGAGCGCAGACAGCTAAATTAAACAAAGAGGCGTTGAGTAGGAACGAAGACACAAGGAATCCTTGTATACCTGCTGAATCGAGGTTTGGCCAACCAAGAATCGCAGAGATATTAAGGAAACCGAGTGACTTTGTAGAGTTGAAGTTTATTGAAGGAAGTAAATTAACTAAGAAAACCTTAACCTATGAGAAAGAATGCTTGGCATATGAAGACTCAACTTGTTCTATTTTTATAAACCTCAATTATATGTCGCATTTTACGCGAGTCGAATTTGCGAATTTATTGAGTGAATTTTGTAATAAATTGAATATTAAAAGATTATGCATAATTAAAAGCGAAGGAAATGTAGAATTTATAAAGCAATTAATAAATGAAGTAAAAAGTAGGAAAAAGTGGTCCGGACCGCAAATAAATATATTGAAAGGTGTAAAACGAGTCTACAGTAATGATGAAAAGGTATGCATACTACATGATTATCACTTACTGCCTACGAGTGGACATGCGGGTGTACAACGCATGATCAACAATATCAAAGGTAAGTACTTTTGGCCTGGACTGGAATCCGATGTGCGGAGATACGTAAGCAAGTGTGGCAAGTGCCAAACTAGTAAGTATTCTAGAAACATAGTGGAGCCGATGGTCGTGACGACGACAGCATCGAAAGCCTTCGAAAAAATATATCTAGATATTATAGGTCCCTTAGATAAAGATATAGATAATAATGTTTATATTTTAAGTTTACAATGCGAGCTAAGTAAATACGTCGAGGCGTACAACGAAAAGACACGGTAAGTGTAGCAAAATCTTTTGTCAATAATTTTATATTAAGGTATGGTTTACCCAAAACCATCGCTACTGACCGAGGAGCAGAGTTTTTGTCAGAAACGATGACAGAGGTGTGCAAGTTGCTTCAAATTGAAAAGGTAAGCTCGACAGCTTATCATCATGAGTCGATAGGTTCCTTGGAAAACACTCATAAACACCTCGCTGCCTTCTTACGAACTCTGTGTGACGGACATCCGGAAACATGGAGTCAGTGGCTTCAGTTCTGGTGTTTTTCATTCAATACTACTGTCCACACGGAGACTAAGTATACGCCGTACGAACTGGTATTTGGCAATAGTTGTAACTTGCCTAGTAACTTAAGAAATAACGTGGTAGAACCTCTCTACAATCCAGATAACTATGCACTTGAACTTAGGTATAGATTACAGTTAGCATCTAAGGAAGCGCATAAAAATTTAGTTCTAAGTAAATTGAAAAGAAAGAATGTATGGGATAAAAATTGTAATCCGATTCGGTATCGAAAAGGTGATTTAATTTTAATTAAAAATGAAACTGGTAAAAAACTAGATAAGTTTTATGACGGACCATATACAGTGATAAGTGAAAGTGAACCAAATGTTACTGTGCAAAAAGGTGGAAAAATTGAGACTGTCCATAAAAACAGAACAAAACCATACGTAACCTAGTATTAAATGTGTAGCGTTAACTGTAGTGTTTATGTATGGTAGGTTAGCGTTAATTGTTTATGTTATGGTATCCATTATTATAGTCGTAGTCGTAATAGTCGTCGTAGTCATAATCAATATCATTTTTCATTACCGACGCATGATAACAGCGTCATTTGTATTAGGTACTTGTAAAACTTTTAAATTTATTTCTTTGTTAATATGCTTAACGAATAAATTGTATGTCTTAGGAATTAAGAATATCAAACAAATTTGTTTGTAATATTATGTATGTAGTTTTTAATTTAACAGTGTTACAAAAAAAAATTGTATTCAAACATTTTTTTTTTAAATAACCCCGATGATGTGGTATGGGGATAGCAAGCACCTAAACATGTACGTGTCTCATTAGTCATATAAGTTAGTTATTAAAGATACTCCATACTGAACGCACGTATGTTCTTATTATAACTCCCCGATCCCCGCCTCACCGCAACTTAAACATACGATAGAAGCTTAACCCCTTCCATGCTGAGACCCTGCCAAATAGCAGGACTTTTTATGGTGGTTGCATTAAACTCAGAAACAGAAATAGAAATCCTTTATTTATTTATTTTATTTAATACAAAAATAAGTCTGCGAACTTACAGCGGCAAGCCAAGGCGTTTATTTTGTAAAGCATTGCAAACGATAACAACAAACGCTGGTTTTCAGTGTGACCCGTTTTGTCATGCAGTTCGGAGGTTCGGACTAATAGAGGAATTTGTCCAGGTTTCGCAGGTAGTTTTAACCGGCGGTGTGACGTCACCGCCGTGTTACCGTTCCCGACGGCGCTGCACAATGCAAATGGCATGCTAATACGCGGGCACGTCAATTTACTCGTTAGTGAAGATATCCCGGATTGGACTGCGTGGCGCGGTACTGACGAACTGGTTGTGGGTTCGATTCCTAAATACGCCTTTCTTACATTTACATTTACAATTTACATTTTATCAAGTTTTGGACCCCTTTTTACATAGATAGAGGTGTATGCACAGTTAACGTTTAAATGGAGAATATGATATGCATTAGAAATACATTAAATTAATTAAGAAATCTGCGGGCGTCAACTAGTTAATAAAAATTCTTTTCACCATTTTTGTCTTCGAGAATCTCTTTAATTGAGTAATTGGGTCATTTCTATAATTCAAAAGGGACGAAAAAATAATTTCCCGTCGACAGCGGCATAGCGAAATCGTAGTATTACTTATTTATTGTTGTTATTGATATAATGATAGCGTGTTGCAAAGAGCTGTCTAAAGCTATGACTCTGGAGACTCTTTGTTCATTAACGATACAGTGTAGACTGTAGGTAGAGGGTCTCCCGAATCAAGTGTTCCGGGATAATCGTCGGGATATGCTAATTTTATCTCGGCGCGTCACCTACATTAATTGTTTTATTTTAATTCCCTCCCCTAACACAGGGACCGTGGTCATTGACCGCTTAATTAAGCAATTTGATGAACAATTTATGCTTATTTTGGGCGATAAAACTGATGATAATAGTCGATATAAAATACAATAAATTTGCATAAAAAATAATTGCGTAAATAAATTGCAGATCGATAATGTTAAATGAATCGTGGTAATTGCAAACCGCTGGATCGATGACCCGGAGAAGAGGGCATGAAACAGCTGGATTCAGAGGCCACAGAGGCTACATGACCAGGTGGGGAACGGCGCAGGCGAGGTCTATTTCCAGCAGTGGAATTAAAAAGGCTGAATAATGGATAGATTGAAAATTCACACACATTTTATACAGGGGGGTTGATTATCAACCACTTTTCCTTGGGATTTGTAAAGGAATATAGAAAGAAACCAGTAACCCATCTAAATCCTGTTTCCACATCCCTTTTTGTGTTCTGCTGGCTACGGGACTCCGCTGATGATGTGAGGAGTAAATTATTCAATTGCGGATTGGTTTGATATGCTTTCGAACACTAAGTCGTGCAGGTTTCCTCGCTATATTTTCCGTCACCGTTACAGCATGGTGAAGGAAAATATAGCGAGCAGCGAAGACATTCCATTTTTTTAAACGCACACCACGAAAGCGTGCTACTAGGATTTGAAACCGGACCTTAAGTAAAACATAATTCCAGCCACTGGACTATGATCGCATTTGTAATTATTTTAAAAGCTTTTACTTAACTTCACTCGTATGTATTCATGTATGTCCTGGAATCTTGCAATCAATATTTCACCCACTTCCACTGAAGCTATCGAGCTGACATTTGGCACACATATTAGGTTCCGATGACAATGCAATAATATGGTACTGTCAAACTGATCTGATGATGGAGCCGGAAGATATTAACTGGAACTTCATGATGGAATATCGTATCATAGTCGTGTTTGCACTTGTGGTAAAGTCTTGTAATGAACTTTGACCACGATTAGGTTTAAAGGTCAAGTTATAAAAGCTTTTTAAAAAAAAAATTTTTTTACAGTATAGTTATTTTAAGTGTTGTTTCTTGTGCGAGTATACATTTATGGTATCAGTAGACTTACGAATAGGTACTGTATTTAAGTTTTCATAGCCACCGTCTGTTCATGACGCTAAAATAGACAGTACAAACAAGAGATAAAAGAAACAGGGCCGTGGGGTGACAAATCCATTAGGAGTTGGCACGCTGCAAGTGTTGGGCCAATGTTTGCGATCGATTGGGGGAGATACCGTGTAGTGGACTTGTTCTGTAAACAGGTGACAATCATGACCTTGGGAGAATTCCTTTACAGTTTTATCGTAAGGAGGTAATTTGACTCAATTTGCATATTAACAAAAGCTATGCTTAGTAAATGCTATGAATATATTATGCTATGCTATCACGTTAGAACGCTGTTCTTACTCATTGAGCCTGCTCCGATTCAAACCATTATCTACACAAAGACAGAAATAAGTAATAATTTTAGTGTCAGTTTTTCATCTCCAAATGTAACCGTTAGGTACATTAATTAATATACGTAATCATTAAATATCAACAAATCGCTTGAAATCATCCCTGAAAAAAACTGTCGTAGCATGTTGGTCCAATATTCCAAATGTTGGCCCAGCACCACACTCATCTATAAAACTTAATATCTGCATCAGAAATGCGATACCCGTGTCAGGAGATATTTTAAGCCCTGCGTTTTATTGGCGTCAGATAGTTATGGGCTTGTGGTATGGGAGGCTTTATGGTGTCTATGGTTTTGTTTGTTTTCCTTTTTACTGTACCTACTGACGAAGGTTAAATCGCGGAGAATGTTTAATGATAGAAATACATTATTGAAATAACTTTATTTTCGCACCGCATAGGTACTTCCATTTCTTGATGTAGTTTAAACTACCTATGTTAAATAGTACAAAAACCCGAAAAACAGATTCACAAAATTATCTAAATAATAGTTAAATTCATAGTTATTTGCGATGAGAAAATTCTTCTTTGAAACTCTCTCGATTATAACTAAAACTACGACTGTTAGCTATAATTGCAGAGTCGTCCGCAAATCATAGACGCCTCCCGAACTAGTAACAAAATCGCTCGCTCAGCTGGTCGGGTCCTCCGTCGAACTTGCCAAATAAAATTAGGAATAACGACCTCTCTTGAGGAGCCACAAAGCAATTTCGAACTTAAGAACAATAGCGTAACACGCAACAGTCCGGACAAACTTTTTATTAGTGATCCGGGCTGTCCGGTTATACCCGGATTTGGGCTAACTAGTTTCTGGACAAATCACCCGGCGTATGTAATGGCGCACGTAGAACATTAACTGTATTTTGTTTTGTATAACATAATGGAACGCTAACCAGTAATGTCTCTACATTGGATGTGGGTTTACTAATATGTTACTTTGTTTATTTATTTATTTAACCTTTTATTGCCATATGGCGGACTTAATGCCTAATGGAAAAATATATAAAATCTACCAGTCAACCATAGGTGTTGGTGAGAAGATGTAATACTACTAGTACTTTACAAATCTATGATTTAATGAAATTAAATAAGTTGATGAGCCTGAGAGTTTTTCATAATGTTCTCGAAGGCATATGAAGTCTGCCAATTCGCACTTGGTGGACTAAGGCCAGAATAAGAGATTCTGAGAGGAGACCCTTGCCCAACTGTGCGACAAAGAAAGGGTTGTGGTGATGGCAGTAACTATGACTTCTATTTTGTTATCGAATGACTATTTTGTCAACCATGATCATTCAAATAATAAATAAAATACAAACAACTTTTTTCTATCTTTTCAGTGCATTTATTAAGTAAGTTTCTAAATATATTTTAGTTTACGTAGTCCTGTTTTTAGTTATTATTTTTTAGTTTTCCTAGTAAATAAATTTGTAATTTTTGCAAGCTCTTGATAAATCGTTTAGATTTATTTTGATTGTGAGCTTTCATAATTATGATATATCACTCTCGCCGTCTGATGACAGCTCTAAAGCTAAAATCCATAGCCGTTTGCCAAAGAAATATACATATTATATGTACATACATATATATAATAAACATACATACATATATTAATACATAAATACATACATACATTCGAAAAACTCAAAGTATGAAATTAATACCGTTTCCAGTTAGCTATAACTATTTTCACTACTTATTTATAAATTGGTACTGTAAGCAAATCTACTTCCAAGCAAAATATATTGTGACGATCGATATTATTATCAGTTTCATAGATCGGTTTCTTATTTACAAACAATAGTGACGTTAAATAGTTTATTTGATATTAAATCGACAACAAATTTAAATATTGTTTTTACGAATATTAGGTCCTTTGGTCATTCAGGGGCACAATCATTATATAATGTGACGTAAACATTTAAATGATTATCCATGTCCCTCAGAACAAAATTCTATGAGGTTTTTACCAAGAGACTCCTTTGATCACTCGGAGGCAAACCACGCACTGTAAAACCATTCCAACGATTCCCTTTTTTGGTACTTAATCGTGAACAAATTTTAATGTCGTGTTTACCAATGTTGCGTCCTGTGTGGTCGGTAATCGGATAAAGGTAATTACGGGTGTATTGAGTCGATTCGGCGCAAACAAGCGATCACGGGCGTATCGCCGTGTTTAAACAGGCTCGAACCGCTCGTAAAACGTAACGCGACCGATACACTGATAAGACTGATAGCGTGATTGTTCGATGCGTTAGTGGTGATGCGGGATTCGGAGGCAGTATTGGAAGGCTGCCTGTGTATCGTCATAGCACTAGGCTACTGAAGCTCATTGAAGTACTGCCCAGAGTAATGTAACAAAAAATGTTAGTTTTAACTTACTTTGCAAGAAGTCACAGTTATCATGGGCGGCAGCGGATGGGTGGTGCTGCAAGCTCGTTATAGCATGCACATTGATTGTCCCGTTGGCGTAATCGGTAGTGAACCTGCCTGTTACGCCAGGGGTCGTGGGTTCGAGCCCCACTCAGGACAAACATTCGTGTGTGTTTACAAATGCAGCAGGTTTAAATGTTTATAACGAAGATAGTTTTCAAACTTTTTGTGCGTGTCACTGTAATTCGGGCTAACTGAGTTCTTAGCCTTTGAATTAACAGCACGATGTCTAGATTTGTGCTCGTTGCAATAGTCTCACCAGCACCACTTTATTATACAAATACAAATTCATTTATTGCCACAAAATTGTACCTACAAATACTCGTACAAACAAAGGACATATGGACAGAAAACTCATTCAATTACAAATTTATACTGTAGTGTATGCGATCTATATAATCTGTTAAACATGACGTTGTCTCGAGCACACGGGAGTGACGTAAACAGTCACGTATTAGCCACGGGCGAGAACGGACGTTTGCTGGCGCACTGGTGTGGTAACGAGCCAATTAACGTACCCTTTATGACAAGGGTGACACTGAGCACTACATATGGCGACGAGAATAAAAGGTTAGTGGTAAATTAAAAATATTATTAATATTTTTCGAAATACGGAGAGAGGAAGGTTGAATAAGTATGTAGGTACATAAATAAAATTGGATGATCTAAGAACTTTATGCATTGGATGTTTATTACTTCGTGATTGATTGTTAAATTACTGATGGATCAACATAAAATAAATATACATACCTCTGTCCATAAGGATCCCGATTACCTAATCATCGTGTCGCGGCATCGCTATGCGGTAGGCAGGTATCGCGGCAGATTATTGTAAACAAATTATTACAGTTTTTATTATTCATAAAATTGAGTTCGAATTCCTAGTTGTTCTAGTCAGTACTTCAAATGTATCGCGACGAACAATATACACTTCGCCTCATTTGAAGTGGGACATTGTGCGCGCTCATTACAAAAAACTCTGTCCATAAGGATCCCGATTACCTAATCATCGTGTCGCGGCATCGCTATGCGGTAGGCAGGTATCGCGGCAGATTATTGTAAACAAATTATTACAGTTTTTATCATTCATAAAATTGAGTTCGAATTCCTAGTTGTTCTAGTCAGTACTTCAAATGTATCGCGACGAACAATATACACTTCCCCTCATTTGAAGTGGGACATTGTGCGCGCTCATTACCTACAAAAAAAAAAAAAAATCATCAAGTTTTGTATAGGTTCGGATATCTTATTATAAATTCTAATACACATTCCGTAAGCATTGCTTTGGAGGCCTGCATTTTGGGAAAGGCCTATGTCCGTATCAATTAATGTCTATTTTATACTGATATTTTTCTTTACTCAATACCTTTTTGTGACTTATGTATTGGGATAGGGCCATTGTAATGGTGATAGAAAACGGCACGCCGAGTATCCAATACTTTTTGAAGGATGGATGTAGTACTAAGGAATGTACTTACTCGTCGTGAGATAGGTACCTAGCTCATTTATTTCTAGTTGTTTCATAAATCTACGAGATCTACATATGGATTTTTAGAGCGATACTTTATTAAATAATAAATAAATAAAAATCATGGACCCTAAACTGGGTACTTACCTGTGCTATGGGTGTCAGAGTCTCATATGCATGTATGGACATTTTAAAAACATACTTAAATATATAGTATTGACATCCGGATGGTGTAACATGCCAGTTTACAGGATCGAATACAATCTTAGGCTTTGTGAAAACACAACTAGAAACCTAGTACTTCCTATTGACTGCAATTGCGACTATACGAGGTAGTATATGATATCCGTTGATGACTAATCCAAAAAACAGTACTCATTATATTACAAGAGGTAAATACGCCACCAACGCACCAAACGCGGCGCGGTTGCTGGCTGGACTGTTACTAACGATCTGATCAACTGGTATAATACTTAATAGATTGGCAATGCGAAAGAAAAATAACATAGATACTCATATGTTAGAGCGAAAAAGATAAGCGAGACAATTTGCGTACACGCTATCAGCCTGTATAAGCCCAACGTCAGTTGTACACGAAACAAATTTTGCTTATTTTTCTAAATCTTACGTTTGAAAGCGTACATTTGGTGTTAATTAGACAAATAATTATGGTTACGTATACAGTACCAGAAGGTAACTCATATAAGAAAGAAAATACATAGAAGTATGCATTTCATATGTAAGTAAGATTGAAATATTTAATTCTCCAATTGCAATGTTTGAGAACTTTGAAAAAAAATAAAATAAAAAAAAAAATATATAAAAAAAAAAAAAAAATTAAATTAACAAATGAATGGGTGGTGCTGCGGGGTCGTTTGCTATCTTAATGTTCTCGATTAATAAAATTATAATAAGGAAGGGATGTAGTGTATGCGATCTATATAATCTGTTAAACATGACGTTGTCTCGAGCACACGGGAGTGACGTAAACAGTCACGTATTAGCCACGGGCGAGAACGGACGTTTGCTGGCGCACTGGTGTGGTAACGAGCCAATTAACGTACCCTTTATGACAAGGGTGACACTGAGCACTACATATACCAAAATAAAAAAATATATCCTAATAAAACATAATCAAGTTTTTGGGCATAAGGAGGTGTCTCAGCATTACCTGAATAGGGCTTAAGACCCATACAGTGCTGTTTTTCGGACACACCCTTTTCCCTAAGATGGTAGGCGTATTAAGGCCTAATTTTCATTTTTCATTTCAAGCAAATTAGATAACAAATCACTCACACCGTAATAAATGTAAAGAAAGTAGGTGACGAAACCTGCATGCCTGAGAGTTCATCATAATGTTCTCGAAGGCATGTGAAGTTTGCCAATCCGCACTTGGCCAGCGTAGTTGACTAAGGCCTAATCCCTCCCATTCTGAGAGGAGACCCGTGCCCAACAGTGGGACAGAGAAATGGTTGTGATGATGATGAAGTAGGTACAATTAACGGTCTTTTATTTCCGAACTTCCGAACGAAATGAACACTCGGCTGACATAAAACCGCAATTTGTCCGGCCTCAATATTTTTCCATTAATTGACACATCGGAATAATCGGCCAAAGGTTATTGCGGGACATGTTAATGCCTGTTTCGGCCCGTTCCAGCTGGTTTCGGCCGCAGCCCGCCCGGACAACTCGTAACATCCATTTCGGTAAGTAATTATTTAAAATCGATAAAGTATAGAATTTGCTCGGATTGTAATCGGTGGAGCTGGGTACATCTACACTATGATTAGTGGTAATCTTTGGTGTAGCTTGCCGTCAAAAAAGGCTTTTATATTTGTAATCACCTCTTTAGTAGACTAAGTTTTGCACGGAAAACGATTTGACGCAGTCAAAGTTAGTATGGGGGTAAAGATCATCATCATCATCACAACCTTTTCTTTGTCCCACTGTTGGGCACGGGTCTCCTCTCAGAACGGGAGAATTTAGGTCTTAGTCCACCACGCTGGCCAAGTGCGGATTGGCAGACTTCACATGCCTTCGAGAACATTATTATGAACACTCAGGCATGCAGGTTTCCTCACAATGTGTCCACCGTTACAACAAGTGATATTTAATTTCTTAAATCGCACATAACTCCGAAAAGTCATTGGAGCGTGCCGCTTGGGTTTGAACCCGGACCGCTCGAGTGAAAGGCGAGTTCGATAGCCACTAGGCTGTCACCGCTGGGGGTAAAGTTAGTACAAAATAACTAAGCGCGATTCCATACTGAAGAGCATTCATTGAATATTAATAGTAGCATTGAAAAAGAAATGTGCATTTATAATGGTATAATGGTACCTACTCACATTCTTCGAAGTATATACTTTATTTACAACCAATGAACATGAATTTGAAATAAGTTCCCCGTTAGTCTCATGGGAATACTTCTCTTACTATATTACTCCGCATCCGCTTGGTGTAGTGGTGCAATTAGGTTAAAATACATTCAAGCCACAAATAGGAGGAGCGATGTAAGTTGCTTTTAAAATTTATACGCAGAAATAAAATATGAGAGGCACGGTCCATCGACGCGCGCACACAGAGCTGAAAGGGTCGATTATAAACAGTGATGGATTGAGAAGTTTTTCAAACGCAATTCTCGGTTGGGGCGAAGCGTGGTACACACTGGTTTGGTTTAATAATATGTGTATATTTTCACGTTCGAGTATTTTATATTATTTGTTTGAAGTTTACAGCCGGTATTCATAAAAAAATAACAAACCTATTATAACTTAAGTGGTCTTAGACTTCCTTATTCCTTTGTTACACTTCTTTAGAGGCTACCAAGTCCTCAAGGATAGTAACGCATCTGTGACTGATTTGGAACGAATCTCTTACTAACAATATACATAAACTACGTTATGTTAACCACAGCCTTTGAGTTCAATTAAACAAATACTGAAAGTCAAAACTGGAAATAAAATCGTTTTTTTATTTAATTTTGTAAATATTAAAGGTAAATAAAAGTTCAGTCCTACGTTTTAAACTCAAGAAATTCTTACGAAAGCCTTCCTTCGGGCAAAGGGTCAGTTAATCAAAGGGCCAGTCTGTAGGGGCTGAAAAGTTCACTCCAAAGAACGCATTTAGCCTGCGGCGAGACTGGGGGTCTACTACGAAATCATTACACGAGTTTTTGGTTTCGCCGAATTTATAAATATACTTATCATCGATAGATAGATAGACGATTTTTTTTCACCCTATCAAAATTTGGTCTAGATACGAAAAATTTTAGATACGAGTGGCCACCACGAAACCCTGAATTGTCCCATCCAGATTTTTATGGGGATATCTGAAGGAGTAGTCTTTAGGATATCTGAAGAAGAACTTTCGACGAATTAAAAAAAACATTCGTCTAGAATTGGCGTCGATTCCCATAGCGACTTGCAGGCGTGTCTACGAAAAATTTTGATCACGTTTAGAAGAGTATTCTCGTTAATTTGGAGAGCATTATGACGATATTGTTTACAAAACATACATTACAAATATCATTCTAAATGCAATATATGGTGAATTGTCATCTTGTCTGTGCTAAAATGTATTAAAGATGGGAAAGTATAATCTGCCATTTTATACAAACTTTTCAAAAGTATATTTTATTATTTCCCACCCTATTTTGGGTTTATTTACTTTATCGCTGCGACCCATAGACGTCCCACTGCTGGGCACGGGTCACCCTAAGAGACACTTCTGCGGGAGGTCTAGAGCATACTCCAACACGCTGCTCCCGTGCGGATTGGTGGAGGGGTAAGTGGAACACCCAATGTTTTCAAGCCACCCGAAGGTCTTCGACAAGGCTTAACGACTGTTTCCAGCATTGAAAACAACAGGGACCGACGGCTTTACGTGCCCTCCAAAGCACGGTAGCGTCTATGAAATTTTGCCACTAGCGGTCACCCAACCACGACCGAAAAAGTTAAGCAACGATGTTTCAACTTAACTTTTTCGATCACATTGAATCGAAGCGAGCCATTGGGCTATGGATGCTACGCTTTGCTTTATAAATAACACAATTTCATATTAATACATATTATGATCGCTATTGTAATTCACCATATATTGTGTGTTGCCGGCTGTCACCTAAATATCCTTCCTCAAGATGGCGGGTCAAACATTTGAGGTTAAGTGTAGAGGGCGCCCGGACCGGCTCGAGTGGCGGATCGGCCCTCGACAACGAAGTGATAGGAGATACGGAGTAAATTGAAGGAAACCTTAGTTGTACGTCTCATTATTTGTAACCTTTTTTATGTATGCCTCGTTATTTCAACTACAAAAGGGATTCGAACCCAGTTCCTTCTAGACCGAGTGAGCTACAAGACACGCTTAAGTTTTTAGTGTTAACTAGAACTAACTAAACTACATATTAATTTAAAGGCAACCCGACGCAAGTAAGATATAGTAAAGCTCTTCACCTTTATCACAACATACCTTATAGCGTACTCCACCATGCTGCTTCAACCCGTTTGTCGGAAGTTTTTCGACGGACGTAGGCCTCTAACATGGCTTGATGACTGCTATAATTATGAACACAACCGGAACAGACGGTGTGATATGCCCTCCGAACTATCCCACTGTCGGCCCAAGCCGCGGCAGCTTAACCAATAGTTAAAAACCAAATTATCGTTATTGAAGTGTTTTGTATAAGATACTGTCAATAACAATAGAATTGACAAACCAAATTAAATCTGAGTGCGCACAGACTAACTTTACAAAGCTATGCAAATACATTACCGACTAATTGAGCTAACAAATCATTAGTTTCGATAATAACGCCAAACGAATAGAACAGGGAAAATTAATTTTAATGGCAAAATTGTATAGTCGCGCGGTTAATGCTGGCAAAATTAATCTGGTTGATTCTATCAGACCGCCCGACTGATATCGTGCGGTGCGTGACATAGTAATTCATACTAATTGAGTTACTACTATATAGATACAAGTCAAAGTCAAAGTCAACTAATTTATTTCGCTATGAGGTGATTAGAGACACTTAACGAAATACACGAAGTTATGTCAATCACGTTTATCTTCTTTTTTTGTGCTGTGGGTGAGGACAACACATTCAAATATTATCGTTGTGTGCCGAATTTCAAACGCTAGTTTTTTTAACATGCTGCAGAGTTAGAATTCCTTACTGTTAACGTATTTCGATAACACCTATAGCTCTACAATTACAATAATATAATAATGTCTAATAACATGAAGCGTCAATAGAGTAATGGCTCGTGTCGATCGTATGTGATTGATTGAGTTAAGCAACGACGGGTGCAATCGGTTGGTGGATGTGTGACCGCTAGTGGTAAAATTTCATGGACGCTACCGTGCTTTGGAGGGCATGTAAAGCCCTCGGTCCCGGTTGTTTTTAATTCTTGAAGCAGTCGTTAAGCCTTGTCGAAGACCTTCGGGTGGCTTGAGAACATTCGACACCGGGTTGGCCACTAACCCCTCCACCAATCCGCATTAGAGCAGCGTGGTGGAGTATGCTCTAGAGATCCCGCAGCAGTGTCTGTGGGGAAAACCCGTGCCCAGCAGTGGGACGGTTATGGGTCACAGCGAAATGATATTTAGCGATGTATCAGGTAGGCGCGTTATTTTTTACGAATATTGGGCCCATTACCGTTTCGGCTGAGGTTTGCGACGGCTATTCGTACGCTCGACGGATATCGATAAAGGATAACATCGCTTCGCAAGTTATGATGACCGTTCACGTAATGTTATTATTTTAATTTGCTACGAACATCTGCTTGGCGCAATTAACAAGATACCCCGTTGTTCCATTACAGTTTCGCGGAGGTCATAATAGTTTTATAATATACAATAACGTAATTTCACGCTTGTATTGCCCCGAGGGAGTAGACAGAACTGTGTTGTATTACATTACACCCAATTTTCACCAGATATGTTTAGGTTCCATGTAATTGTAAAATTTAACCGAGACATTATATTTACTAGAAAGAAAGGAAAAGAAAGAAAGAGAAAAAGAAAGAACGAACGAACGAAAGAAATAAAGAAACAAAGAAAGAAAGGAAGAAAGAAAGAACGAAAGAGAGAAAGAATGAAAGAAAGAAGAAAATTAATAATTGTGCATATAAATATTTTTAGTTGGGTCATGGATGATATAAATTATTTGTTTTTTTATTGTGTGTCCCGTAATACAGGCCTATACAGGGATCTGGTGCGTAAGTTTTTTTTTAAATTTAGCCTGCCACATAAACATCAAAAGCCAACCTGAAGTCAACCATTCAAAACCACGTCCCATCGCAACAAGCCTTAGCGCGGTTAGCCTTTAAAAACTCAACTCGAAATAAACACTTCTGTCGCACCACAATAACTTTGAAAGTGTTGGGTTGAGATTTAAAAAATAATGTTCTGTAAGTTGAGAGCAACAAACTGGCAACTTTTGAAAGTTGGCAACTGTCTGCGGAAGGACTGTTAAAATGGATACTGTTCTTATAGATATAAGATAGTGTACGTTTCACGTACAAGTGCAACAACAGTTTCCGCCATTGTCATCTTACACGTTATTCACGCGTCCGCGCATGGCGTGTGCTCAATATCACCAGTATCACAATATCAAATCAGTTAGCAATAACTAATTATTAAAATATTTTATTTTTTTGTAAAAAAATATTTTTATAACTTTTTTTTTAATTTTCGTGCATTGTGATCGGAACCAAATATGTGGGTGAAATATTGATTTAAGATTCCAGGACATAATACATAGATACATACGAGTGAAGTTAAATAAAAGCTTTTAATAAATCAATCATAGTGCATCTTTTATTACAACAAAAAACTCTTGGTGTACCGTTTCGTAGAGATAGTAAACGAATATGTGGAACCATCCATGCGCTGCCCATGACAATTGATTTTTATAGGTTATGTTATGTTTGTTTGCTGTTCGCATGAAATCATATTATAGAAGAAACCAATTTCATTAGGTTTTACGACATAAACATACGAGTATATTATAATACTTTATAAGCTACCTAGATATAGTTGACGCTTTTGTAATTAAAGACAGACGCAGTTGGGAAAAGGTTATTTTGACATTTGTTCAATGAGGGCTCTGTACAATATAAGTAACAGACCGGAAAGCTGATATCGACCAAATTACTAGCAGGGCGACTACTTGCAGGTATAAAAACTACAGAATATCGTACACATGTATCTTATTAAAAATAGATCTCCATATTTCCTGGGGAACCTTATAAAGCCGGCCTTGCTCGAACGTGCCCTGAAGAGACTCTTGATAGAGTATTTTTAGTTCCTTCCTCGCTAGTTTTATCGCTCCCGACACGCGCTGCGCTGCGTCTACGGTGCTACGGCGCTACGGTGCTACGGTGCTACGGAATTGTGACGCTACGATATAGTGCTACGCGTCTACGATATTTACATTGAGGTCGTTTTAATTGTGGATTTTTTGTATTGTTTCATTCATAATTATGAGATATCGATAAATTTATAATGTTAGAATTTTACTAAAGAAAATTATAATCGATAATAGAAAATAGTTACAAGCTATTTTTATTCATGAAATGACTCCTTTATCGTTTCTGATTGCATCTTATTTTGCTGTTTGTTCTACGGGTTATTTATTACTATGATATAAGATATCCTGTTTGTATACTTTCAAATACTATTCAGTTGATTTAAAGTAACAAAACTCCATTTATAGATACATATTACAGCACCCATAAGCAGTTTAGAATAAAGGTTAGATAGTAAACAACAAAAACTTATATTCTCTTACAAAACATCTTTTTGTCTATTTATTACTTAATTTTTTTTGAATAAAATCATATAAATTCGATTTCAACTGAATATTCGTAAAGCTAGAAACAATAAAATCGTTATTCATACGAATCGTGTTCGCAAGTTGGTATTCTTTTCCTTCTCTTTTATCGCTTTCTGACTTCGCTCGTGTAACATTGTGAACAGACGCTAAGAAATAAAAGGCCAGAAGCATACTCCCGTAGAATCATTTAAGCTTTCGTAGCAATTATCGTAGCATGTAGGTACTATCTAATAAAAACGTGAAACATTCTAGTATTTTTTAATATATCTACACAAATATTATAAATAGGAAAGATTTGTTTCTCATGTTTTCACACAAAAAGTACTGGACCGATTTCAAAAATTCTTTCTCCATTAGAAAGCTGCATCTTCACTGGGTGACATAGGCACTATAATAATTACTAGGTGTAAACGAGACTATTTCGTCTAATCCCACGCGAGCGAAGCATCATATTTTAAACAATCTTACTGATTTTCAGCTTGGTGGGAATTTATGTAACTTCGAATGTCTAAATTGGCCGGACTAAGTTGACAGCTGCGTATATATTCATTAAAATTAGCCAGAAAATAATGCGTTTTAATAACTGATGTGATAATTAGTCTTGTTCCTTACCGTATTATTATCTATTGCAATAGCTATAAAGTAACAAGAATATTTCTTTCTTTATCTTTATCAAGACGAAACAAGTTCGTCAGGATCAATTTTTCGCACCAATTAATGAAGCGAAACATTTAAAACTGTGTAGACAGCAAAATTTGTCGATTTTTGTTTAAACACGTCAATAATTCTGTGCCGTGCGCTGATCCAATATTAGTCCGAGCTAACGAGTTGCTGCCGCGCGCGTTCCGTAAGGAACCTTAATACCTCAGAATTAGAGTTGTTTTTAAAATGACACTTCTACTAATTATTTTGTTCAAACATTCCTCAGTTATCAAGCATTAGTTTAACGCACATAAGCGGTAACGCAGTTAGTTGCATTTATAATTATTGGTGTATATAAAGAAATAATGCACGGTGACTGTCTCGTTAGTTAATGGTCGCAAATGCGAGTATTGAGCTAGAGATGGGTTCAATCTCTGGACAGGGAAAAGTCGCTGCGACCCATAGGCGTCCCACTGTTGGGCACGGCTCTCCTATCAAAGTGGGAGGGATTAGGCCTTAGTACACCTCGCTGGCCAAGTGCGGATTGGCAGACTTCACACGCCTTGGAGAACATTATGATGAACTCTCAGACAGGTTTTCTCACGATGTGTCCTTCACCGTTATAGACATTTAATTTTTTAAATCGCACATAACTTAGAAAAGTCATTGGTGCGTGCCACTGGGGTTTGAACCCGGCCTGCTCGAGTAGAGGCGAGTTCGATAGCCACTGGGCTATCACCGCCGTCTCTTACCGTTAACCTTACAATATTACTTCAATTATTATGACAGGCCCGTTGGCGCAATCGGTAGTGACCCTGTCTGTTGCGCCAAAGGTCGTGGGTTCGAATCCCACTCAGGACAAATATTCGTGTGACGAACACTTGTATTTGTTCTGTGTCTGGATGTCAATATTATCTATTTAAGTATGTATTTAAAAATATCTATGTATGTATATCAGTCTCTGACACCCATAACACAGGCTCACGCCTACTTTGGGGTCAGATGGCCGTGTGTGAAAATGTCCAAGATATTTGTAAAAAATTATACTCTGAAGCTTCACCTTTTTGCCTCATATAATTGAAAATCAAAGAAGCGGCGTGTTTTCTCAATCATAAATTAATGGCCGCCGGCGGCGCTCCGCAATCGAGATGTAAATGATTCAGCGGACCTTAACGAGGCCCTTCAAGTTAACGGCGACCTTGCTTTACTTTTTAAGGTCCTAATTAGCATTTGCCTAAATTTTATGAATTTTCCAGTAGGTACGGTACACGCTTGTTTTGAATTGGACAGAGCTAATTAAAGTTATGAAGCACGAAAACGCTTGTCACCATACGATATGTATAATCTGTCATGATTGAAGTGTTGATTTTGCCATTATTTAAATAATAGAATAGAAAAAAAAAGAAATTAAATCACTAAAATTTCATGAATATTTTCAAAATTCAGATTTCGAGGAGGAAACAGGGGAATACGAAGGAAGGATTTCCTTAATTTTAGGCTGGTAAAGGCAGTTCATGATGCAGTTCTATTTTTGTATTGCGCGACAGCAATATTTTTATTTTAAAAGTGTTGGTTCCTCGATATCCTCTTAGTGGCCTTTCCAGTTAAGTCGGTCTTGGTTGTTATCGTAAGATCAAAGTCACTACGTCAACGCTGGAGGCCTGCTGTAAGTTTAGCTTCCGACAGTCAGTTGCCCAGTATTCGCCAATCGGACAGGGGTCCCATCGCAGCGTGATGGTTTTCTCACGTTCTGAGAAGAGACTGATGGCCTGCAGTGGTACTATAATAGGTTGCAAATAATTCGCAGAAAACCTATCTGCTTGTGGTTTGTACACTGCTAACTGTAATAGGTTGTAGAATTCTTATGACATCTAAGCATGCCTGAGAAAGATCTTACCACTTCAATTTTATCTTATAATTATGCTTTATGCATAACTAGTGGATGCGCGCAGCTTCGCTCGCGTGGAATTTAGACATAATAATAGATTTTTCTTAACGCGTCAACTTTGTAATGAATCATCCCCTGAAATGTGTCATCCCCTATGTTGATTTTACACACTTAAGGGTAACATTTTTACAAACTTTGAATGCCATATTTATTTATATCTAATCAACAGCCTAAAATATAAATTTTATGCTTCTAGTTGTAAAAATTACAATACTTTCATACTACCTTTCATCCCCCTTTTCACCCCTTTAAAACACTTTTTCCAACTAAAAAGTAGCCTATGTGCTTTCTCAGGCTCTAGACTATCTGTGTACCAAATTTCATTTAAATCGGTTCAGTAGTTTTGGCGTGAAAGCGAGACAGACATACAGACAGACAGACAGAGTTAATTTCGCATTTATAATATAGTAAAGTAAGGATTAATATGCGGATGTTGTTTATGTACTTTTTCATTGTTGTTATAAATGGCAGATAATAGTTTTAATATACTCGTTTCGTATCTCATATCCATAACAATATTACATTGTGATATAGTTACATAGCCATAGCCCAGTGTACGACTATTTTGCATCAAAGTCGATATGTCATGTAATAATGGCATTCCACCGTTTGAAGAATTTAACAGACGGGACTACCCGGCCGTGTGGAAATTAATAATGTAGGGTCCAAACGTCGATCCCACTAATCGCTCCAAAGGTCGCTCCGGCCAACCTTCATTATGAATCCTGTAAGCCGGTCGCATGCATCAGGAAACCGGGTCGGAGTAGCAAATCCAGTTTTACAGAACTAACCTAAACTTTCACGCACCGCACTGATTATGTTACGTCTAATTCCACGCGAGCGAAGCTGCGGGCGTCCACTATATAATATATTTTAAAACGGAGTTAAGTTAACCTCAACGTACATCCAACAGCGCACTCTTCTTACAATTTGCCACGCTGCTCTAGTGCAAACTGTGGAGGGGCTAGTGTCAGATTGACGAAGAATACACGGCCAAGTTCATGGACGCTACCGCGCTTTGGAGGGCACGTTAATCCGTCGGTACTGGTTGTTTTCAATGGTGGTAACAGCCGTTAATCCTTGTCGAAGACCTTCGGGTGGCTTGAGAACATTCGACACTGGGTTGGCCACTAACCCCTCCACCAATCCGCATTAGAGCAACGTGGTGGAGTACGCTCTAGACCTCCCGTAGCCGTTTCTATGGGGAAGACCCGTGCCCAGCAGTGGGACGTCTATGGATCGCACTCACAACACGAATAAAGACACTGACGAATCATCTTAATATATATATTTCTTGTGTACGTGTGAATGACAGTGAACTCCTCCTAAACGGCTGGGTAGATGTTGATGAAATTTTTTGTGTGTGTTCAAGGGGATTCGAGAATGGTTTAGATTCACAATTTGCTCCTTTGGAATATGTTTCTTAAACACGCGTTTATTATTTTTATTTTTACTCGTCGTTCATTGACGAAGTGTCGCGTCACTTTGACATTTCATATGGCAGAACTAGGGTCAGCTAGTTTTGTATTAAAACTGTAGGCATGTGCTGTGCGAAAAAGATTGCGGAAATATCTTATTAGGTCCTCAAGATATACGAACACTTAATACATAGCCAGGCTTGTTAGACGCGGCCGCGGCCGCCCGAGCGTCGTAAACATCCCACACTCAGGGACTCGGGTTACACGGCAGAGTAATGGACACTGCCTTATTAGGGACACGGACCGTCTCTGGACCAGTTATATTTGCGCATTTTATGCAATTTCATGAGCCGACAGCGGGAGAGTGAAAGGATTGGATAGGAGAAAGGTCGTCTTACTTGTCTTACGTCTTACTTGTCGTCGTAAAACCTTTTCATATAATATGTCTCAACGAAAATGTTTTTTTATTTTTATTTTAGAAATAAAAATAGCGTACTTCAAAGACAGAGCCTGTGCCACATCGTACCCTTACACATCCTCGCATGTATCGTTCAAAACGCAAATAAAAAGAAATAATCTGGGTTCGATCGTGCTTCGAAGGTTTTAGACCAGGCTTAACATTTATTTTACAATTGAAAACAACCGGGACTCCGAAGCATGGTAACCCACATAAAATGTTGCCACTAGCGGTCACCAATCCACAAACCGACTACGCTCGGCGTCACACGATATAATATAATAGCATATTCGAACTGGCTTAAGTTACAGGTAGTATTAATTAAGTAACATAAAATTGTATTTATTTGCTGTGAATATGAGAATAAATAAATAAATAAATACGACCGATGCGAGCCATTGATTTATGGATGCTTCCTTAACTCGGGTAAGACTGTTGATAAGTCCTCATTCTCGCTGGATGATGCGGGAGCGTATATATAAAGGGCGGGTTCAATCCGGATCGAAGTGACCAAGGAATTATGAATGTGCGGGTTAAGTATATAGAGGACTGGTTCTATCCGGATCGAAGAACCAAAAGAATTATGGTGTGGCGGATGCGTGGTCGAATCGACCAAAATATAAAATATGCGGTTGGTGGATAGTTTACTAGATAGAAAACTAATTGATGATGCGTTGCGGGTTCTATCCACCGTGCGGGATGCGGGGAGCTGGAAGGCCGCTATCACCCCCGGGGCAGTATATGCCAACAATAAAGATAATGCACTTACCTTTCGGGGTGAAGACACTGGAACTTGGATCAGCTCGCTCGGGCGCAATCCAGCTTGTAAAGCGGGGTAACTATACGTAGATGCGGGACACACAGCGAAACGTGTGCAAAGATGGCTGCCGATGACGGCGTGCGGAGCGGCGCGGGCGCGCAAGCGGCGTATGCGCGGTTGAGAGGTCAAACGACAACCTTAAGCGGTGCGGCAACGCGTGCGTTAGCAGCGGGCGATGCGCGTGGTAAAATGGCGGCGCGTGGTAACAAAATACGAACGGCCGGAGCGGCGCGGGCGCGTGCGCGGCGTGTTTTCGATTATACGGCCCAACGAACACTGGTTTGCGAAAGCGGCGCGTGGACCAGAGAGTTGGCGGCCCTTACTCGTCGTTCACTCCTAATTGGCTAGTGCAAAATCAATACTGCCAACATACAAGGCCCGAATGTAAGAACGGCGCAACCATAGCTCCCCGGCTTGAGAATTCTGAGGATTCTCAATAGAAACAAAGGGCGGATAATGCGAGTATATGCGGTGAAAATGATAATACATGACATGCGGATAAACATAAATGCGGATATAAGTACAAATATAATGAAGGTGTACAATATAAAGCGGGTTATAGCTGAATATACAGATATATAAGTACGTATAAATGCGGGTATTACCGAATATAAAGATATTCAAGTAAATATAAATGCGGGTATAACTGTGTTTGAAGAACTTAAAACTAGAGGTAATTAGAATTTAAATTATTGCGATGGTAATGGACATAATTTTACGACTGGACGCTTGAAAGTTCCAGTTGTAGTGCGAACTAATGCGACGCGCGCGACTCCGTCTTTCCCAGGGTATACTTGCTCAATAATGCCAGTAGGCCATCTAAGCGGCGGTGAATCATCTCGGTGAATGAGAACAAGTGTACCTGGTTGAATTGGCATGTCCGGAGTATTCCATTTCTGCCTGAGTTGAAGCGTGTGCAAATAATCAACGTGCCACCTTTTCCAATAACTCTGAACTAAACTATCTAATAGTTTCTTCCTATCTGAAAGGCTCACGGATTCGTCGACCTCACAAGCAGGTAACGATTGAAGCGGCGTCGTATTAAGAAAATGAGCGGGCGTTATAATAGTATGAGGCTGATCAGACAGCAGGCATAGCGGACGAGAATTTAAGAGACATTCTATCTGAGCTAGAACTGTCAATAATTCCTCATAGCACAGAAGTTGTTTCCCAATACTACGATATAGATGCGTTTTTATAAGATGGGGAAGCAATAGCGGATGTCGATTTTCAAAAGGTAGGTTAGCATTCGTTAACCGACCACAGACGCGGAGTGATTCGTTATTATCAAGAAACAGATCGAGGTTTTCTCAAAGAAGGCGAAGGTAATTTAGAATTTTTAATATTAGTAATTTCAGATGAGAAGTGCATGACTTGTAATTCGCGGATGATCACGAGTTCAGCGACTTCCATGTCCGATATCTGATCTGAAGGCGCGCGAGGTAACATTTTTATAAAGCGTAAGACGTATACAATAATACGTAATAATTTTTTCCAGTAAGATACACGAAGAGCAACATGAATAAGCGGAGAAGTATCCATAGTGGATATAGCGGTAAAAGTTAATGCGGGTTTTGTTTCAGGTATAGGACCTTCAACGCGGGAATAATTGAATGGTTCCATTGGCCATTCAGCGGTTGGGCGATGAATCCAGAGTGGACCATGCCACCAAAGCGGGTGATGGATTATTTGTGAAGGTAGAAGACCTCTCGACAAACAATCACTAGGGTTTTCAATACCATTAATATGAAAGAAGCGGTCAGGAGATAAGTTTTCCTGTATTTTAGTAACCCGATTGGCAACGAATACTTGCCACCGGTGCGGAGATGAATGAATCCATGAAAGAGCGATAGTCGAATCACTGAAAGCGAATATATCCTGTATAGGATAGCGGTTATGAAAAAGCGTATGTACTTGTTTGACAAGCGTAGAAAGAATTAACGCGGCACAAAGTTCTAACCTTGCTAGTGACACAACTTTGAGGGGTGCGGTCTTGGATTTTGCACCGATCAAGTGCACTGATATGTCACCATTGGGATGAGTCACGTGTAAGTATAGGACGCAGCCATAAGCTTTCAAGCTTGCGTCTCCAAAAGCGAGAAGGTTCACAACGCAACTCGACCCAACACCTTAGGTGGCGAGGTATGTGCAAGATAAATAAAAGAGATAATTCATTTTTAAATTTAGCGAAGCGTTCAGTGATCAGCGGTTTGGATTCATTAAAGAGCGGTATAATATTTTTAATATAATATATAATAATATAATAGTTGTCTGCGGTAATTGCTATTTTAAACTATCTAAACCTTAACAATAGAGGAAATAAGTAAGCTTGTAAGTTCGGCCCTGTATGTCATAAGTTATTAAGCGAGGGACCGCTATCAGTCCCAGCACTAGTGCCTAAAGCGATGCGCGTTTTAGTTATCGACTTGTCAGGACGAACAACAGCGTGATGCGGAATGAAGTAGCCTTCATGAAAAGCGGAAGGAGAATAAGGTGTTTCAGACAGATAACCCTTCTCCATATAATCTAAACTTACATCATTGTAAGATTGACTTAAGGCGGGAAGCGAATTAAACTTACGTTCTAATGCGGTTAAGCGGCGCTGCGCATGCGTGTATGAGTTGCCCAAGGCGTTGAGATCGCCGTTGAAAGGCAGCGGCACGATATATCGACCGGACGCAGCTCTGCCTACTGTAGATTTATAAAAATCCTCGCACTCTTGATTCTCAGGACTTATAGTAGTAGCAGACGCGGGCACCTCCTCGATTTCCCAGAATTTAACTATATTTTTATTTAAACTATTAATTAGCGGACCGAAGGACCAGACTACATTGTTAGGGTTGACAGAAGGTGTCTCACCCATAACAATATAACCAAGCGTGGTTTCGAGAGCGTGAGGTGTTGCGCAAGCGGCACTCGCATGATCAGCTGACTGACTGTGAGTCGGCGGTACCACTTTGCCCCCTAATGATATGAATGCAAACATCTGCGACCCGAGAATCGCGTCTATATTCCCGGGCGAGAACCAACAATCATCTGCGAGCGGCAAGTCCTGGAAATATTCCACTACTGAGGATTGGATCGCGCGAGTAGGTAAGTGATCCGTGATATGATCGATTACTAAAAGCGGTATATTATATTGTGCGTCCGATACGCGTGATTGTATTGTAAGCGTTACATAACCTTTAATAGGTGCGGAGATCGACCCTACTGACTTTAACGACGAATTAACAAGCGGTTTAATATTTAACTTTAACCTTTTACAACAAGCGAGAGTAATTAAATTATTTTGCGAAGCACTATCTACTAGACAGCGAATAACAACCCTAGAATTATTACTAGGGACATAAACTTGAGCGGTAGGTAACACTATCGTGTTATATGATGCGGGAGAATTATTTGATTCGAAAGATGTAAGTGGCGCCATCTGTGTAGGCGCGTGCGTATTAAGCATGCATCTAGTATGTAATTCGCCAGAGTTAGCAGCGGATAGCGGCGTGAGCGGGACATCTGGCGCGGCGACAGGTAGCGCGGGAGCATCGCCAGATGTTACAGTGGGGCTATTCTCAAACCTAACAGTTGACTGATGAGTATTCGAAACTCGATCGTAGTGACTATCAAAATGTAATAGCGTATGATGTTTTTTCTGACACTGTCTACAAACATTATGAGAACGACAGTTAGAAGTGTTATGTTTCCCACTTAAACAATTTATACAAAGTTTATTATTTTTGACAAAGTTAAAGCGTTCGTTAATCGAAAGTTTTTTAAATTCAATACATTCAAACAAATGACTATGGTGCGGTTTTTTACAAAAAATACAATCGAATTTAATTTTATTTTCAGTAATAGCGAAGGTATGCGAAATCTTTGTTGAAGAAGGACGCGGTCGACTTTGAGAATTGGACCCCAGCTTGTTGTTTTGATTAAAAGTGTTCTGACGAATAGCGGTACTTCTTTCCAATACTTTTATGCGATGCCTAACAAACTTGACTAAGTCATCACTAGTAGGTATGTCTTTATCACGAAGAGACGATTCAAAACTTTGAACCAACTGAGAATCTAACTTTTTAAGCGCGAGATGTACATAAATAAAATCTGCTAAGTCGTTAATGCCTAAATGTTTCAATGCGGCCCAAGATGAATGCATTCTTTCAATGAAACTGTTTAAATGAACAGGTGACTCGGGAGCGGGTTTTATATCAGTTATTTGGCTTAGGTACATAGCCCCAAGTAACCGTTTATCCTGATATTTGGTAACAAGCGAATTCCAGATAGTCGAATAGTTAGATTCGTTAGGTATTATCCCAGCGAATACATTTAATGCATTACCACTTAGCTTACCTACTAGATACTGAACTCGTTGTCCGTCGGTTAAGTCCTTGTTATCGTGAACATTTGTTTTAAATGATTCATAGAATAGCGGCCAGGATTCTGCTTGCCCAGAAAACCCGATTAATTCTAGTGGCGGAAGGCGACAAATACTGGTACTTGACACCGCGGTATTAACAGCTGGCGCCTCTGGCGCCGCTGGCGGACAACTACGAGATTCTAAAATCTCTCGAGTGTGTTTTACAATAGAATAAAGCGTTTCAAATGAAGTCCAGTGGTCTAATTTAAGTTCGCAGTCTGGATCTTGTTCAATCAATAAAGCGTTATGGTCATCACACAGCGTGTTAAAACTATCATACATTTTATCAATGTTTGAGGAAGAAGCCAAAAAATCTGACTTGCTTCGTGTATCATATGACTCAGATTGCAATATCTTTTTTGCGTTCTTGTACAAATTATTTATGTATGCGAATATACTTTCCTTTTTGGCTTTAATTAATTTAAGTTTAGGTTCTGACGCCATCTTGGTAGGATATTAACACACAGACTTACAATGCGAAAACAAGAAAATAAGTTTTTGTAATTTGCGGTAGGTATAAGCGGTATAAGTATTTAATTAATACTATCTGTCTAAATTTACGACGGTATAGGTATTAATGAGCGAAGTATACCTGATAAACGGCAAGATTTACCAGAAAACAATTAATAGAAGGTCGTTAAAGCGTATTTTAATCGATAAAATAAAAAATGTATGTAGGTAGGGATGAAATACGCGTATCGGTTTATGAATCTACGCAGCGCGTAATGCTAGATAACGAATCAACGCACAGTTAATACTCGCTAATATAATAGAAATACAGGAGTAATAACCTTACTAAGAATTTATATAGATATAGTAGCACTTTTTTATGAAATATGTATGACGCAATAGTAGTATTTTATGCGGTAACAGAATTATAAATATGATTATATGTAATATATAGCGGGAAATGAACGGTATATAAGTACAGAATTATAAGTATGATTATATATGTAATATATAGCGGGAAATGAGCGGTATATAAGTACAGAATTATAATATGATTATACTATATGTAATGTTTAGCGGGAAATGAGCGGTAAGTAAAGGACTGGTAGGGACTGGTTCAGTTCGGTTCGAAGTGACCAAAAAATTGTGGATGATGCGGGAGCGTATATATAAAGGGCGGGTTCAATCCGGATCGAAGTGACCAAGGAATTATGAATGTGCGGGTTAAGTATATAGAGGACTGGTTCTATCCGGATCGAAGAACCAAAAGAATTATGGTGTGGCGGATGCGTGGTCGAATCGACCAAAATATAAAATATGCGGTTGGTGGATAGTTTACTAGATAGAAAACTAATTGATGATGCGTTGCGGGTTCTATCCACCGTGCGGGATGCGGGGAGCTGGAAGACCGCTATCACCCCCGGGGCAGTATATGCCAACAATAAAGATAATGCACTTACCTTTCGGGGTGAAGACACTGGAACTTGGATCAGCTCGCTCGGGCGCAATCCAGCTTGTAAAGCGGGGTAACTATACGTAGATGCGGGACACACAGCGAAACGTGTGCAAAGATGGCTGCCGATGACGGCGTGCGGAGCGGCGCGGGCGCGCAAGCGGCGTATGCGCGGTTGAGAGGTCAAACGACAACCTTAAGCGGTGCGGCAACGCGTGCGTTAGCAGCGGGCGATGCGCGTGGTAAAATGGCGGCGCGTGGTAACAAAATACGAACGGCCGGAGCGGCGCGGGCGCGTGCGCGGCGTGTTTTCGATTATACGGCCCAACGAACACTGGTTTGCGAAAGCGGCGCGTGGACCAGAGAGTTGGCGGCCCTTACTCGTCGTTCACTCCTAATTGGCTAGTGCAAAATCAATACTGCCAACATACAAGGCCCGAATGTAAGAACGGCGCAACCACTCGCTACCATACATAAACTGTGTTTAGTACGTCATACACTGGACATCAACTGCGCTGATCTTTAAGATTGGGGCACGCTAGCCAGATCTTTAAGGGACGAGATAAACTGACTCCAAGTCTCGAGATAGGGAGTGGTCTCATGATTGAGAGCACGTGCCAATTAAGTTTATCTCGACTGACTATTGGATAGGTGATATTGGTAGCCAGATTTCTTTAGTACTTCCATTGCGAATGCCCTATTTAATAACTAACTACTCATAAGTAAGTATAAATTACCTCTTGAATACTTCTTCATCCAATGATTTTATAGATAACTAACTTTTAACTAAGCCTTTTAGCTTCTGTTTTACAACTTCTTTTATTTATGCCTTCGTAAAATCAAATAGAACTATCCCAATTAATTGGTGATACAAATATATCTAAGCGAAAATGGTGTTAGGGGCGTATCTATACTAATATTATAAAGAGGAAAGATCTGTTTGCAATGTTTTCACACAAAAACTACTGGACCGATTTCAAAAATTCTTTCACCATTAGAAAGCTGCATCTTCACTTAGTGACATAGGCTATTACTATTAGGTACATATATTACTAGGTGTAAACGAAACTATTGTTATGTCTAATTCCACGCGAGCGAAGCTGCTGGGTGTCCACTAGTGTCCAATAAATATAAAACAATAAACCGGTAACACTACAAATTTTAACCTTAGCATTTTATTGCACTAAACGTGACAAGACTGCGTACGTGCCCGCCGACACATCTTCGTCGCGGCCGCTGCGATGCAACAAGCTGTATCTTATCAGATCGTGTCTGAACGCGGGGCGTTCACCCGACGCTCCAGATTCACTTTAGAAATGCCGATCTGCTGAAAACCGCCTTGGATTTACTTACATTTATTATTTCTTATAACATAGATCACCTCCATAGATTTCTGTGTTAAAATTGTGCTTATTAGTAAATTAACATGGAGTTGGGTTCGTTGGCCTTGCGCGACTCTAAGCATAAAGAAAACGTCAGCTACTTTTTTACAACTTCTTCTATTTATTACAATGCAATTTGGATTGATCATCTGATTAATTTATTGATTGACCCCGACACCCGAAGCATCCTGATAAGTATTTTAAATCTTAAATATTTTCGTGAGGTGTAACATATTGTGAGTATATAGACATTATTTTAAAATCCTGTTTTAAAAGAAAGAAATAGAGATTGAAAAAATTTTTTATTTAAGACGTCAGAAAACAGACGGCACGTTTAGTAGCCCAACACAAAGCAAAAGGAAAAGCTGGAATGCATAAAAAAACTCACAGCTAATTTAGAATAATACAGACAAATCTCCGCTTAGCATAAAGCGAGGGCTGAAACGCTAGCACCATTTTTTATTGAAGCAAAGAGTTAGTTTGAATAGATTTTCATGTTTTTCATGTAATTAAGTATATTAAACAAAAGTAGGAATCAAATCCATAACTTACACCAAAATTTAACACGTTTTACTGTTTACATTCTTTACTTACTATTGTAATGGGTTGAATAGGTAGGCTTCTAATATATTGATCAAATGATTGACAACCAGTCGGCAACCAACCTCCAGAATGAATATTGTCCTCTCTCTTCCCCCCACAACACCACTGTGGCATGTTTATGTATCGTCACGATGGATGAAGTGAGTTCGTCCGGATACACGAACGTGTCAACACCATTCAGCTATAAACAGAGGCCTGTTCGCAAGACAATGAGCTGTAATGAATGGTATCGGGTTCTAATAGCGGGGCCTGGTTCGGTTGCGAGCGGCAAATTACGGCGGTTTGACGTTTATTGGGCGCCCGCGCGGGGCGCTGTGAGAGGTTAATTTAGGGTAAACTACACTGTTTATCAGTAAGCCTTGCATGGAAGGTTTTTAATGTCAGCTTATTGGCAATATTAGTTGTATATTGATCAGGTGTGATGTCAATCGCTGCGAACCATAGACGTCCCACTGCTGTGCACGGGTCTTCCCCACAGACGCAGCTGCGGGAGGTCTAGAGCATACTCCACCACGCTGCTCCAATGGGGATTGATGGAGGGGTTAGTGGCCAACCCAGTGTCGAATGTTCTCAAGCCACCCGAAGGTCTTCGACAAGGCTTAACGACTGTTACCAACATTGAAAACAACCGGGACCGACGGCTTTACGTGCCCTCTGAAGCACGGTAGCGTCCATGAAATTTTGCCACTAGCGGTCACCCATCCACAAACCGACCGCGCCCGTCGTTGCTTGAATTGAATCGATGCGAGTCATTGGGCTCCATAGCCCATGTAGCGTCCATATGCTACATGATGTCAATACAGTTTGAATGAATCTCTTGTATAAATTCCCAATTCCACCACACTTTTCATAGCAAATCATAAATTAATATGGTATTTCCATACCAGCTCCCAGTCTATCTGCGAGGCAGAAAATTACGTTCCGTTCGAAGTTTATGGATCATTTCGATCTCACTGCATGAGAGAGTTATACGGGTAGCAACGTTTCGTTTGTGTTTTTATTGCTCTGAGAAACGTACCTATCTCTGAACAACTTCGACGTATGAAGAGTCTGTCGACGAAGATTGTACCGCTAACATTATAAACTACGAAACTACGTGACACTGACTGACGCACTGAAAATCAGCGTCGCTGATTTTCAGTTTCTTTCTTTTAAGTTTCTGTTTTTTTTTAAATGTTTTATGTACGCTGCATTTTGCAGAAATAAACGTTTCTCTATTTCTATTCTATTCTATTATAATACTCACTCTACGGCAGAGACAGACTAACTCACTGTCGGGCAGTTAAAATAATTTAATTAACATCCATGACCGGAGTACAAATATTTATCTGCGTAATAAATACCTACCCCGGTATTCTCCCAGCGGCCCGAATAGATGGACAGATAACTCGAAGGACACAGCGCAGAACGGCTGTTATGCTCTTAAAAAATTAATAACATACCATATCTCAAAGTCAAAGTCAAATAATTTATTTCGCCATGAGGTGATTATACACGCTTAACGAAAGTCTAGAACAAACAAACTACTTAAACAGAAGAGATATAATGCTATTCTAAACTGATTAATATAAAGTAAAGGATGACCTATTGATCCTTGAATGAATAGCTAATCCTACACAGGTGCTTAAGGCTAATTTACAATAATTACCTACCACTAAGCTAAGCTATAAGTCACGATAGACTATCTATCTGGTCATCGGCTTTAGGAAGAATTTACAATATTCTTATCCTATGCCCTAGTGTAGGCCGAGAGAAAAAAAAGCCGGAGGAATCTCGGATCTGAATGAATGAATGAATGAATGAAAAACTTTATTTGTGCATTATTGCAACAAAGATAACACACACACACACACACTATAACTAAACTATAACTAAGTTACAAAGATTCTTATGCCTAAATGTTATCCCTGTTGCAGTGAGTGCAACAAACAGGTCTACACTCAGCATTATGCTGTTGGCTCTGAAAATGAAACCAACAACGCTGATTTTCAGTGCAGCCTACGTTGGGGGAGAATAGTTTGGCCAACCGAGAAGCCTGCAAAAGCAATACATAGCTACAGGAAATTTTATAAAATAATGTTTATACGAAGTATACTACATACCTACATACCAAAAATTGTAGTTCATAATATCGCATTCGGATAAAATACGGTAAAGCACACGTAACTATAAAAATAAATAAATAAAAATAAAAGCTATGATAACGATATAAATAGTATATGTAAATTAATAGTGTCATAAATAATTAATTAATTAATTAAATAAAAGGGAAAATTTTGAATACACCGCTATCCCATTGTTAGTTGGATGTTCATAAGATGCAATTTAAATTTGTGCCTAAAATTCCTAATTGTTTGTAGATTACGAAGTGGTGGTGGCAAATTGTTCCAACATTTGGTAGCGGTGTACTTAAAACTGCCATGAAATGCGGCCGAGCAATGTGAGTGGTACATAAGTCGATCAGGATATCGACTGGCAAATTTAGTGGTCAAATTACGTCTAAATAATAGTTTTTCATACAAATACTTGGGTTCCTCGTGTTTTATGACTCCAAAGAGGAGCGTTGCGAAGTGAAGCTTTAAGCGAGAGTCCATTTTCAGGATTCTAGCAGAGTTTAAGAATGGCGTAACATGTGCGCGGGGTGGGATATTGAAACAATACCTGGCACAGGCGTTTTGTACCCTTTGTAATAGGTTGCGTGATCTCGATAGAAGTCTCGGACCAAAAGCAGTATCGGCGTAATTTAACTTGGATAGAACCAATGTTTCACACAAACGTATCCGAAGCTCGGTTCCTATGAAGTCTCGGATTCGATACAACACCTTGAGTCTATAAAAACAGTTTCTGGCTAAATTAATGACGTGTTTTTCAAATCTAAGCGATTCATCCATTATAATTCCTAAATTACGAGCCTCAAAAGTACGCTCTATATTTTGCCCCGAAACTTTTACTAAGAAATTATGATTTGAGATTTTTTGAACTTGTTTCTTTGAACCTAAAATGAGATATTTGGTCTTGTTCGGATTAAGAACTAGGGTGTGAGTGTGAGACCAATTTGCAATATTGTCTAGATCTCTGTTCAGTCTGCCTATAGCTGCATGAGTATCTGATGGTTTAAACGATAAGTATAATTGTATATCATCAGCATACATATGATATTTGCAACTTTCAATTCGGGTCGTTATATCTGCGCTGTATATTATAAATAAAAGAGGACCTAGAATAGATCCCTGCGGGATACCCCTTTTGACAGGTTGCCTAGTGGAATAGTTCATTTCTCCATCGTTCTTATGTAATACTACCCTCTGGGATCGATTTTTAAGGAAACTATCAAACCATTTGACTGTATCGTTACTTAACCCATAGTAGGTAAGTTTAGCTAATAATAATGGAATATTGAGACAGTCAAATGCCCTTGAAAAGTCTAACAGTACTAACACTGTCCCTTTTCCCTCATCTTGAGCGGTCAGAAGGTTATCAATTACGTCGATTAGCGCAGTACTAGTACTTTTCCGTTTCCTAAACCCGGATTGCATAGCTGGTAGGATTTCGTTGGATTCTAAGTAATCAGTTAGTTGTTTACATGCTATTTTTTCTAAAATTTTGGACATAGTCGGTAATATACTTACTGGCCTTAGGTCTTTAAAATCGACAGGATTTTCATTCTTCGGAAGCGGTTTAACTAATGCTTGTTGCCATTGATCAGGGAAGGTATTAGTCCGAAATGACGTATTTATAAGTCTCGTTATAGCCTCAAGAGAGTTTGGTAGGGTTAGTGTTAACATATCCAGAGAGATACCATCTTCTCCTGTAGCATTAGATCTTAGGCTACGAATTGCCTTGGCTACATCTGTTTCAGTAACTTCCTTGAATTTGAAGGAATTTGTATTATATCTATTAAATTCATAATATGTTAACGTAGAGAGTGGTGCATTTAGATTTCCTGGAACGTTTAGGAAGTAATTATTGATTTTATTTACATTGTCGAAATGTGAGGGCAGGTAAACATTAGGTTTAGTTATTATATGCTGCTTAAGATTTTTCCACATGACGTGGGGCCTAGATTTAAAATTTGAGTTTATGTAGAAATTAAAATATGCTAATTTTTCGTTATATATTGCAGTACTAACAGCTCTCTTTAAGTCCTTGTAGAATTCAATGTGTGGACTATGTCGTGTTCTACGGGATTTTAAGTGTGCCAAATTGCGACGTTTTAACATTAATTGAATATTGTATGTGATCCAAGGATGCTGACGATTTCTCACTTTAACAGTTTTTAGGGGAGCATGCATGTCAAAGATTTTATGGATTAAGCTTGATAATTGGGCAGTCATGTCGTTGACGCCTAGGACGTCTGATATGGAGTTCCAATCAATAGCTCTAAGATCTTCATTGAACTGTTCATAATTCATATTTTTTAAAGGACGATATGTTATTACCTTTGGTGCAACCTTTATTTTAGGGATCCTTAATTCAGCGTATATGAAGGCATGGTTACTGAGACCTTTAATGTAATTAACTTTGGTTTGAGTAATTGGGGCATCAGTGCAAAGAAGATCGAGAAGAGTTTCGCTGTAGTCTGTGAAATGAGTCGGTTCTGCCACATGCTGAATTAAATTATTACAATCAAGAAAGTCCTTAATAACTTTACTATTGCCACTGTTACACACAAGCAGATCTACGTTAAAATCACCCAAGAGCATGGTAATATTATGTAATGAAAATGATCCTAGTGAATCGATTAAGGCATCAAGAAATTTTTGAAGATTGAGCCAAGGTGGACGATACGCTGTACCAATTAGTATCGATTTGTCACCGACTGTAACACTTAACCACATTTGTTCCACGGTTTCAACAATAGGATGCGAAAGTATCTTAAATTTGATATGATCTTTCAAATAGAACCCAACGCCACCACCCCTTCCACGTATCGCCGCAGGTCGAGGTATATGTCGAAGCCTATACCCGGGCACAGTGGGAGCTCTGGCCTCTTCACCACGTCTCAACCAGGTTTCATTTATGGCCATGATGTCTACATTATGAAGCAACATGGCAGCAATGAATTCATCGTGGCGAGTACCCAGCGACCCTGCGTTTAGAAGACCAACTTTTATGTATTTTAACTTAAACATTGAGATAAATAGACGTTACTATTTTTATATCGTGAACCAATCGTCATTTTAATAAATTTTTTTAATGATAAGCTTATATGGATAATTACATACAAGTTATTTATTTTTGGATAATATAAAATTGAAATAATAAGTAAAATAAACTGCTGAATAAATATATTTTGTGTAAGTGCATAGCGTGCATAAAGCTTTATTATCATGCAGACATATCTGATATAATTAAACTTATTAAATTTGTAGCTAGAAGATAGATTTTTGTATAAAATATTCGATATGAACAAACAATAATTTACCTTTATATAAAATTTGTGTGAATAGGTTGAATTAATAGGTATATTATAACTAGGTAATGCTTTTGAGGGAGAAAGGATATTTAGTATTTTAATGAATGAATATACTGCATATCTGTAGAATTTAAGGATAATATTTAACCTATTGTGTAAATTTGGGTTGTTAGGCTTTATATATCTATTGATTAACTTTTTAGAACGAATTATTAAATGCACTACAGACGTTATGCGTCTATTAGTAGTATACAGAGTTACATATTGAGAATTAATCCTTACATATATAACTTTTTCGTAGCAAATAATAAAATAATATGAATAAAAAATAAGACAGAGCAATACAAAAACGAGTAACCTAACAATTAATAACGATAGTGACTGTTGGTTAATTATCACTGCGAAAGGTAATGTCTTTTTCCGAACGAATGTGGAGGCAAGGCGAGCCGCTCTCACGACGGGCATATATTTTTCCACCTTTGGACCAGACGTATCTCCACCCTGATACCCGAGCCTCCCTTCTGGTGACCTGAAAGAGCTGACGATTCATCCAAGTCAGCCGCTCATTAACGTAGAAACGCCGGGGCTCCGAGCCTGGCACCAGGCCTTCAGTAGTAGCTCCGCGTCGCACGCGCGCTGCCCGTATCAGTTCATCGCGGACTGCGCTGCGGGCGAGACTCACGACGAGGGTGCGCGGGCGCGGCGGCTGGGTGTCGTCGGCACCGCCGGCGCCCGCCGCGCGACGCCGGCCCGCTCGCTCCACATGAACAATGTCCGCCTCGTTCAGACTGACGCCTAGTTTCTGTGCTACCAGTGAGACTATATGTGTAGGGTTTTCGTTCGTCCTCTCCTCAATACAACTTATCTCCAAGTCGTTCCTGTAACTTCGTTGGTCACGGTCGTTGAGGCACTTGCTTACTTCTGTGGCAACATCTGCACATACACATCCGCCGCCTTTATTCTCAAGGTCCGCGACCCTAATATCTAGAGATGTAAGTTTTTCCTCGACGTTCATGAGACGGTTGTTAAAATCCGTCATCGTCTGATTCAATTTTACGAGCTCTTGCTTGAAAATTGACATCTCCTGTGTTACAGACACTAACTCGCCTCGCAAATTGTTTATAGCTTCTGTCAAGGCGGCAATAGCTAGGCCTCCGGTGCCGCTGCTGACTGAGACGGACTCATCCCTAACACCACTAGGCGCGCCGGGTTGCAGTGTGATTCCGGTTGTAGATCTAGTTTTGCAAGTGTTGCATGCCCATTTTGGAGACACGCGAGCGTCATTGCTTAGATTTGCACAGTTCCGATGGTAAACAGACTTGCAAACAGTGCATTTGGCACAGTCTGTTGACGCAAATTTCCCACAAGAAGTGCATTTATTTGTCATTTTAATACAATTTTTTTATTACGCCTGACAGTTTCTAATAGCAGTGATAGTGTCAAAATTGTACACAATTATTTGATTAAGTTCATAAATTAGTATATTAATTTCAGTCACACTTCGTGTGTATGTAGAATAGGTAATATGTCTTATTTAAAGTGGTGTGAGATTCTAGTAATTCGTTTCACATAAAAGTCACTGAGTCACTGAGTCACACTTCCGACAATAAACAAATTACACATTTACACACAGTATTTCTCATGTAAAGGTTTAACACTTTAATACACTCTATTCACAACTGAAATGTTTCTTAATATCACCGAAATATTGCATCAAACAATTGGTATTTATATTTTAAATGGTTAATTGCACAAAAATACGACTAATGTTATTTAAGTCCAAACTACCTCGTCGACCCCCTCGATCTCACGTCTTTATTGCTCCGAAAGGTTAGCCAGTGTAGTACAACCGGTTTTCACCAGTTATATGTAGGTCCCATGTGGTGGTGAGTCTATTGCCATATACTGGACACAAATCCAGACTACGAGCTGCTACTAGACTTTTTAAGTAAGAAAGATATCCTAATAGTTGTTGTTTGACTCGGGAATCGGAACTCAGGATCTCTAGCTTTACAGTCGCGCTTGAGACCACTAAGCCAACGACGCATCTGGTCACATTCTGAATGCAGGAGAGGTATCTAATTATACTAAGCATAACGACAATAACACAAATGGCCTCATGATTCGAATATTATCTTCCTTTAATTAGTCGCATGTCGCCCAACAGATGTCGCGCATCCATTATCAGGATCGACATGCGTTACGAGTACGACCCATATTGCGAATATCTCTGTTGGCCAGATTGTGTTAACGGTCATTAGAAGACTGCCCGTTGATTTGGGGATAAATGTCCATTTCGAGGGAATAATTAATGGAAATGATGACGGAATTACAGCTTACTTATCAGTAACAGTAATGATAATGTGATTTACGAATGCCCAGAATTTCGCTTACTTTTGAATCTTGCTCAAAATATGTCATTTAGATAACAAGTTTAGTCAAAGAAGATCTACCCATTCTCTACCTATTAGAACTGCGACACACGCCTTGTTATGTCCTGTGACCGTTACAATATTGACTGGTAGAAAATGCCATAAGGCATTAAGTCCGCCCATTGTATATCTCTTTAGAGGTGTCAATAAAGTTAAATAAATAAATAAATAAATAAATAAATAAATAAATAAATAAATATTGATAGAAGCGCCCGTTGGTAGTGCGGTAGTGCGGAAGGGGTCGTGGGTTCGAATCCCACTCAAGACAAATTCGTGTGACGAACACTTGTATTTGTTCTGTGTCTTGATGTTAATATTATCTATTTAAGTATGTATTCAAAAATATCTATGTATGTATATCAGTCTCTGGCACCCATATTACAGGCTCGCGCCTACTTTGGGGTCAGATGGCCATGTGTGAGAGTGTCCAAGATATTATACATTTATATTTAGACTAGCTAACCCCGCGAACTTTGTTCCGCGCAGGAAATAAATGAGTATATTTTTGATTTTATTTTTATTAGCTAGTACATAATATAAATAAAACAAATTAATTATTTTAACAGTCTTTATTGACCATTTATTTATATATTACCTTGTGATAGACGACATTTCTCGTTTTATTTTCATGCGCTAGATCAAATAATGCAGATGATCTTAAATTAATGTTAATAAATTATTAATTTGACTTAATCTGGAGCGTTAAATGTGCGTTCGTGTTTTCCAAATGGTTGCTTATCCGCTCTGATCACCACTTTGTAGTCCTCATTTGTCATGCGCTCCAAAGCACTCTTGAACAACCTGACCAACGCATGAAGTTCATGAAGTATTTGCTGCAGATCTTGTTTAATTGCTCTTTTCATTGCTGAATCTCTTGACGTCGATCATGTTGCCCATGCAGTATAATTGTAAAAAAATATTTTGTGTATCTTCGAGAGGTTGTAATGATCCGATTCAATGGTAAATCTGTCTGTCCTTGTATCTACAAAATCAAAAGCAAAGTCAGTATTACTGATTTATAAATATTTTTTTTATAATTCGCATACATAACATAGTAATAATTATAGTATGTTAATGTTCTACTTTATTCTTTGTAAGTACAAAAATTAAATAAATTAATACATACCTTTAATGTCGGATTAAATCCTCGTTCTTCCATAATGACTACCCCAAATCAGGTCATTTGGAAACAACTATTATATTTTCGAATGTTTGCTAGAAAATGTCGTGATTCTGGTGTTTCGCCAAGGAACAATGAATGTAATGGTTCAGGTGGCGGACAGTAATCAGTTCTGAAATCGTATTGAAACGCTGCTCGATTCAAATCAGTACTTGATACATTTCTTCTTGTTCTTCTAAAATTATCTAGTTCTTGATCTCTGAGCTTTGATCCACGATTTCGCATTGCCAACCGAGCCGTTTCAGTGGCTGCCTCGTTTTGCTCTTGTGATTGAGAAGCACGAAGTCGCCATACTAACGCGGCGCTCTTCACGTGCCCTTTGATTCGCAATGTTTCGAATCCTAGGTAGGTGGATTACGGCTTTGTCGGAAAAGAATTGATTGTCTTGGTCGCGGCATGGTATTGTTAATGATAATATCAACACAATAAGCTAATAGAAACTCGAAACAAACATTTAAAATGTACTCTGTAAAACAAACACATCAACTGGTCGACTTCAAAAATTCCAAATTGTCAAAGTATCAACTGTCACTAAAAAATAAAATAAAACGGAACGGTGTAAAAAGTATCCTATAGCAGTCCCCCGGTTCTAAGGTACCTCCCGACAAATTTTCAGCCAAATCGGTTCGGCCATTCTTGAGTTATAAATGGTGTAACTAACACGACTTTCTTTTATATATATAGATATCAAATTTGTGTGAAGTACGTGATTAAAACGTGACTCAATCGTCAGTTGGTCAAAGCTCAAAATACATAGGTAATTCTTCTACCACTAATATTTGGCTCTTTCATTTGGCAGTCTGTGGTCAGTTAAAAAATCTTAAAATTCTTTACTTGTTAAAGAAATTTAAGAGTAGCACATAGTATTCTGTGCTTTAGCTGGGAGATAGGTACAAAAACTGCGCAGCCACTTGCATTCCTGGCGCGCCACACGCCACCGCCAGCCGAGGTATGCAGGGCATGATGCGTGCTAGGTGCAACTTTCCAGACATTTATGTATGTAGCCATACCGTGGGCAGTTTAGAATATTAGCACCGTAGGGATAAAAATATATGGATCTTGGCCACGGAATCTTTAAATCAAAGGGTCGGTGGAAATGAAATGTAATGTCTTCCTGGCGATAACGGTTAAAACATGATAATTAAAATCGAGTGAAAGGGACCTAAAGGTAAAGAAGTGCTTCGCAACTTCCGTGCCATTGCCTTACACGGGCAGTACCGCGCCGCGCAGCCGGCTTAGCTGCGGCAAAACAAGCAATAATTCAAACAAACAGATTACCGAACTGCACGGAAGGCTCGCCTCAACACATCGCTAATTTGCGCACTCGCTAACCGCATTCGGGAATTCAACAGGGAAATTCTGGAATTCAATTCCTACAGTGTCATGTTAGATTTACACATTTTAACGACATTGTTGAATCTATATATATAAAAGGAGAAGCTGACTGACTGACTGACTGACTGACATATCAACGCAGGGCCTAAACTATAAGGGTTAGAAACTTGAAATTTTGCACAGGGGTTCCTTTTATAACGTAGGGGAGCACTAAGAAAGGATTTTTGAAAATTAAGCCCCTAAGGGGGTAAAACGGAGGTGCAAAGTTAGTATGAAACTGCCGTTTTTGAAGTTAGTGAATGTGTAATTCCACGCGAGCGAAGCTGCGGGCGTCCACTAGTGTGAAATAAATGTTTCAAGTTAGAACTGTACGATACTGCAATACTTGTCACTACATGCGGAAGATTTCTCATCATCATCACAACCCTTTCTTTGTTCCACTGTTGGGCACGGGTCTCCTCTCAGAATGGAAGGGATTAGGCCTTAGTCCGCCCCGCTGGCCAAGTGCGGATTGGCTGACTTCACATGCCTTCGAGAACATCATGATGAACTCTCAGGCATGCAGGTTTCCTGACGATGTGTCCTTCACCGTTACAGCAGGTGACATTTAATTTCTTAGACCGCACATAACTTAGAAAAGTCGTAGGTGCGTGCCGCTTGGGTTTGAACCCGGACCGCTCGAATGAGAGGCGAGTTCGATAGCCACTGGGCTGTCACCGCTTTTTTTTTTTTCTCACTTATTGGTATATATTGAATTGAAGATTTCTCACTAATGGGTATATATCCTGTACCCTATGATTTTATTGGTTTCTCTCCTGTCTTGATCAGGTCGCTTTATCTAGTGGAAGACCAGATACCCCGACCGTTTTCCGAGTCGTACCAACTACTCGAGTTTGCTGCTAACTAATCGATACCTAGCCTCAAACCACGTACAAATGAATCCTATTACTAATGTACGCGATGACCCCGTTTAGGGAATTTAACAGGAATTACACGGAATTTAATTCCCAGAGTGGGAAACGAGCGGCGGGCAATTTGGACGCGTTTTTCACGACGATGTCAACACGCGGGGAAATTAAGCCGTAAATATTAGAATATTAATTAGCAACGAGAGGGCGCTCTCTGCGCCGCGCTGTATATAGCTACGAGAGCTGTGTTGCTATGAAATAAAATTAAGTTATTCCTAAAATACAGGCTAAAAATAGACATCTCACTCGTTTGAATAATAGTGGTGTATCAATTTTCAAAGTTAGGTCATCATCATCATCACAACCCTTTCTTTGTCCCACTGTTGGGCTCGGGTCTCCAAACTCCAGTAAACTCGCTGCTCGCAAGCAATTCCGTATCGCTAGTTTCACGGCCACACCGCGACTCGTCGGCGCCAATCTGACGACGCTGACTCAGTTCCCATCTCGTCCTGACGTCATCTTTGCACTTCGATGGGTTTTCGCGAGCACGTGAGTCTAAACACTGTTCAGACTCTCCGTATATCACACTATATATAAAAGGAGAAGGTGACTGAGTGACTGACTGACCGACTGACTGACTGACTGACTGACTGACTGACTGACTGACATATCAACGCAGGGCCTAAACTATAAGGGCTAGAAACTTGAAATTTTGCACAGGGGTTCCTTTTATAACGTAGGGGAGCACTAAGAAAGGATTTTTGAAAATTCACCCCCTAAGGGGGTAAAACGGGGGTGCAAAGTTAGTATGAAACTTTGCCGTTTTTGATGTTATTCGAATGAAATTCAGTACCTATGAAGGTTTTTTATTGAGTTTCGAAAATCATATCTTAAGGGGGTAAAAGGGGGGTGCAAAGTTAGTAGGTATAAAAAATTTTAACATTATTTCAATAAAATTTTGTATTTAGGTTATGTTACGTCTAATTCCACGCGAGCGAAGCTGCGGGCGTCCACTAGTCACACTATATTGAAACAGTATAGGATTCTTCCTGAAGCTTTACAGCTTTATGCGAAACACGGTAGCGCCCACGAAATTTTGCCACTAGCGGTCGCTGCGACCCATAGAGGTCCCACTGCTGGGCACGGGTCTCCCCCACAAACATAGCTGCGGGAGGTCAAGAGCATACTCCACCACGCTGCTCCAATTCGTATTGGTGGTGTCGTTAAGGCGTTTCGAAGAGCCTTAACGACTGTTTACACCATTGAAAACATCCGGGACTGACGGCTTTACGCACCCTCCGAAGCACTAGCGGTCACCCATCCACAAACCGACCGCGCCCGTCGTTGCTTAACTCTGTCGATCATAGAATCGACGCGAGTCATTAGCTACCAGCTACTGACCAGGAAGTTAAGCTTAAGTTAAGCGATGCATAATGCGAACTATTTGCGAGACGTCAATCGTAATGAGCAATCGATTACGCAAACTAATCACGAATCAACGTGGATTGGTTTGCGGGTTTATGCCATGAAACTATGGCGAGGCCAGAAGATCCATGTGGTTAGTAGATGGTGTGTTGGTAATTTTTAGGTGGTTGATTACCATTACTACTACTACCATTAGACATTTAATGACCAACTAATATTTTTACTCGTATTAACCCTTTTAATCTCATTCATATGTCACTACATGTAGTCGCCGGCCGGATTCGGCCGATAGCGAGTTACTCTTTGCTAACTTGACTAACCGTCACAGTACCTACTTGAGTCTTGTTCAGAGTAGGTCACAGTTTTCATTGACGACAGCTGATATGATGCTGCATGCTCTTTTGCTATCCTACATCCGTTTAACAGCTAAGCTCACAAGCATTAGCTTAGTCTAAAGCCCATGGCACGTTACAATGGATTTTTGGCATACGAAAATAAATTGCATACACCAACACCCTAGACTATTTGGCTAATTCCGATTTATTTTGAACCTTACTGCAATACAAATAAGGGCGGCGGTGTATGAGCTGGAAATATCCGCAGTCCGCGGAATGTTTGCGATGCATGACCGCACTGCGTACATGACGTATCCGTGAGTATACGATGTTAGGCCGCGTATGCACTGAGCGCCCAGCGCGCCGGTCATAGTTCTGGTAGTATAAAGTGTATCCTCACTCTGTGGTTCTATGGTATAGCCGTACAGGATACAGATAAAAGGGAGCATTCAGGGACACGGGTGAAGCACAAATGGCTTGAAAATACAGCTCTGTAACAACCATATTTGGCAATCACCCAGATTTGACTGTTGGAAAATGACAATCAGCATTAAGTCCACTCTTGGTTCCAATATTTATGGATGGAAAATAAGATGAGCAAGCACCCACTGTTGGTCATGTCGAAAACAATAATTAAGAATTATAATTTGCAAAAATTCTAGATAGATAAATAAATAGCTCAGAAAATCACACTTATGATTTCCATTATCAACTATAGAACTTACGAGAAAGTCCATACTTGTTTTTGACCTAAGAGCTAATATTAAATGTAATTGATAATCCTCATAATTATAATTTACTACCACTGATTGTAAAACCACAAGTCAGATTTATATTTATCATGTACTAGTGGACGCTCGCAGCTTCGCTCGCCTGGAATTGGACATAACAATAGTTTCGTTTACACCTAGTAATATTTTGTAGCCTATGTCACACAGTGAAGATGCAGCTTTCTAATGGTGAAAGAATTTTTGAAATAGGTCGTGTAGTTTTTGTGTGAAAACATTACAAACAAATCTTTCCTCTTTTTAATATTAGTATAGAGATAGATACCTAATTTGCAAGAATAATACCTTGACCCTGGAAATAATGATATGCATTTTGACGCGGGTGCGGTCGATGTGTACACGGCTTAAGCACAATACACCAGAGACGGGCGATGCACACACCGCTTTAGTGCGGATATCGTGCGATATTTATGAACGGGCGACCGGTTGACCGGTTGACCGCTGGGTTGAATGTCGCAAAGTGAATGGGCGTCTAATTGCGTATTGCACATTGAAATCCTGGTTTTGGCGAATTTAATATGCATTAAAGACGAAACCGGAATTGCTTCAGAAACTTCTGGGAGGAGAACTCGTTTATTTAGGGCCAAAAGAATATGACTGGCATACTACAGATACTAAATGATAACATCTTAAAAAACACACTTTTATAGATAGCCGAAATAAAATGTAGATATAAAATATAATTAGTTATTGCATTGCCCTTGATAAGTGTGCAAAGTTTCAAATTAATCCGACCGTTTGAAGTGGGCGAAAATCACTTCAAAGATTCCGTTACATACATACTACATAAATACTTACGTATACGTATACCAAGCTAAAATCTCAGGTTTTAAAACAATGATCAAAGCCTGAGAACGAACTCGAACCTAGTTACACACAGACAGATAAAATCACCGTTGTTTATAATCATAAGGTCTAAAACCTTAATAAAGCCTTCATTAGTTTTTAACTCCCAACAAAGCTTAAAGTAAATCGTCGTCGGTTTACTCGTCATATTCTGCAACCGTTCCATTTTCAAACCGCACCACCAACTGCAATCTAATCTTTAGTACTATTGTTATAAAGTTTGGAATATGTTGTGTCTAAGTCTATAACATTATTTGTCTTGAACGGTCGCGGCGCATTTTATTGAAGTCCGTTTAAGAAGTTTCGAGTCGATTCCGGTAAGTGCACAAGTTTTGACTGCAAGTATGTGTCACATACAAGTGCAGTTGGTACTGAAAAGTCTTTATGAGAATCTGTCTGTGGTATTGTTATACGTGCGATACTGTTATTTTTGATTCAATGGGTTCTTAAAAAGTGCCTAAAATTAAATGTACTTTGTACTTTAAAGGTACATTCAGTTACAGTTACTTTCAGAGTATTTTTAATATTTTAATCCATACTAATATTATAAATGCGAAAGTAACTCTGTCTGTCTCGCTTTCATGCCAAAACTACTAAACCGATTTAAATGAAATTTGGTACACAAATAGTCTAGACGTCTAGAGCCTGAGAAAGGACATAGGCTACTTTTTGATTGGAAAAAAGTGTTGTGAATGATTGAAAAGGGGGATGAAAGGTTATATGAAATTATTGTCATTTCTAGAAATAGAAGCATAACATTTATATTTTAGGCTGTTGATTAGATATGAATAAATATGGCATTCAAAGTTTGTAAAATTTTTACCCTTAAGGGTGGAAAATATAATAAAAATAGGGGATAACACATTTACGGATTCATTACAAATTTGTGGAGCTAAAGTTAACGCGTTAAGAAGAATCTATTATTATGTCTAATTCCACGCGAGCGAAGCTGCGGGCGTCCACTAGTCCATACTTTAATATAATATTATAAATGTGAAAGTGTGTTTGTTTGTTTGTCCGGCTTTCACGTTGCAACGAAGCTATTATATGGTATGGTTTTTGTGTGTGGAGATAGTGAGGAGGGTGGAGAGTGACGTAGGCTACTTTTTACCGCGGTAAAACATCCCCATGGGAAGATATCGATGTTTTGTTATTTGCTTGATATTTAGTTTCGGATGTTGTTAATAGATGGCATTGTTAATTCCCTTATCCCACGCGGGCGGAGCCGCGGGTAAAAGCTAGTATTTCATAAAACTTAATCGGTTACACACACACAACCCAAAATCTAATAGAAAATAAATTTAAACAGGAAACGTATGGACTATGCCCTTCAATAGGACCGTTCTCTAAAGTGGGCCAATAAAAGGGTTGTAATTATAATACAAATCTTTGATGAATTATTAAAATACTCTTTGAAGCATACGCTTGGGAACTACACCTTGGTGCCTACGATACGTCGACTATTACCGCTTTTCCAAACAATTATTTACCAATGTAATTATAGGCCATCACCAGGGCAGGCCGCAACAGTTGTTCCGAAGGAAAACTTGAAGTTTCGACGACAGACACAGCTGTAATTGTGAGTAATTTGAATACACAACCGTGGGAGACGCCAGATGGCGCGGAGTTATTCCGATACGGAGTTTTGTTACGTTCTCACTTAAGGTTGCCACAAGGAAAAGGAAATGTATATTTTCAACATTTCTGGACGATGTTACTCTTGGAAGTTTTAGATAAGATATGGAGCGCTTCAAGAAGAGTGTTAATCGAGTCCTTGAAGGACGGCAATGCCTATGTGCTCAAACTGGCACATAGATAGACGATAACCTACATTAGCACATAGGATACTTTTCATCCCGAAAATATGTTCCCTCGGGATGCTTTGCACGTTTATTGGAAAGTTGTCTGGCACGTCGTCAACAGATGGCGCTAACACTAAATCTTCACTTGAGTAATCAACTTTCCGCGGGCGAAGCTGCGGGTGATACGCCAATATTTAATATTATGCATTATAATGTATAAAATTTACTATTAACATAAAATTTACTATTACTATGAAAACAAATTTACTATTAAAGTTTATAATCTTTATTAGTAAAGAACTAGATGTTTGTGTAAACAAAACACAGAAGCACCTGAACCGAAGTCAAGCGAGCCTTTTATTTGTTTTTATTTGTTTGAAGCCAGCGGGATCGCCGCGATTCGGCTCGTAAATCCGATCGCTTCTTCTTTTTTTAATTTACTATTAAAGATTATAATCTTTAATAGTAGATTATAATCTTTAATAGTAAAGAACACAATAGATGTTTGTGTGAACAATACACAGAAGCACCTGAACCGAAGTCAAGCGAGCCTTTGTTTTTATTTGTTTGGAGCCAGCGGGATCGCAGCGCTTCGACTCGTAAATCCGATCGCTTCGGATTAAGACGCTCTTCTTTTTTTAATTTACTATTAAAGATTATAATCTTTAAAAGTAGATTATAATCTTTAATAGTAAAGAACACAATAGATGTTTGTGTAAACAATACACAGAAGCACCTGAACCGAAGTCAAGCGAGCCTTTGTTTTTATTTATTTGAAGCCAGCGGGATCGCAGCGCTTCGGCTCGTAAATCCGATCGCTTCGGATTAAGACGCTCTTCTTTTTTAATTCCCGCTGAGAAGCCGCTGTGCCGCTGTCTTACCGATGCACTTTGCTCTTAAAAGGCTTGTAAGCTACGAAGTCTCGTATTGTATTATACTGGATTCAGTTGCACGTCATCTACGAGTACGTTTAATATTATGGATGAAGATGCGTCATGCCTTGAATTAACACTACCCCGAGTTACTTATACCACAGAGAAAATAACATTGCTACGTACATATGGCTACTGACTCCATCACAACCATTTTACGGGCCTACTCTGTTGTATGGGATGTGACTTTTTTAAATAAAAGGTGCGACTGCGGCCATTTCATGTGCAAGACATTTTATTCCAGACAGACCACAGACTACAGAATACAGAGTACAGTCAGTATACATAGCGAGCATAGATAATTTACTTACGTAACAACACATGAATAATATTCAGCCTCGCTTGCCAATTGTGGATTGGAAAGACAGTCACATTCCTTAGAAAACCTTATGGCGAACTCATAGACATTTTCCTTCACCATCAGAGCGAGACACCGCATCATTTATGACACGTTGGTCATAAATAAATGTCCATGGCTACAGCGAATCGGTTGAATTGCATGATTCTAAGTAACTACAACATGCTACAACGTAATTGAAAATCTTAAAACTAATGTCATAATTAATATCTTTAAAAAAGTTTCTATCACATAAAATCATCGCATATTGATACAGAATATACCTTCACAAAACCATGCCATATATTTACGTCGAATAATAAACCCTACTAAATTATGTAACATGTAAGAAGGAACTCTTATCGAGTTGTCGATTGAATTATTCAAATAGCTAGTCGTGATTCGATATCATTCCTTAAACTACCGTGTTCGAACAACCGTATTGACCCACTCGAACTGTATGAGGGATATAATTTTAGCCACGCAACGTACAAAATACGATATATTCATGTAGGGCATAATTTTCAAGTATTCTCGGCTTGGGTACACCAAAGTGTGCAGGGCTAAGTTTTCTGTTTTTGCAGTTAGCAGGTTCATAAAGTACTCGTTAGTACAAACAAAATATAATGATTGTTATCAATTTAAAAACCCATTTGCAAATATATATGTATATGAGTAACCAATTAACTATGGATCAGTCAATTTTGTCGATTGTCACTGATCTATTGAAATGAATCTAGTGAAATTAAGTGGATTTTAGAATATAAATTAAAGAATTGGAATTAAGCATAATAACGTGTACTGTAGAAGTGAATAATACTCGTGTGGAATTTGTTTGTCATCAAGAAATACATTTTATGAAATTTTTGTTCAGACACGTTGTTATGTTAGTTAATTGTATGAACTGACACCATCACCAACCCTAGTAACAACAAGAAAAATCGTGTCATAGTTATTTTTTTCTGCAAACAAGAGTGAAAACCAGTCCGGCAAGTAGTTGGTACAAGTTGGTAGTTGGGATGTTGCTTTGAAAACTTTAAGTTCACAAAATAAAAACAATAACTTGGCTCATTTTTTACACCGTACACGATCCAATGTGATCTATCTGTAGCGTGTTCGCTTAAACATCCGCTTTCAATTCGTATTCGGCTTTGAGGCCCGGCTTCCGTTTTGGGATTCAAAAGGTTTACGTGGTTTCGTGCCGATGATAACATCTCCTTTACGAGGTGGAAGAACCTGGATAGCATACTATAGACATAATATGATTTTTTTTTATGGATACAAGATAGCAAACGAGGTTGCAGCACCACCCATCCGCTGCCGCCCATGACAACTGTGACTGACTTTGAACAAGACTCAATTAGGGACTGGGATGGTTAGTCCAATTAGTTGAGAATGTTAATTAGAACATTAGTTGGTCAGTTCATTAGTAGGTGAGAGGACTGGGGACTGTTACTGATAGTTAGTCATGTTAGTTGGTGTTAGTAATAGTCCAGTTAGTACTTGTTAGTAGGAGTCTCGTTCTAAGTCAGTCACAGATGTGTTGCTATCCTTGAGGTCTAAGATGGTCGCCTCTAAAGAAGTATAACCGGAAACCACACCTTTCCAACCGGACCATAATTGCTTTAAAAACAATTACTACACGGCAGAAAATGGTACTAGGTACCGTGGCGGGCGGTGGAGGTTCGCCCAGGGCAGTAGCCCCGGGCGAACTCTTTATGGATGTCATTTAAATAATACTAAGTAGCGTATTGAAGCAGGTATCTGATAACCGATTGATAATGTTAAGCAGGATCAGTCTCGACCTGTAGTTGGATGTGTAATGTGTGAATGTGTGTATGGAAAAGTAACTTGTTAAATCACTTTGGCATAGTCATTCAATATTTCATGGAATAATTAGCCTTCGTACAAACTAAAAATTTCGGTCACTCGAGTTGGCCTCAAATCCTCAACCTCAAGACATTAAACGGATTTTACTCAACCTTTAATGTATTGCGCGATAAATTAAGTTAAACGGATCAACTGTAATCTACACTAATATTATAAAGAGGAAAGATTGTTTGTAATGTTTTCACACAAAAACTACTGGACCGATTTCAAAAATTCTTTCACCATTAGAAACCTGCATCTTCACTGAGTGACATAGGCTATAAAATATAATATTACTAGGTGTAAACGAAACTATGTATTGTGATGTCTAATTCCACGCGAGCGAAGCTGCGGGCGTCCACTAGTCTTTATTAATTTAGCCGTTGTTAGGTGGGTTGTTTGTTCACATGAATCGCTGGAATCGCTGGAACCGCTGGAAGCGCTGCAAGCGCTGGTGAGGCTCGCTGGCAGCGCTGCCAAAACAGTAAAAGATAAGCGTAATCTGAACTCGCGCTCGCTTTGTTTACTTTCGGACTAGTTACGACTACTATCGCATTTTACTATATTATAGTTTCAGAGGTTTAAATGCAGGCAGTCCGCCACAATCAACACTTGTCGCGTGACTGTGACTAGAGACGTATTCTACCATCCAGAGACTAGAGTTCCACTACTGCAGACTTAAACACTGTAGCTATCACAAGTACTAAGTGTGAATTGTTTTAAGGACACACGTAAGCTAGTATCCTAGAATTAGAATTTATACTACCGTTGCCTTATAAAGATCATCAGGAAGTTAAATTCTTTGTTATTCTAGAAAATTAATGCAAGCACTTTACGCTTCGAATAAAATAAAATTCAATTTTTTTAAATTTCCAACAAGAAAAGAACATCTTAAAAAGTAAGATAAACAGTAATGTTTTGTATAAGAGCGTCTTAGCGTCGCGGGAGGTCTGCTAAAGTCAAAATCTTGCTACTAAATATTTAATTATTTTTAATTTATTATAATATCAATACTAGTGGACGCCCCAGCTTCGCTAGCGTGGAATTAGACAAAATAACAGATTCTTCTTAACGCTTAACACGTTTTTTACTTTAGCTCCACAAATTTGTAATGAATCCGTAAATGTGTTATGTATATGTTTATTTTACACTTAAGGGTAACATTTTTACAAACTTAAGCTATATTTATTTATATCTAATCAGTATGATATTGATGATTAAATAGGTTTGTTAAGTGTTAATCATCAAAATGCATTATAAAGGTCATTTGAATCACGATTATTTCGGATTCAAACCAACCCAGAAAGCCACTCATCGAGCGATATTAAAAGACAACAGTATGAGGAGCAAGTTTCGCAGTCTGTCTCAGTCGGCTCACGCTGGTTGCCAGAAGAGATAAGCATTTGTTCGTCTCGAGATCCCGCGACTTGCAAGCGTTGTCGGTGCAGGCCAGACTCCAAAGTTATGTCAGTTATTTGTGAGGCCTACACATCAGGGGCTTAGCCACTCTCAGCTAACTCCCTGTTGCGAGTGTGTTGGGGACATTTTGGTATGCATCTGGCTGCTCAAAATATTTGATATATGAAATATATTTGTATAGATTACTAGTGGACGCCCGCAGCTTCGCTCGCGTTACACATTCACTAACTTCATTAACGGCAAAGCTTCATACTAACTTTGCACCCCCGTTTTACCCCCTTAGGGGATGAATTTTCAAATTTTTCTCGCCGTAAAAACTATCCTTGAACTTTAACCAACATTTTAAAAAAAGAATTGGCAAATTGGTCCAGGCGCTGTTGAGTTATGCGCTTACCAACACATTTTGCGATTCATTTTTATATATTAGATAAAAAGATGGTAAGCATCCTAAAGTTCCATAATTCAAACAAGTTGCCACAGCTTGCAGGCTGTCGTCCTTACTTGAAATCAACCACCTGAATAGGTGTTATGCTGCAGGGCATCAACTAATCATATGAGGATAATGTACAATTTCATTGCTTGCGACCTTATAATACCTGCCACGTTCCTTAAGAAGTCCAGAAGCATCCATAATATTATGTACAGGTACACAAGTAAATTCATTTCACTTCAAAATATTTAGTAAAGATCGATATAATTTTTAATGCTAATATCAGCTCATACAAATTCAGATAAACCCGATAGTAGCAATCTGATATTTCCACAATCACGCGTCCAATGTACAAACATATTTTCTCGGCTGGTAACGCAATTAACCGAGTAACTGCAAGTTAGCGCGGTTAAACCGACAAACTAATTAAACTTGACCCGAAGCTCGCCCCAACTTACCCGCCTATCCTCCGGTCACGTCACTCAAACTTAATAAATACTTTGTTGGCTCTTAGGAACACATAAAAATAGTAAGCATCTCTCTCTTCCTTACAACATAATTATTTTGTCTGTATAAAATCTCACTGTCGATCTCTTATCCATACTGAATCAAACTAAAAAACTACCTAAAACATAAAAAGTATAAACAGACAAATTGCTGGAGGTCTAGAGCATAGCGCGTGGTCTCCACCACGCTGCTCCAATGCGGGTTGGTATAATAGATACTAATTGGGATAAGAAATCCGTTTGTTAACATCAAAATACAAAGAAATTATTCTTATTATGTGACGCAGCAATAAGCCCCTCGCTAACCCGAAACATATAATGATTACGTTTCATCTCATAATTATGATTTACGCCTCCGCCCCGGCTTCCTCATAAAAAACTCACAGCGTACACGTCTTAAAAATTCCATCCCGGAGACTTATAGCTATCCAAAAGTAATCTCATATTCATCCCGGGAATAAGAATGTACGAAGCGCGGGGGGGGGATGACGGATTTTATGTCATACTGTGAATTATATGCGCCGATTTGTGGGTTGAGACTTGTGGATGTGGAGCAATTCTGTGTAGTATGTGCGTGAAATTGAGATGAAACGTGTTAATTTCAATGCTTGCACGTACGTGTTCTGTTGTTACGAAAATATCTGCATAATGGATTCCATTAGCCATGCGATCATCGTGTCATGCCCAAACTGGCTGAGATTTACCAAATTTAGTTGATTCTGTGATGTCTAACTAAAGCAATAAATTTTAATACCAAACTATAAAAAAAATCAAAATAAGTCTTTATAAACAAAATTGATATTGATTCAGATCCAATAATTTCATTATATGATATTTGTATAAGCTTTAAACGTCATTACATTATTTATCTACCGCCGGTTAACAATCACATCACATCTCTAGGTATATTTGATATATAGTACAGTAGCTTCACGCTGATCAGAAGCTCTATTTTTGAATCGCTTGCCGCTAGACGAGCAAAAAACTACCACTAAATTAAGTCATAATATCTCGATCAACTAAAGGAATTTCCGTATTTTTGAATTAATACAATGTAACAAGTGGTATTAAACACTTGATTAGCGGGCCAAGAGATAGACTAAGTAGTACGGTATTATTTCTATTAAATGATAATGAGTTACAGTCGAGCGATTAATCGAGCGATTAGTCACGCGAGCAGTTCCAAAATTAAATTAATTTATTCAATTAGGTTATGTAAGAACATTCAAAAGTCAATTCTGATCTGCATGTGATATACACACAAATGCCTAAATTCTCTTCAGGCACAGTCCGTAAGTACCCACCGTTTCAAGTAGAACGTCGCTTCTGTTATTTTCGCGTGTACTACGCCCTCACGCAACGCAATGATAACTGCACGATGACTTACAACTCGTTACGCGAGATGAGCCGCGGCATCTGCGCTCCAAACTGTTGCCGTCAAATTGTACGTCATGATAATTTACATGGAAGGGACAGGGAAGACACAACTTGCGTAAACAACTAAGTTGTGAAGTGAATTTTACTTTTGAAATACGGTACTATGATTTAGCTACAATGTTAAAGAAATCAATCAATATTTTTTATATAGGTCACGATTAAAGATAGGTTAAAAGCAATATAAAAAGCTTGATATATACATGAAAATCGGTGTAATTTGCAAAATAATTAATCAACAACCTAATTAACTTATACAATAAAATCAATTATAAAAAAACATGTCAACAATCAGAACAGATATTGTTCCAAATGTTCAGCTAAGATTGTATCTCTCATTAGTCTGTTTGAGAATATAACCAAAATTGCGTGAGCGTGGACAACATTTAAATTAATCTGTTTGAGATTTGGGTGTGAGAGTGATCATGTTTTATAGCATATTTATATGTTATATGGATCGTCATCAAATTTAAACGAACTTCGCAGTACGAGCAGAAGTTATTCAGTTTACAAGATTTACCCTACCGTCTAACAAACATGCAGTTTAATAAAAAAAGTTTTTAAAATCTAATAACTCTGCGGAACTTATCTAAACTGTGACGTCAGGTCCAGTACGGCGGCAGCGCATAAGTAACAAAGTGCAGTTTACACAGGCGCGAACTGAATGCGAGTTTTTCCTTAAACTCGTCTCGGGCTATGAGGCGTGAAACGAGCTAGAAACTGTAGCGGGTACACTGCAGGCCAACTCAAAGTGGATTGCTTGTTTCTATATAAAAATACTAGTAGACGCCCGAAGATTCGCGTAGAATTAGACCCATTAACGACGTCTGCCCACGTTCGGGTTGCCCACTTGACTTGGCACAAAAATGGCAAAGTTATTTTCTTTGCACCCCCGTTTTACCCCCTTAGGGGGTGCATTTACAAAAATCCTTTCTTAGTGCTCCTCTACGCTATAAAAGGAACCCCTGTGCAAAATTTCAAGTTTCTAACCTTATAGTTTAGGCCCTGTGTTGATATGTCAGTCAGTCAGTCAGTCAGTCAGTCAGCTTCTCCTTTTATATTTATATAGATGTGTATATGTTTTAATGTGTATAAAATGTTATAAATATCTTTATTTAATTTTAAACAGGCAGGAATAAGAATAGTACAACTATATAAAAATGCTGTACTGTGCTATACATGGGTAAACGTATAACAATTAAATATGTAATGGTAAGAATTTTAATGTGTCTTATTATTAGGACATTCTTGAAAAATGTAAACTCAGTGTAATTTTCACAGTAAACCTTTAAACTACACATATTAAAATAAGTTACATCGTTAGCGATATATTTGAGAAATTGATGAAAACATAAAAGACTGCATTGCATCATTAGTATAACTTTTTGCGTCCTCAAGTGCACAGCCATACGCTTCAGCCCTTGATATAGTGTTATTGTTTTGCGAAAACAATGCAGTCCTGAAAAAGGATAGCTGTTTAATTCCATGTTAAAACCGCGATTCTTCTTTTTAATTTTGCTTTTTGTCCCGTTCGCACAGACGGCAATATTTTCCATCGTTCTGAAAGTATCCGGCCGCCATTTTGTTAGTAAAGTACGAGTATGAGCCTCTGTAGCGATACTGTTTTTTTCGTCGAATTATTCAAAAAATCTTTGCGATGACGGCTTGAAAAGGCTTGGGTAATTACAGCTCAGTGATTAGGGTGACGATGGGTGGATGTCTTTGTTAAAAAGTGTTATTTAATCCTCATCCATTAGCGTTTGGAGGTTTACTAAGAAGAGGTTGTTAAGTCGCTGCGACCCAGACGTCCCACCGCTGATAGACGCAGCTGCGGGAGGTCTAGAGCATACTCCACCACGCTGCTCCAACGCAGATTAGTGGAGGGGTTAGTGGCCAACCCAGTGTCGTACGTTCTCAAGCCACCCGAAGGTCTTCGACAAGGCTTAACGACTGTTTCCACCATTGAAAACAACCGGGACCTTTACGTGCCGTCCGAAGCACGGTAGCGCCCATGAAATTTTGCCATTAGCGGTCACCCATCCACAAACCGACCGCGCCCTTCGTTGCTTGATTGTTTCGATCACATTGAATCAACGCGAGCCATTGGGCTATGGACGCAACCTATGCTAGGTTTTATAATTAACATTAAATGAGAAAGTAGTGTGTGGGAAGAGCGGTTGTTTTGGCAAAACACGGGCGCTGTGATCCGGGTTTAATCTGGACTTAAGCATCACGGGAAACACGGCGGGATCTGTGTACCAACAGGCTGTATTACAATTATAATTATACTGAAACAGCGACTTAGATTAGACCGTAACGAGTCCCGGAGTTAAGACTACTATTGTCATCTCGCTGAGGTTGTAATCGTGGGTGGATAGTTTGATTAATCAGGATTGGATGGTTTTATGTTTGAATGGATTGTTGGATGTAGTTATTGTAAATAAATGAACTCTAACATCTCTCTACATACTTCTGTCAACCTGAATCTATCCTTTATTGAATATGTATACTAGTATTATAAAGTGGAAACATGTGTTTGAAATGTTTTCACACAAAAACTACTGGACCGATTTCAAAAATTCTTTCACCATTAGAAAGCTGCATCTTTACTGAGTGACATAGGCTATATAATATTACTAGGTGTAAACGAAACTATTGTTATGTCTAATTCCACGCGAGCGAAGCTGCAAAGGGCGTCTACTACATCACAACATAACAAACTAAACTAAATCTACACACGAATGTTACAAGCATAACATCATCAAATTACACCCAATATCATAACAATCTTTGAAGACGGGACGTCCCCTAAAAATGCACCCCTTAAGGAACGTCGCACACATTAAACTGGATACAAGAAACAGCTCGGGCGGCGTCGCCAGGGAGCTTCGTATTTGCATACTTATCGAATCGTGCACGCTTCGCCAACTGCCAGGGTGCGCGTCTTCGACAACTGCATTCGCTCTTTGATATTTCCTACGTGTTTTTAGATGCGCATCAAGCGATCGATATGTTCGGCCGGCAGTTGGTTAGCCCCTAGCGGGAACTGAAGGCACGTTAATCACTCAATATTATCGTAAGAGAACAGTCGCTAAATTAGAACGGAGACCTACAGACTTACTAAAAACTTCCGACAGACGGGTTACCCTAACGGAAAATTTGACCTCACAGACAATTCAAATCTTTGTAACACACGAAATAATTTTAAACTGGCAGCAGAGTAATGAACAGAGACCTAACGAAGGAAAGTAATGAAGTAATGAACAAAATTCCTTTGAAAATAAGAAACAGCCCGGTAAATGATTACGAAATTACTTACCACAAAGTTAGGAGAGCAATTACCAAGTTCAATGTTCTGGTTTTTAATTTGGCTAAATAATTTTTTTCATGAATATGAGATAGCAAACAAGCACGTTACCACCCATCCGCTGCTGTCCATGACACGTTCCTGCTTTAGGACTAATTATTCCTCATACTAACGAGTTGACCAAGTACTGTTTTAATTGATATTAATGATATTTTAAGAACGATATATATAATATAATCGTTCCGCGACACATACATCCATATTTAATAACATTGTATATCTACACACATTCTATAAGTGCGCGTACACAAAGCGTAAGAGTGAAAGAGACAGCTATTTGTAATCAGTACAGTTAGCGCGCGCGCTCACAATGACAGGTCACAGCTCGACTGACCGCAATGGTCACAAGTAGCACCAATTCACGGCACGCGTTTGGTGCGTTGGTGGCGTATCTACCTCTTGTAATGTATATAATATCATTGATTGATATATCCTACAAAATGGAAACTCAGAGTCCCATTTTTAGTTTTAATTTGTCACAGTTATCACTTTCTTGAAACATAAAAATTTTAATAATGGTACCTACTCATGAATCCTTTAAATCTAGTTAGAATAAAATTAAAAGTTATGCAAGATGTCACAATTTTACGATGGTAAAATTTCACGACACTATCTGCACCAGCGAGTACTAATTACCACAAGGAACACCACGGAACAACAATTACTTACGTACCTACTGCAGTTATGAGAATTCGCAACTTTTGCCAAACTTTTCATGTGCAACTTTGATGCTATCATTATGCATTAACTCGTCACTGAACTGAACTCGAGGCATTACGCAGCTTTTTGCCGCACAAGTTTTGCTGCAAGTGTTCAGGTGAATATTTTAGTCAGCTACGCTTGAAGTAAGTGTCCACACTTATACTCGTATCCATACTAACACTTGAAGTAAGTATCCAATCCATACTAATATTATAAATGCGAAAGAAACTGTCAGTCTGTCTCGCTTTAACGCCAAAACTACTGACCCGATTTAAATGAAATTTGGTACACAGATAGTCTAGAGCCTGAGAAAGAACATAGGCTTTTTAATTGGAAAAAAGTGTTGTAAAGGGTTGAAAAGGTGGATGAAAGGTTGTATAAAAGTATGGTCTTTTTCAGAACTAGATGCATCAAATTTATATTTTAGGCTGTTGATTACATATAAATAAATATGGCATTCAATGTTTGTAAAAATGTTACCCTTAAGGGTGTAAAATAAACATAGGGGATAACACATTTACGGATTCATTACAAATTTGTGGAGCTAAAGTTATCGCGTTAAGAAGAATCTATTATTATGTCTAATTCCACGCGAGCGAAGCTGCGGGCGTCCACTAGTAATTAATGAACCAGGAACTATTAATCATTTAGTAGTTTATAGTTTTATATACTTTACGTTGTTTAATTGACTTAATTAGCGTAACGTAGCGTCCATAGCCCAATGGTTCGCATCGATTCAATGTGATCGACAGAGTTAAGCAACGACGGGCGCGGTCGGTTTGTGGATGGGTGACCGCTAAATTGCATGGCCGTTACCGTTTTTATGAGGGCACGTTAAGCCGTCGTTTCCGGTTGTTTTCAATGGAGAAAACAGCCGTTAAGCCTTGTCGAAGAACTTCAGTTGGCTTGAGAATATTCGACACTGGGTTGACCACAGACTCCTCCACCAATCCGCATTGGAGCAGCGTGGTGGAGTATGCTCTAGACCTCCCGCAGATTTATCTGTGGGGGAGTCCTGTTCCCAGCAGCGTGAACTCAATGACTTAATTGTACTTTTATTATTTGTAAGACATTCAAATATGTCCCATGTCCCGATGTGAGGGACATGGGACATGGGACATATAGAGGAAACATACATGCCTGAGAGTTCATGATCGTTAAGGCTCGTGAAAAAAAATCTATCAGTCAAAATTTACTGTCAATATGTGAAAGGTAAATTTGATTGTATTTGGTATTTGGTAAGTATTTAGTATGAAGCATAGTAATACGCACCTACAGTTCGGTCTTAGGTTCGTTGCTATTCTTGAGGATAAGGTGATACCATTTTGTATACTCGTAGGTGTATTGTGCACGAATCATTATGGTCACAGCATAACCTTTAGACCTCTATCTCAAGAAAATAATAATTTAAACAGCAAGGAAGCCGACTGTGAATAAATTAAAAAGAAATTGACATTAATGGTCTTAAAGTGAATCTTGCGCTAATTACGCTTGCATTTTCCGCATAATGATAGCTTCGGAGGAATTGTTTCGCAGCCGCGGCGACTTAATGAGGCGTGTTTTTTTTAATTTTGCTCCTTTATAATAATTAGCCTTTTATGAGTGCTAAGTAGTGCCGCCTTGTCTCGCTTTTTGAGTTATATTTTTAATATCGGGCGGCGCGCAGGGCCTGTACACCTTCACACAGTCATGGTCGACCACTGTTATGTAACGTGATAGAAAGTGGACCCAGGATACAGTTCTATGGGCCTATATAGTATTGGCTTATTATATTTTTGGAAGTTCGGTTCGGCTTCGCCTGTGTGAAATTTATAGTAAATGCTGAAAAAATTAAAAAACTGAAATTTTCCTTGTTTACAAAGGGAACACAGTATCGGGATAAAATTCATTCTATATGTTAACTAGGATTTTAGCTACCTCCATAGCAAATTTCATTAAAATGTGTCAAGCCGTTTAAGCGTGAAGAAGTAACAAACACACTCACACACCAACTTTCGCCATTATAAAATTATCACCAACCTTCGCCTTTATAAAATTATGTTGTGAGATCCCTCACTATAATATTCTACCTAGAATTCACCCGGAATATCACAGCCAAATTTTTACCGCACTATTTTGTAGCAATTAGGATGGATTGTAGTGTTGTAGTGGTATTGTTGGTTGGTTAGGTTAGTAATCTTTGGGCCTTTGAGAAAATTATGGAAAATTCTCAGGCATGCAGATTTCCTCACTGTTGCTCACCGTTACAACACAGCAGGTGACACTTAGTTACTTAAATCTCACATGAAATAGAATTCATTGGTGCGTGCCCCCTGAATTTGAACCCACACCCAATCGAGTGGCAGGTGAGTTCGATAGCCGCACGGCAAGTGCAGGCTTTCATTCCATATTAACATTACTCAACGTATAAAGCATAGTTCTCTCCCCTCCTGCCTATGTCAATAAGGCAGACGAGACGACTGCAAACCACTTGAAAACCACTGAAGAACGTTTGAGTGCAACTTGAAAGTGTTTTGTACACTTGTAATTCAACAACAAACTCAGCAAGTCTAATGTTATTTTCCTAAAAAGAAGTCTTAAGAATAATAATAATAAATATCTTGGACATTCTCACACACGGCCATCTGACCCCAAAGTAGGCGCGAGCCTGTAATATGAGTATGTATATAATAATATACTGATATACATAATGTGTCTATACACAGAACAAATACAAGTGTTCGAGTCTTGTTTGAATGAAAACTATACAAGACTTACAACTTGCTTTACCTACTGAGCTATGACAACTGAACGGCTTCGAACCCAGTACGACTTAATACGGCAACATCTGGAAACCATTCAAGTTGAAGCGCCTGAAAATTCACGGAACACTTTTCAATTATCCCGCCGCCGACTTTCGGACTTCCGCACTTCCGGGAAGTTCCGGTCAGCCGACACCGGCGACACCTGCAAGCTGTTTCGGCAGTAAAAACTCATCTAACTTGGCTCAAGTTTTTAACGGCACGTCCGATGCAGCCCGACAAGCATAAACAAGGAATTACAATACTAAAGTAGGAACAAAATAATTACCAATTTACTGCATGGTACGAGAAATATAAAAAAAAATTATCTTATTGTGTGGTCAAGGTATTTTATTTTATTTGTTTTGGTTAGGGTATTACAACTGCAGTTTGAAGTTAACTTGTTAACTGTCAAATCAATTTCGGTTTCTGAAACGTTGATCAGAGAAAAATTTACTAATCTATGATTAATTTGATTTGACATTCGGTTGACTTTTATCGCGTAACAAGCGTTTCTGAAACTCAAAATTGCGGTTGACATAGGATTCTGGCGCATGATTTGATTGTCTTTTCAACTGACAATCCGATCAAATCAAATCTATGAATAAGCTTCTAGCAACCCAAATGTTACTTAACAAGAGATTTGACAGCCAATCATTTAATTTTTCTGTTGATCAGCCTTTCAGAAACCGGGCGTAACATGCAGTGGTATTTGCTCCACTAAAATTAAAATAAACCATATTTACCCAAAAGTTATTTATCGTTTGTGTGTGCGACAACACAAACACCTCACCCGTTCATAGACAACTGTCGTATCCAAAGCCGATATCTAAGCCACACACTCAACTGCGGAACCCCTATTTATTCACCATCATGTCTGTCCTTTTAAGATGGAATTTGCATCGGATTACAGCCGCGATGTTTTGATATGACCCGCGGCCAACCCTTCAAGGTGCAGATAAACTGTTTGTATTGGACTTGGGCGGTCTTTGACGAGCCCTCGTAACCCTTACTTGCTCATGGCCTGAGGATAAGTTCGTCATCCGTGTAATAGTAAAGTTGGGTACAAAGTGACACGTTTAGGCGTTTTTAAAAGTGCGTGGTTTCACAAAAATATAGTGTGAATATTAAATCAATCATCCATAGGTACTAATATTATAAATGCGAAAGTAACTATGTCTGTCTGTCTGTATCGCTTTAACGCCAAAAGTACTGAACCGATTTAAATGAAATTTGGTATACAGATAGTCTAGAGCCTGAGAAAGGACATAGGCTACTTTTTAATTGGAAAAAAGGGTTAAAAAGGTGGGATGAAAGGTTGTATGAAAGTATTGTCATTTTCAGAACTAGTAGCATAAAATTTATATTTTACTACACTAGTACTAAAATATATTTAATCTTTCTAAATTATGACGTGGTCACAATTATTTCCTCTCCGAATATTGGTGTGCTGCGTGACAAAGGACAAAGAAAGGGTTGCAGAGGTGTCAATTATAATGTTACTATTTATTTATTTATTCAACTTTATTGACACCTCTAAAGAGATATACAATGGGCGGACTTAATGCCTTATGGCATTTTCTACCAGTCAAACCCTGGTTGAGTGGGGAAAAGTTGCGGTAGGTGGAAAAAAAAATTAGTTAAGATGAAAACAGGTTACAAATAATTAAATTGCATACATACAAAAAAGTATTATGTTAATTAGTATAATACTCTCCACCAATCCGCATTGGAGCAGCTGTATCTGTTGGAGAGACCCGTGCCCAGCAGTGGGATGTCTATGGGTCGCAGATTATATACTATTGATAATTCTGGCTACCGGTTATCCTAAGTATTTGGATCTTTATTGATTACTCCTCTCTATCGGTTCCCCAGTGCTATTTAAATTGAGTTTGTTGTTCATGTAACCCCAGTTTATTTTCCTGCAAACAATTCTGATGACCTACAACCGACAGCGCAAATAAATGAAGACGAATGAGAGTGCCAAATTATGTGATTAGCGACAAGCGTCTCGCGCCGAGTTTATTTGCACGAATTTTATTATTAGGCTTGTATTCTATCAAGTTATTTTTAGATATATCTTGTCATTGTTATAAATCTGCCATTTCTCTTACTTACATGTTGTAAGTACTACCATGCTTTTATGGAATTATTATTATGAAACGTTGATTCTGTTTACGCTTTTATTTTATTACTGAACGATTCGTGAGTGTCTATATTCATAGTTGAAGTTACCGGCTTACTCACGTGTGATTTAAGTCGATTTATTGATTTAAGTATTAGCTACTCATCGTAGATAATATACAAGGCTTTTTATTCCAATTTCCCAATTTAGCGCATATTATGTAAAAATTTTAGCGTCCATAGCCCAATGGCTCGCATAGACTCAATAACGTCTAGACTTTGTCGGTGTTTCCTGAAACATGTAAGGAAAGGTTAGAAAATTATCGTTATACTGTGATAATATCCTAACTGATGGGGTCCCAACACCATCAATATGTCAGAAAGCAAATCCAATTATTTTGCAGAGACGAAAACTGGCAAAGATCGAAAATTCCGATTAGAAAATTCGTTTTGGAAGTTGGCAATATTTCATTGAAACAAAGACTGGTGAAGGCGCGGATTACGTGGTTTTTGTTTCAACGGGGGAAGAATTAGAAAATTTGTGTGCGTTATGTACACCTACATATATAACTCACTTGGACTTTCATTGGATTCCGTACTGTGTGAAAGTTTCAACTATAACAGTTAAAATAGTACCTACTCTGTAGTAGGTACCAAAAGCTGTTTTACAAATACAATTTTCGTGTACAGTACCTACAAGAAGTTCAACATGAAACCCGGCGGTTCAGTAGTTATTCCTCTAGATAACCTTGGCTAGAAGGCAAAGTAATTTAAATTTAAAGAAAAAGGGTGTCGGATTTATTCATAAAGTTAATACAAATTCAATTGTATGTTCTTACCAATGAACTTAAATATTCCGACGCTCAACGTCTAGTGAATCTCTCAAAAAATAATCTATTGTGCAATGACAAAAAACATCTCTCAATTTCTATTGTCATTGCATGTTTAGAAATAGTACGAAATAAAATATTTGGAGCTTGTAAAATGACCAGAAACGTAAACATGAACTTAAAACCGCCCAAGAATCTATTTTCCCTTCCAAGATTTAAAAAAAAAAAAAGAATAATAATAAATAAATAATAATAAATATCTTGTCACACACGGCCATCTAACCCCAAAGTAGGCGCGAGCCTGTGTTATGGGTGAGACTGATATACATACATAGATATTTTTATATACATACTTAAATAGATAGTATTAACATCCAGACACAGAACAAATACAAGTGTTCATCACACGAATATTTGTCCTGAGTGGGATTCGAACCCACGGCCCCTGGCGCAACAGACAGGGTCACTACACTACCGATTGCGCCAACGGGCCCGTCAACTTGAATAACTAGACTGTCTACATGGTTGATGGTTTCGTAAATCGCCCGAGGATCCCTGCGGGCGCCGTAGGCCGATTGCCTTATGTCGAATGCTGACAAACTTTTTTAATAAAACTGTGCAGGAATATAAAAAAATCTATCAAAGTTTGCCGAGCCGAATTGGTAGCTTCAGCCACTTCTCACCGCCAGCCGGTTTATCGCCGGGAGTGGCTCTTGACGTATTGCGAATATATCTCGGTCAACGGTTTTGCGAGCTCGTATTTTGGCGGTTTACGTGGGTTAGGACGGAATCAATTATTTTCTTCGCCGTACCTAGAGGAGTTACGACCCACCTGCCTGTTTCGTTCGGGATATAGATTGCGAGTTAATGTTTTTATTAGCACCAACACCTTTGTTGATGAAAATCTAAAACGCGGATGGAAATCAAATCAAATATTTGATTAGACGTCGAAAATGTTTGTCCAAAGATAAGGTATGCATAGGCAAATACAGTATACAAATATTTGGTTCCCTATAGGCTCGCTCGCTGCGACCCATAGACGTCCCACTGCTGGGCACGGGTCTCCCCCACAGACACTGCTGCGGGAGGTCTAGAGCATACTCCACCACGCTGCTCCAATGCGGATTGGTGGTGGGGTTAGTGGCCAACCCAGTGTCGAATGTTCTCAAGGCACCCGAAGGTCTTCGACAAGGCTTAACGACTGTTTCCACCATTGAAAATAACCGGGACCGACGGCTTTACGTGCCCTTCAAAGCACGGTAGCGTCGTTGAAATTATGCCACTAGCGGTCACCCATAGGCTCTACCACTCTCAATTCAATTCAATCAAGTGAAAGGCCGCATCCTCAGCCGCAGCTACCACCGCTGTTTGCAGATGAATACGTAATAGGGACAGGCACAGGAGGCCGCCCGCCCTGTCCACGTGCCGTGCCAATCAACTTGCTTGTAAACGCATCCAATCATATAATTTCATGCAAAATTGACGAGCCGCGGTCCCAGCGGAGTATGCGCAAACAGAGGTGAGCCATCTTTTTGAGGGAGTTAAGCTAGTTAGTTTGGACAAATGTTTGCTAATTATTTGACTGAGACCGCCCCCTGCGCGGCTGAAGCTTCGGGCGGTAATAATACACTGGTGTGAAGCGACAAAATATTTTAATTTAAATTAATTATATTTCAACATGTGTTGCATTGAAGGGAAATGAAAGAAATATATTAAAGTTTTACAATAGATTGTAAAATGTAAAATTAAAAATTTAAATTGTACTATTCTTGGTGGTGGTTACTGCAAATAAAAATAAGAAAACACTTACAAATTGAGGAATTCACAACACTCCGTACGTCACTCTTTAACAGATTAACACTTTTCGAAATATAACACTTCACTCTCTATAGAGAGTGTAATATTTCGTTACACTGTTCAGCATACACAAAGATATCACCAAAAGTAAACAGGATATCGGTCTCGGAGACCGTGTCCTAAAAAAGGTATCGAAATAGCTTTGTGATTGGGATTTTAATTTGTCTGCGGTAAGATTGAAAATCAGGGGAATGTAGCCCTTATGGTGTTATCAATAAACGTCACTCGCAGAGTTATCAATATGAGAAAAAGTAAAAGACATGGGCTCTGGGATGAAACGGCAACAGCTGCAGCGCCCCCTGTCTGACTTATGAATCACTTTGCAAATATTTAGAAATTGAGCCTTTGAATTCGTCTCCAACACAATTTACGTGTTATTTTAACGCCATATGAGCTTGTTCCATCACCTACCACACCAACCCCTTCTTTGTCATACTGTTGGGCAAGGTCTCCTTTCAGAATGGGAGGGATTAGGCCTTAGTCCATCATGCTGGCCAAGTGCAGATTGGCATACAGGTTTCCTCACGATGTGTCCTTCACTGTTACAGCAAGTAACATTTAATTTCTTAAACTTAGAAAAGTCATTGGTGCGTGCTGCTTGGGTTTGAACCCGGACCGCTCGAGTGAAAGGCGAGTTCGATAGCCACTGTCATTAAGGTCATAGCCGTGTTAAAATCTAAAGTTCTAACGTAAAATTTTACGCAATTGCCCGACTGGTTTGATTTGCTTTGATAATAGGTATATGGGAAAATATCAGAACAGATATTTTTCTAGAAAGCAATATCTCGCGCTTACAATACTAACTTGATACCAACTTGACAAAAGGGTCTACAATCTTTGTAAACTTTGCAGGTTTATAGTATTTTTAAGGACTTATGTGTCCAAAGACTGGATAGAAAAATTAGTGAGAAAAACAAATCCTGGCAAATGTTACCTGGAAAACAGCTTCCATATTAAAATTCCGTCTATTTATTCTTATCTGAAAGTTTCATAAGTCAGCCGGAGTGACGTCGGTCGGCGCCAGGTGTCGCCGTCGTCGCGTCTCGTCGCGTTGCTTTTTACTCTGTTACGGGAGGGCTAACACTATAGCCTACTGCTCTGACAAGTTCAAATTGGCAGAATTTAAATGTCTTCAAGAACATAGTGGAAAGTTCTCAAACATGCAGATTTGCTTCTGCTGCTGCAATCCATGGACGTCCCACTGCTGGGCACGGGTATCCCCCAGACTAATCTGTGGGAGGTCTAGAGCATACTTCACCACGCTGCTTCAATACGGATAGGTGGAGGCGTCGGCCTCCCTTCCTTGAAACCTCATTCAAAATAGAACAATAGCGTATTTAAATTTTGATTTTCTTCCCTGAGAGATTATTGCCAATTCATAAGATCCCCTCTAATTTCGGCTCTCATCTTATCTGAGTCAGCTCAGCTGAGTCCTCGGCCGGCGGATGCGCATTATGATGGTAATGTGCCGCTGGCGAGGACCCAATACCTGATAATTGGCGATAGATTGGTTTGATTAAATCATCGGCTACAATAACATCTTATAAGACCCGCGTCCTGCATAAAACATCAGCCGGATTTAGTGGGAATAGATTAGATACTCAGCTCATGTAGATTTTGCTTTAATTATCTATAAGTGAGCTAATTAAATAGCTAATGTGCAATAAATTTATATTGTTCCAATCTACAACAGTAATTGACTCGCCTTAGAAAAATTTTCAATGTTAAACTTTATGGGCCAGAAACGTACATTTTTTAAAAGCTTTTATTTAACTTCACTCGTATGTATGTATGTATTTATGTCCTGGAATCTTGCAATCAATATTTCACTCACTTCCACTGAAGCTATCGAGCTGAAACTCGGCACTCATATTTGGTTTCGATAACAATGCATGAAAATAAAAAAAAGTTATAAAAAGCTTTTTTTTAAAAACTTTTTTTAATAATTCTATTTTACCTACGTACAGACGTACAGTTTTCGCTAAGCGAGCCCAATCCCCTCATAGCGAAATAATTGAATTGACTTTGACTTCATCTTGACTTTGACTTAAAACTTAACATCGACAAAATCCCTTGGCTGGATTTTAAAACTAGTTTTGACAGGCTTATAAGTTTTGATAATATACTCAATCTAAAGTTCAAATCAAGTTTAATTTACAGCATTTTACAATCCGGCCGCACCGATCCAATAAAATACCAACGTCTTTATGAAAGCGTCCTCCTTAAATCTACGAAGGTCCTGTTCTAGATTTAAAGTCCATTAGATGTGGAACACAAAGAACCAATTAAAGGAGTAGGTCTTTATTGTGTATCGCGAAGGAGCGCCGGTACTTTTCAATCTTCAGTTGTTGTCTTGTTACAGAAAAATCTTTTGTTGAGTGTATTTTGGTTGAATTATTAATGCGAGACTGTTTGTAGGCGGTGCTATCTGGATTACATTTATTCTCTAAATTGCATAGCTACCTTGGTGGCTACTGCGAAAAATGTGTGGCCATTACCACCAGGTATGCCTGTTTGTTCGTCTGTATTGTAAAAATAACTTGTTATATAAAAAATATTTTTTTTTAAAAAGCTTTTTAAAACTCGTGATCAAAGTTCATTACAAGACTTTACCACAAGTGCAAACACGACTATGATACGATATTCCATCATGAAGTTCCAGTTAATATCTTCCGGCTCCATCATCAGATCAGTTTGACAGTACCATATTATTGCATTGTCATCGGAACCTAATATGTGTGCCAAATTTCAGCTCGATAGCTTCAGTGGAAGTGGGTGAAATATTGATTGCAAGATTCCAGGACATACATACATGAATGAATACATACGAGTGAAGTTAAGTAAAAGCTTTTAATAAATAAAATACACCACCTTCTTTTCCGTCATAGTCTAATAAATCTTTCGCTGTCATAATGAAAATAAGACATGTAAATACATTATCTTAATATACATTCATATATATTTCTTGTGTACGTGTGTATAACAGTGAACTCCTCCTAAATGGCTGGATAGATGTTGATGAGATTTTTTGTGTGTGTTCAAGGGGATTCGAGAATGGTTTAGATTCACAATTTGGTCCATTGGAAAATGTTTTTTAAACACTATTTTAGTATTTTTATTTTTAACCGTCGTTCATTGACGTGAAGCATCGCGTTACTTTGACATTTCATATGGCAGAACAACGTTTGCGGGGTCAGCTAATAGGTATATACATATAAAGAAAATTTCAGTTTCATTTTTATAAACTGAGAAAGCCTCCATCGTATTACACTGTCATCTTACAATAACCACGGAGACCAACTGTTAACAAGCCTTGTAAAGTATGGAAGCGTTCCAGAATGTTTAACACCAGGCAGACAGAGAGAGCGTGTTTCCACTTACTGTGAGCGTGACTGACTCGTTTAACTCATATCTCTGTCTTTTTACATGCTCGCCGATTCAAGATACTTTTAAACTGTCATTGTCGAACATAGATATCGTCAAATGTTGATATCACAGCGAAATAATGGAAAGAATACTTATTAGATTGTGTTAATATCCGACAAAACTATTCCCCTACCGTTAGTTACTTAGTTACTATAAATGTTTGTATAGTTAGTCAGGGGCTCTAAACAATGAGCACAACATGAGCGCTTCTCCCGTGGCAATGACGCTCAGATATTAATGGCCACGTTTCTTCGGCTGAATATTTCATAGGCATGCGGAGTGTAAGAGTATAAAATACTGGCCAGATGGAGTTGTGTACGTAAGTACACAACTCCACCAATGTGAGTGGTAAAATTGCCTAAAGCTACCACTGAAGTATCGGGGGACGAATATTCAACAGTTGGTGTAACCTAATTTTTTAACCCCTACGAAAAAGAGGTGTGTTAGAAGTTTGACGTGTGTGTCTGTCTGTGGAACCGATTTTAATTTATTTTTTATATATGGATGTTTGGATGTTTGTTAATCAATCACGCAAACACTTCAAACTCGACTTTATCACGTTTTTTGTGGATAGGCACGAAAATTATCTTTCAGAAAGATTATGGCCGGATGGTTAGTTTTTTCGCAGGTGAAACTGCGGTAAAACTAGTATCAACTACGTATAGCTTATTCTAGGGCTATCACTACTCTAAAAATCTAGTAAGCTCTGTCACGCGCAACCTTAAGCGCTTCAACGTCGAATGTGTGGAGTGTACATCAGATTTCAACAATCCGTTTACACTAATGCGTTGGCGGGTTGAATAGATACGCGATAGTTCGTTAACACTAGCTCTCTTGTAAGGCTATCGACTGACTAGACAGTCACCGGAAGCCGTACGTCATATCCTGTTAGAACTATCTTAGACTAGGAAAGTTTCAAATGACTTAATTCCTGTCTAGCAATAACGAAGACAACGTTTGTAGGTGGTAGAGCCTAAGGAACCAAATAGGTTTTATATGAAACCTATTTTGATCCATATAGAGTTCGCTCGGGGCAGTACCACCGCCCTCCACAGTACCTAGTACCATTTCTGCCGTGTAGTAATTGTTTTTAAAGCAATTGTGGTCCGGTTGGAATGGCGTGGTTTCCAGTTACACTTCTTTAATAGCGACCATCTTTACCTCAAGGGTGCTACCCTTCAACACATCTGTGACTGACTTGGAATGAGACTCTTACTAACAATAACTAACTAGACTAACACCAACTAATAGGACTAAATATCACTAACAGTCCCCAGTCTTCATACCCACTAACGAACTGACCAACAAGATGTTCCAATTAACTCTCTCAGCTAACTGAACTAACCATCCAAGTCCCTAATTGAGTCTTGTTCAAAATCAGTCACAGTTGTCATGCGCAGCGGCGGATGGGTTGAAGCTCATATGCTATCTTGTATCTGTAGTGGCCTTTACAACATCACCGAACAAGTACCTATTTTAATTCAAAACTTGCACCATCCACTGAGCTATAAGACGCTCGCGCCGTCAAGACATCGCACGCCACTCGTCGCGGCTTACGCTCGGGACGCCGCGTCTTATCCGGGAGAAACTTGTGTGGATAATAGTGTCCACACCGATCATGCTTAGAACCTTATTCGTATTAAGTCTCTCCGACATCCTTGATATTAAAAACTACGCAGACAAGTCTTTGTCACAAGGGAGCACCTTTTCTATACTAATATTATAAAAAGGAAAGATTTGTTTGTAATGTTTTCACACACAAACTACTGGACCGATTTCAAAAATTCTTTCACCGTTACAAAGCTGCATCTTCACTGAGTGACATAGGCTAAATAATATTACTAGGTGACAACGAAACTATTGTTATGCCTAATTCCACGCGAGCGAAGCTGCGGGGCGTCCACTAGTTTTTTTATTTTATTTATACGTAGCTTCATTCAATCCATAGGATGTTGACTTAGCATATTTCATGTATCTCCATTGTAAATTTTGTATATAACAACCACCACCACAACCCTTTCTTTGTCCCACTGTTGGGCACGGGTCTCCTCTCGGAATGGGAGGGATTAGGCCTTAGTCCACCACGCTGGCCAAGTGCCGATTGGCAGACTTCACGTACCTTCGAGAACATTAAGAAGAACTCTCCGGTGTGCGGATTTCCTCATGATGTGTTCTTCACCGTTACAGCAAGTGACATTTAATTTCTTAAATCGCACATAACTTAGATCATTGGTGCGTGCCGCTTGGGTTTGAACCTGGACCGCTCGAGTGAGAGGCGAGTTCGATAGCCACTGACTGGGCTTACACTTTAACAAACAACAAATGTTTAATGTTAAGGCTTCATAGCAATCCCTGTACATAAATATCAACCTGTGAACATAATATTCATTCCCACTAACATCGCTAAGGATAACACGTAACTTCCAACAAGCGTTTGTCCTTATTTCCCGAACGCGCCGGCCGGGAAATATGGCGGTTATATAAGAACCGGGACAAAACTAACATAATGTCGGGACAAACTAGGAGTGGAACCCGCAAATTTATACACTGCCCGCACAAATCCAGATGAACTGCTATGCCTGCTTGGGACAAAGAATATTGTGTTATACTGTGGTATAACTTATACAAACTTTTACAAAATTAAAGAAGGCTAACAAATTAACTCATTTCTGTGCTATTATTATACTAGGGGACGCCCGCAGCTTTGCTCGCGTGGATTTTGACTGCGCTGGCTTCGTTTATAGTTGCTACATAGTCGTATTTTAATTACGGACATCTGCCAGCTCTACCCAGCAAGTACCTACCCGTTATTATAATTTTTCTGATTAATTTTTTTTTTAAATATTCAATGTAAATATTCAAATACCGAACCGATTTGAATGAAACTTGGATCAAAAATGCACTGCATCCCTGAGATAGATTAGGGTTCTCCTGATACAAATAATAAAATACAGGATGAAAATTTGTATGGATTTTTTTCAAAGATTGACTGATAAATATGAAAGAAAAGATAAAAGGTTTTGATTTAAATTAACATATTTCTTTAATTTCGATACATTTGCATCTTGTTAATACTTTGCCTGAACCGCGAATCAAACGCATGTCCTCCAGTCTGTGATAACTAGACCTACCGGGCGTATCGTGTTGTATAAAAACTTTACAAGCGGTGCCAGCCAGCTCGGGCCGGTTCCAACCAGTTTTATCCACCTCGCGCCGACCCTTCAAAGATTTCGCCGGATGAAAAGCGGTTAATGCGCTCGTGCTGTATTGTTTGCTAAGAAATTACCTGTTGGTTTTTTAATTCCTTTGCAGACGAAAAAACTGGTCATTTACTAATGGACGCCGAGAATATTCGAACGAGCTCGCTCATGGGAGGAATACTTGAGACCAGACAGTAACATCTAGAACCGTTTCTTTACAGAGACTGTGACCTGAATAATGTTTAATGGACATTATGTCGAATTACATTACTCATGAAAATCTCTTGCAGTGATAACTTGTAGCGGCTAAATGGAAAACCAAATGATGTCTGAACTTTTCTGATCGACCTCCAACTGTCAGGTAATCAATATACATGTTATAAATGTGCATGTCATTTTTTTTCATACAATTTAACTTGCCACTAGTCATAGTTAGATAGGGTGCAGTTTGCCCGAACCGCCAGCGAATTTTCGCCCTGCCGACTTCGCATACCTCATTGCACCCTTTGCAAGCACGAGCGCAAACATTCATTATTATGCATGCATCGGGCCGTATACTGTGCTTACGAGACATTCTTACTTCTTACTAACGTCTATAGACGGCCCAGCATCCCCTTCCAATAAATTGCTAAGACTACGACAGCTGTTTTATTTCCCCCCCGCTTACCCCCGCTTCCCCCGCAACTATCCCCGGGCATGTGTTTAGTTCATGCAAATTTAAACGGCTGCATTTTATTACCTCACTTTTCAGCGCAGCGGGAACTAGGCACCGTCAATTTGGTATATTTTAAACATAATTTAGTAAATGAGAGTGTTTAGGGGGATATTTTTGCGGTTTTACACAAAAACTTTGCTACGGGACAGAACAGTTTGTCTGTTTTCAGTTAGGCTGTCAAAAGGCTAATTTCATATCAACATGAAAGTCGGGACTACAAAATTTTACGTGAATTATCGAATCGATGCTCATTGGAGCAGTGTGGTGGATAATCACGATCTAGACATTGTATTGTCTGTAATTAGTTTTAGGAAACATATAACTCATTCTTACTGAAGCAATACAAACGCAGCTTAATCCATCATTATATTCAGTGCGGTCGGTTGTTCAGCTGGTTGCTGCCTAGCGTTGACAGCGATTCGGGTTTGAATTCAAGCAGCACGCACCAATTACTTTTCTATCTTGTGTGCGATTTATGAAATCAGATGTTACCTGCTGTAACGGTGAAGTAAACATCGTGAGAAAACCTGCATGTTTGTGAATTCACACTGGACTAAGGCCTTATCCCTTCCATTCCGAGATGAGATCTGTGCCCAACAGTGGAATAATGAGATATGTTACACATTTGGCAGTGGTGTGTAAACACCCACTTTTCACCAACTACGATTAGGTCCAATGTAATAGGTGATGAGCCATACACCGGGGACAAATTCCACACTCCGAGCCGATAACGGACATATCAAGATAGAAAAACCCGGAATCGAACCCAGGACCTTCAGCATAGAAATCACGGTTACGACCACTAGACAAACGTTAAACGTAACACACAAAATCCTGTACACAAGCACAAGCATGGCACGCATTTCAAAGATTTTTACTAGTTTTAAATCGTATAGCTGTTAAGAAGCAAAGAAAGCAAATATATAATAGTTACTAGTAAATATAAGTAATTATACTTGTACCTACGTCAACTTGCCCGAAGTACCCATTGCAAGCAGGTCGCCCTGAAATCAGCGGTTGTTGGTTTGCCACGGCCATTTGCTGAGGGCGTCCAAATTTTCATCCTATTAAATCTATTACTTGTATCTGTGTATTTTAGTGTACCTAATTGCTGATGAAAATAAAATAATTTTCTTTCTTCTTTCTTCTTTCTAACATGATTATTTTCTTCCTCATTCTATTCCCACCAACCATTACCCTATCTAAATTTGTTATGCAGAATATGATAATATGCAAATAGATATCAGAATCATCTTCACACCCAAGTCGGGTGTTATCAAGGAGCTCCTCTCAAGGGCGGTGAAAAAAAATTGGGTCCTTCCCAACACAAATTGGTTCCCCTCAATAAGTTGAGTCCCCTGACAATAGGAATTATTTTCAGGCCTATCTTGTTTTTCCAATTTGACGTAATTTGCTTACGAACGCCGACGAATTTACCCAGAAGCCTTCAGACGGTTTATATATTTTTTTTCTCTGATAATTTCTGAAAGTTTTATTTTGAGCGCCGTTTCTTGTTGAGCTTTTTTTGTCGTAATCAAAATATTTATTACTGAGTAGAACTTGTTTTGATGTTTGTACCCTCCATAGCCTAATGGCTCCCGACGATTCAAGGTTGCAGAGTTAAACAACAACGGGTGCGGTCGGTTTTTGGATCGGATGATAGAGTTAATTCTGCAGGTTAAACGATTTGACGCGGACGGAGCCGTGGGAAAAGCTAGAAATTAATATATTATGTAAGGATGGCGTTTATTTATTGTACAAATTATAAATCAATATATAAATCCGTTTAATCCACACGCCGCACCCATCGATCTCATTATTGTAATGATTTCGTTCCCGACAATCACAATCACTCATTAATCCTCAACTTCCAACGACGCCGCTTATCGTCAACTGCGTAATTACTCACGCGAAACATGTTATTTTTTATCGTACGTAAACAGATTAAAATAGCAATTATAAGGGACATGATTACTTTCGAAACGTGTTCCAATGGCGGTCAGAAAGTTTTTTGGTTTGATTAGTGAGAAAAATGTAGTAAAAAAATTCCTTATTTTATTGACATTTCATTTATATTGACAGTTGATTCATCCATTCACCATTTTCTATTGAATTGAGAAGGAAATTAGCGTTTATCCAGCCTACCAACAAATTACATTATTTTGCATACCTACTCGTCATGCTTAACATTAACTAGAGAGACAGATATAGGATCTAGAGATATATTTTATGCAGCAAATTTATTCACGTAATATTATTAGATCTTTTTTAATTTAAGTTTTGTTCGTCGCATTTAGAAAAATACTGTACATCGTATTATTTTCCATTTCCTGATGATTAAAGCACCTTATCTTAGACATTAAGACATTCTCACACACGGCCATCTGACCCCAAAGTAGGCGCGAGCCTGTAATATGGGTGTCAGAGACTGATATACATACATAGATATTTTAAATAAATACTTAATAGATAATCCAGACACAGAACAAATACAAGTGTTCGTCACACGAATATTTGTCCTAAGTGGGATTCGAACCCACGACCCCTGGCGCAACAGACAGGGTCACTACCGATAGCGCCAACGGGCCTGTAAACCTTGTGCACATTCCAATTGAATATAGCGACATGTTAGTTTGCGTATATGAATGTTTCATAAAATCTGTTCGCTATTATCGTATTATTGTAATCCGGGTCGCTAGTTAGACTCGTGTAGCTGTAATGCCAGCGATATAGCCACGATATAGCACCCTCTCGGTCTTAAAGAATTCAAATTACGCATTTTACGACTGCGAAATCCGTTTAGCTTGTGTCCGCATAAAGGGGAATGTTTTATGCATTTTCCTAATAATATAAAAAATTTATGAGGTTTCATATTGTGAGATGGATAATGGAATTTTGTACGCTCTTCGGGTTAAAGAGAAACGAAAATACGACGAAGACTGCTTTGCATGGGCTGGCAAGCTGTTTGATGGAAGATCTTGCTCAGTAGTCGTGAGAAACAATAGGAAACAGGCGAGAATTGTACCATGCAGTTCAAATTTTTTTAGCCTACCGAAGCTTCAGGCTATAGAACTTGCCTTTTACTCAAGCAGCTTCAAGCCGTACTCATCAATGCCTTTTCTAATTGATGTGCGATTAAATTAAATATCACCTGTTATAAATCGCATGACCAATCGCAAAGCATCTACCAATTCGTATTTGGCCAGCCTGGTGGACTAAGGCCTAAACCATCACTTTACGAGAGGAGACCCGTGCCCAATAGTGGGAAAAAAGAAGTGGTAGACACCACTACCACAGGTGTCGGTGAATTTCATCAATTTTTATGATGACTTTTGATTAGTTAGGAAATCTTTGTTATAGCTTGCGGTCAAAAAAGATTATACTTTACGCTACTTAATCCCTTATGTGTAGTAATAGTAAAATTTAACACGGTTTACTCTATCTATCTATACTAATATTATAAAGAGGAAAGATTTGTTTGTAATGTTTTCACACAAGAACTACTGGACCGATTTCAAAAATTCTTTCATCGTTAGAAAGCTGCACCTTCACTGATTGACATAGGCTATATAATATTACTAGGTGTAAACGAAACTATTGGTATGTGTAATTCCACGCGCGTGAAGTTGCGGGCGTCCACTAGTACTGTATAATTTCAAACACGGTCTCGGATACGAAATCAGACCTGCCCTTTTACAATGAGAATACTTAAAATTCAAGATACAATAAAACAAAATGTTCACTCCCAGTTACCAAGGCCATTACGCACCGCTTAACACTTACTAAAGTAATACAAATGCAATACAAGATTAACACAAAAAGTTATCACACCCTTTTAATGTCCGACAAAATTTCCACCGAAGGGAAAATATTTCACGAAAATACCAGGATCGAAGCGTTGTTAGGGGAAGCAGAAAGAACTATATTACTTTTATGGTCTACGGTTGAAGAGAGAGCGTTTGGAATTAGAAAGAAAGAAAGAATTTATTTGCTAAAATATAAAAATGATAGCAAATGGGTCTGCACTCAGCCCAGTTGCGACATAACACCGCAACACTGATTTTCAGTACAGCCTGTTAAGTTAAAGTAGCTCGAACTGGCTAACAGTACCTGTTATTAATTAATATTATAAAAAAAACTAAGATGAAAAACAAAAAGAAAAATTAAACAAAAGAACATACAGTACAGTAGTAATTAAAATCAAGTTCACCATGAATTGACCATGAGCAACTCACAAAATTTTCCTTTTTTTATGGATATAAGATAGCAAACGAGCTTGCAGCACCAATCAGCTGCCGCCCTTGACAACTGTAATCGACTTACAATAATCAAATAGGGACCGGGATAGTTAGTCCAGTTAACTGAGGATGTTGAGAACTTCAGTTGGTCAGTTCGTTAGTAAGTATGAGGACTGTTAGTGATAAAATTTACTATAATGCCCCAAGAATAACTTTGCAAGAGTTATTTATATTTTAAATTAAACATTAAACTATTATTTACGGCCAGGCTTAGCGACTGTTTCCACCATTGAAAACAACCGGACCGACGGCTTCACGTGCCCTCCGAAGCACGGTAGCGTACATGAAATTTTGCCACTAGCGGTCACCCATCCACAAACCGACCGCACCCGTCGTTGCTTAACTCTTTCTATCACATTGAATCGACGCGAGCCATTGGGCTATGGATTTAAATCAATAATATCAAAGAGATACCACACGATCTAACCATCCCAGTCCCTAATTGAGTCTTGTTCAAAGTCAGTCACAGTTGTCATGAGCGGCAGCGGATGGGTGGTGCTGCAAGCTCGTATGCTATCTTGAATCCATAAAAAAATAAACTTAATCCATAACGTACCCTTTATGGTTTAACTTAGCCTATGACCTTCGGCACTTTCAACTTCCAGCGTATTCCGCTCGGCGTCTGCACCTGGCCCCGCGACTCCTATCTGCCCTCAATCTACGATCCAACACGGAACACTTAATGTTGCTTAAATGCGGGCTGCGATTTAAGTTTTTGTACTTTATCGCACGATTTATTGCCGGTGAAATTAATTGTGAAGACGATTAATGACCTGTTATCGTACATGCGTTGTTTTTTGTTCGGCTGTCGCTTGCTTGACCCCTGAACAGGCCCAAGACGGCTTATCCATGCAGGTATATTAAATACAAATTAAAGTGAAAAATACACACTGAAAATCAGCGCTGCAGCTTAACCGGTGCGGCACATGCTGAGTGTGTTACGTTTTTCGCCTAGACTGAAACGCCATGATTTGTTTGTTTGCTTTTGTGTTTGACTTTTAAGTACTTTTTATGGTGCATGTATGTTTTCATTGTGAACAAGAGTGAAATAACATTTCAATTTTTTTTTTCATTTCAAGTATAGTGTAAAAGTTAACAAAATGTGGAGGGATTTTACAGTTTTCAAATTACTTTGTAAAAGAGGGAACTACAAAATCAGTAGAGTTTTTTTCACGCTATAATATCTTTTACGGTTTAGAACCAAGCTTAAGTTTAGTTTTCTTGACAAAAGACGTATCAAGCGCTTTAATTTGTCATAAAATTCCAATAAATTATGTATATTCAATTAAACAAATTTCATTCTACAAACGGAACAAACTATGGATAAGGTGATTCGGTGTAGCATCTATCCATAGAGGTATGTTGGAAAGGTATATCATAATACTAGGGTTTAACGTTATAAAACTGCGTACTGAAGTGCACATATAAAACCAGATGACGCTTACATTGCAAGTATAAACACAAATTATTTAAACTGTAAACCATTGTCACCGACGTCGTTTGTCGCCTAATGACGCGACATAATGAGCTCTTACCTGCGGCCGGCGACAGCTTGGTCACGACTCCCCACCGCGACTTCCACTGCAACAAAGGAAATATATTATTGTGAGGATGGAAAGGAACAATATCAGAAGGAAAACATAAAAAGAGGAAAAAAATATTGGAGAACTTTATCGTCCTCCAAAATGTTTAAAAATAAAAACATTGAACCTCAATAGTACAGCTTCGGTACTCACTACGGTATAAGATCCATCATCATCATCATCATAAAATCCTTGCGATTAAGGATGTTCCTATTTTATTTTCATAGTACAGTCATTTGGTTGAAAAAATAGGGGTTACCTGGAAAGTTTTCCGGGAGTTTTGAAAATTGGCAATTTTATAGATTTTGACGCGCTCATACCGAATTTCAACTTTGCCATCGTATCTTTGCCGCTCGCGCCACCGTTACCATTGTTTTTATATTATGTGTTGCAGAAACTATTTTGCGAAATTATCTATTCTATTCTATTCAATATCCATCCACTGCCGACTGTTATCTGTTATAGACATAGAAGAAGATTTATATGAGTGTCTTTCAAAGCCTACAATTGATAGGTGGTAGAGCCTATAGGGAACCAAATAGGTTTTATATGAAAGCTAATTGGTTCCATATAGAGTTCGCCCGGGGCAGTACCACCGCCCGCCACGGTACCTAGTACCATTTCTGCCGTGTAATAATTGTTTTTAAAGCAATTGTGGTCCGGTTGGAAAGGTGTGGATTCCGGTTACACTTCTTTAGAGGCGACCATCTTAGTCCTCAAGGGTAGCAACACATCTGTGACTGACTTAGAACGAGACTCCTACTAACAAGTACTAACTGGACTATTACTAACACCAACTAACAGGACTAACTATCACTAACAGTCCCTAGTCCTCATACCTACTAACGAACTGACCAACTAATGTTCTAATTAACTTTCTCAACTAATTGGACTAACCATCCCTGTCCCTAATTGAGTCTTGTTCAAAGTCAGTCACAGTTGTCATGGGTGGCAGCGGATGGGTGGTGCTGCAAGCTCGTTTGCTATGCTGTATCCATAAAAAAAAAAAAAAAACACCCATAAGGACTATGACGGTTACATAAAGAAAAGTAAACATTTTAGTAAAACGGTAAATATCACGTAAAGATTCGATTGTTAACATCTTAAATTTAAACCATTAATAACTAGTCATTTCCCAGTACAAAGGACATAGGCTCCTTATTTGTAGTGTCATTATTTATTTAAGGTGATGAGAAGATATTTTATTATATTAATGTAGAAAATTTTCCCTACCGTTCTCGAACTTGTCTGTGTGTCTGTGTTGACATTTCAGATTTAGTTCAGTAATCTGTGATGGACTTCCCCCTCTGTGATCCGTGTACCTTAGTATCTAATCATGTGCAGTTATAACAGCCCAAGTAAAAGTTAAGTCTAACTTAGAACATTCCGTCGCGCATGGAACGAATCACGGGCGGTCATATATTTATCTCGTAGATATATATTTATACTCGGGTCATGGATACTAACAGCCTCTATATTATACGAACTCAATACGCGATACAAATAGAGATATCGCTGATAAATAAGCCGTACAGCGCTATTCCGCGATAGCTGTAAATTTTAAAAACACATAAACTTTACAATAGTCTGTTTAGGGGTGTAATAAAATTGGAATTTACAATGGTTGGGCCATTAGACCGAATGGATCTGTAGCTCGTGTGGCCAGCGAGATGCTGGATGGACGAACCGTATAGGTAATACGACTAAAGGATAATCAACTGGGGTCTATCTATATTATAAAAATGAATCGCAAAATGTGTTGGTAAGCGCATAACTCAACAAAGCCTGGACCAATTTGGCCAATTCTTTTTTTTAAATGTTCGTTGAAGTTCAAGGATGGTTTTTACGGCGAGAAAAATTTGAAAATTCATCCCCTAAGGGGGTAAAACGGGGGTGCAAAGTTAGTATGAAGCTTTGCCGTTTTTTAAGTTAGTGAATGTGTAACGCGAGCGAAGCTGCGGGCGGACTAGTTGTATATAAATAAATATCTTTGACATTCCCACACATGGCCATCTGACCCCAAAGTAGGCGCGAGCCTGTGATATGGGTGTCAGAGACTGAAATCTGAGTAAGTATATTACTTACATAGATATTTTATAATAGATAATATTATTATTAATTATTATCGAGCTACGACAATATGGAGCGCTTCAAAAAGAGTGTGAAACGTTTCCTTCAAGGCAGGCAACGCACCTGTGATACCCCTGGTGCTGCACGTGTCCACAGACGACGGTGACCACTTATCATCAGGTGGCCCGTGTGTCGGTATGTCCGTCTATATTATAAAAATAAAAATAAAACAGACACAGGACAAATACAAGTGTTCGTCACACGAATATCTGTCCTAAGTGGGATTCGAACCCACGACTCCTGGCGCAACAATCAGGGTCACTACCGATTGAGCCAACGGGTCAATTGTAATTAAGTAACCTTAGGTTACCCCAAAGCCAAATGGCTGACGTCGATTGTTTGTGAGCGGCCGAGCCAATCAAGGACGGGCGCCGGCGCTTGAGAATGGGTGAACGCTAGAGGAAACATTTCATGGGTGCCAATGTGCTTCGTAAGGCACGGTAAGCCGTCGGTCTTGGTTCTTTTCAATGGTTAAAATAATAATTAAGGCTTGTCGTAGATCTACGTGTGGCTTGAGAACATTCAACACTATGCTCTAGACTTTGTGGGGGAGACCCGTGCCTAACTTTGGATCGTTGGTGCTGTGTAGTAATGTCTCCTAACTGGACTAACCATTCCAGTCCCTAAAAGAGTCTCATTAAAAGTTAGTAATATTTTCCATGGGCGGCATCGGAATGGAGGTTTTGAATGTTTGCTGTATTATATTTATCAAAAAAATATTTTAATAGTGCTTGCTATCTTTAACAACACAGGTAAATTTTCACAACGACGTATATTAAAATTGTTTAACTTGTAATGTTAAGTCAAATTAATTATACTGTAAAAAATGTTTACCAGGACATACATACATACGAGTGAAGTTAAATAAAAGCTTCAAAAATAATATTTCAACTTTCTATAATTATTTACTAGAAAAGTTATTACGAGTACGTGAGCGTGAAGCAATGCAGGTATATTTCTGGTTTACTGGTCCGCCGAGGCAGTATACTAGCCGGTGTGTTTGCTACCAGTAGAATTGAAATCGTGCTCTGAAACAGGCTAAGTAGGTTAGGTTAATAATGTAATACGTACGTAATTCAATTTAACATTTTACACCTAACTGAAGTTATTGAAATTATATGAATAAACATAATATGACGCCTGTATTACACGAAAGGTATGGGTAAAGGTTTGTGAACCCACTTTTCACCAGCTATGTTAAGAACCGACTTTATAGGTGGTGAGAATATTGCCATACTTCGGACATGATTCCAAACCGCAATCTACTACTGGGAATTTAAAGTGAAAACCCCAATGATACTTTGACCGACCCGGAAACTTTTTCGGAAAGCGAGCCCCGGACTCTGGGTTACCAATTATAGAGGTAAAATATAGGTTCTTAAAACGATATATTACAATCGAATCATTTTTATTATGCCGCTTTTCCATATAGATATAAAGTTTTCTTTTGCAGACATTTTGTTTAATTCCCTAATTCAGCGATTTTAAACGATAGGATTTTTCACGCGATAGACTATGCTCTTAACCCTCTAATTCTGAGTGAAGAAGACCTTTGCCCAGCAGTGCGACTATGAATATGTTGGAGTAGATAAATGATATAAAACATTTTTAAGAGGCTTTTGAAACATAGATAATTACCAAAAATATTGCTGTCACGCCATGCTACGCCGATTGACGTCCGAGAGAGCGGACTGCAGCTCGAACTGATTTTAGCTACGTTAAATTAAGGAAATCATCCTTTCGTAATCTCCGGTTTCCTCCTCAAAATCTGGGCCGATTTCATTAATTTTTTGTATCTATATAGCGTAGGATTTAGGGTTAGGCTATGCCAGTAAGTTTTCTTTTTTTATTTAATGTTAGTAATAACCAGTTTGCTGGATGCCTGAAAATATTTAAAAAAAATTGGTGATTTTAAAAGATTTGTTCAATTTAATAAATGAAAGAATGAAAAAAAAACTAAACGTACAGTCCTGACAGTAGTATGAATATATCGTACGGTAATTTTATTTTTGTTGAAGCTTCATTATTTTTTATTTTATTTATTTAACTTTATGGACACCTTTATAGAGATATACAATGGGCGGACTTAACTAGGAGGAAGCAGGGGATTTCGTTTGTATGCGAAATGTATCGCCCGATTTCCTCTTAACGTCTAGAGCTGAAAGTCCGCAAGTGCATTTTAAAGTTGGTTAGCGCGTGGATTTATTTATCCCGAGGCTAGATTTACGTCCCATCGCGTAGCAACCGCGCGTAACCGCTACGCCGCGTAGCAATCAATAACTACATTCTACGTCGTAGCGTCGTAGCAATTTGCTCACTGATTTATTGACTGCATTCTACTAAATATTACTATACAATTTAACTTGTTTAAATTCAAACAGTTTCAATGTATCAATTCTTTATACGTAACTTACAAGAATATAGACTACAATAGCTCAGAATAGGCATGAATAGTTTCCACAACATGTTTCCTGTACCGTTACAGTAGGTGAAATTTACATCTTAAATTTAATTTAATTTCTTACCTTGCACATAAGTTACAAATGTCATTGGTGCGTGCCACTTGAATTTGAACCTGGAAACCCCGAGTGAGATCAGAGTTCGATAACCACTGAGATGTCATCGCTATGAGACTGTTTAGATTCCTACTTGGATAAATTTTCTTGGTTCACTTACTGACTTTTGTCTAAGCCCTCGTAATACATCACACAGGGTCTACCAGCCCTCAAGTAATATTTCGAGTGTCGCTGCCCACACTTGGATCGAACGTTATAAATTCGTTACTTCACGCACGAACGGAAGGGTGAAGCGATAGCTGTTGAACCAGTATTTTGAACTCTATTGCCTTGCAATAAGGCACTCGGTTCAGTTCCATGATAGTCATTCGGGATGTATACACAGCTCATTAATTTTTCAATCCGGTTAGATAATGTGTGAGCTATCGTGCGTCGAATGGAAAAATGAGATAATCCTTACAACTGAATTTAATGCGAAGGAAATGCTCGGATTATTCTGCACGGGTGGGCCTCGACGGGCGAACATTTAATATAATAATACTATCTGCATGCCAATTCTGGCATTTTGTTGGCAATTTGTTGACAAATATAGAGGTTTGGTCCCTAAGGGTACAATATGTTGGCAACCCAACAAATTGTTTTATTAATCTGTACATGAAATGTCACGTCAGTGCAGACATTACTCAATTCCTTCTTGTTCGATTCACCACGACCCACCATCGATGTACCTACTCTTTTCTTCTTATTTACTACGCAATAAATTCGTCTGCCTCACTACGTGTTTAATACAGTCCTACGAAACACCAACACTATACAATACAAGAATACTTTACGTACACCATAGTAAAAATACGTCGTATTATTGTATATGTTACCAGAAATCTGTCTAAATAAGGTATTCTATACAGTACCTAGGCAATCAATAAAATACCTGGGCCGTCTCGGAAATGTATGAAATATTATGAATTTTTTTATCCATTTGATACTTTACCTAGGTAATGCATACAATTCCTCGGGATTGTTTAGCTCGCTAGTCCTCATGTATTCTGTGCCTATGCTGTTCGCTGTTCTTTCGATCTACTTTTAAAATTCTTTTTGTCTTCTTGTCATTGGAATTGAATCATGCGAAATTTATACAGCCTCTGATTTAAATAAAGCTTACTATCGTTAGAAATATTTGACCTAAACCAACTAACCATTGAAAGTAAATCGAAACCATGTAAAATTATAGAATCTAACAGAATGACTGAAAGAACAATTCAATTCGCATGCTCAATGTCCCGGTCCATCAGCGCATCGTTCAACGCGTACACAATTAAAAATCAAAATAAAACGAAGCAAATCACGAAGCGCCGACACACTTTCACGATACTGTATTTTTTCAGCAATTCCGAAATTCCGTGTGTTTGTTTAACGAGTTGTAGTCGTGAAAATAGTGTGTTCCAAATGTGGACGCGGCCGGGACAATGCAGCGATGGGACGCCCGGGATTGGACTGTAGTTAGTTTGCAGTTTTGTAGGTTAAGTTACTTGAAACAGAAATATGTTTGAGAGCACCTATTTTGAATGCGTTAGTTATTCCTATATTCCACCTTGCAAGCTAAGCATGCAGGTTTCCTCACGATGTTTTCCTTTACCGTCAAAAGGTGACATGGTTTCTTAAATCGCAATTGATGCGTGACGCCCTCGAATTAGAGGTGATTTTGATAGGCTTTCACCGCTGTAATTGATGGACAAATTACATTACAGAGTTAAGCAACGAGGGGCACGGTCGGTTTGTGGATGGGTGACCGCTAATGGCAAAAATTCATGGACGCTATCGTGCTTCAGAGGGCACGATAAGCCGTCGGTCCCAGTTGTTTTCAATGATGAATCTATCGGCTTGAGAACATTAGACAATGGGTTAACTAACCCAATCCACATTGGAGTAGCGCGGTGGAGTATAGTCTAGACTTCCCGCAGGTTTTTCTGTTTGGGAGACCCGTACCCAGCAGTGGGACGCTATAATAGCAGGGTTGCGGCTATAACTACTCGACAAACTTGGGCTAATGTTAGGCTGGATTGCTCATCGTCTCCAAACCATAAACCTTACTAACCGAATCGCTATTTAATCACTGCCTGTCCACTCATAATAGTGTGTAATAGCCAAGATCCAGGGCTTAGCGCGATCAGGAATTAGAACTATCTCGGCTTAGACTCAGTATTTACGAGCGCCATCCGTCAGAGTAACGATCTCCTAAATTAGATTATCGATGAACTTAGTCTATGTGCTATGGTTGAATATTATAATATCTTGTCTTTGAATTTAGATTAGATTTATTCATAGTTGAAATTACCGGCTTGCTCGCGTGTGAGTGAACGCGCTCGCGGTGCGTTCACCCCTGAAGATGATCATTTGAATGATTGTATTTATTGTCATTGTACATGAACACTAATTGACTTTAGTGCTGGTGGATTATGGTTAGACAATAATGTCTTCAGTTAAAACAAAAAAATTATCACGCTGACCATAAGTTAAAAGAATCTTGTACTGTAAATAAACAACATTAAACAACATTACGCCAGTATTCTCACGATGGGGTAGTCGGAGGTGTCTTTATTTTTTTTTACTGTATATTTGTTTACTTTTTGTCTAAATTAAATAAGTGTCCAACGTCTTAATTTTTTTTTGTTTGTTTATTTTTATTTTTATTTTCTTTTTGATGTAGATATCAGATGTCACATAGGTACTATTACACAAGCTTTACGCTTTACTTTATTCACATACTATTACACAAATTTTTTCAAATTTCAAATTTTCAAATTCAAATTCAAATGTTTTATTGTCATTAAAAGATATACAAAACAATTTAAAGGTTTACGCTTGTGTAATAGTATGTGAGTAAAGTTTTTCTTTCTTTCTTTCATTCTTATTAGACCACTTTTCTCTAGTTAATCTTAGATCCCATGTAATAGGTGGTGCGCCTATTCAGGGATTTAAGTCATAATTTAAATTCAAACCTCGTAGTGAAGGTCGAAATTTTAACCAGGCGGCTCTAATATGTATATTATACATGTAAGGGCACATATACGAGCTGCATGCGGCACGCACGAATAGATGGCCACGGGGGTTCTTTATTGTATTAGAAGGGTGAGCGAGCAATACACTGGCCGGCGGTTAGGTAGGTACTTAGTTATTTATCCTACTAATATTATAGTTTGTATGTTTGTTGCTCAAGCAATGATGAATATTGTAGTGCCGAGAAACAAGGTCGGATATATGATAAAGTGATTTCGAGGTCAGGTTTAATTTGGTGAATATATTTAGATTTAAAATGGATTTAGAAAATGATGGATCTCAAAGTGGTATATGTTTGAGAATCGATAAGATTTTAGTACTTAGTATTATGTTTATCGCTAAAGTTAGCGTCAGATTATTGTGTGCTATCGCCGTGTAAAGGTTCGAATATACAAATTTATTCAAAAAACATCGCGCAGAAATAAATAACTGACTCTGAATGTTTAACGAGTCCTGTTACAATGGATGGATTACAATGGATGGTGATTTAAATGTGAGCAAATACTCAGATCGTTTCGCCGCTGACGTATCGCGCGGGGATGGTGACGGGCTTGTGGGTCACGGTGAGTACAGAGCCGAAGCTAGTAAGCTTCGCTCGCTGCGACCCATAGACGTCCCACTGCTGGGCACGGGTCTCCCCCACAGAGATAGCTGCGGGAGGTCTAGAGCATACTCCACTCCGCACCAATGCGGATTGGTGGAGGGGTTAGTGGCCAACCCAGTGTCGAATGTTCTCAAGCCACCCGAAGGTCTTCGACAAGGCTTAACGACTGTTTCCACCGTTGAAAACATCCGGGACCGACGGCTTTACGTGCCCTCCGAAGCACGGTAGGGTCCATGAAATTTTGCCACTAGCGGTCACCCATAGCCGGCTTATTCACGTGAAATTAAAGTCTGAAAAAGGCCCCCTGAGCGTCGGAAACTTGGCAAAGTTATTACTTGTAATCTGGATTAACATTAAGGCTTTAGTTCCCGGAATATAAAGACGCTCCCGTGGGATACGGTATAAAAGTTTGTGGTATTTTTTTAAACTTCAAATAATTCACTTCAAGCTTACGGCAAACGTTTTTTTATTTAAATTAAGCGTATAAGTATTTGTCACTTTTTCTATATTTTATAAGAACATGAAAAAAATAGTTAAATTAATTCAGATATTTTCAATTGTTCAAGGCACGCCCCTGGATGAAGTTTGTGCGTTTTTGACCTGGAATTAAAAATACGGAAATATATATGAGACCTGCAATCTTGAAATTCGTAGTCGCAGCTCTGGTGCTAACACTCTAGTAGTGTAACGGATTCCCACCAGTGGTGTTGGGTTAGTTGGTTAGTAACCTGTGCTACGATGTCGTGTTATCAACGCAAATTATTATCACCCGTAAAGTATTCTCATTAAGCATAAGTTCTCGTCGTTATGAGAGGAAACTAATGAATGTCTATCATTTATTATTGTTCAGTTGTCCTTGGTGTCTTCTTTGATTATGTGCTGATACTTATAATAACAGAAATTTATTCGTGAGTCGGACCTATAATTATTATAGACTAGGGGACGCCCGCAGCTTCGCTCGCGTGGAATTAGACAACAATAGTTTCGTTTAGCTAGTAATATTATATAGCCTATGTCATTCAGTGAAGATGCAGCTTTCTAATGGTGAAAGAACTTTTAAAATCGGTCCAGTAGTTTTTGTGTGAAAACATTACAAACACATCTTTCCTCTTTATAATATTTGTATAGAAGAGTAATGATTATTATATTAATGAGTGTAAGTGTTGTTATTTATTACTGGAAGACTGCGATTGACATTGTTTAATTTATTTAACTTTAACAAAAGCTTATAAATAACAAGATTAATTTGCTAGTGATTAAACCCAAAACACATCATTAGCAGAGTGAGAGGATAAGAGAGCTAACAATAGCGCAATTTGCCAGATTTACGAGAGAGGAAAATAAATTGGTGTCCATCGACAAATCTTTTCTTTTCGTATTGTCGGATAACTAAGTTAACCCCCTACGTATGAGGCAGTTTATGTACGTTCTTTACTTAAGCTACAACTTATTAACAGCCCTATATACCTCTTCTATTTGAACTGTAATGGGTAGAAATTTTCCGGTTATATCCTTGAGAAGGACAGGAACTATAAATCATACTTTTGTTATATCTAATTAACGCAAGCAAAGCTGCGGGGGTCCACCAGTTTTGTTATAAATCCATAAGACAACAAACAACAAAGCATTTACTCAAACATCAAACATAACGATTCAATCGTAAAAAAAACGTGTTATAATAGTCTAAGATCCCGCTATACAACGACCTTCACCGAGATGTTTATTTAATAAAACGTATTTTATATTCAATTTAATATGTCAATAAATATAGTACATATGGGTTGGCTAACTAATTTCAGTCCAGGATATGATTAATTAATAATTTAAAAAAAAATTTTTTTTAAACATTTCACCGGTTTGATTATTAGACAAATTCTATACCAATCGAAAGTATGAAGCCCATAGATTATGCAAACGTTAGGTTGGCTATTCTTTTCCGGTCACAACTCTCGAGTAGCCAGGTATAAACAGGTAAATCGATCGATATCGCATTTTGCACCGGTCTGATTATTGAATTAAAATTAAATGAAATTGAAGATTATTCCATTATGAACACGGTGGTATAGGGTTGACTGCGAAAAATCAGTCCCGAATTCCAGTTGTCGAATTTTTCGAAAATAGCTGAAAAGGTTTTACTTTTCCTTTATTATGGGCGGACTTTAAACAGCTGCTATGCTGTGTCCTCTTCTATCGCATGGGATGGTTGGTTGGGACCTCTCAGTCGCACACATTCACTCGCAGCAATATCTCACTTTTGAAAATTCGACAACTGGAATTCGGGACCGTTAGTTAGTTAGTCTAAGAACCCGTATGTACTATATTTATTGACATATTAAATTGAATATAAAATACGATTTATTAAATAAACATCTCGGTGAAGGTCGTTGTATAGCGGGATCCTCTACTATAATCATCTGTAGTGAACAGCGGTGACAGCCCAGTGCCAATCTAAGTTATATCTATGCGAAGTATGAAATTAATTGTCATTTATAACGGTGGACTAAGGCCCCTAAAAGGCACAGGATCGGGAGGCACCGAATGAAGGAGGCATGTGTCCAGCAGTGGACTTCGAAAGGCATATTGTTGTTGTATTGTTGTTATTGTATTGTTTTTTACCGCAACCAACTGTAACAGAACCTACTTAGTAACATGCAATCTTCCTACTTGTTCAAGTTAAGATAATCCAGATAAAATCTTTGTACAACGGAGAAAACTGAAAAGTAAACAGAAGCACTACCTACTTAAAAACGCTTGCAATTACAGTAGTAACGAACACAAACATTGGACATCACGCAAAACTGAACCTTAATCCAGCATGACAAGGATAACATTCCCTCGCAGCGAGGTACAATCAACTGTTCCCGACCGCACATTCACAATTGTTACAATCAACTCGGCTCTCACTCTCTCGCCGGGGATAAGTGTGCGGCTAATCCTGTGAGGCCCTCCGAGCCACTTGCAACCCGGCGCGACGGTAAGGAGACGATTATTTCACTTCACGTGAATGTGATGGAAGTAAAGTTGCATGGTGTCCCCATCATTCATTTATCCATCCATTCATCCATCAGCCTTTCGAGGTCTACTAGACATAGGCCTCTCCTAAACCACACAGCTCCGACCGATCCTGTGCTTCTGGATCTGTTTCCCGCCGTCTTCTACAGGTCCACCGCAGTCGAAGGGTGACCGTGCTCCTCCTCCCAAGCCGCGGTCTCCACTCTTCGTCGAAACCCGGAGTAATATTCGTCAGACAAAAAGTCTGGGAAATTTTTATTTGGATGTCAAATTGTGGTATTCATCAACAATAAATTTATTGATCAATCGAAATAGTTACTAAACTACTTTAAATATCTTCCATGAGTACCCAACTAATGGTTATATTTTTTTTAAATACTAAACTAATAGTGTGTAGGGTAGTTAGCTCTGTGTGTTATCTTTGTTGCAATCATGCTAAACTAATAAAGTTTTTCTTTCTTTCTTCTTCCGTAAGTAATGTAGTCCGTGATTAGTAAATCCATCAATAAATTTCTTGAATAAAACGACGATTAATTCTTATAAAGTCGTAACATCTAAAGACTTTCAAGACCCTCAAGCCCGGCGTTAATATTTTATTGAAAAACCTCCTTACCACGGTCGGAGCAAGCTCAGGAGCAACGGAATCCGCCCTAAGCCCCAGCTTTAATTGAATGTATGGATAGCTTTAAGGCGATTATAGCGGCTCCATTTGTGTATGGCGGACATTTAAGTCGTCAACCGGTCAGGATTAGGCGGGGGGGGTATTGCGCAGATATTATACACAGTTTTATTTTACTCTCCAGTTCTACTGCTTAAGTGGTAGCCATATTTGAAGTGCCATCACAACTGACGGGGCTATACCGGCCAATCTAGCCTAGAGAGGAGAAGGAGTACTCTGAGTGGAGTTAGCATGATCATGGTGCCCATCAGCTGGTGATGATAAAAATCGGTAATTATAAATGTATAATGTTCACGCTGTTATAAAGTTTTTATCATTGTAGGATTAGCTATTCATCCAATGATCAATGGATGGATTAGCTATAGATAACATTTAATGAACCTCATAGTGAAATTGACTTATATACAAGCAAGACGTAGACTTTTGCCGTCATGTTATTTCACAAGCTCAGAGTGATTCAGCACGATATGAAGAGAGCTTTTCTCGGTATTTCGCTACTCAAGTCTATTAAATTAAGTCTATTAGATAATATGTGTTATGTGCTCAAGAATGACTAAATCAATAGATAAATAATAGATAGCGTTATATTGGTCATCGATTTTCTACTTTAGGTCGGTTTTAACCCGACGGATGTCAGTGTACCGTGACCTGCCCTTTTCCCCATCAGCTCGCTGAATGTTGCCGATTTAGTAGTTTTAGTTTAGTTTATTTAGACTTGCCTTTATTCGTTTACGAATTTCACTGTTTCAAATTCAATCGCATAGCAAGATACTGTGCTGTCTGTGTGTAAATAAGTATCTCAATAGCATGCTGAACGACGTTGAGCTTAAAACCGGCCAAGTGCGAGTCGGACTCGCGCATGAAGGGTTCCGTACCATCATCTATAAAAACGACAAAAAAGTCATATCTGTTTTATTGGAGCCCCCTTAATTTTTTTTAAATATTTTTTAGTTTTTTTTTTTTTTTTTATGTTAAGTATTTATTAAGTAGTTATTTTAATGTTTTTATTATTGTTATAGCGGCAACAGAAATACATCATCAGTAAAAATTTCAACTGTCTAATTATCACGGTTCATGAGATACAGCCTGGTGACAGACGCACAGACGAACAGCGGAGCATTAGCAATAGGGTCCCGTTATACCCTTTAAGTACAGAACCTAGAAATGAACCGGTGTTGGTAACCCAACATTTTAGTAGATACACAGAAGTAATTTAATTTTTATAGTAAGCCACACTACAATATTTGCGAGATCATCGTAGACTAGCACTTGCTTGCTTGCTGCCCTCACCCGCGACTACACTACACTGTGTTGCTTGTAATTACTGTGTCAGTGACAATAAACCTTGCCAAATATATAAAGCTTTTCATCGACAGGTGAAAAAAATTGGCTATTGTACCACTAAAAATAACTTTAGTTATGAAACCAGTAACGGCCTAAAGAATACGAAGGAAAACACCGCTCTCAGTTTAAAAATGGATGTTACAGTTCCACCGTTGCCTTGTCCGACTATTATAAATCAAACACTAGTAAAAGTCAACTTCCAAGCGGAATTCCTCTAAGAGCGACAAGTATACTCGACTTGCGAACCGAGAAGAACGATTTGAGATAACAAATTGCAATCCCCCGCAAGTGTCGAGGCGAAATAAAAATTGTCACCTCCGTACGAATTGTAGATTTACAACGTAGGGGAGCTTCTTGCGATGTGGGGACAGTGTTCATGTTAACATTTCGGTGTCCACGATTCAATTCTTAACTTTTAACTAGTGGCCGCCCGCAGCTTCGCTCGCGTAGAATTAGACCCGTTAACGACGTCTGCCCGCGTTCGGGTTGCCCACTTGAATTCAAAAACGGCAAAGTTTCATACTAACTTTGTACCCCCGTTTTACCCCCTTAGGGGATGAATTTTCAAAAATCCTTTCTTAGTGCTCCCCTACGTTAAAAAAGGAACCCCTGTGCAAAATTTCAAGTTTCTAACCCTTATAGTTTAGGCCCTGCGTTGATGTGTCAGTCAGTCAGACAGTCAGTCAGTCAGCTTCTCCTTTTATATATAGATATGTTTCGAAATTTGTCCCGCATAACATAAGCTATGGTTGAATGAAATTTTAGTTCTTCTTACTTGGATTAACTTACTGCCGTGGCTCTATATTAAGTCTCTGTCAATATATCTTACTATATCCCATGTTCCGGTTCCGGCTACGAAAACGATAACACTGTGTCATTGTTCTCTCCAACAAAACTTTAAAAATCCGAGTAATAAACTTACAACGTTGCGTAAAACTACTTTGATCGCGAAGCTAACTACTCGTATCGCTCAGTGAATACAAAATCTTGAAGAAATCAGTGAAATAAGTTAATAAATTTGTGTTAATAATTTCCAACATTTCGTTGTGAAAACTGTCAGCTGTCAGTGACATATGTATTTTGCAATCACAGAATTCACAATCCATAGAGAAAATAGAGAATTGCCAACATTCAAAATTCTTAAACTGCGTTCACACGGAACGGTCGACGTTCCGTCAACAGTGCGAACTTCATTAAACGACAAGAAGCCAAGATAATACTAACGCAAAACTTGATTTGAGATTAGTAAAGAATTGTATAGTGTACCGCAAGTAGTAAACTTTGCTTACCAATAATGGCATACCAAATGGATTTACTTCTCGACAGAATAAAAGAACAGATGTCACTACAAACAAAAGAAATAACGGAATCTGTAACAAAAAGTGTGTTAGAAAGTATTGATAAGAAATTAGCTTCAGTTATCGAAGAAAATAAGATCTTAAAAACTAAAATTGAAACTTTACAACACAAAATTGATTCCCTGGAAGATAACAAAAGAAGACACAATTTAATATTTTTCGGAGTGAGCGAGACAGAGCAAGAGGGTTCTTTAATTGATTATACAAAAACGATAATTGAAAAAGAAACTAAAACAATTATACAACCCTACGAAATAAATACAGTACAAAGATTAGGTACCAAAGGCAAAGAAACACGCCCTTTACTAGTTGGCTTTACTTCAATTTGGAAAAGAAACTTGATCCTCACGAATAAAAATAATAAAGAAAATAGAAACAGATCAAACATCACGATCAAGGAAGATTTCTCCAAAGACGTTTTACTGAAAAGGAAAGAACTTATGCCCCAACTACTACAAGAGAGAGAAAAGGGCAAGATCGCCTACCTAAAAAAAGATAAATTGATAGTAAAAGATCCAAAAGATGCCAACTCAACCAAAAGGAAAAGAGACCTAAAGGAGTCCCCTAACGACAAAACAAGCACACCCACTCCAGCCCCCAAAAAAACAAACACAAACAAAATTTCCGATTATGTAAATCGAGGACGATCTTCTTCTTTTTCATCTTATGCAGATTCAAAAAACTAAAAAGCACCGACACCGGGACCAAAAGCAAAACAACAAACACACAAACTATCAAAAAAAGATTAAGCACCCCAATCCGGCCGGTCACCGTGGGGGAAGAAGACCGCTACCCTCCAACCAAAAATAACAACAATAGGTTAAATCAAAGCACACTGAAAATTTGCACCTATAACGTACGATCCCTATCATCTTTTGAAAGATATCTCGAATTAACATATGCTCTCAAAAATATCAACTGTGACGTAATAGGCCTATCAGAAGTCAGACGAGTAGGCTGTAACATCGAAGAATACCAGGATTATGTCTTGTGTTATAAAGGAGAAACAAAAGGCCTACACGGAGTAGGATTCCTCATTAAAAAAGAGCACAAAAACAAGATAACAAAATTTACGGGAATCTCGGAAAGAGTAGCACTTTTACAACTAAAATTTGATAACTTTCCTATTTCTCTGATACAGGCTTATGCACCAACAGAGAGGGCAAACGAGGACGAAATTCGGCAATTCTACGAAGACCTTAACCGAGCTCACTCTCTAATAGACGACAGAGTTCTGGTAATTGGAGATTTCAACGCAAAAATAGGACACCAAAAAACTCTTAATAACCAAATCATAGGTCAATTCAGCTTCGGTGATCGAAATGAAAGAGGTGAAAGGCTAATAGAATATGCCTCTGAATACAAATTAGCAATAATGAATACTTTCTTCAAAAAGAGGACCAATAGAAAATGGACTTGGATATCTCCGGATAAAAAAACTACCAATGAAATCGATTTTATAATGACAAATGCTCCAAGAATTATAACAAATGTTGAGGTTATTAATAATTTAAAATTTCCCTCTGATCACAGGCTTGTAAGAGCTACTCTTACCTTAAAAATACCGAGAATGTCTAGGAAAAACTTCAAAAACCCAGCAAGTAAACCTAAAACAACCGATGAAATTGACAAATATTTGAAAAATCTTACAGAGAGTTTGGAATCTTCAGACAAACTAGAGAAAATTACCGACGTCCAGACTTATTATAATCAGCTTGAAAACATTATAGTTGATAGCCTAAAAACACAACAGATATCAGTAAACAAAACACATAAAATATTCAGCAAGGATACAGAACTATTAATCGAAAGACGCACAGAATTGATAAAAACAAAAAACAAGAACAATGAAATGAAAAATGAACTTAGCAGATTGTACAAAATAACAAATAAATCAATAAAAAAAGATTACAACAACTACAGATACAACATTATAACTAAAAATTTAGAAAAATTCAGAAGTACAAAAAGAGCATTCAAGAAATTAACCACACATAAAAAATGGATCAGTGCAGTGCTGTGCGCGCTCGGTATCGGACATACGCACTGCACTTACGAATATAATATTTATATTCGCGATTTGCGCGGCGTCTGCCGCTGCATGTTACCATGGCTATGAGTTCAGGACAACTCATAGCCAATGAAGTGCTGGCGTTTCTGCAGCATGCCATCGATGTCATGGACGAGGTCAGCATATTGCAGATCGTCAAGTCCAACTTCAAGGATGAGGAAGTCTTAACAGCAAGGACGCTCCTATATCGGTCGCTCGGAATGATCGACCAGATGCCATCCCACAGGAGGGAGGGTGAAAAAGGGATCCAGGAAATCATCGATCTCCTGAAGGTGACTGATCCCGACGACGTGCCTAGTTTCGTGGCGAAGGACTTAAGCAAGTTACCGCCCGTCACGTTCAACCACGTCGATGTCACCAAGCTGCTGAAGGACATTACGACCTTGAAGGCAAGCCTGGCAGATGTGGTGTTGAAGTTGGAGTCGTCCCAAGAAACCATCGGGGACCTGCGGGCTGAAGTGGCGTCGTTGCGAAATGCATTGGCCGTCACTAGGTCACCAGCGGAGGTCAACAACATCAACACGCGTCGCGGAGCACACGTCGCATCGCCATCGAGTTTTGAGTCAGCGAAACTCGACTCGACACCGATCGCTGTCCCCGCGCGAGTCAGCGGTAACGTAGCCGCTGCCCGTCCCACACCTCCCCCCTCGGAGGTGTCGCCTGTTGTAGTGACGTCAACGCCTCAACGTGACTACGCCGCGGCTGTCGCACGCCAGCAACCCGAAAAGTGGGCTACATTGAGGACTGAGAGTGGTAGCGGGAAAACCCGCAACGATCCCCCTCGTAGTGCAGGGCCTAAGCAACAGACTGACAAGGATGGCTTCACAAAGGTGGAGCGGAAGAAGAGGAGGCCTCCTTGTCGTAACCAAGTTGGCACTGCACCGACAGGACACAACCATCTCGTGCGTCCTGCAGTCCCAGTGACGTATATTTACGTCTCACGGCTCCACTTCACCACGAAGGCCTCCGACATCGCAGAGTACTTGGAGGTGAAGACGAAGTTCCGGTTGAGGGTCGAAAAGCTGGAAGCGCGGAAAGCAGTCGATTTTAATTCGTTTGTTGTCCGCGTTCCAACTGAACATCTGTCGACCTTCCTGGACGCAGAGCTGTGGCCGAGGGGTGTCGTGTTCCGCAAATATCGCGGACGTCGGCGGCCTCCGAGTGTCACCGGACCCGCGCCTGCTGGCGCGACTTAGAATTAAGTTTTAATTATGTATGTTAGTCTATAAGGTATTTGTTTTATGGGCCTCGTGCCTGAAATAAAAGATTATTATTATTATTATTATTATTATAACCTTGATCACGAATCAGAAAGAACGAAGACAAGGAAAAAGGTGATCGAACATGCAACAAACTTCTATAGAAAATTATACAAAAAAAAAGACAACGTTATCACTGAGAAAAAAGACAACGTTATCACCGAAAGTCAAACAAACTATCAAATAAAAACTAACACTGTCCAACCAATTGGTGAAAAGGAAGTGTACACACACATAAAACAATTAAAAAACGAGAAAAGCCCTGGCCCAGATGGAATCAGCAATGAAGCTATAAAAATAGGAGCACCAGTCTTACTATACCATCTGAAACAATTATTTAATTTGATCCTTAATACAGAGACAGTTCCCAAAAAGTGGTGCTCTTCAGACATCATTCTACTTTTAAAAAAAGGCAATCCACAAGACATAGGAAATTATAGGCCAATCAGTCTTCTTACAAGCACTTACAAACTCTTTGCTTCAATAGTACTTAAACGAATAACCCAAGAAATAGACAACTCACAACCTATAGAACAAGCAGGCTTCCGATCAGGATTTAGCACCATCGATCATATACAGACAATCGAACAAATAATAGAAAAATACAGAGAATTCAACAGACCCCTCTACGTGGCGTTCATAGATTACAACAAAGCCTTCGACAGCATCAGTCACAGCTCCATCTGGAAGGCCCTTTACTCACTAAAAATTGACCAGAAATATATCAACATAATAAAAAACATATATGAAAACAGTACAAGTAAAGTAAAACTTGAGACCAGTGGAGAACCCTTCAAAATTGAACGAGGTGTGAGACAGGGTGACCCGCTGTCACCGAAACTTTTCATAGCAGTTCTTCAAGACATCTTCAGTAAAATAAATTGGGCACAAAAAGGTATACTAATAAACGGCAAGAACCTCAACCATCTAAGATTTGCAGACGACATTGCGATACTAGCAGAAACACCAAAAGACTTAGAGGAAATGATAACGACACTCGATCATGAAAGTAAAAAAGTAGGACTTGATATGAACACAAACAAGACGAAAATAATGACCAACAATTACAAAAGACCAATACATGTAAACGGACATGTAATAGAATATGTTGACAATTATATTTATTTGGGAAAACAAGTTTCATTTAATACAAACAGTAACCTAGAAGAAGTAACGAGGAGAATAAATATAACGTGGAAAAAGTTTTGGTCGTTAAAAGAAATATTAAAAGGCCACTATAGCCTACACATGAAAAAAACTGTGATGGACACGTGCATTATGCCATGCCTTCTTTATGGCTGTCAAACTTGGGTATTCACAAAAAGCATCAAACAAAAAATAGAGAATACACAAAAAGCAATGGAGAGAAGCATACTACGAATCAGAAAAATACATAAAGTGCGAAGCGAGGAGATAAGACAAAAAACAAAGATTACAGATGCACTGAGACATGCACTAACATTAAAGTGGCAATGGGCTGGTCACATCGCACGCTGCACAGATAGAAGGTGGACAATAGAGACCACAAAATGGAAGGGGCCATCAGGTACAAGGAAAGCCGGCAGACCAAAGCAGCGTTGGGCAGACGACATCATACAGGCGGTGGGGAGAGATTGGATCGACCAGGGCAAGGATAGGGAAAGGTGGAAAAGGTTGGAGGAGGCCTATACTCAAAATGGGGTCCATATCCTAAATTAATCAACTAGAACTAACTTTAACTATCATAACTTTAATTTAGACTAGATTAAGTTTACTTTCAAAAATTACTATCAAAATGTTTTGTAAAGAGGTTATGGAATAAATGGCTCTATTATTATTATTATTATATCCCATGGGTATAAATGTTTAGTACCTACTATGTTGCTTATTAAGACTAAACTATCTTTGATTAAGAACTAAATTGACCCTAAGAATAAATAAATTCATAATTTAAGAAAAAATTACAATCTCTGAGTCAGTTCTCGATTTTCTCTCAATATTTTCATTTAACTGCAATTAATTGTAAAATTATTTATAAAGACGCATTTTTCCTAAAAGTTTTCTATACAAATACTTTATATGGTTAGCTTGATGGTTATCATCCATTAGACGGTCCACTCTTGGTAGGCAAGATAAACAAAATATCTTACGTTTCCTAAAATTTGTTTGACCGCTGAAAGTCAATCTAAATGCAGTGGAAACAAATCACAATCGGACACAATCAATCACTAACAATCGGAAGCGCCAAATTTTGTAACAAAATTTGTAACATAAAACATTTTAGTCAACTTTTATGTTTATTTCGACAGTACTTAATTTTTCATACAAAATGCCATTAGTAATATTGTACGCATACATCATACATCTGTTGGTTTGTAGTTGCAATTTATAGGATGGCCTTGGAATCGGGTTTAACATATCATTTTTTGTGTATTCTGATGATACGAGGTTATTACCTGGTGTGTATCATACTCTATTTATAATCCGGGAAGTTAGACAATTCTCTTGGGATTAATAGCACATAAATAATAAATGGTATCGGAGTTGTCGCCCATGTAGCTTTAGTTGAATCTTGTTTAATTTTTTTTTATTCCACTATTTATATTTTGTGTTATTGCTAGGTACGCAAAATTCTTAGTAATAATTTTACAAACACATTAAACTACCTACTAAACATTCAGTAATAAAATATACTACCTACCTATACTTTTATTTATTGGTTTCAGTTTTAATAATCAATTTAGTTGAATTTCAGCATAGTACCGTACTTGTTCATTATATTCTTAGTAGACTATACAAAAACAATTCCTACTAGTGATGTCATAATTGACGCACAAAACAATTATTTTACTCCCGAAAACTATTTATTGAACGAGAAACAGAAACAGATGTCGACAACAAAACACAATGTAACAATAGCATGAATATTATCTCAAAGATACCGCCCCACTCAATCACATCTACAATTTCGGGTCTAACTCGACCAAACTATTTCCTTTCTCTACCGTGATTAGATCCATAAGTACCATCGAAGGCTCTATATTACGGAGGAGTATAGAGCAATTTAGCGCCCGTGCCCACCCCAAAAGAGTCACCCTCCAATTTATTGAACTCGTCCGTCTTTCTCGAAAAAGAACTTAAGATTCCGTCAGATTTTACCGACGGATCTTGAGTTGAGGAATGATGTAGAGTAGTTTGGGTGTGATTTGAGTGGAGTTAGTTGGATTCGATTTATTTAAGTTATTTTAAATTCAAATACGTAATTAAATATTACTTCGTGAATTTAGAGTGTACCTATTATGCAGTGTATAAAAGTATTATAAACAACATCACAAGAAAATAACAAAAATACCGTCACAATGAATGTTTTAATTCATTGACAACTAGTGGATGCCCACAGCTTCGCTCGCGTGGAATTAGACATAACAATAGTTTCATTTACACCAAGTAATATTATATAGCCTATGTCGTATTTTTTGAAATCGATCCAGTAGTTTTTGTGTGAAAACAATACAAACAAATCATTCCTTTTTATAATATTAGTATAGATATAGATTCTCAATGACATATAACTTCTCGCACACACATGTTCTGTAAAATATGTTTTTAATAAAATACAATGTTGAACAAATTTTAAGGATACACAAATCTAATTAAGGTTTCATGATAGTAACTTTTTAATAGAAAAGTTAATATAATTATGTAATATCATCTCTAAGTAAATCATACAGAACTACTCAAACAGACAGCTGTGAGCCCTGAGCCGCTTACCGAAGTTTTTGTTTATTGCTGCTATATGGACTCGGGATTTGGCAACACAAAGGAACACTAACAAGTGCTTGTTGCTGCGACCCATAGAAATCCCACTGCTGGGCACGGGTCTCCCCCACAGATACAGCTGCGGGATGTCTAGAGCATACTCCACCACGCTGCACCTAACAGTGGGTTTTTTAACATTTTTAATTTTCACGTAATAGCACTTGGCTTTCACCACCTATGAGACTTAAACTTCTGAATCGTATAATATACTTTGAAGTATTTTAAACGTTGGTTTCCGACCCTTTTTTTCTAACGAGGGGGGAATCTTCGCAAGATGCTCGACCGCTGGGGGGAGGCTGGGGTATGTGATATTTTTACTCACTGAAACCCCATCGGCATCCTTCCTGCGCAATATAGTGAGGCTCCGGGATCTCCTAGGGAACGCACCGGTGTGATTTTCGACCCTAGTATTTTTACGTCTCCATACTTTGAAGCCCTAATATTGGATTCTAGTATGGAAGTATATTTCATCCCTATTACAAAAAGGCGATGTCTTCACGCTCCTTCTTCAACAGAAAATGCTTCAAATGACTAGCCGACATTACTTCACGACCTCAGGATGTCTACTAGTTTGCTATTTCGTATTTAATAATCCGTGCTGAAAGCTTCCTGCGTTAAAAGCTCTCCTTGCTTGCAGGACCTATTATAGCCTAACTGGCCGTAGCTTACTGAGCTTTGTCTCGCAGCTCGGTGTCGTGCATGTTGGATGAAGTGGGGAGAATGCAAGACATCCCAAATAGTCGTTGAACCTAACTTAACCACATTGAAGCGTATAATTGGTAATGTTATAACCATTTAACCGCCTACATTTCCAACAATACAATTACTAATCATTATTTTATCTAGTAAAAGTTCAATATTATATTAAATTTTTTCAGTTAGTTTAATTGCTAGTGATTTATTTCTAACTCTAGAATACTTGTCAGCGATAAAAATGGTAGTATTTTTTACTTATTTACTGTGGTCTTATTTGAATAATCAAAGACCAATAAAAATCCTCCGAAAGAAAGTAAAATTTAAAAAGCTGTGTACTAAAGACAGATTCCATTTTTGATCCCAACATAATCGATTACTGATTATTTTCTCATAAAATCACAGACAGAATCTGTTATCAACAGAATTAAGTATCTCAATTCACTTGTGTTCAACAACTACAGCGTATTAATTCAAAGAGCAGTGAAGTCATCACCTCGTCTAAAATCTGTTCGTCAGAAAATTCTCAAGTAAACTAATTATCTTCAGTCTCCTACGGACTGCTCGGGATGGCTGCAAATGACTTACTGCTATTACGCCGCAGTACAAGACGGTTTGCTCTCTCCAATTTAATAATCCGTGCTAAAAGCTTGCTTTCAATGCCCCCTCAGCTAAATCGGCGAGGATTGAAACGTTGTGGGAACTCTGTATTTCTTAGTAACGTTTCTGTTTCTCAACAACGACAATAAGGCGCGAACTATTCGTCAGGTTAAAAAGAGCTGGCTTCCACGCTGTCCCATTGAATTGTAAAGTGGCTTCTTATGGGTAAATCGAAAGTTATTTCTAACCGATTTCAAAAATGGAGGAGGTTCTATGTTATACTGTATGTTTTTTTTTGTATGTATGTACAGCGATAACTTTGTCCTTTATTTACCGATTTTGATGATTCTTTTTGTGTTTGATAGAACATGCATCGAAGGTAGTCCCATGTACATTTCTTGGAGAATTTCTACCCCAAAGAGTAGTAAACAAGAATAATAAGGGCAGCAATGTTAGTAAAGCTGTTAAGCTGCAACCCATAGGCGACCCAATGCTGGGATTGGGTCTCCGCCACAGACAAATCTGCGGGAGGTCTAGAACATACTCCACCACGCTGCTCCAATGCGGATTGGTTGAGGCGTTAGTAGCCAACCCAATGTCGATTTTTCTCAAGCCACCCGAAGGTCTTCGACAAGGCTTAGCGATTGTTTCCACCATTGAAAACAACCGGGACCGACGGCTTTACGTGCCCTCCGAAGCACGGTAGCGTCCATGAAATTTTGCCACTAATAGGTATCTTTGTATGGTCTCCTAATTCATAGATTGAGCAAATTATTTGAACATTAAAAGTTAATACATGAACTTCGTAAATATTACCACATTATGATACCAATTAAGTTTCGATGTCTAGTTGTCCAATCTTATATCTAAAGACGTTTAAAATATAAAAAAAATATCTTAAACCGTTAAAGAATCCAGTCTCGATTTAATTAACCTTGCCAGAGTATAAACCAAAAAAAATCATTAAAATAAGCGTCCCATTATATCAGATATTTTACAGTACTAACCCGATCAACTCAAAAGCAAGTGGACATCTGAAATAAGATGATCTAGCATTTATCAAAAGTATCATCAGCATGGAATGTGAACAGACAGAAGTCTTTGCAATAGGGCTGTCACAAAAAATATGAATAATGTGAATATGTTCAGCCCTCAGCGTGTCGAGTTGGTTTTTGGGATATGTGCGATGAGCCCCAATGTACCTACTCTAACATTTTTTGTCACGATGAAAGTCAGAATTTCATAAATTTTGCCATTGTATCTGGCAGAAGTTCACATAGCAACTCTACCACAAGCCTTTCTTTATCCCACTGTTGGCTGTGAATGGGAGGGGTAAGGCCATAGTCCACCACGTTGGCTAAGTACCGATTGGCAGACTTCACATACCTTCGAGAACATTATGGAGTAGTTTTAGGCATGCAGATATCCTCACGTTTCCCTTCACCGGTGACATTTAATATCTTAAATCGCACATAACTCAGTAAATTGTTTGTGGCATTGGTGCATGCCGCTTGGTTTTGAATCCACACCTCCTTGAGTGAGACGCAAGTATGATAGCCACTGGGCTGTCACCGGGATGGCAGCAGTTTACTGAGCATCAGTGTATATTAGAGTATCATCCCGATCTATCTAGCGACTGTATAAGCCAAATTTCCTTAGAATCAATTCAAAGTAAAAGAACATTTCAAATCAAATCAATTTCACACTAAACTTAAGCTTGCACAGCAACCAGCCACAGATATTCCCGCTGTTCAAACTCATTGAGAGTGTTATTACTATTTCAGTAATAGAATTACTGAGCATTCATAATTGACAGTAATTAATACGAGTGACGAACTTCCGTGAGCCTCGACAAAGTTTCCGCGGTCGCGTCGGTATCAAACAACGTTAAATTAATTTACGGTGCTAAACTGTCAAATTGTGATGAGAATCATCTCATAACTAGATAATTACCACAGTGTAAATAATGAATAGGAGAGTTTCGAACAGAGATCATTTTAAGAAGCTCGTATATTGAATAATAATATAATACTATCTTGAATCCAATTACCCACTGCACTGACTGATTTCACCTGCGTTAAAGCGTGTATGTATGTATATATTTTACTATGTTTATGTTATATTATGTATATATTTATGTTTGTATGTACGTATTGTATGTATGACTATGTATGTATAATTACGTGTATTATATTTATTACATACTATAAGAATTTTACTGTTGTTATGTATTTTTTATTTATTTTTGTTTAGTAATCAAACTCGCCTATCGCTCCTCTCTTCATCTCAAGGCTTATGTAGACAATGTATTCAGGGATAAAGTCCACCCATTATAGAAACCAAATAAAGCATTTAATAATCCATTTGATACTCTTTTCAATGAACAAAGACCAGTTTTGTTAGTGATTGTACCATTTAAAACTCAAGCTACATAACAAGACAATTAAATGAGTAAAAGGTACAACAGCTTCCTCAAAAGTATATTTGGTAAGAAAATCGTTTTTATAGCACAATCGAGAATTCTCATTTTCGTTGCGTCACTTTGACGGTTATTGCGTCAACTTTTTTGTTGCAATTCCTTCCATTAGTGGGGAGTGGAAACATGGGTTGAGAAGGGGGGAGAGAAGATTGATTACATTCTCACGCACAACTCGACATGAAAGATCGTAATTAAATATCGTGTTCATGGAAAAAATGTGTGATTGTATTTGAGTGATTGCGTGCGATTCGCGATTTCGACTGTTATGATTATGATTATGAATAAGTTGTCACAGAGCTATGCTGCGATTCCTTGCTACACAAGATATTATAGTTGTTACAATTAGACTTAGTAAAGAGACATAGAAAAAGAGACTTAGCAAGGTAGTAAAGTGCTTTTCTTTAAAGTAGGTGGGACGATTATGCCAAGGAACAGAAAGTTTAGGCCTTTGGCCATGATTTCACGATATTATCTCAGATGGCTTATTTTATTTTATATTATTGGAATTTGAAAGTACAGAATTATTCACTAGTGGACATCGCTCGCGTGGAATTAATTAAACATAACAATAGTTTCGTTTACATCTAGTAATATCATATAGCCTATGTCACTCAGTGAAGATGCAGCTTTCTAATGGTGAAAGAATTCTATCGCGTGGAATAAGACATAACAATAGTATCGTTTACACCTAGTAATATCATATAGCTTATGTCACAGTGAAAATGCAGCTTTCTAATGGTGAAAGAATTTTCTAAGTCGGTCCAGTAGTTTTTGTGTGAAAACATTACAACACTATAATTAATTATTATGTTACAAATATGTTGTGTTACAAATAATGCATAAGTATTGGTTACCATTGTTTTACCGTTTATATGTGAACTGTTCGAACATATACATAATATATTATTATATATTTCAGTATGCACATTTTATGATTTTCCATCAATTACCTTTTGACTGACTTACCCCGTTTACGAAGTTTCAACATAAAAATGCAGAAAAGCTCCATTTATCTAGTTTCGTAACAAATACAACGAGCTCAAACTATCGACTTCTTTTGTTACATCAATACTGAGAACAAAAATTGCTGGTATAAGAATTATAAAGACGGTTTCAACCGAGTCGACTACGAGACGATACCAAAGTTATTGGACATTGAAATAAACTCCGAGGAACTTATTTCCTACAATCTAAACATTTTATGGACACCGTAAGCCAGTTCAATTATTGTATTTATCCAATAAAGGATAGATTCAAGTTGACAGAAGTATGTAACTTTCTTAGATGTGGCAGTTTTAGTATGAGTTGTACCTTCATAATCTAGTTTTTGTGTGAAAACATTACAAACAAATTTAATCTTTCCTATTTATAATCGCTCGCTGTCGCTGCGACCCATAGACGTCCCACTGCTGGGCACGGGTCTCCCCCACAGACACTTCTGCGGGAGGTCTAGAGCATACTCCACCACGCTGCTCCAATGCGGTTTGGTGGAGGGTTTAGTGGCCAACCCAGTGTCGAATGTTCTCAAGCCACCCGAAGGTCTTCGCCAAGGCTTAACGACTGTTTCCAGCATTGAAAACAACCGGGACCGACGGCTTTACGTGCCCTCCGAAGCACGGTAGCGCCCATGAAATTTTTGCCACTAGTGGTCACCCATCCACAAACCGACCCCGCCCGTCGTTGCTTAACACTTTCGATCACATTGAATCGAGGCAAGCCATTGGGCTTAGGACGCTACCTATTTATAATATTAGTATAATATAGATTGAGGTATTCTGGCCAACTGCGTATTATTAAACTTCATAAATTTTTTTGGTGAAAATTCACCAATGACCTAACTCAACTTCCTTTTGGCTAAAAAACAAAGTCCAGATACTTTCGGAACAGAAAACCTTTCAGTATTTGAGAGCCACCACACCCAACGCCACACTACCGCCTGCTTATCTCCAGATGCAGCTGATACGGAGATTTAACGCTCTCGCCCCTGGCCCCTGTTAAACGGCGAATAAAACCGTTATCTGTCGACGCCAAATGCTTTTATTGCACGTGAGATAAAGGTGAGCGGTGTGTGTAGGTTAGTACCTACTTAAGGACCGACTTGTCATTCGATTCGTGGCTGACGATTCGAATCCATACTAATATTAGATAAATGTGAAAGTGTGTTTGTTTGTTTATATGTTTGTTTGTCCGGCTTTCATGTCGCAACGAAGCTATTAAATGGTATGGTTTTTGTGTGTGGTGATAGTGAGGAGGGTGGAGAGTGACGAAGGCTACTTTGTACCTCGGTAAAACATCCCCATTTGAAGATATCGATGTTTATTTATTTGCTCCAGTAAGTCAGTTTACGTACACTTTATCTGCGGTCAGCATTACCTCAGGTTCCTCTATGTATCTTTTAATTGTGGAACTGTCACTATTCATCCACCACAAATGTGTCATGTATGATAAACAACTCATTAATTCCCTTTGACCACGCGGGCGGAGCCGCGGGTAAAAGCTGGTTATTTCATAAGGGTGAGCATTGTGAGTGTAAGTTTCAAGTGAGAACCGACTCTGGAACTTATCATTCGAATTACACAATCGACAATTCGAATTATTTCGTTAGTGCTTATCATTTGGTCGGTAGCAGCGGTCTCCCAGTGGCTATCGAACTCGCTCTTCGCTCTCGTGCCGAGTCAAATCTAAGAGGCACGCAATGAAGTGTCCAAATTAAGTTTGACATATAATAAGAAATTAAATATCACAAGCTGTAACGGTGATAGAAAACATCGTGAACATGTTTTCGTAGGCATGTGAATTCTGTCAATTCACGTAACGCTGCGACCCATAGACGTCCCACTGCTGGGCACTGGTCTCCCATAGTACACTGCTGCGGGAGGTCTAGAGCATACTCCACCACGCTGCTCCAATACGGATTGGTGGAGGGGTTAGTGGCCAACCCAGTGTCGAATGTTCTCAAGCCACTCAAAGGTCTTGCAAGGCTTAACGACTGTTTCCAGCATTGAAAACAACCGCGACCGACGGCTTTACGTACCCTCCGAAGCACGGTAATTCACGTAAACGTGTCAATTCAATTCAAGTACTCTAAATATGTGTGCCTAATTTCAGCTCGATAGCTTCAGTGGAAGTGGGTGAAATATTGATTGCAAGATTCCAGGACATACATACATACATACATAGATACATAAGAGTGAAGTTAAAAAAAGCTTTTAAAATTGATGGATGATGCGATAACAAACTGGACGAAACGATCATGTTCTCCACTTAAAAATCTGGCTATATCCAGGGTCATCACATCCCCACAGCCCACGCTACCGTAGCAAAGGAAATAAAACCGCTATCGCTACCAACAGCCAGCCCTTCGCTTTTTGATTTGCCTTGTTTGCCCCGAGAGCCCTCCACGAGCTATTTGCGTATAATGTATTGATCGCGCACACATCACATTCACTGATTGATTAAGTAAATGCGCCGTGGCATATGTAAGCCAATATAGTTTTATTAGGTAGTGATTGAGTGGCTATTAATAATAAAAATAAAGTTTATTTCGGCACAGGTTTATAGGTACAGTAACAATAACTTAAAAATCTATGTTCGTTAAAAACTTATTTAATTTTCATTTATTTAATTGTCATTTATACAGCTCGCCATTTGTTGAGGGCAGTATGCAAACCCGCCCAGTATCTGAACATAGGCCAGTCTGTTGCCTGCCAGCGCACTCAGAATGCTGTTCGGGAAATAAATAATTAAACTCGGCCACTTAGTTAGACGGGTCTGGGTTCGAATCCATCGAGTAACTAATTAATTTAGTTACGTGCGAATTAAAAAAATGAATACCTGTTGTAACAATGAGGAAAGTCCTGTTGGCAGTACACGCTTGGCATGCGTGGTGCCATTCGAAGAAGACATCTGGTGCCATTCGAAGAAGCCAACAGTGAGATAAAGAATGGGTTTTGGTGATGGGTTGCCTAGTTGCTGGGCTTGTGGCTCCCGGGATCTGGGGTTCGAATCCAAGCGCGCGCCGCTGAGTTTCTCTTTTTTTCCTTTTAACTTAGACTTGAACATTTTGTTTGATTGTTTAAACCCGCTTATAATCTCTAGAAGTAGCAGTCCGATTTTAAACTCTTTTTGTACTAGATAGCCATATTTATGAGAAATAAGCTATCAAGAATTTGGATTAATTTCTCAGCTTGCCCTAAATATTGATATTTGTTGAGCAAGTCGGAGGGGCAAGCGCTCCTAAAAATCCTGGGACGTCTGTGGGTCGCAGCGAACTACCTAACTAGACCGACGAGGCCTTGTGTAACAACAACTCAATACAATACAAATACAATACAAAAATACTTTATTGTACACTATAGCAAAAAACACATACATACAGTAAATTACAGCACATTTAGGTGAACAATTGGCGGTCGTATCGCTTTCACATTAGTAGTTTTTGAATGGAACGAGTTTATGCTATGATTATAACTTGGAGGATATTATTCTATGAACAGTTTACTAACTGTATTGCGGCAAGTTCAGCCAACAAGACTCTTGAATAAGAACTGTTACTCTAATTAATATAACAATGAAGGCTACTTCACGGGTCTTGAAAGCACGGATATTGTTATACAAGTTTCTCACGGGGCTTTTTCCGTAGTTCTTCTTTAAAATATTCCTACTTTTTTCTATTTTTTTAAATCATCCCTTATTAGTTAGCTAGTGAATCATAAAATACTAGTGGACGCACGCAGCTTCGCTCGCGTGGAATTAGACCCATTAACGACGTCTGCCCGCGTTCGGGTTGCCCACTTGACTTCAAAAACGGCAAAGTTTCATATTAACTTTGCACCCCCGTTTTACCCCCTTAGGGGATGAATTTTCAAAAATCCTTTCTTAGTGCTCCCCTACGTTATAAAAGGAACCCCTGTGCAAAATTTCAAGTTTCTAGCCCTTATAGTTTAGGCCCTGCGTTGATATGTCAGTCAGCTTCTCCTTTATATAGATTGTATAGATTGTGCAAACAGACAGATCAATTTCTTTAAACACGCAAAAACAAACGGGTGGTTCTATTAGGGTGACCGCACACCGGCGTGATCCAGCCCGCTTGGCGGCCATTGATAACCTCCTCTTATTTGTCCCTGGAATAGGGGAGCGGGAAAAAACAATACAACGAATTAAGTACAAAAGACTTTTTTATTTTTGCTTCATGGACCTTATCGCGGAATTTATAGCTCGTAATTTATAAGGGAAATTTAAAGAACAGGGTTGTATCTTTAATTAAGTAGTATTGGGATTTTCTAACTGGGACTAACTTTAAATGCTCAGTCTTCCCTAAGTACAAGTTAATCCTTCCTAATTCCCAAAGTGCCTATTTCCTAAACTCGCGCCTGAGCCTGTAATATGGGTGTCAGAGTCTGATATATAGGTACATACATAGATATTTTTAATACAGACTTAAATAGATAATATTAACATCCACACACAGAACAAATACAAGTGTTCGTCACACGAATATTTGTCCTGTGTGGAATTGGAACCCACGACCCCTGGCGCAACAGGCAGGGTCACTACCGATTGCGCCAACGGGCCCGTCGAATATTAACTAGTATTAACACTCTCTAACTCCGCAAACTGGATTAACCATTCGTCCCTGTCTGAGTATTGTTCTAAGTCAGTTCTGGGCGGCATCGGATCCGCAGAATCTATAATTTCAAGGACCGAGATAAAAGCTTATTATTTCCATGGCTATATACAACCAGAAACAAGACACCGGCCAGTCCTTCGCCATATTTCCATCTCGGTTGCTAATTCACTCCGTGTCTTATTTTATTATTCGCGCGATATTATTTATCATTCTGTGTTAATTTGTGTTCGCGTTGCGAGGCTTTCCAGAATACTTAATATATTTTTAGTTTGAAAAGTATGTTTAATGGTTTGTTCTTCTTGTTCAACTGAAGCGATGTGATTATTTGATTAGATAGTATACAGACTGGAGAGTGACATAGGTTTCTTTAGCTCCAGCCTGTTGTAGAGGAGGCTTCAGGGGTTGCTGGCGTGACGTGGAAACACACACACATAAGGACACAAGGGACACAGTGACACAAGGATAACGACGCTGTGCTGTGTGTGCACGTTCTAGATACAGTGACTGATCTAAAGCATTTGATTATACTCCGTGGCACTGTGATAAAATTGTGATCACACTACAATTACCATTTATTAGCAGTTCCACCTTTAATATTTATTTACCCTAACAATTAAGATTTTTCCTAAGCATGAAGTCCCTTGGAACGCACATGTGATGCCCGTGATATTGCATGTGTCCATAGACGACAGTGACTACTTACCATTAAGCCTGTATTTCTGTTTGTCAGTTTATACTAAATATAAAAATTGTACAAGAGTTGGTACGGGAATAAGGACCAGAAACAACGCACTGTGAGCTTCTGGTTTAGCGATATTTTTATTCATTGTCAGTTTTTTTTTTTTTTTATAGTATAGACAGACAAACAGACATACGGGCCACCTGATGGTAAGTGGTCACCGTCGTCTATGGACACGTGCGACACCAGGGGTATTACAGGAGCGTTGCCTGCCTTGAAGGAAGCGTTTCACACTCTTTTTGAAGCGCTCCATGTCGTAGCTCGAAGGGAAAACCTCAGTCGGAAGCTTATTCCACAGGAGACCAGTTCGCCGTAAAAAAGACCGCGAGAATCGCACGGTGGAACTAGGCCATGAGTCGATTCGGTGTGGATGAGACTTCAGACCTCGGCGTGTAGTGCGATAGTTAAATGAGGTTGGTGGAATAAAGTTATGAAGTTCCTCCGAGCACTCACCATGGTAAATACGGTACAGGACACAGAGAGAGCCTATGTCTCTCCGGAGACTCAGGTCCTCCAATTTACCAGTAAGATTGGGATCGTCAACAACTCGGATTGCTCGTCGCTGTATGGAGTCAAGTGGATTCAGCTGGTAAGCCGGAGCACCCGCCCAGAGATGGAAGCAGTACTCCATGTGCGGCCGAACCTGGGACTTGTACAAAAGAAGCCGGTGTTTGGGCGTGAAATAATATCGCGCCCTATTTAGAACACCGAGCTTCTTTGCTGCAAGTTTGGCTTTCTTTTCCAAATGACCCCGATACTGCACATCGCTGGAGATGTCGACGCCCAAAATCCCAATCGATTTCCTGATGGTGAGTGCTGTGCCCTCAAATCGCGGAGCTACGACGAATGGAGTTTTTTTAGCGGAGAACGCGCAAACTTGTGTCTTCGAAGGGTTAAACTGGACTAAATTTAGTCGTCCCCATTCTGAGACTCGCTCCAGAGAGTTCTCAACTTCAGACACAACTTTATTCCTACTTTCCTCCACAAGAGACTGAGAGGTACCCGCACGGCCCATGTAATGCGCGTCACCAGTGCTGTCATCAGCATAGCAATGCATGTCAGGGCTCTGCTCTAACATGTCATTGATATGAAGATTGAACAGCGTAGGAGACAACACAGAACCTTGGGGGACGCCAGCATTAATACGTTTCATGTCCGAGCAGTGACCGTCAACAACGACCCGAATAGCACGCTCGGACAAGAAACTGGCAACCCAGGTGCACAACCTCTCAGGTAGGCCGTATGATGGGAGCTTCGAGAGAAGGGCTTTGTGCCAGACCCGATCAAATGCCTTCGCGATGTCCAGGCTAACCGCCAACGCCTCTCCCTTACTCTCTATGGCTTGAGCCCATTTGTGGGTAAGGTACACCAAGAGATCACCAGCCGAACGACCCTTACGGAAACCGTACTGGCGGTCGCTGATGAGCTGGTGCTCTTCGAGGTACCTTAGCAGGCAGGTGTTTATGACCCGCTCCATGACCTTAGAGAGTAGGGACGTGATCGCGATAGGCCTGTAATTTGATGGGTCAACACTATCACCCTTTTTGGGAATTGGGTGAACCAGAGCAACCTTCCAAGAAGACGGCACTACAGCTGTGGAGTAGGAAAGTGTGAATAGGCGCGTAAGCACGGGAGTCAGCTCGGGAGCGCACATCTTTAACACCACTGCGGGGATTCCATCTGGCCCACTCGATTTCTTGACGTCAAGGGACAACAGAGCCCGCCTGACAGCTTTCTGTGTAAACTGTACATCAGGCATAGAGCTCTCACACCGCGGAATGGTGGGCGGTGTGGCCCCATTGTCGTCAAGTGTCGAGTTTGACGCAAAAAGAGCACCCAGGAGATCGGCTTTCTCTTTTGCAGTTTGGGCCAAACTATCATCCGGAGTACGCAGTGATGGAAAAGACGACCGACAGAAGTTACCTTTGATGGCTTTAGCAAGCGACCAGAAAGCTCGGCTTCCCGAAGGATGCTTGACCAATCGCTCACCAATTTTGCCAATGTGCTCGCACTTCGCCTTAGCTATCACCTTCTTTGTGGATCTGGAGACGGCATTCAGTCTCTTCCTGAGACAGGGCGTCTCTGGATCGTCAGATGCACATGCCGATGCCCAGGCTTGGAAGGCAGCTTGCTTTTGGCAGGATGCCTCAGCGCACTGCCGTCCAAACCAGGGCTGACTGCGTCCACCGATGGGAATCACTGAACATGGAATAAAGCATTCCATACCCTGTAGAATCACATCGGTGACGGCCTCGGTACATGCATCACAATCCATAGACGAGAAACAGAGCCGTCCCCATGGGTAGGACGAGTAGAATTCTCTTAATCCATCCCAATCTGCCGACCGGTAGTGCCACACCTGCCGCTTGCCCCGCGGCCGAGGCCGCTCATGTTGCGACAAAGGTTGGATGGAACGCACCAGGCAATGATCAGAAGACCCTAATGGGGCACCGACCACCACCTGATGCCCGGCTGGATTAGAGGTCAGCAGAAGATCCAGTAAGGAAGGGGAATGGGACTTCACATCAGGCACCCAGGTGAAACTCGGTACAGCCTGCGAGAGCCCATAGGCTAAAGCAAAGTCATAGGCGGTCCTTCCGGCGAAGTCAGTGGTCCGCGATCCCAGCCACTCAGTGTGATGAGCATTGAAATCACCAAGTACCACCAACTCCGCCTTTGGGTACCGAACGAGCACGCTGTCAGTCGCCTGTTGGATGTGCTCAAATAATCGAGCTGTTTCCGCATCTCCGCTATGGGACCTATAGATACACGCGTATACACCGGAGCTACCTCCACGGTCCACGTGTACCCATAAAATAGATAGGTCCCGCGCTTCTAAACTGTGTAGACGGCGACACGAGATATCCTGTCGAACAAATAAGCAGACCCCAGCATGGCGGATAAAATTGTGCTCCAGGCTGTAGCCGGGGTACTGCAGGTAGGAGGTGTCGGCTGGGTCGGATATCTGTGTCTCCGTCAGAAACAACAAGGCCGGCTTTTCCGTCTCGAGGTGGCAATGGACGGCATTCAGATTTGAATGAATACCCCTGATGTTACACATATCCACATTAAATGTGGAAGGGGAAGCCGCTGGGATCGTTCTGTTTCTTTGTCCACAGTTCATATTTTTTTGTTTTTTTAAGAGTGAAGGGATGGAAAGGATTGGTGCGATCTGGGTCCGCCACCCCCGGAACAAAGTGCACGCCGATTAATGTCGTTCACCCTGATGTTATGTGATCTGCTGGTTCAGAGGTCGGAAGGGCCCCCGGTCCGCCCCGCGCATGACTGCCGGGTTCCACCCCGGTCTCTTACTCCGGCACGACAGCCACGCATCGGGGTTTTTTCGCCGGTTGGCGGGACAGCCTCACGGGCCAGAGGTTGACAGTGTTGCCCGTGTTCGGGTCCCCTACTGACCGACGGGCGGCAGCGGCAAGCCGTTTCACCGGGTCTCCCTGGCCTCCTACCCAACAAGTCACGCCTCGAGGGAGATATGACCTCATCGTGCATGCTGGTCCCGTTGATGGCGGTCAGATCACACCGGGGGATGGGAAAGGGGGGAAGGGGGAATTGGGCCTCCGGAACTCTACACTCACCGAGACGCAACGCGATAGCAAGTACGTGAGCTACCACTAGTCGTCTGGTATTCTGAGAGAGGGTGGTATCACTCCGGTCGAGCCGACCCATGCGAGCTGCAGCAAGCTACAGCGTGGCTCTACCACCTCAAACCATACAGTTAATTTACTTCATGTCCGGTTCTATTTATTTAATAGTTTATTTATTTAATAGACACAAACTTAAATCTAACATTACAGCCTGAACCATTTCGTTAGATAAGTACATAATTTTATAATTCAATGTCAAAACAGTAATAATAATAATTCAATAAGTAAGACGTCAATAAATAGTCAATAATACAATATTCATAAAATTACAAGTAGGTACATACATAATTAATTCTATACAATGTCAAATAAAATTTTAAATGTCATGATTCAAATTACCGGTGATGTCAACAATTAATTTCTCAAAGACGAACACAATTTACAACAAATTCTCGTGAACTCGTCCAGTGTGCAACCGAACAGATCTATATGGCATGCCGCCGTGTTGAGCACCCGTATCGCCCGCGTGAGCGGCGCGTCGCGCAGCAGGTTGGTGCGTGCGGGGGGCAGCGCCAGCAGCGGCGGCCGCCGTCTACGCCCGACACTGTCAGGTGGCGCGGAGAGCTTTAACTCTTCCAGAACTGCAGGACTGTCTAGCTCACCGCGCAGTACCCTTAAAAGGTATTTGGCGAGAGAGACTTCCCGCCGTGTTTCCAGCTTACTGTATCCCACCATGCCTGTAACGAACAAGGTAGGATACAGCAAGGGATAGCCCGGATAGACTCCATACATTTTAAGGTAAAGGAATCTAGTAAACTAGTTTTGAATGCGTTCTATCATAAGTTTATACTTGATCACGCTCGGAGCCCATATAACCGAATTATACTCCAAATGACTCCTCACCAAGGCTTCATATAAGGCACGCAAAGCATCGAAGTTGGTAAAGCTTCCCGCTTGCCTTATTATGAAGCCAAGGTTTCGGTACGCTTTTTTGCATACTTCGGTTATATGGTCTCGAAAGTTGAGATCAGAGGTAAATAGAACGCCCAGATCCTTCACCTCTGTAACGCGCTTCAGAGGCTCGTCCCCTACGCGGTAGGCAAAGTGCCGAGGAGCGCGCGCGCGACTGAAAGAAAGCAAGGAACACTTTCCAGCATTGAAGTGTAGCCTATTCCTGTGACTCCACTCGACCACGCTGTCAATGTCCCTTTGCAGTCCACAGTGGTCTGCCATGTCACCCACTTCGCGTACTAATTTCAGGTCGTCAGCATATAGGAGGCACGTAGACTCTTGAACCACCTCCGGTAAATCGTTAATCATTATGATGAATTGGAGGGGTCCCAAATTACTACCTTGACTGACGCCTGATCTTGTCCAGTACTGCTCCGAAAGACACCCGCCGCAGTCAACATACTGACGCCTGTGTCGCAAGTAGCTGGCGAAGAAGGACAGCGTATGCGGCGTGCAGCCCACGCCAGCCAACTTCGCGAGCAGCGCGTCATTATCAACCGCGTCGAATGCCTTCCAGAAATCGAAGTAGGCAACATCGACCTGACGCCCCGCATCCACCGCCGGTACCAGCCGCGTCATCAAATGCAGCAGGTTGCCCGCCGTCCCCCGCCCAGGACGAAATCCGTGCTGCGCGTCAGACAACCGGGCCCTCACCTGTGCATACAATGCGTGGTGGATAGCCGACTCAAACACCTTAGCCACCGCACACAGGATTGCCACCGGTCTGTAGTCACTCGGCTTCGTCCCTCCTTTTCCCTTCGGCACTGGCACCACCCGGGTGAGCTTCCACCGGTCAGGAAAGATAGCATTAGCCAGGCAGACATTGAATACATGCAGCAGAGGCTCCTCAAGTATGAGACGACAATCCCTAAGGATATAAGGCGGGATTCCGTCCGGCCCAACAGAACGCTTCGGCGATAGCCGCACGAGCGCGCGTGACACGTCCGCCAGAGCGAGGCGCGCCAGGTGCACGCGCGCGTCACCCCCCACCGTCTCGCTGACTGCCGACACGTCTAGCCGCGCCGGTTCCGTGCTATACACGGAATAGAAGAACTGGGCCAGTTCCTTCGCACATTCCTGATCCGAAAGAGTACGCCCGTCTCTCACTAATTTACATCGCGCTGAATTCATCTTCTTAGCTCTTATAAAACCCCAAAATGCTTTGGGGTCAGAAGCGAGGTTGTTCTGGACGCGCTCTTGATACCGGTCATGAGCGCGCGCAGTCTCCGCCTTCACCTTCGCCCTGTATCGTGAAAACTCCTCATAATCGCAGCGACGTTTACTAGTTTTATATTTTTTGTGTAACCTGTATTTTATCTGTATGTCCTTAATAATTTCTGAGGTATACCAAACAGGATAAATATACCTAGAATTATCCGGTTTGTGAAACTTTAAAGGCACACAGTTATCGAGAACGTTATTAATTTTATTATAGAATAAGTTTAAAGCTAAATCAGGATCGTCGGTCATATACACATCCGTCCAGTCAATTTTTAAAACGGAGCTATATAATTTATGGAAGTCAGTTTTATTAAAGTTCCACTGCTTTAACGGTTGCTGGCATGGATCCTGGTGGCTACTCGCGCTCGCGGCGCGGGCGGCGGCGGCGGCGGCGGCGGAGGCGGCGACGGCGACGGCGAGTGGCGGGTGGTACGCGTCCACCGGCTGCAACGCCTCGTCGGCCGTCACCACCGTCACGCCGGCGCCGCCGCGCGCGCTCAGCACCAGGTCTAGCTGTCGGTCGCTACAGTTCGGAACATTATTACACTGAACGAGTTCACAGAAGGATACAAAATATTCATAGTAACTAATCACACTGTTATTATTACACGAATTCAAATTGAAGTCCCCTAATATAATTACGTTATTTTTATATCTGACACATATTTGTTCAATCATCCCGAGCATTACTAGGTACTCATTTTCCCCAGCCCGCGGTGGAATATACACAACACAGCAGGCGAGCAAGAACCGGTCACCAATAAAAACAGTCGCACATACAATTTCAAAATTGTAACTATCTACATCGACCCCGCCTGGCGCGGGTACTTGCCGCAACTCGAACCGCGGCGCGGCCGCCAGCAGCACGCCGCCCTGCTTGCGGCCGTCCGCGCGGTCGCAGCGCACCACGGAGTACCCGGGCGGCACGAGCTCCGCATTTTGTATGGCTTCGTTGCAGCCGGTCTCGGTGATCGCGAACAAGTCGGAGCCTGATGATTCGATAAACGATAAAAATTGCGAAGTCTTCGTTCGTAGTCCTCTAACATTTTGATAATAAACCAATAATCCATTCGCCTTAATATTAGTCGAAGGCTTACTATTCCTTCCTACTAGAGGTTCGTCGGTAGCGAAACCACTCGTTCAGGCGGGTGTTCCGCGGCCAGTTTTCTGCCGACATAAAAAACGAAAAACAGCTCTCTGGCACTGACACTACGAACGATGCATAATTGCTGTGCTTAAGTTCTAATTTTTCGACCGTATACGGTTTACAACTATTTTTCTTCTTATTCATGTAATTTTGTACCATCTCAGCAGTCGTATCGGTACCTCAAGACCACAGATGAATCTTTCGGGTTTTTTCAATCCCCGTTAATAAAGCATCCACTTCGCCTGTACCAGTAACAATCTGTCGTTTTTGTTTACGCCGTCCGACAGTAATCCATTGCTCGCTTTTCTCATCATTTGTTTCTACATTTCGCATCTGACTCGTCGATGGTATGGCAGCGGCCAGGGGGCGATCGTGAGCAAGGGTAACGGCTGACGGCGCGGTTGGCAACGATGACGTCTTCGTTTTCATATCGGCCGCGTGTTCGTGCGCAGTCGTAACTCCTCGCTGTCCGTCGGCCGGCGCGGACGCCTTACCTCTCGCTCGCTTGCGCGTCATTATTTGCGCGCTCGCTTGCTCCTCTTCCGTGGGTCGAACTTCAACTTGTGATGTCTCACTCTTGCTTAGCTGCCGCTGACGAATACTTTCGTGAGTCACCGTCGGATTTTGAGTTTTTTCGATGCCCGTTGAGATTTTTTCCTTGCTCTTGCATAACAGCAACTGGTCAACTTTTTCATCTAATGCCCGCACCATGTCCACAAGAGAGTTAATTTTTAACTCCATGGGTAGTAATAAACCTTGCAACATTTCCTTAACGTCTGCTGAACTGATTTTATCCATTTTACTATTTATAACACGGTAAAATATTCGGAGCGTCACAAAACACGAAAGCACAGGTGAGAGAGCGAGACAGACATTTTTTTATCACGCGATCTCTTTTGTTGTTCTGTTTAGGTTGCTGTTCAACTGATATACAATATAATAATAAGAAAGGTAGAATACTATACTGATTCCATGAATCGAATATGATTTACTGAGTATGAATTTAAATTACAGAACGAGACCTAACAAACTATTAAATTAATTGTTTTCTCATCATTCGTACAGTGTACTTCAGAATACAGAAAGTATTCTGAATATCTGTATTCTGAGATCTAAATACTATGGTACTTCCCACAAGCGAACAATATGTAGGACAAGTAACAAGCCCAACGCCCTGAAGGTGAATCCCTCAGGAATAATGAAAAATTGCGTTCTTTTCTACCGACGAAATTCCAGGTAAAAAGATAGATATAAAATCTTAGATCCCAATCACCTCACAGATGTTAGGAAAATCTTGCGATTATTAAATATGCGTAAGTCCACGTCGTTCGAAGGACTTACTATCGGTGAAGAAGAAAAGTCCTCGAATGGAGACCACGACTCGGAAAAAGAAGCACAGGTCGCCCTTCGTCAAGGTGGACAGACGAGCTGAAGAAGACGGCGGGAAACCGCTGGATTCAGAAGGCACAGGACCGGTCAGAGTAGAGTCGTTTAGGCGAGGCCTTTGTCCGGCAGTGGACCTTAAAAGGCCAGGGATGGATGGATGGATTAAGTAAGCGTAGTAGTGATCTGTTACGATATTGTTCTCAACCGCACAGCGAGTTATAATATTCTATACTTGCATGGCAAGCGTTGATTTCAAGTAGTTCACAAATTCACACTGACCGATATAGGAACAATAGAACAAGGAACAAGGCGAAGGCAAACGCTGTGCGGGTGAATTACCGGAGAATGAGGAAAAATTGTGTTCCTGACGCGGACTGTGCTCGCCGGGTCGCGCGTCGGTGCGAATTGAAATAATAATGGACGTCTCGAATATAAGGAGGAGCGTAATTCCGACGCAATATCAATTTAACTTCGCTCGTTTGTATTGTTTGATGACCGCATGTATTCTAGGGATTCTTTTAGCTCCATACCAACAACTGGTTCTTGTTTACTGGACATTTCGCGTGGAATAAAGTCTTGGACTTAAGATCAACCTTCTTCCATTTTTACGATACCAATGTACATAATCAATGAAAATAAATCAAGATACTAAAAACATTTTATTTGAACCAATTCCATAAAACTCTACAGCTCGCTTGAATACCAAATCGGTGTCCTACTCAAGTATAAAGATTCATGTCTGTTTAGCGAACAGTATTTTAGCAATTGTTCATAATAGCAGTTATCACGCCACTATATTTCGTACCTTGACCCTCTCGAAGGGGAGGCCAAATTTTACCAACTAGACAATCACTGCATTTTACACAAACAATCTAAAGATTACATCAAATCTAGCGATAAAGAATACATTATTATACTATTGGGTAAAGCATATTTATAGCCTCAGTCAGTGAAACTTAACCGAGCTATACAAAGTAACTTTGCCCACAGAAAATTTCCCTTCATCAATATTCATAATCAACATGAAACCATTTCAGTGAAGTCGGTACAAACGACGTTATATTTCACGGGGTGTTCGCGTTATTCACAATACATTAACTTCAATATATTTTGCGGAATTTCGCAAAATCTGGGCGCCAAAATTATTATACTCGAAAACATCCACCAAAATTCGTTGGCCATTAATTTCCTGAGTCGTAAAAGTCCGGCGCGCGTATCGCATCTTCCGAATTTAAAAATCTACTAAGTGGCGGTATTTTAAGTGTGTTAAAGTAAAGTTAAGATTTGCGACAAGACTGAAGTTTAACCTAGCCCTTAGTTAAGATATCGTTTTGGTAGGTACTTACTTTGAAAACTTCTACATTAATTTACTTTATTGGCCACCAATAATAATCCGGTCGCGTTCGGTATATTAATATTATAAGTGACAGTCGGACCTTCGGGTGACTTGAGAATGATCGAGTCTGGGTTGGCTAATACGCATTGGCCAATACGCATGGAGCAGCGTGGTGGAGTACTCTGGACATCACTCAGCTGTGGCTGTGAAAGGGCCTGTGCATAACACTGTAATGCCTATGGGTTTAGGTGTAGCTAGCAAACGAATTTATTATTATATCTTAAATTTTTAGTTTTGAAGAAGGGTTTTTTGATACTTTAATACGTGTAAGGCTTTCCTTAAATCTAATCACATCTGTGTGTAATCAGGTTATATTTAATGGGTAGATAGTTAACTACAAGTAAATTTCGACCCCTGAAACATGATAACCTATTCGCTGGATTCTAACCCAAACTAAATATTGTCCAAGTAAAGATTTTTTATAATATCTATTCTGAACAATAAATGTACCTAGCACATAATTATACTAAAACTAAACAAAGAAATGTTTAAAAAGAATTAATCACAAAACAAATGTCCTAAGTAAATATTGATCTAAGAAATTAAGGTGTGATGGAGACTTAACAATCAATAAGAAGAAAACCTATAAAACAAAATTCCATGGAACAAAATTATCACAAAACGTCAGGCGTTTTCTTCTAGCCTAGAATAAAAGGTGACTCAACAGCTATTTCAATGTTTTCCATTTCATTACCAACCCTACAAGATTGTTAACATCACTATAGATTCTACTCATCTATTATTTCCAAGGAACAACACTGGTTCACCACTCAGACCAAAGGAGAAACTTTTAAGCTTAATCTCTCGATGCATTACCGATTCGCGAAAAGCTTTGTGCACTCCGAATTAGCTGCTCTTTAATTACCAGCCAAAACGTTTCAATCAGCTAAAAGCTATCTGTTGGAAGGCTTTCAAACGTTGAATTTTCTGGACGAATTTCGCATTTACTGTGCGGCTGGCTTTTACCAAAAGATAGCTAGTATTGCGATTCTTTATTTCATTGCTACTGTATGACTCGTACGAGTAGAGGCTGTGACGCACTGAGTTCATAGTCATTTTTAGCATTCTAGTTATTCTTAGTTTCTATTGCATATTTCGAACCTTCATCATTATTCATCATCATCACAACCCTTTCTTTGTCCCACTGTTGGGCACGGGTCTCCTCTCAGAATGGGATAGGGGATAAGGCCCTAGTCCACCAGTCCACCACGCTGGCCAAGTGCGGATTGGCAGACTTTTTCGAACCTTAAAACTGCCTTATTGGTCTAGTGGTCGTAAGCGCTAAAATCTGGTATACATGTTGCAGGCATATTGTATAATTCCGCCGTTTACATACGACGTCGGCAGTTTATAAACGCCCGGCGTTATGTAAAATGCGGAAGGCAAATTGAAAACTCGTTCAGAATTGATTTGAAGTTTTGAAAAAAAAAATCAATATACAGAAAAAGATCCTCTTCAGTTTTACTACTCGTAGTACAGATTTTAAAGGCTCAGACGGAAAATACGGAAACATCGTGACTTACCCGACCAGACGTCTCAATATTTAATGACAAAGATAAAATGCTTTACTTTACAAATCTCTGTACCTATTCAATATTTCATTTCGTAGAAACTTCTTTGATAAATTGAAACTTGACTTGGGTTAGTAGTATCGGATGAGTATCGGTGTATTAGTAGTATAGTAGTAGTACCGGTAACTTACTCAGATCTAAGGCTGTTTTTTATAATACAAGAGTTTAGCAGACAGACAATAACATGATTCTGGCATTGATTACTTTATTTTTACAAAAACGAGTCATTAGGAGTATGTACGGTATACAAAAGCGTACCATGGACCATGCCAATATTTATTTATGAAAAATATATGTATGTAAGCAAAAATCATAATTTTTAGGTCAAAAATATTTTTTGTAGGTGGTAAAGCCCACAGGGAACCTAATAGGTTTTTTATGAAATCTATTTTGTTCCAAATAGAGTTCGCTTGGGGCAGTACCAACGCTCTCCACGGTACGACTTGGAACGATACTCTTACTAACAAGTACTTACTAGACTATCACTAACACCATCTAACAGTTCTAACTATCACTAACAGACCCCAGTCCTCATACCCACTAATGAACTGACCAACTAATGTTACTCTATAAAAATAAAAGATTTACGTCGTTCATTCTTAAAATGCGCCAAACGAAATCACAAAAACAAACTTTAATCAATAAAGGATTACAGCCCCAGTTCATCAGGAGCCACCAAAACGGCCCAATCATAGCTTGGCACAGATGTCACAGTTGCGACCGTAGTTGCCACCCCTGACAGATGTCCCGTGTCCCGCTCGGGCACCTCCTGGAGCGTGTCTCGTTTGATTAAATGCAACTCCCGTGTCGCGTGGCGAATACCACCGACCAATTTATGCCACCTTAGTACATTCCCAGTTAAATTAGGTTGGTAAAGACGACGAGGAACTATTTGAGTGGATTCTGAATGGGGTTGGTTGTTTTGCGTCGTTGTGTTTAGCACGCTCGATTTTATTCGAGAATGATCAACTTTAAACACTTTTAGGGTAAGCTCAAATTAAATTTAACAAGAACTTTATGTTTGAAATTTGACCATAAATCATTTTGAACACGCTTTTATTAGCTTGGTATGTAAGTATATATGTATGTATGTAGGTATGCATGTATGTAACGGAATCTTTGAACATGATTATGATTTTCGCCCACTTCAAAATGTCTATTTTAATCATTGCACACTTATCAAGGTCCGATGATTTAAAAACAAAATTAGAAAAAAAAATCTACATTTTAATTCGGTATCTACAAAATCGTGTCTTTAAGTTTATTTTTAAAGATGTTGTTAATTAAATTTTGGTTTGAACATTATTAAGGTATCCTTAGAATCATAGACTTAATTCAAACCAATTTTCTAAGTGACTTGTGACAAATAACATGTTACTGATCGGTTTTTATAGGATTTTACAATGATGTTTTGATGCATGTTAAATGGAAATGGCAAAGCACACAGTCGAATTTGGAATAATCTGATTTTGACGAAATATGTTTTTCGATTTGAGCTCGAACTGATGCTTATGAACAAAACAGCAAATGTTACATCTATCGAGAGTTCTCTGAGATCTCTGAATCTTTTATTAACTACACTGCCCTCCTGATATTGCCCGGCGATGCGCGTGTTTGCGCACTTTCATACACACATTAGTCTATTTTGCTCTGAATAACTAGTTGGAGCTAAAAACTCCCAACTCGTTAATCACGCGGCCATTGCGCAGAACAAAGGTGAAGTTGGAAAAATAAGTACACGTCCGTGCATTACGTTGAGATTTCTCTCATTTAGGCGGAACACGCTCGCGGCGTTTAACAAACCGTTAACGTCCCGCTGCAGGTACGCCCCGCCTCTTCTCACTTATTACACTGAAAGCCTCTGAGATGGCTTGACGTCTGTTACATTCAGACCGTGGGCTTAACGTGCCCTTCGAAGCACGGAAGCGCTCATAAATTTCCAGTTGGCCAGATAAAAATAAATGTTAAGCATTGTTTCATTTCAACAAATTGTGTACTTAGTTGTGAGGGAATTTAATGACTTAAAACCATGTCTTTAAATCATCTGAAAATTATACCATTTATTTTTTTAATTTTTAAAAAAAGTAACTTTTTACTTAAAACTTTTTTTTTATTTTCTTGCATTGTCATCGGAACCAAATATGTGTGCCAAATTTCAGCTCAATAGCTTCAGTAGAAGTGGGTGAAATATTGATTGCAAGATTCCAGGATATGGATACATACGAGTGAAGTTAAATAAAATCTTTTAATAAGCGCACAGCGTTAAAATCGCACGAGCAAATCGCACACCCGAACGTCCCCTTATTCGAACGGATGCGGGAACGAACAGAAAAGTTGGGTAACGTAGTTAGGTGGATTTTGCTCGATTTTTACCACATTTCGCCTGCGAATTGGGAGCGACGTAATTTATTTAGTGGTGTGTTTTATTCTGCTGGACAATAATACGGCACTCCACTTTTTTTTTTCGTTCAAACTGTCTGATAATGTAAGGAGCAGATGGAAACGGTAACATTTGGTACTTTATTTTTAAAAGAGAATGAAATTAGGATTTGCGTTTCAGTATGCGGTTAAGTACTTTATAACTGGTCGCTTGTGTTCACGGCTAATTAGCTTTTAGTTCTACTTTAATACAATCCAACGGTGTACATGGTGGAATGAAATTATTATTTACAAAGTCAAATTCCTGTTTATATCTAGAAACCACTCGTCAAGTCACTCGTGGGGTTTAGGATTCTAATGCGCGTTTTAAGAAATTAAATGTTACCTGTTTTGACCATGAAGGAAAACATCGTGAATAAAGCCTTGTGAAGTCTTCCAATCTCTCATTCCAAGAGGAGACCCAGTGTAATATTGAAAGTAAGACATATTGGGATATTTTGCGTGGTGGCTGAATTTACTATTTGAAAAATTGACATTATAAAAGTTTTAGTTCACTTTAGGTCTATAATTATCAACGATATAGCACTAGACAAAAGCGTACACTTTAAATGATATAAATCACACATATTACTTTCAAGCTATTATACATTTGTCCTAATATTAAAATCACGTAGTCACAAAGCGAGCACTAAAAGAGATTACCATTCCAAAGCTCTAATATAACTGCGAGCCACATTAGGGGGAGATATTACAATGTTCAGTAAAACAGATTATTCGTTAAATTTACGACTTACCTTCAGACGCATTCGGGAAAGGAAATCATTAGCATTTTCACCAATGGGTCGCGCTCTCCAATCATTAAGGATGTCTTTATGTGTCGATGAATTATGATAGCAAGTTATTGCTCAAATGTTAGGTAGCATAACATCAAACACGCCTGTATTTTCTCGGTGGGGTAGACAGTTGTACAGCCGCTAGTGTACTACAACACACCATTTATATTTAGGTCCCATAGAATACAACGGGCACAAATCTGATTTTCAAGCTGCTACCGGGCGCATATTAAGTTAGTAAAACCCAATTTTTTTGCCATCCTGGTAATCGAACCCAGGATCTCTAGCTTAGCAGTGGCTTTTTGCGACTACTACACGTCCAAAAATATAGAAAATAATAAACAATAAAATTACGTAAGACTAATTGAACCAAAATTGGTAATTACCTAATTTGCAAAAAGAAACACAGGATTCCTATAATATTACAAACACATAAGGAATAAAATTTATATGGTTGATACACATTATAGGTACGTATATAACTTTATAGTGAATCGATATTTTGTCGTGAATTAAAATATCGATATCGATATCGATATCCTAGCCCCGTCTCTCCGGTGCACAGTAATTGCGGCCACACTCGGGGGCAAAACACATAAATTATCCATTTTATTCGGCCGATTGTGCGTTATTGCTATCATTAACATACTCTTCCGGCATATTGAATCATTCTATTCGATGTTATTACGAAAATGTTACCCGCAACCGGCAACAAATGTACCGTGTGAAATAAGCCTAATCTCATTTCAAACTTTTCTCAGTGCCAGTTATCAGGAAACTTGTTTTAAAATTAAAATGCTATCACTGCTTATGACATAGAAGATTCGATAAATAAATTGTGAGTAGGTATGTGAAATAATATTGTATTTACAAAACTGATTCTAACCCTTAAAATGCATGATTTTCATGGATTATTGAACTGATCCTCATAATCTTGTTTTTCATCATCACTTTTATTGTTATCTAAATCTTTTGTTAGATTTTGAATGTCTGGGTAGTAACCAATCTCGTTTAGGCCACCTACATCCTCGTCATCAACAAAAATATCTCCATTTTCAAGTCCTGCGAGTAAATCTTCGATATCTTTATCTGGATATCCTAAAAAGTAAACGCACCCACTCAGGTTTTGAATAAAATTAAGTGGGATAGGAGTGTAGACAATTGACAATGCATTCAAGGGAAAATTTTATTGAAAGATTTACATAATCCATTTACCTACAGTAAATGTTTAAACATATATGAAGACATTAAAAATATATTCAGAATTATATTTCACATCGACTTTTAATTAGGGAAAGATATAACTTATCTCAGTGAAGTATATATTTAATAAAAGAAAAATACCTATACTGAAAGATAATTCAAAGACTCGTTGTTTGTTATTTATTTATTTATATTTGGTCAAACAAAGGAATCGTTTCTACGATAATTTCGAAACTCCCAACCTTTATACCCTTTATTCAATACTGAATAGTTTAAAATCTTAATTACTGGGTATCAATGTTGTCCTTTGTAATTAACGTAAGTAGCTATGAAAGTGGTCCGAAAGCTATAATTAAATGGACTGAAATTTCAATACATAAACTAAACGTCTTATTATTTTCATAATTGTAATTTCTGAGTAGATAAAACCGATAAAACCCTTTGGATTAGGTACTGTAAGAAAATTAAAGATCCATTTTCTGCGCTTCCAGTAACGTATTTTATGTATACTCAGTATAGTATGTATTAATATTAAGCGGTGGCAGCCCAGTGGCTTTCGAACTCGCCTCGCGCTCGAATGGTCCGGGTTCAAATCCATGCGGCACGCCCCAATGACCTTTCTAAGTTATGTGAGATTTAATAAATTAAACGTGAACTGTAACGATGCAGGAATAACGTCGTGAAACCTGAGAGTTCTCTGGAGTTCTCCATTATGTTCTCGAGGCATGTGAAGTCTGCCAATCCAAACTTGGCCAGCGTGGTGACTAAGGCCTAACCCCTCCCATTCCGAGAGGAGACCCGTGCCCAACAGTGGGACAAGTAAAGGTATGTAGTGATTAAATTTAAACACCGTGCAAAATATATAAAAGGAGAAGCTGACTGACTGACTGACATATCAACGCAGGGCCTAAACTATAAGGGTTAGAAAATTTTGCACAGGGGTTCCATTTATAACGTAAGGGAGCACTAAGAAAGGATTTTTGAAAATTCATCTCCTAAGGGGGTAAAAGTTAGTATCAAGCTATCGGTTTTTGAAGTCAAGTGGGCAACCCGAACGCGGGCAGACGTCGTTAATGGGTCTAATTCTACGCGAGCGAAGCTGCGGGGCGTGCACTAGTACAAACTTAGGTACATACCAAGCTTATAAAAGTGTATTATGTGTATAAAAGTGTGTATATCAGGAATATTTCGTCAACAACCATGATGTTATGAGTCATACGCCGTCGGTCCAATTGATTGATTCAATCGCGTGTATCAAAACAAAATTGACTTGCCCAAATTATTGGTTCCAAAGCCAACATATTACTATTAAGGTAGTTTAATATTTTTCGAACCTACTAATGGATTCGAACCACCTTAGAGTAGTAGCATGTTCCACAAACATTATGTAGTTTAATTATTTTTTTCGACCATTAGCTTTTTCGATAATGATTCATCGTTTTCACGTTACAACTTTAGTTAATTTGGTCAGGAATTAATTCTGAGTAAGGATATTTTATTTGAATTATAGAAAATCATTCAAAAGTTGACCGCACTGATATACAAAAGTACATAAACACCTTAATCGATTTAATAAACAAATTTAAGTGTAGACTCATTATACGTGCCTTCCCATACTGTTCAAACATGCTGAAAGAACAATATGATAGAATTTATAAGTTAAATCTCTGTTTATACAATTTGACATGTCGTCATAATGACATTTTTTATTTTGACATACATCTAACACCCATTATGCGAGTATGTATCTAAGACACAAAGTAATCCAAGATACATCAAATCATGGCTATCGCGAGAGCCTAACAGCCAGTCTGTAATCCAACAGCTGTAGCCTGCAATTTACTGCTCTCAACGCCCAGGTCGCCCAGGTAACAGGTGCAATATAGCTCGCACGGCTCTGTTGCAGGGAGGATAGTCCGTGGCGCTGTGGTAACCCTGACTGACTCGAATCCCGGTTCGAATCCCGAGCCGGACGGGGCGAACTTATTTTACAGATAAATTGTTGTAGTCTGGTCATGTGTGTTAAATTGTGCTGTTTTTCTGTGTGTTCGCCAGCCGCCTAGCCCAACAGCGGGGTGTGAGTGTATATGGTTTTTTTTTTACCTCACTGTTTGATGTTTTTTTTAATCCCTTGTTTTTCTTTTAAATGTCTATTTTTATCCTTTATGTGTGTGTTAGAGTTAAGAAATAAATGATTTTTATCTTATCTTTATCTTATCTTATTAAGTGAATAAGTTAAAATGTTAATTTTATTGAAAAAATGTTATCTTCTTTTGTGTGATAAGATCGTTAAGTCTATTGGTTTGGTCTTTAACAAATCTCTTAGTACTAACATTTTTACTTGGCTTCAACTGATTATAATTCCACTGGTGATAGGGCCTGGAGTATACACCACGCTGCTCCAGTGCACATTGGCGGAGGGCTACTTTGCTTATCAGTAAATGATTTGAATATACATATTAATCTTAAAATCACTTATACACAGCTTGTTAGTCTTGGCTGAAATAATAAAAAAATCAATACTTTCGATTGAGCATATCTTGACTCCAAAAAAACACCGCAAGTACAACTTGTAAAATATACTTAAAGCTATTTTTTTTTTTAAATTACTGGATGTATCATGTATTAACATTGGTCCGAACTTTACTTCACAAAACAACATTCTCGTTTAGTACGCGCCAGGAGACCATTTCAAACGACTCGCACACAAGAGATTCTAATTTGGGCTATGTCCAGATGTAAGTGAAGTTTTTTCGGAAAAACCACCCGAAAATCTATTCGGTACGTTAAAAATGCACGCCGTACTGCGGCAGCGCTTGCTCCGGGGCCTAGCTCGCTTGATGCGAAAGCGATTCGATAACGGAACGAGAATGTTTTGGTTTGTATAAAAAAAAACATAACTTCATGCCTGTATTATAATATGACAGACTACGGTAGCCAGAGGTCTACACCTACTTTTCACATCGTCAATTTAAGCCCACCTTATTACAAGGGCCAAAAAGCTTACTTTTTCCCACAGACTGTTAATAGGAAATATTAATAGATAACAGTTACTGTCAGGTTAAGAACGGCTCATATTATTATATAAAGTTAATTTTAAATCACGACCGAAAAGTACTATTTTAGTCAGATTGATTATGTCTGTGTTCTTCGGGATTATTTATTATTACAGGCAATCATCGATTTCAAATCGCTTTCGTTTCGAATTCGCAGCGACGAGCTAACACTAGTTAAATAAGGAATTAGTCCACGGCTTACGTTCTACGCGTGAAATTTTTACATGGAGGTATGCTTGGACCTTTTATGGGGCAGTGAGGTTAAATATGCAGCAAAACGTACTTCAATGCTGGTTTGGTATGGCTGTACTGGCAATGAAGGGAGTTGAACAATTTCACCACTAGTGGTACGAACCGCGGTATCTCAGCGGTCAGGCATGCTAAAATTTCCAAGTACTGATGGGAAGATCGTTTGAATCCCACCTGCTAAATATTTGATATTTTTTTTTAAATCTCCTTTTTAGTTCGGTTATCTACAAAAGTGTGATTTTTAGTTTTTTTAAACGATGCTGTTATTGACTTCATGAAAAGTCGGAGATTCCACTCTTGGCCAGCATTGTACCCCGCGCCCAGCAGTGGGCCATTGCAAGTGTTGTGGGTGAATTCATCAATATTTCCCAAGTTTTCTTAACATAATGTTACTACAACCATGCAACTGTTAATATACTGCGCAAATAAATAAATTAAATTCCCTCCTATCATTTAATTATATTGCGGCCAGTTATTAATTGGTCGGAAGGGTGGCGAAACGCCGTCGTAATCAAATCAATGACCGCGAAGGGCAATTTGCGTGCTGACGTCGCCCTCCAAACATGCCCCGTCTAGTGTAGTATAGTCACAGTCGATCAGCCCGAGTATTATATCTTTATACTAGTGGACGCCCGCAGCTTCGCTCGCGTAGAATTAAACGCATTAGCGACGTCTGCCCGCGTTCGGGTTGCCCACTTGACTCGCAATAGTCTCACTACCTGTTATATGGGACTCAAACGTAACTGGTGTGGCTTACCACAACTCTGCCTACCCCTTTAAAAAAATATAGGCGTAATTTTATGTTATATTATCTTTTGTATACTTACGAAATCATTGCAGTGCTATCATAATTTGGTACTTGGCGTTATTCGAAATTCAAAGTCATCTAGCAGTCTATGGTACACGATATTAGTATGTATGTATGCCGTAGAATGTCCAGTATTTGCGACGTTTCAAAATTCGCAATCAAATTCGTTGACGAACAAAGGGTAACATGTCAGAACACGTCATAGTCGCGCGGATCGCACGACAGATGTGAACAAACTGATTTTGAAATACAAAGTCACTTTTGCATTGTTCATTTATCTACCTATCTTTTGCTTCCACTACTGTGCATCGAGTTTCCCTCAGAGAAACCGCTGCGACCGGCTTTAGAAGTGTTTTCCAGTAATCATTTATCTTAGTCTTCAAGTGTAGCAACTTATCTGTGACCGAGTTTATAACATGATTATTGTAAGCTTCGCTACCACCCATGACAATTAGACCTTGAACGAGACTGATAAGAGGCACGACGAGTGGTGTTGCATGTTCGTTTTCAATCTTATATATGGATATAAGATTTATAACATGAACGATCGCAAAATTATCACAAGTAAGTGGCATCGCATCAGTGATGGCAAAAGTAAGGTTCCTCTGACCAGGTAGAACTATGAGCTGAAGAACACAACGAAAATCAGCAGACACCGGTTCTGGCTACGATGTCCAACTAACTAAAGCTAACTACAACCCATAGACGTCCCACTGCTGGGCACAGGTCTCCCCAAAACTACAAACAACTTAAAGAGAAGAGATATAATGCTATTCTAAACTGATCAATATAAGGCAAAAGACCCCACAGACACAGATGCAAGAGCAGCATACTTCACCACGCTGCTCCAATGGAGATTGGTGGAGATGTCCAACGATAGGCGATAAAAGTCTAAGGAATGTATGGAAAAAGTTAAGACATAATTTTCCATTTGATTCAGAAACATTCTACGGAATGAGAATAATGAAAGGGCAGGCTTAAGAATTTTAAACACGAGATTAAAATGAATTGAAACAATTTGTTAGCACTTGGTGTTTACTCGGAAGACGTTTGTTCTAACTGAACGCTTTGGATGAGCAGTTCGTCTAATTGAAGTGGGTTCTTCAGTAAATGCACTCGGCAAACTGTTGTAACTCCATCTTGGGAAATTGTAAGTGTTGGTGGAATTGCGTTCTCTAGCAGAACTAATATGAAGTAAAGTCGTTTTTGTGTAAAGTTTTTCGTTGGTAGAATTCATTCCCTTCCCTTATTTATCCCTTCATTAGCTTCCATAGCTCAAACTCTCACGTCGATTCAATGTGATCAACGGGATGGGTGACCGCTAGTGGCAAAATTTTATTGATAAATTTTATTAAATTTACCTCGCTTCGGAGGGCATGTTAGGCCAACGGTTCCGGTTGTTTTTAATTGTGAAAACAACTCTCTATGGGTTGCAGCCATTATAAAAGGTATTCTTTTTAAGGAGTGTCAAAAATTTTTTCACTGTTTTTGATTGTAAATCTAATCAAACCTCGCTCATTTGCAGTCCAATATTAGCACCTAAAGTTTTCGTGGACCAATTCGTACTCTTAGAAGCTTACCTGAAACAACATAAAACCACATAAATTAAAATTACACAGAATTTCCATTAACACATAGCTTGAACTAATTCGATTTGCGCTCGCTGCTTGCGATGCTCCAGTGGCTATCAACCCCAACCCCAAAAGTTCCTCAAAAAAGGAGCAAAGCCGATGACAAATTCGAAATTCCATTCCATTCGAAAATTCCCAACCGTCTCCCGTAAACAAAAACGTGGTATAATTGGAAAATTATTACAAGCGCGGTCGGAATCGGTTGGATGTTGAAATATTGCGCGGGGACGAAATAAACTAATTACGGCCGGCCCATTGTCACTTGCTCATCGCGGACGCGGTTTCCCAATGATTTAGTGCATACATTTTGTAGCAGCCCGATCGTTATACACCCCTGCTCGAAGATTCATTTAAATTTTATACAGTAGAAATGGATGGTCGTTGTAGCCTTTGTCGCTAAAAGTTTTATGACGCGTCCGAATGAATTCGGATTGGAAATTTAATTTGTATTGTATTTCGGTTTGGGGTTTGTTTTATTTTAAGTGCTATGATAGCAGTCTACCATTTTTGTGTTCTACTATGACAAACTTGAAGAATTTATCAATATCACATTAAACTCTTAATATGGAGTTGTAAGTTAACCACGACAATATTTTTAGTTTTAATTTAATTGTTTTTATTGTTATTGATGATATTTCGCACTTTCTTTGAAAATATTAGAATTCTTTGTACTTATATAAGGTTTACATCCCCCTTAAATGACTTCGAAGTTGTTATGTTAATGTCTTATTAAATGCAACATAACTTCCAGAAAATGTAACTAAGTATGAATTTTCAACAAAACACGCCTGTTTCAGCAATTAACAGATCGCTTCAATAAGCCGATATGTGTCGATATGTGCGTACCATGTAATTATTATTGTGATAGACAAGCAACTATGCTTTTGCTCGAGAGGTTTCAGTTTCTTTTTAATTTAATTGATTTGAATTACCTATTAATATTATTCTTAATTATTAATACAATTCCATTACAATACCTTAAAATAAGTAAGGTGGCTATCGCTAACTAGCGATTTCTTCGAGGCAACCTTCAGCTGAGGAGATAGAGAAAGAGTCTAAATATGGTAAGGTGCACAAAAATAAATTAGGAACAATATAAGTAAAAAAGGAATAATAATAATAACTTATTGTAACGGTAAAACAAAATATCCTAATAGAACTTGTATGTATGAAGAGTCCATAAAGTTTTTTAATGCATGTGAACTCTTTAATCTACAGTTAAAATGCTGATTAACAAAGAACTTACTTGACTATTACGAGGGGAGACCCGTGCATAGTTAGATGTGATTGGTGACTTAGATAGAGATAGGTTAGAAAGGTACTCAAGTAGAGACAACGGCTCGGGAAACTGAGCACAGATACAGTAGATACAGAAATTGTTGGATCAGAGGTCAATTTGCAAAAAATAATGTCAATTTTTTTTATAAGACCCATACTTAAGAGTCAATAAGAACCCACCAGTGTCACAGCCAAATTCCAGATTAATTCAAACGGGTTGGACAAAGCAACATTGAGAATAACTGAAGTTTTAACTCGGTTAAGCGTCTTGTTCGGAATTCAAATATTCGGTAGCCAAGATCCGGTATTAACTTATTCCTTTGTGAGACCGATTTCCGCTAGCGTCTTAAATATTCGTCTATTACGCAAGAACAGTATCTGGAGACACCTCTCGTTGCCACAGAACGCTTAAAAATAGACGTGTGGTTATGTTTATTTGAAACAATTACGTATATATAAGATATTGGTATTGACGATGTGTTCGATTACTATAAAATTTGAACTCATTGAAACAAAGTTAGTGATTAAAACATTGTATCATCTTTGTGGCATCGTTGTTTCTTGATTTAGTAGTCGTAAAAACAAAACTAAAAATCTTTAGCGACCCATCGCAGGGCTCGGATCTTTTCTGAAAAGGTGGAGCGTACTCCACCACGCTGCTTCAGTATGATTGGTGGAGAGATCAATGGCCAACTCGATTGTCAGGAGTCTCTAAGCGAAACCCTCCGACTTGGCATAACTACTGCTTTCTTACGAAAACCAATCGATGGCTTGACGTGCCCTCCGAGTCACGGAAGCACTTTAGAATTTATGCCTGCCGAAACATAGGATCAAAATATGAATGACCAGATGTAGTTTTACAGTTACCTACTGTCATATTCTACGGAGACGTCAACGTGAATCATATAGATAGATACGTCATATTGAACGTCCAGTGGATTCAATTCAAGCTCGTTTATGCCTTTTAACGTAATCTTGATCTAGTTACGATGGAAACCATGTTGGTCGGGAGATTTCCAGCAACATAGTTTTTTGTAATGTATAACTTATTAAAAAAAAATCTACTTTAAACTTTTACTAAAATAATGCAATGTGGCTAAACAATATTATATTATTATGAACTTTGTCGACAAAGCTTGGCTCTAAGTAACTGAGAGTCATTACCGACGGCGATAACAAAGTTTTCGGCTTGGAACTAAGTCCAAAGGAAAAGTTTCAGATTCACTCGATGATAAATTAGTGTCGCTCTGTATTTTAAACTAACTTATTATGGTCATAATATTGCTGTTAACTTTATATCTCACCACATCCCTTTTAAAGCTATTAATTAACTTCACTCGTAAGTATGTCCTGGAATCTTGCAATCAATATTTCACCCACTTCCACTGAAGCTATCGAGCTGAAATTGGGCACACATATTTGGTTCCGATGACTATGCATGAAAATAAAAAAATTAAAAAAAATAAAAATAAAAAGCTTTTTTTAAAAAGCAATATTTTTAATTGTATTATTGCATCCTACTGCTGGGCATGTTTTCTCTGGGAATGGGTTAGGATACGCTGGCCAAGTGTGGATTGGTAGACTTGCCTTCGATAACATTTAGTGTAATTCTCCCTAAACCGCACATCACTCATTATATTATATTGGTACGTGCCAATCGGACTTGAACCGGGACCCCTCGAGTGAGAGGCGAACTCGAGCTGGGCTGTCACCGCTGTAACTTTATATCAATACTAATATTATAAAGAGGAATGATTTGTACCTATGTAATGTTTTCACACAAAAACTACTGGACCGAATTCACAAATTCTTTCACCATTAGAAAGCTGCATCTTCACTGAGTGACATAGGCTATGTAATATTGCTAGGTGTAAACGAAACTATTGTTATGTCTGATTCCACGCGAGCGAAGCTGCGGGCGTCCACTAGGCAATAATAAATTAAATAGGTCATTTTTCTAGGTCAACCCTCACTTAACTAGGATCCTCATTAATTTGTAATGTTTTTGCTTTTGTTTTCTGCCTAACCCTAGGGGAAATATATTCATAATTTTATAATATGTTATGTTTTGTTCTGTATAATCGTTTATTATGCTCATCCAATAGTGTGATACTGATATTGATGAATTACTTCGATTTTTGAAAAATAAAACTTCTCCTTAATTATAATCAGCTGTCATCACCAGCTACTTGTATTGTAGCACCGCTTATTCTTCTACCCCGTATTAAAAAATATCCCTCCTCACCCTTAACTTCGTTCAATTAATCAAACCGAATGGAACCTTCATAAACTCATATCAACCTGTTTTCTTTCACCTTTACGGTCCAACAGACCGAGCGAATGGGGGAAGATGGAGGGTTGGAAAGGGTTAAATCTAAACCATGGAGCAAAAGCAGATAAAAAAACATGGTTTGTTCTTTTTTTACTTGCCTCTAACCCGATCATTTATCTCAGACCCTCTCTAACCAACAACCAATTTAACCTGAATAAAATCTAAATTTCGATCTCTTTAGATTCGGCCTTGTATTTTAAAATAAATAGGACTTCTGAATTTGGTTAAATCAGACAATATGAGTGGTTATAGGAGGAATATAATTTGAATGGACTAAATAAGAAAACGGGCGTCCGCTGCCGCTGTGACAGACAAGTCTTATAAGAGTCTCATTCATTATCACTCAACGATGCGTTGCTACTCTCAGTCGCCTCTAGAAATGTGTTACCAAAAACGAAACCTTTCCAACCCGAATAATTAGTTTTTAAAACAATAGTTGTTTTAAAACAATTGTTGTTTTAAAAACATTTTTTTTATTATGTGTTAAATGATTTTAAAACAACAAAATGTTTTTAACCAATTGTTGTTTTAAAACAAATGATTACCCGGCAGAAATGGTACCTTGAGTAGCGTCGGTACTGCCTAAGCCGAACTTTAAACAAAACCTATATAATTCCCATAAGGCTGATATGAACCCTTGAACATCCTTCATAAATCATCACAAATTAAAAGAAATTTGGACGCCATTCTAATCATTTCTCCAAAGATTAGATTTCCGACAGTAATTCTATAAGCTTAAAGATCCCTTTTGTACCCCCCTGTCACAGCCCAGTGCACCGGGTTATTTCAACCAGTACTCCCCAATCCGTTATGCTCTTTTATAAACCAACATGAAACCAACTGGTCCCACTATTAGCTTGCAGCGATAAGCGATCCAGACTTCCAAAATAAAGTTAATTACGAAATTAATTGCCAATGTATGCTGTGCTAATGTTGTAAGTAATGATTGAGACTTATTTGTGGTCATTTGATCAATGAGTTATCTCAATTAAGAACGAATACATGAAAGAATTCGCTGCGACCCATAGACCCCAACAGACACTGCTGCGGAAGGTCTAGAGCATACTCCACCACGGTGCTCTAATGCGGATTGGTGGAGGGGTTAGTGGCCAAACCTAGTATCGAATGTTCTCAAGCTACCCGAAGGTATAACGACTGTTTCCAGCATTAAAAACAACGATTTTGTTATTTCCACATTATACTTATATAAATATAGAAGGCAAACACTGCAAATATATAATAGCTGTTTGCCACTTACTCTCACTCATCGCCATACCTAAGAAGATCCCAGTCCTCGCTTTTGAATAACAATAATTCGATAATCTCTTGACTCAATTACTGCCTTTGTGACGTGGCACACAATTAGCGTTTGATTTTTACCAACATCGCTGCATCCAATTGAATTATGTGGCATGGGGAGTGGTTTTTTCGTCATTGTCCCATGGGGTCTGTCTTTTAAAATGATCTATCTTTTGTCCAGTCCCGTGCATTGTGGTTTACTTAATAAGATTATGGTCCTCGTTTTGTTTTTTTTCTTTATCTTCAATTTGCTTATTAAGGTGCAACTCAGGCCGATTTAAAAAACTTAAGTAAGGTAAATGTTACTAAACCTACTAGGGATACCCAGCTCGCAATAAATGAAATACCTAAACATAGAGGCAAAACGCAACTTCGATGAATAACGCTATATTTTCCTTTGATTGAAAAAAAATCAAAGAAGACGAAATGATAAGACATGAGGGAATGTCTTATCATTTCGTCTTCTTTGAATTTTTTTTACAATAATTTACAAAATATGTCTTCGTAACGTTTTGCTATCACTTAATAAACAAATTTTACAACAGATATCCAACCTATACCACTGAAACTGTACCTGATATAATCAATATTTGGTTCAATTCACGTCATCATGGCTCACAGATGCATCCCCTGTTATTGGTTCTCTAGTTCTGGCTTCAGACGAATCTCCAAGTCGGCATTCAAATGGTTGTTACTGAATACATCTGGCTGTATCTACCGTTTTGGAGAATGTTTACGTGTAATGGTGGATAGTTTAGCTGATTTACCTGACGTTAACATTCAATTCTATTCAAGAGAACTGCCACTCTGTATAGGCAATGAATACCAGTTTAGCGAAGTTTTTCGTACGGTAACAAAATAAAAATTAAAAATAATAAAGTGAATTTTTAAAATAAGTTTTTGACAGGCCCGTTGGCGCAATCGGTAGTGACCCTGTCTGTTGCGCCAGGGGTCGTGGGTTCGAATCCCACTAAGGACAAAATATTCGTGTGACGAACACTTATATTTGTTCTGTGTCTGGATGTTAATATTATCTATTTAAGTATGTATTTAAAAATATCTATTTATGTATATCAGTCACTGACACCCATATTACAGGCTCGCGCCTACTTTGGGGTCAGATGGCCGTGTGTGAGAATGTCCAAGATACAAATACAAATACAATTTAAAAAGATATTTTATTTATTTAATTTTGTTGTTTAAGTGACTATCGTAATAATGATTTTTTTAATGAAACTTATCCTGACTTATAAGGCGGGATTGTACTCTAGTGCCTTAGACCGATAACATTTGCTTCATCGCTATGATTTAATCTTCTTCTTAATAAAACAAAACCATGTGAAAAGTGTTGCTTTAACGCACTTCTAAATCTCGTCTCGATTTTGGTTAAAATTAATATTTGAATGTGATTTTTTTTTATTTGCATTCCTGATCTTACACGTCGCCAATCTTACACAAATTGTCACAACGATTCAGTAAACTCATCTATCTTGCTATATTACATACAGGACTGTTTCTGTCATTTCTGACGTTATTCATTTTGAAAATCAGGTCTGCTATTGACTCGTCCATTCCAATTTGCACCTTATAAGCAACAGAAACAGTGTTCTAATTTGCGGAATAATTTGGAGCACCTTAAACCAGACGTGCGATGTGTTTCCTATTCATTCTGTGACATGTTACGTTCATTTCTAATTCAATTTAAGCCTTATGTGTCATTGATAAGGTTGACAATAAGTGTTTTTGATATTAGAATAAGATTTTGTTCCTCGTAAATGAACAGCGGGACTCTGTGACATGCATTGTTCAGGAGTATTATCGCGTCAAACATTCAAGTCACTTAAAGTGACTTACTAGGGAGTTACACAAATAGAATCAGATTCGAACGAATCATAGCAATGAGAACCCAATATCAGGCGATGTTATAGTCTCACCCAGCAGCGCGATCTCGGTACTAAATGCGACAAGTGTAGATGTTACTCGTATTATAAGTGCTGTTGATTTATGATTTATTTATAATGTTAAGAAAGCTATGGCTGTTACATTTTCATTTTTATCCAAATGACATGCATGACACTTAAAGCAATCGCTAAGCCTTGTCGAAGGACTTCGGATGACTAGAGAACATTTGACATGAGGTTGGCCACAAACCCTCCACCAATCCGTATCGAAGCAGCCCTTCTATAGGATCAGTTTCTGTGGGAGACCCGTGCCTAGCACTGGGACGTCTTTGGGTTGTAGCAGCAATCCACATATGCCCTTATTCATAACAAATTAATAACCCTATTACCTACAGCTTTAAAGTGTATCACTTTCTGTCAAATGAATTCCGCATTTTTCGCCCTATCAGGTGATACCTATATAATTTTTGATTAATTCAATTACACCCTGTATAAAAGTATGTGTTATAGTTGTATTTGTAGGCGAGAATTAAACAATTTTCTATTTATATTTCAAAGAAACAAGTCTGCTTTACACCAACACGAGCATTTAACCGCAAGCGGCTGTAATGTATGTAAATGATTCGCTAATCCCCCGCTCTAAACCGCTTCATTACAATAAACCGCTACATTCAATAAAGCATCATTTGAAATTAATTCGAATTATGCAAAACGCCTGTGCGTGATAATGTCGACGCGCGGTGGTTACTATTGTTCTCGGATTGGCGCGGTTTCCCTAAACACCTAATTTTAGAAGACCTCCATTGAAACGGCAATGAAAGAGGAACTGGTGTTTGTATGGGATGTGTTTAGAAGTTAGTAATGTGGACTCGTTGCTCGCTCGCTGCGACCCATAGACGTCCCACTGCTGGGACCGGGTCTCCCACACAGACACAGCTGCGGCAGGTCTAGAGCATACTCCACCACGCTGCTCCAATGCGGATTGGTGGAGGGGTTAGTGGCCAACCCAGAGTTGAATGTTCTTAAGCCACCCGAAGGTCTTCGTCAAGACTTAATGACTGTTTCCACCATTAAAAACAACCGGGACCGACGGCTTTAGATTTACATTATTTAAATTGAAATTTGGCACTAGCGGTCACCCATCCACAAACCGACCGCACCCGTCGTTGTTTAACTCTTTCGATCACATTGTATCGATGCGAGCCATTGGGCTATTGACGCTACATCATCTTATTTCTCAGCGGTAGCGACGCATCTGTGACTGACTTAGAACGAGACTCTAACTAAAAATTACGAACTTAGAGATTTAACGGCTAGGCATATAATGAAAAGTTGATACTAGAATTTCAACGTTTTTTGTCACTAATCTTTAGGTGATCAGAGGATGACTGACCTCTTACTTCGTTGCTCAGAACACTAGTTATTTACTTAAGTTAAAATTCACGCAGATTTCAAGTCGCTGGCATAAGTTAGTCGAAAATAAAAAAGTGAGCAAATTACAAAACTGTACGTTTAAACACTAGTAAATGTAACTACAACAACTAAAAATATAAAATAACATTGTTATAAATTAAAATGATGCTAACAATAAAATACCGGTCCAACTTGAAACAATCCGCACAATATTAAACTTTATAATGAATGCAGCTTTCAGGTTATAAATTGTTCTGACATATCTCTCTCTATTTTCACACCTTCCGCGAAGACAGAAGCGGCCATTAAACAATCAATCACCTTCCTTTCATTGTGAAATCCAGATCCAGACGACGTAAGAACTTCATAAGAAAATAATTGTGATGACTCGGAAGACTACGCAACACTTGGCATGGGATGGATAGTGGTAACACTGACAGCCCAACGGCTGCCGAAAGATTTGTTTGTAACGTTTTCACACAAAAACTACTGGACTGATTTCAAAAATTCTTTCACCGTAAGAAAGCTGCATCTTCACTGAGTAAGGCTATATAATACTAGTGGACGCCCGCAGCTTCGCTCGCGTGAAATTAGACGTAACATAACCTAAATACAAAATTATCAAAAAAGGCAAAGTTTCATACTAACTTTGCACCCCCGTTTTACCCCCTTAGGGGGTAAATTTTTAAAAATCCTTTCTTAGTGCTCCCCTGCGTTATAAAAGGAACCCCTGTTCAAAATTTCAAGTTTCTTATAGTTTAGGCCCTGCGTTGATATGTCAGTCAGTCAGTCAGTCAGTCAGTCACCTTCTCCTTTTATATGTATACATTACTAGGTGTAAACGAAACTATTATTATGTCTAATTCCACGCGAGCGTAGCTGCGGGCGTCCACTAGTATTTTCTGAAGAGAAAATCTTGTCTAGAGTCGTTTCTCATCCCATGGCTTAGTTCTGCCGTTTAACTCTTTGTTCCGCTTGCAGTCCACGCGTCCCGTGGGAACTAGGTTTCTAGATTTCTGAACCAGGCGACTTTGTTACCAACAACGGAGTGTCTTAGTTAGACGCATCTAAACATTGCGGTTCTCAAATACGGGTTTATTTAATTTTCTGTGTTACTGTAGTTATGTTTAACTATTAAGTATTCTATGACATACAAGATACTACTGGGAGTATCATGTAATTTACGAAATATACAAAAGATTATTCATAATAATAGTCTTTGTTCACAGTTAAGGAATTTAATTGGTCTCAAGGTTCCATTTTGCTGTTGTGCATTGTCGATTGGTCTTGATGAATGTGCTCGAAAATATACCACATTTCTTCTTCTCACTTGCTAGTAACGATAATGATTTTTAACACTTTTCTTTTCTTTTCTTTCAATTTAGAAGAAGCGTGTATTTTAAGGTATTTTCTAAGAAAGGTTGTCTAGCAGAGATTGCCGTTAGCTCACTGTAGCCCTAGCCAACTCTCTAAAGTTTAAATTAGAGATCACTTTAATTAATAATATAAATAAATTACCAGTAGGTAATACAAGTTTTTACTTATCGAGGAAATGGAAATCTAAAAGTAGATGGATGGTTAAATAGAAATTGATGTATAGAAATGAACAGATTCCTGAAATACGAGCGTACCTTCAACAACTATTGATAAAATATCGTAGTAACACCGATAGGGTGTTTCTATCGCTGCTCCCATTCATCAAATATTCAAGGTGACATCGAAATGCTCTCTGACAGCGGCACAAAGTAGATATTAGGTACAGAGATTAAGCTTCATAGGAACGTGCAAATCGGTTGCACTCCTACAAGCACGCGGGACATCTATGTGTGGCCACTGGCCGCTTGTCGCGTACGCGGCGAGAGTGGAAAAAACCGGTTGACGCTGTCACATCAAGTTGAAAATCGCAGGGTAATCGCTACGCACATTGTTGGTTTTGTTAGTTGCAAGTTTGAATATCTAATATAAAAACGTGGTATTAATAATAATGGTTGTATATTGTACTGTGTGTATGAATAATGCTAGAAAAAATAAAAATATATCATACTTTAACTATCCCAAGGAGTGCAATAGGTAAGTAAATATTTGATTATTACTTTTTCAAGTAAGTAACCTTTATTTTACGGAATTATCCTTTTTTTAATAAGAAATGTGTACTACACGGTGTGTTTTTACCTTTTTATTATTATTACAAGCTTTTACTAAACATTTGTAGGTATGTGGGTGGGTTGGTACGTACTATGTGTTTTAAATTTAACCCGGCGAGCGCAAGGTTAGAATATGTAACACAAAGCGCTAGGTGGGTGTGGCACACCCAGATAGTTGTGTTTGTGTTTATAACACACTATAATTTTTAATACTTATTTTCTTGAATATAAACTGATATTTACTTCTAATATGAACTAATTTAAGGGTGAAATAAAATGAATATTTTATTATTGTTATTTATTTATGAAATTAACAAAATTAACAATTTTAACTTACATTTATTAGTTATGGCACATGTTTGTCACTTTTTGTTAAAAATATAAAAACTAAAACAACAAAGTATTTTTTCTTGTAATAGACTAAATATAAAAGCAAAATAATACTTACACTGCATCATAAAACTAATAAAAAAATACTTATTCATCTGGTGATCTTGTGCAGTTTTCACAGACGAAAATGGCATGTTCCATACATAGATAACGGCTGCACTGGTAGCAAACGTATTTTGTCTTGCAGTCTTTTTTTGTAGGACTTATTTCCCATCTCTTTATAGATCATCATCATTCAACTCCTGCTCTGTCTCACTTTCAAAGGTTCTTACACTAATATTATCAATATTATCTGGTCACTACCAGATTCGTCATAAGAACTGGCTTCAGCTTCTTCAAAAAGACGTAATAACCTATTTTCGGTGTCTTCGTACGACATTCTAGACTTTTATCCTGAAAATAAACTAAAACAATGCACAAAATAATAAAAATAAAATAAAATGTGTTTGTTCAAAATCGTTACAAGTAGCGTAATGTGGGTTTCACGCACCCGCTGACAGCTTCAAACTCATCCACATCATTCGCCGGGTGGCGGTCGACCATCGCAGTGGCAGTCGACGCTTCCGTACCTCCCCCCGCGCAGCTACTCAGGCGCGCGAAGAGTAATACCAATTCGCTATAAAATATTAAGCGATTTTTCTAGGTCTGGGTGTACCACACCCAACCTTACGCTCGCCGGGTTAAGTATTGCAAGTGAGATTTGAACCACATCCAGATGTCTTATTGAACTGAAATTTTTCCTGCGTAACTTCGGTGACAGTACAATAATATGATAGATTATAACCTGACGCTGCAGCTAGGATTTGATATGCCATGTGAGTGTTTCCTGATACATTACTTGAAAAAACTATATATTAGATTTAGAATTTTCCATACCATAAAAATAAATAATAAAATATTAAAAAATAAAAATTATAAAAATAAAATTATTAGAGTAAGAAATTTGTAAAGTATGTTATTTTCTATTTTCTATTCTGTATTGGTTCTTATTGCAGTATTCTTTTTATATTCTGAATAATAAAACTATTTAACAAATGATTTCTTTAATTTCTCTTAACCTGTTGTGACAACCCTACCAAAATAGGTAACAATTTTGCATGTTCTTAAGAAGCTTAGCCTCTGTACCTAATATCTACTTTGTGACAGCGGGAGAGCGTTCCCACAGATTGTCAATCAAATCGTGCTGTTAACGTTTCTTGTTTATATGAGACTAGTGGATGCCCGCAGCTTCGCTCGCGTCGAATTAGACATAACAATAGTTTCGTTTACACCTAGTAATATTATATAGCCCATGTGCAGTGAAGATGCAGCTTTCTAATGGTGAAAGAATCTTTGAAATCGGTCCAGTAGGTTTTGTGTGAAAACATTACAGACAAATCTTTCCTCTCTGAAACATCGTGAGGAAACCGGCATTCCTGAAAGTTCTCCATAAGATATCAAAGGCATGTAAAGTCTGACGTCCAATCCGCACTTGCACAGCGTGGTGGTGTTGAGTCTCCATACCCAGCTGTGGGACATTGAAAGGATTGTAAGGCCTTTCTAGATTCGCAACATATTTCTTCAAGTAAGTACTTCACTCCGAGATGACTACGCTACATAATTTCCACCGTTTTTATATTCCTTCAATGATTTATAATATGAAAAAAACAACGCCGCAGACTAGGGAACCGAATGAATATATATATAATAGGCATTGAAACGTCTTAAGATGAAGATCTCCGTAAAAGAATGTTCTTACAATCGCAAAAACACTTTCAGTCCAAATTATTTTCTCGGAAGCAAATGAAATAGTATCTAAAGCTGGAGCTAAAAGATTTTCTCCGTCTACAGGATAAATTGTTTCGAATATTGCTTGTCTGTGGTACAATTGTGTACAAAATAGTTACTAAAAAACATAGTAACAACAGGAAAGGAGGTTTCCCCAATAATTCTTTTGTGATCGAAGGTATACAATCATTCGTACCTAGTAGTCATTTAATGTTACCAAACTAAACAAACGTAAGTGCTTACATTATGCATATAAACATGGTTTCAGCGTAACTTTCCCCATTATAAGCTTTTATTTAACTTCACTCGTAGTATCCATGTCCTGGAATCTTGCAATCAATATTTCACCCACTTCCACTGAAGCTATCGAGCTAAAATTTGGCACATATATTTGGTTCCGATGACACTGCACGAAAATAAAAAAAAAGTTTTAAATAGCTTTTAAAAAAATATATTTTTGTAATGAGTTTTCACAATTATATCGCGTTGTTCTTTCGAAAAGGGCTCAATTTTTAACAATCGGAATAAACAGAGGTGAGTTAGTGTGTGGGGTGAGGTGTGTTAAATTTCAGAGTTGCCACTTGCATGAAAAAAAAAAATTCCAATTTTAAAAAGTGCACTCTTACTGAGACACCCTATACATATTAAATTCAATAAACGTTTATCACAATGCCTTCTTATTTAGCGTCTTGCCAATTATATTTGGAACAAAGGCCAAGATCTGGAGCCGCCTGCAGCTATGATGGGACGTTTCCTGCCTCGTTATTTCTTTGAGCGATTCCGGCTGCGTACACACGAAAGCCAATTCAACTACTACATGAACAAGAAGGACAAAAAATTATACCTACTAGATTTTACATTGTGACCCACAATGTAAAATCAAATCAAAATCAATTTATGAGTAAACCTATTCTATACCTGTTTATTTTAGTGGTTAAACTTACTTTTGTTATGAATATCGAAGTATTATTTAAATGAATTCGATTAAGATCCATCTACTTTCGTCGAATGCCGATGACTTTCAGCTTTATCACTCTACCAACTATAAAACTATAATAGTTGGTAAATTAAACTGGAGTGGTATACTGTTTGTGCTTCGAATATACAGGGTTATTGGTAATTCGACGTATTCCCGTTAGGAGGTGATAAGGGTGACTATTTGTGATAATTTTAACCCCCATATGCATTATGCAAAAGTGAACCATTTTCGAGTTATCAAGCTTTTTAGCTTTTTTCAAAATAGTTTGATATAAGTTTTTTTTTGTTTTTAAGGCATTTTAGTGGACAAAAATCTCAAAAAATCTTGAAGTAATATCGTTAATCGTCTCGCATTTTTATAGTTGGACCGATAATTGTAGTTTTATCGTTGTTAAATAACCATTGTTTAATCGTTTTTATAAATCAGAAGAAAAAAATTGATTTAAATCGATACTTTTTTTAAAATAAATGTTTGAAGTTGCATTTTTGACTTATTTTGAAAAAGGCTAAAAAGCTTGATACCTCGAAAATGGTTCACTTTTGCATAATGCATATGGGGGTTAAAATTATCACAAATAGTCACCCCTATCACCTCCTGATGGGAATACGTCGAATTACCAATAACCCTGTATATGTATATCGCATATAACATTGTTATATAAAGTTAAAAAAAATTAACCATCCGAATCATTTAAATATTATGGAGATAACTTGAATGAGTCTTGTGATAATACGCGTCTTGGAACAAGGACTTTGCCATTTGTGAGTATTAAGCTGTTTATATTTAATCGCTAGACAGTTCATTGCTCGCTGCGACCCATAGACGTCCCACTGCTGGGCACGGGTCTCCCCACAGACATAGCTGCGGGAGGTCTAGAGCATACTCCACCACGCTGCTCCAATGCGGATTGGTGGAGGGGTTAGTGGCCAACCTAGTGACGAATGCAAAGCCACCCGAAGGTCTTCGACAAGGCTTAACGACTGTTTCCAGCATTGAAAACAACCGGGACCGACGGCTTTACGTGCCCTTCGAAGCACGGTAGCGTCCATGAAATTTGCCTTGAAATAGGGTTTCATAATTTTATATCGACTACTTAATCTAGCTAGATGTTAGTATCTAGTAATATAACTAACTACACAGAGAAAGCTACAAATATAAAAGGTAATAATAGAACATTCTTTCAATAAAATTGAGTGGTCGTTTATTAATTAGTGATCGAGGCATGCTGCGATCGCAATGAATTGAAATAAGAAGAGCATAGTAATAAATAACTTCATCAAGCAAAAAATCCAGAACAAACTCATAAAGAATTCAGGGGCTAGGAAGTGAAAGCGTACAGAAAGTGCAGGGAGCAATCGATTTTCGCCCTTAATTAGTAAATAATAAAGTGTTCGAGACGCGTCGTCCTGAAAGGCATTCTTTGTCTTATTATTTTCTTCTGCAATATCGGAAGTCTTAGAACACTGCAGTAAGGCGTTTTCTTGTCTTCGATGTCGACAACTTTTAATTAGAGTTAGTAATAGTCCAGTTAGTACTTATTGGTAGGAGTTTTGGTCTAAGTCAGTCACAGATGTGTTGCTACCCTTGAGGACTAAGATGGTCGCCTCTAAAGAAGTGTAACGAGAAACCACACCTTTCCTACCGGACCACAATTGCTTTAAACAATTATTACACGGAATAAATGGTACTAGGTACCGCGGCGGGCGGTGGTACTGCCCGGGCGAACTTGATTGATGAAGATGTAGGTCATTGAACAATGACTACGTCTTCATAGACGTATCAAGTTGTTGAAGTCAGCTTGTTGCAAAAAAGTGCGTGCGTACAAAGTACACATGTCAGAAGTGAAACTTCTTTGGCGAAATATTCAAATATACACAAAAAAAGAATAAATATAAATATTTATTTGAAAGTATTGTCCTCTCGCCCTATGTCACTGTGCGACGTTCGCTCTATCTCACTTTCTCTCTATCGCCCATCCTCTTCTTCGTGACGCATTTCCGTTTCATTTCTTCGTCACGAACGTTGCATGCTGCCTGACGCATTTCCGTTTCATCCGTAAAAAAATTTACCCTCATGCGCCTAAAGAAGTTTCACTTCAATAAATGAGTTCTGCGCGTGAAGCCGCAATATTCCAGTGTGTGGATATGTAAGTTGGCGGGAGGCTGGAGGAGTTGGAGTGGTTGCATCGATCGCGTCACAGCGGAAATTGCAATCTTGTTTGCTTCTTCCCGTGATCAAGAAAAACGTGCGCCTTCCAGCGATGTGAAGGAAACATGTTCGATGTTGAGCCTAGATGAGGCAGACTGTCGCCGTGAGGTTTACTTACCGGTATGAGTAAATCTAAGTAAATAAATTTTACTTGTAGTAAAAATTATTAAGGTTTTAGTAACTGTAGTAAACTATAACATCAGGAATAGTTCGGTGGATACTACTGTACCTCACTAAACATGTCACTTTCTTTTTAGATACTAAACTTGTTCTTGTCGCTCTTAATCACCACCTTTAGGGTTTTACCAACCCAACTTAACTTTCAAGCATGGAAAGTAGATAAAACAGCGTTTTTAAAATTTCGAACGAAGTTTAGTTCTAATATTGACTTACGATCTCTGGAAAGTGTCAGGTTTGAATTTAGAATGCAAGATTTCATGCACACGTAGTGCTACCACTTATGCAACGTCGTAATAGTTTTTCTGATATTTTATAGGACGTGGGCTGGTTACGTTCGAAATGCAATCATCATCATCATCTTTATTGGCCTTTATTGGTCCACTGCTGAACATAGGCCTCTCCTAAACGACGCCACTCCGCCCGTGTGCCGCTCCTGTGCCTTCTGAATCCAGCGGTTTCCCGCTGCCTTCTTCAGGTCGTCCGTCCACCTTGTCGAAGGGTGGCCTGTACTCCTTTTTCCAAGTCGAGGTCTTCATTCGAGGACTTTTCTTCTCCACCGGTTATCAGTCCTGCGAACGACGTGGCCTGCCCATTGCCACTTCAACTTACTAACTCTACGAACTATGTTGGTGAGCTTTGTTCGTCTACGGATTTCATCATTTCTGATACGGTCGCGCAGCGAAATACCTAGCATGCGTTCGAAATGCAAGGCCCGTAATAAATAGGAAATATTTAATCAAAACAAAAACTGGCCAAGTTTTATGAACAAAGCAAAAACCATTTTCCAGATTTATTATCTGGCAGTTAATCACTGCTGTTTCGCGTTAGTTCGCTTTTAGCACGACACTCTTTCAATTAATTAAAAGCCTATGCACAAAACTAATACACGAATTCCACGAAATATGGCCGAAGAACTAAAAGCTTTATACAAACATGTTTGCATCGCCATATGGCCCGCCCGCTGCGCCCGCCCTACCTACATCTAGGCTTCAAGCTATAGGCGGAAGCGGGGAATTTTATTTGAGACATAGGTAATATATCTTTTTTTTTTGACCTTATTTCATTCGCAGTCCAGCAGTGGATCTCTTAAGACTGGTGAAGGGATAGATGAATGATTAATTGAGTCTCTTTTTCGTTTTTGTCTTTATTGAATCTCTCTTTAAGCGTTAAATATTGTAAATGTTTTCGTGTTTTAATAAATTTACTTACAATCCTTTTATTACATTAAAAAATGACTGCTTTACTAAAGCTATTAATCCGAATAGCAGGTACAATTGCAATCAAATATTCAGATTCATTTAAATATTAATGTAAAAAAAATTTTTTTTTGTTATTGCTGTCGAATTATCCCGGGAATCGAGCCCAGGGCCTCTAGCTTAGCAGTCGCAGTTACAACAGTTAGACCAATTATATGTATAGATTATTATCTCTCTCATCAAAAATTACTGTAACCTGAGAAGATGTATTACAGCTACGATTTATTTGACAAACAATTTGATTGTGACAGACGTTGTTTCAATTCCCGCTTAACGCTCCTCACTTCCACCACAAGGAAATGGATTATTCAATTGCTAAAGCAGTTTTTGCAGGCACTAGGCCGGCGTGCGGCCAGTCTTTGAATGGCGCTGGTTTACTTAGCGCCCCTGCTCTTTTTGTTTACGATCAACGCAAATTGGTATCGAGGCTCATAATAGGCTTTGTAGTTGGAGGTTTGGGATTATTTAAATACTCGTACCAACAGGAATTTGGGATTGGAATTCGGCCGGAGGAAAACTTTATTGTGTCTGAGTTGGGGTTATGTAACCATCAACTATTTTGGGCTTGGATCAGTCAGTTTTCACATCAACCTGTAGACAATATCAGTTATCTGGAGTTGTACGGTTAACTGTATGGGGAATTTTAAGAACTACCAAAATTAGGATTGGTAACTCACCTTTTTAAGTTTTGTGTGGGTAGTTTGATCGGCGGCGAACGTGCTTCTTGTTGATGGACTTAGATTTAATAATTTTGCTCAGTTAAAGTGTTAATATTTGTTGTGTTTTGGTTACACTAGAACATTTCAGTAGTGAATAACCTATATTGCTATGAATTGTCTGTGAATTACTGTGTGTACGGCTGTGAATCACTGTTACGTAAAGTAAACAACGGCAGTGAAACTCGGACTTCTTATCATTTATTACTAACGACGGTCTTGCTAAAGAATTACTTAAGTGAACTTTATGCTTTTGAAATTTCTATTCAAATACTATTTTTATGGGTTTTCTCTTACAAAGATATACCTACCTATTAAATTGGTTTAGCGGCCTGACTGACTATTGAAGTGTTTATATAACAGGACCGTTGATCGTTGTTTATTGAATGCAATAATTTTAATCAGACCCCAGTGTAGTAATCTTTTGTTTTAAAAAAAAAAACGATCAGCGTCATCTATTGCCATGCCTACTAAATGTTATTGTGGAAAGTTCACGTCGACGTCTACTGATGGCGTTAAGTGCGTCTCATGCGGAATTATTTTTCACCGTTCCTGCATAAACGTAAAGCTAGACTCTCGTTCGCTTTGTAAATGGCAATGTAAAAGTTGTAAACCGAGCAAACCTGAAGTGACAACTAGGAAGGCCACACCTCAGTCAAGCAGTCCAGCAGACTCTGAATGTGGCAGTGACCCTTCAGGGGCAACTCCAAATACTAGTGAAGTCAACTTCGGTCAGGAAATTAAGTGGATTCGCACGCAGCTGACTACGCTTGTAAAGGATATGTCCAGCTGCCGGAGTGAGATGTCTACGCTGAAAGCAGAAGTGGTCAACCTGAACTCCACGATCACTGACTTTAATAAACGATTAAATACAATGGAGTCGAAGGTCAACAATATCAGTAAACGATTGACTGAAGCAGAAAAGAAGCTGAATGCTAGTGGGGGAGTCGACGTAGCAGCGGCAATAGAAATTCGCTTTAATGACCGGGATCAAGACTCCTTTCTTAATGATCTAGAGATCACTGGCATTGATGAACATGCCGGCGAAGATAAAGTCCAACTTGTGACCAAGGTCGCTGAAAAAGTGGGGGTCACGATCACCGAGTGTGATATTGTAAGCGTGGACAGGAGCGGTAAAACCCGTAGCATCGACACAACCAACAGTACTGGTGCCTCCCCCCGCCCTCGCACTCTCGTAGTAAGATTGGCCCGCCGCAGTCTCCGCGATCAGATGATCAAAGCCGGCAGAGCGCGTCGCGGGGCCGATACAGAAGGGATTGTGTTGTCCGCGCAGCCTCGAGTATTTCACATCAATGAGCGTTTAACCTGGCTCAACCGCCGTATTTTTCATAGATCGCGTGAGGAGGCACGTAAAGGCCCGCATAAATTTAAATTTGTTTGGACTAAAAATGGCCGCATATATGCGAGGCACGATGTGGATTCTCCAGTGCTCCGCATACGGCATGAAAATGATATTGAAAGAATCTTTAATAATAACTGTAGTCCAGCGTAGAGTTAAAAACAACCTGTATGTGATGTTTATTTTAATTATCATGTTACCTGTTCACCCTGTACACGAGAGAAGCAATGTGCATGTCTCTAATTCATCAGAGGATGTAGCAAGTTTAGGATTTCTTCTGTTTTGTTATGTAAAATACTTTTTAATACTGTTAAATGTGCCCATTTTATTATTTTTTAAGTATTTTAAATTATTAAATTCCACTTACACATACATGAATAGTACATACATTTACACATACATCAACACGTACATATACACATTCTCATGCATCTCGCTCTTTGTATATACAAGGTGTCCCAAAATTCAACGATAATCCTGAACCAGAGGATGGACCTGCTAATGACTACTCCAGGAAAAAAAAGAAAAAAAATATATCTCGATTTTTTTTCAAATTACATAATAAAAAGGAAATTCTTAGAAAATTTACACCCCTCATGATATTTTTAACTACCATGACCACAATTTTTGAGATATTTCTGATATTTTTTTTGTATCCGTGACCTAAGTAGTACTGCTATCTACCACAAATCTTAAAATTTCTATAATCTCTGTAGTTTTCACACAATAAACAATTAAAATCATTGTTTTCCCAAAAAAATTTGATCAAATTTACTTTCAGTCCACTTTCACTCACTGTGGTGTAAAAAAAAAGTATGGACACTACTATGGCAAGTTTTTTTAAAAGTCGAGATATATTTTTTTTCTTTTTTTTCCTGGAGTAGTCATTAGCAGGGCCATCCTCTGGTTCAGGATTATCGTTGAATTTTGGGACACCTTGTATATATTCGTTGCGTCATCATAATATGATTGTTATGAAACACTTAAGATATAACTCACTTGTCTGCATTCCACAATTGGCCATTTTATACCCTTTGTTATATGGGTAAATTCAAAGAGATTAAAATAGGTTTGCTTAATCCTGGATCATTAGGTACTAAGCACGATGAATTGATTGCAGCATTTCTAGACAGTGCTGTAGATATAATAGCTATAAATGAGACCTGGTTGAAAGATGGTGAAGAAAAACGTGCCCCTATGGTCCCAGGTTATACACTTATTCACAAAGCAAGGCCTGCCGCGATTAGAGCTAGAGGTGGAGGAATTGGTTTCTATGTTAAAAAGAGCTTGAGAGTACGAGTACTTTCTCACCCAGTCTCTCAACTCGTAGAACAAATGTGGGTAAGTATTACTATAAACAGTAAAAGATTACTAATTGGTACGGCGTACCGTCCGCCCTGGCTAAATTTGCAAATTTTTATTGACGCCTTAATTATTATATTTATATAATATAATTATTATTATTATTATTTTAGAATTTCTGTTCGTCAAAGGCTTAAAGCAAGTAGTAAATGAAGCGACTCATTTCACTGATCACAGTCAGACACTGTTAGATTTGATTTGTACCGATGCTCCGGTCACTAACTTACAGATTAGTTATATAAAAGAATTGAGTAGCCACGCATTTGTCTCATGTCGGCTGAAAACCTTGAAACACTGCTCTTCACCGAAAGTAGTATCTTATAGGCCTATTAAAGACATCGACGTGAACCGGTTACGCGAAGATCTAATGGCTGTGGACTGGAAGCGTTTTCAGGCCCTAAGTGATGTAAATGAAATAGCTACGCAGTTCACATCGCTTCTGCTACAAATATATGACTCGCATGCTCCTATGAAGTCCGTTCGTATTAAAGAGACGCAACATCCTTGGGTGACTTATAACATCCGCCTTATGATGTGCACACGTAACCAAGCTCAGAGCAGAGCGAGAAAAACCGGCAAAGATTCTCACATCAATTACTATAAAGAATTAAAGAATACTGTAATCAATGCAATATATGCTGAAAAAAAGGCTTACTTTAGGTACTATGTGACCGCAAATCTTTCAGAACCGAAGCGTATGTGGAAACACCTGAAGCAGCACGTAACTTTTAAGAGAATGAATGATTGGTCATTACCGTCAGGAATCTCCAGTGCAGACCAATTAAACGATCATTTTCTTATGGTTCCTGGTGTAAATTTTGTTCCCCTTTCAAACATTACTTACTATGAATTTTCTCGGTTTTGTGCAGCAACTTTTAGGTTTCGGGAAGTCAGTGAAACTGAGGTATGTAAAGTTATTAAGTCACTTCGCTCAAATGCAATTGGCGTAGATGGAATATCGTTAAACATGTTAAGGCTTACACTTCCTCACTCACTCGAACTTTTGACTCATTTAGTTAACACTTCCTTTAATACTAATACTTTCCCAGACTTATGGCAGACTGCATTAGTAAAGCCTATACCTAAAGTAGACAATCCAGCCGAGCTAAAAGATCTCCGGCCTATAAGCATACTCCCAAATGTGTCAAAAATTCTGGAAAAAATAGCCTGTCGCCAGCTCGCTCACTACTTGGATCAGAACGAGATTTTACCTTCAGCACAATCTGGTTTTAGGCGAAACAGAAGTACGACCACTGCTCTTATCAACGTAGTCGACGATCTCGTTACTGCTCAAGCAATGGGAGAGGGAAGTATTTTGGTTTTACTTGATTTATCGCGTGCCTTTGACTGCCTTAATATACCTCTTCTATTGTCAAAACTATCTTATTATGGTCTAAGTATAGAGACAGTCAAATGGTTCGACAGCTATTTTCGAAGTCGTGCACAGTTTGTTAAGCTAGAGCAACATGGCGACCGAAATAAGCAAGTTTCGTCATGTAAGAAATTACAAAGAGGTGTAGCGCAAGGCTCTATTCTAGGGCCACTATTATTCATTTTATACAGCGCAGACATCATCCAATACATTAAGCACTGCAAATACCACGTCTACGCTGATGACTTACAAATTTATATCTCCTTCAAATCCACTGAGTCAAAGGTAGCCCTTGATAAACTGAATTCGGATCTACAAGCGATATCTCAATGGGCCACTAATAACAATCTTGTGCTTAATCCGGAAAAAACAAAATATCTCATCTCGGGCACAGAGAAACAAATTAGAAAAATTGTTGCTTTGGATCCAAAAATATTAGTCAGTGGGAAAAAGATCGAAAGAGTCTCAGAAGCACGAAACCTTGGTGTACTGATGGACGAGTCGCTTAGATTCGAGAAGCATGTTGCAAATGTCGTTCGTAACTGTTTTTATCGTCTCAAGATTCTATACCGTATAAGGGAGTTCATAGGCAGGGATCTCCGAATAAAACTCTGCGAGACCATAGTTCTATCGAAATTAAACTACGCAGACGCTGTTATAGGGCCTCGACTTCTTGTTCGATCACAGAACCTAATTCAACGAGTTCAAAACGCGTGCGCAAGGTATTGCTTCGACATTCCACCACGTGCTCATGTTACTCCATTTCTTAATAACGCCAATATGCTAAAGATGAAGTATCGAAGAGAACTTCACTTCGCATCACTCTTGTTCGGTGTTATTAAAAATCAGTGTCCTCCATATCTTTATGACAAGCTGATTTGGTCGATTAATGCTGCATCTACGCGCCATACCCGGGCAGCCTGTCATTCGTATCTCATGTACCCCTCATATTGCACTGCTGCGTTTCGTGGAAGTTTTAAGTATAGCGCAACGAAGTGTTGGAACAATCTACCGCCGCCCATACGAAACTTAATGTCATCCTTAAATTTTAAAACCAAACTTAAATTACATCTTTTAAACACTCAAAAAAAGAGAGAGTCATGATAAGCACAAATGCACTCACACACACACACACACACACACACACACACACACACACACACACACACACACACACACACACACACACGCAAACACACTCGCGCACACACACACACACACACACCATATACGGTTAGTGGAATTCTGTATCTGTAATTTTTATATTTTTATCTTTACCTTGCTCAAATTGAAGTTTTCGTGTATTTTAGTCCAATAATATAGTATTAGTATTGTTTAGTTGATTTAGTACTCTCCGCTTGCTCAAACTGCTCGACAACTTAGGGCTGTGCTGAAAATCAGCAATTTGGCTGAGCACTGACCTTTTTTGCCATGCAGCGAGTTATCGAATTTTCTTTCTTTTTTATTACGTGTACTTTTATTTTATTAATTCTTAATTTTTTACTTGTTGTGTGGCAAAATAAATAAATTCTTATTCTTATTCTTATTCTTATTCTTTAACATGCTTTTATTAGGTCCACTTGTATGTAACTCACAATGTAAGGGAATCTTAGAGAGCGAATTTAACCATCTTCCAAGGATCGTAGCGTAATGCAAATTGGCAGCTGTATGTACTTCTGAGACACATTCAATAATATGGTACTGTCGAGCTGATCTGATGATGGAGCCGGAAGATATTAGCTACTTTAAAGTGGAATCTTAGAGAGCTAATTTAACCATCTTCCAAGGATCGTAGCGTAATGAAAATTGGCAGCTGTATGTACTTCTGAGACACATTCAATAATATGGTACTGTCGAGCTGATCTGATGATGGAGCCGGAAGATATTAGCTACTTTAAAGTGGAATCTTAGAGAGCTAATTTAACCATTTTCCAAGGATCGTAGCGTAATGAAAATTGGCAGCTGTATGTACTTCTGAGACACATTCAATAATATGGTACTGTCGAGCTGATCTGATGATGGAGCCGGAAGATATTAGCTACTTTAAAGTGGAATCTTAGATAGCTAATTTAACCATCTTCCAAGGATCGTAGCGTAATGGAAATTGGCAGCTGTATGTACTTCTGAGACACATTCAATAATATGGTACTGTCGAGCTGATCTGATGATGGAGCCGGAAGATATTAGCTACTTTAAAGTGGAATCTAAGAGAGCTAATTTAACCATCTTCCAAGGATCGTAGCGTAATGAAAATTGGCAGCTGTATGTAATTCTGATGACAATACAATAATATGGTACTGTCGAACTGATCTGATGATGGAGCCGGAAGATATTAACTGGAACTTCATGATGGAATATCGTATCATAGTCGTGTTTGCACTTGTGGTAAGGTCTTGTAATGAACTTTGACCACGATTAGGTTTCAAGGTCTGACGATGAAGCCGAAAGATAGGCACTGGCATTCTAAGATGGAATATCGTATCATAGTCGTGTTTGCACTTGTGGTAAAGTCTTGTAATGAACTTTGACCACGATTAGGTTTCAAGGTCTCATGACTTCTTTTTTAGTTGGATTTTTTATAAAAGCGTGTTTTTTTAGTTTTTTTAAACTATTAATTTATTCTAATAGAAATTTTAACAGTATAACCTGTTTTGACTTGCTGTGGTCATTAATTTTTTTATAAAAAAAATCTTAGCGTTATGTTGGCCCTATGGCTAACATAGGGCCAACATAATGCCTAATGGCATTTTCTACCAGCCAACCCTGGGTGGATATAGAAAGTTTGCTGGTATATATTTTTTTTTTTTTTTATTTGTGTAGTTGGGGCTTGAGCTTAGCAGCTCCTAGGCACGTCGACCATAGCTGATCGTTTATATATATAAAAATATATATAAATGTATAAAAACGGTATATAAGTGTAGTATAGTTTAAGTATTATATTAGTAAATATTATTATAGTTTAATTTAGTGTACCTATTTGATTTGTACATTAACATCTTTATATAATGACATTAATACTTCATATGTATACATTCATTCCAAATCGAATTGCTGTGTCTGTCTGAGGGAGCTAACGAACGAGGTAATATTGTCAAGCTGATTAAATTTAGCTAAATAATGAGAGGGGACCGGTGTATGGGGCTAGCTTATAGCACATGGGGTGAGCTGATTTAGCTTTTATTTACATTTTTATTGTGATTGTTTCGTAAAATAATTAATTTACACATATATTTTATGTTATTTTGAATGTTTTCCAACTACAGTCACGTAATGTTTATCTTGAAGATAATTTGCCTCCCGTTTTATGGATGTATGACAGCAAGTTCGTTAGTGGGCACGTTTAGTCCTGTTAGTTGGTGTTTAAAATAGAAGCGAAACACAAAAGATGATCAATAACGTCCGTTAGGACATAGCAACAGAAGAAGTTGGTGTTAGCAACAGTACAGTTAGTAATTGTTTGTAAGTGTTTAATTCCAAGCTAGTCACAGATGCGTTGCTACCCTTGAGGACTAAGATGGTCTTAAACCTATATAGGTTTCCTCCTTAGTTTTACTGGTAAAAATTTGATATCATTTTTTACTAGGGAGAATAAATTTTAATAATTTTCCTGAAGAGTTACGATAGGTTGAAGATTACGTATAGACTTATTAGATCATGTTTAAGTGAGACTGAAAAAGTTTGCAGCGTATGTGTATTGAAGAAAGCCCCGTATCAAAACTGGCCATCAGGATTTTTTTTAAAGTTATTTATCCCAAAAGAGTGTTACAGAATTACTATTATCTAAAAATTGGCAAACTGTAGGCCAGTTAAGAGATATTCACCGATGTCATCATATTTTTACATTCAAAAAGCAAATGATCGTAACTAAAATGATGTAACAAGAATCATTCTCAAAGTATTTGCACTTGTAATAGAAGACATTTAATATTAATGATTTAAACATAAAGGAGAACGCAAACCAGTCTAAACCGGATTTATAAAACTCCGGTGTCAGCTCCAATTAACAGAAAAATCGACTCAGCTCTTCCAGTGTGATTTTAATGCAATTGATCGAAAGAGGCTTAATTTGCTGCTACTGAAATTACTGGAAGTAAAAATTCTGCCCCTGAGAGGCCCCCTAAATATTTAGTCATAAAATATTGGGTTGAGGGAGGCCTATATCTAGCAGTGGACCCAATAAGGCTGCTGGATGGATAGAAAATAATTGGTAGGTAATTAAATATATTTGTTTTTTTTTTCTAGTGGGAAACCTTTCAAATGCACCCGGACATCGTGAGAGCGATCTCGTGGGATTGTGGAGGGCTCAATGATCTATATTAGAACGCACTAGTGCCCAGCGCTGTGCCCATGACAAGCTTGTCTTGTACGAGACCCATCTACGACATGTGTAGCCACGCACAGCCGTGTAGCCGCCCGTGAACCCAGAAGCCCTTATAGTCGCCTCTTACGTTAAGCATAGGGATGCCGTAGCAATTTTCTGGTCCCGAGCTACAGGGACGAAATAACTGAGTTATTTTTTTATAGTTTGCATGCTACTTAGCCTAGCTAAATAAGTGGTGAAATGTTAAAATCCACCACCTACTTTAAGTAAACTCTAAATCCTATTCAGAGCAAGTAAATAATTTTGACGGGGCCGTAACTAATTGGAAGCAGCACATCTTCGATGAAAAGTATAAATATATTAATACCCTCTCAAAGATAGCGATTGAATAAGGTAAGCGTTGACTCAATTTAAATCAATTTCATGAAGATAAATGAAAGCAAATTCATCAATGTAAGAGAAGCCGCTTTAATCTCAAAACTTTAGCTTTAACTTTATCTTTGCAACGCCGAGTTTTTCCCTACTATCGTACTTAGTGTTGGTCCTTTGCTATAATCTTAATGAATTTAACAGAAGAACACTTTACGTTTCAGATCTAAAGGAAATTTAAATTGTGGGTAAGTATTACGCGGATGTTGTGTATTTTTGGCGGTGCCACACAAAATTTTATGTAATTAAAAGCTTTTATTTAACTTCAGTCGTATGTATCTATGTATGTATGTCCTGGAATCTTGCAATCAATATTTCACCCACTTCCACTGAAGCTATCGAGCTGAAATTTGGCACACATATTAGGTTCCGATGGCAATGCACGAAAATAAAATTAAAAAAAAAGTCATAAAAAGCTTTTTTTTAAATATATTCTTTAAAGTTATCTTTAGAATGAGCTTCCTTCTAAAGTTTTCTCGATGAGCTATGATATTGGTTTCTTCAGGAACCGCGCAACTGTGCGCTTGTTCAATGTTAGTGAATGTATTGGCGACTCCGGAGGAGGTGTCGCTCGTGTTCACGGGTGACTACTTAGGTAACAATTGACCTGTCTGTTTGTTCCTTATTTGGGAAAAATAAAAATACAATTTATATTACATGTAATTCACTGAATACATAAAAAAAACGATATCAGTAAAGTTTCTACTAGAAATCAACAAATTATTTTTTACTTATTTATTTATTAACAACCAACATATTGTACACTATTAAACTTATTTATTATTTTATACATAACACTTTCTATGTGCCATTTCAGTTACAGGTGTGGACAACATACAAACAAAACAAGGAGTAAGTAAACTAAACTAAGCTAAATGTAAAACCTAAAGTGAACTTGAAAAAATGTTATACAATATATTAAATATTGTTACTTATAAGACTGTATTAATCATACCTACAGTATTAAAATGTTATTCGCAAATGAAATTTCTTACATTCGGCATTTTTCGAATGTCTCAATCAGAGCATTTTTCTAATCCAATAATAAAAGCCCCTCCTAAAACATGTGTAAAAAATCGGAATCAGTAAAATTATTATCATTTTTATGTACCGAAAACTAAATCAATTCGGCTTAAATCTGCCCTCCACTTCTCGTTAAACCTTGCAAAAACGACGACCGAATAATTTGATGAAACAATTCCTTGTTAGGCTGAAGTACACTGGGGTTTTATCTTCTTATCGAAAGGTATGTAAACGAATTTCGTCTGAAACATAATAACTTCTTAGCAATTCAGTAATTTTACTATTATTTACTGCAAATACAAAACATACAAATACTAAAATATAACAATCATAATTATTAAAATAAAAGGTTTATCTACCATAAACTTTGAGTTTTTCTGTAGTACAACCTTCTACGTTTCTACTTATGACAGGAAATTAATATATTGAACTGATTTAAAAAAAAATAACTATTTTTTGAACCATGCATATCACATGTCACGTATTTAAACTAAAGTGTAGTTTAAACTAGGCATTTATAAAATAAACATGGTAAGGAAATCTTAGATATTGATACAGCTATTTTTCTTAATTCTCTGTATGAAAGTATGAAGAAGAAATTTTTTTTTTAAATAAAGCTTTTTATATTTTTTTTATTTTATTTTTATTTTCGTGCATTGTTATCGAAACCTAATATTATGTGTGCCAAATTTCAGCTCGATAGCTTCAGTGGAAGTGGGTGAAATATTGATTGCAAGATTCCAGGATATACGAGTACATACATTCATACATACATGATACATACATACATACGAGTGAAGTTAAATAAAAGCTTTTAATAAAATGCTCCATGTGTATCTCGCACCTTGCCCTGTCACCGATGATCGAAATCTTCTTATACAATCCCTCGGAGAGGATCGCGGGGCCACAACACGCCAGGGAGCGCCAGGGAGCGCCAGGGAGGGGTATTTCAAATCTGTTATTAAATTTGAAGACAATCACCTTTTCTTAAAGGAGCAAACGCTCATGAAATTTCTATATCGAGTGCCATTAAATTTGTGAAGCGATGGCATGGTTGTTTCCGTAATTAAGGTGATTATTTTTTAGTCAGAGTTTTTCTCTTATTTAGCTGAAGTGTCGTGCATTATCTATATATATAAAAGGAGAAGGTGACTGACTGACTGACTGACTGACTGACTGACTGACTGACTGACTGACTGACTGACATATCAACGCAGGGCCTAAACTATAAGGGTTAGAAACTTGAAATTTTGCACAGGTGTTCCTTTTATAACGTAGGGGAGCACTAAGAAAGGATTTTAGAAAATTCACCTCCTAGAGGGGTAAAACGGGGGTGCAAATTTAGTATGAAACTTTGCCGTTTTTGAAGTCAAGTGGGCAACCCGAACGCGGGCAGACGTCGTTGATGGGTCTAAATCTACGCGAGCGAAGCTGCGGGCGTCCACTAGTAGTATAATAATAGTAGTGAGCGTAAGGAGTCACTTAAAGTAAGATAAATAGACGGTACCGGGGAATCATTTTTGCATGCAGTCTCACTGCCGGCCATCTGCAAGACGATCCGTCACGCCGCGCCGAGGACGTAAATGCGTTTAGGATGGGGGCGCACTGAGTGCAAGATGAGAAAGTACTGCAGGCAAAAAAAAAAAATTCGTAATCAAAAAGAAGGCAAAAAAAGTGTGTGTGTGCAAGTCACACACGGTAGAAGTGAAACTTCTGAAACATCCCTGATTAAAAAAAAAAACAATCTCTGCTGTCCAGTAGTGTACGTCTAATGCGTTCTATCTCATTCTCTCGCCGGCTGAATCCTATACATTTATGTGTTTGTGTCTCTATGGACTTATTTTTTCGTTTCATCGAGTTTGAAATCACACCGATTCTAAAGAAGTTTCACTTCAAAAAATCTTACTAGGTATATACTGTATCAGAAATTACGTACTCTTATATGGTTTTAAAATGCATAATGTGTGTATTGTATAAGAATAAAATCTAACAGTATTTCGTTACCGATTTTGCTCCTATTGTACTTAATAGTTATTTAAAAAAAAATTGAAACCAATAGATTTTTAATAGGTTGTGATTATATTGATTATTTAATAAGTGTTTTTTAAAAATATTTGTGTAGCTATAAAATATAAATCGGTTGTTTTCAATTGTGGAAACAGTCGTTAAGCCTTGTCGAAGAACTTCGGGTGGCCACTAACCCCTCCACCAATCCGCATTGGAGCAGCGTGGTGGAGTATGCTTTAGACCTCCCGCAGCTATATCTATGGGGGAGACCCGTGCTCAGCAGTGGAACGTCTATGGGTCGCAGCGAAAATATAAATCATTCAAGTATAATTTTATAGATATTCTTTTAGTGTCAGTCTAATGATCTTCATGATTATGTTATTTGTGCAATCTATCTGTATATGAGTGCACAAAATTAAATAAGCCTAAATGTATAACATAAGTGCACCTACGGCGCTGAGTGTACCCACAGCCCAAAGGTTTTCGGAGCAAGACGAAGTACATACCCCTACAGATGCTATCTATTGCACTTCGCGACGGACTTTCGTCTCAATATTTTAATGGCGGAGTTTATATTTCAAAACTTGGCGATAGTAATCTCTGCCATCTTGGCTAATATTTAATATTAAACTTGGAAATGTTCCTGCATTTTCAAATTTATCCTGAAGGCAAATCTAATTTGAAGACTCGTAAAAGGAATGTAGTCTTCTCTTGATGGATTTAACAAACATTTTTGGTACAATGTTTACTTTAACAGATGTTTTAAATCGTCATGGTTGTTAATCTAAATTGGTAATAGTGTATTTTTATTATAGATGTAAGACAGCAAACGAGTTTTCAACACGACCAACCATGACAAATGTGATTGACTTTGAACAAGAACATACCTTGAATATGATCATAGAAATATTTTCGCTGATTTAGACCTCCCGCAGAAGTGTCTGTGGGGGAGACCCGTGCCCAGCAGTGGGACGTCTATGGGTCGCAGCGATTGATTATCTATAGATATTAGATGAAACCAAATCACCAAAACTCCTTCTTTGTCTCACTGCTGGGCTCTGGTATGTCTCGAAATACCAAATGCCTGCCGGGTTAGACCATTGTTCACCCTGCTAGCACGAATTGGCAGACCAAACCAGATCGAATAGTCTTTTTGACCTTCTCATTTAACTAGATTCACGAGAATTCGGCACAACCAATTCACATCACATTCACCATCCATACCATTCGCCACTCACATCCAACCTCGCACACACCGCTAGTCAAGCGTCCGTCGTGCTTCCAGTTCGAATCCATTCATGAATATTCACCGTCGGACCAGACTGAGTACACAGGGTACGGTTGGCTTACCTCTGTTCTAAAACATCGGAAAGTTTTAAGCACGAATCAAAAATTGATACCGCAATTTTACCGACCCACTTAAACTTTGACAATGTAAATGGAATGTGGCTCTACTTTTGAATTGAAATGTAAAAATTATAGGTACTGTTAAATATTTTTTTTACAAAAACAAAAAATACAATAAAAGATTAATAATTTTGAAGATATTAAAAGCAATCATAGCAGCTCAACTTAAATAATTTCCCTATTAAAATATCCTTAAACAAAAAATAATATTGGTATAAAATCCAAATAAATATCCTGTAAATAAATAATGGTAATGGAGTTATCTAAGGATTAGAAACAACATCGGCGGTCGGCAACTGTCAGCCAAGTTCCCGCTCCGACCTGACTTTGGATGGTAAAGATTGGGATATAACAAGCGCACTGAGAGTATAATAATAAGTGAACGGGGATTCAAAATGTTTAGTCCACCTACACTTTACCTGGTACCCCCTATAGTATAGTATAGACATCCCACTGCTGTGCACGGATCTCCCCCACAGACATTTCTTCTACATACTCCACCACGCTGCTCCAATGTCGATTGATTGAGGAATTAGTGGTCAACCCAGTATCACCTACACTCAGCAGTACACAAAGGATGGAAAAGGTTGATTTTACTGGATCAGTAGTTTGTAATGACATAGCTGATAATATTTAAGTCAAGACAGCTGATTGATTCTGAATTCAGGATATAATTAGAATTATACACGTAATTAGATGGTTAATGATAAAAGACTGGTTGATTAAAGACTTCTAAATTTGAATTATAGGAATGTACATACTGCAACAGACAGGTACAATTATGAACATCGTCCAAGTCAATTTTGAAGATATTACTGTCTGATGCAGGTCATAGCACTTTACGCTTAGTCGAGCGTTCGATACTCGTTGCTCAGTTCATCAGTTCATGAATATTCACTTGCAGTGCCTCAAACCTCAGTACATCGACAGGTATCGGGTTCTTGTTTCTCGAGTTCTCCCCGGGTGGATAACGGAACAAACGGTATCATAGTGAGCCGTAGAAACATAGACTTCTAGTGCTTTTGATTTCATTACAAAACAATTTTAGGTTTACACCAACAACATGATCACTGTGACATTAAAAAATATTCATAAACCACTTTTATTCCGGCAAAAGCATTATTAACATGCATTTGAACCCGTTCGCGGACTGTGAACGGCTTTAATCGTTTCAACAATAATGTTCTATTGTGTGATACGAGTAAGTACTCATTTGTAATTAAATTCTTACAATAATTTAAATTTAACATAACAATTTTGTTTACTTTCCAAATAATAACAACATTCTAGCTATACTCACTACATGACGTGTAGTACTGCATTACGTGTAGTAGTAAATACAGAGCAGTAATACCTTTACATCCATCCATCCATCCATCAGCCTTTTGAAGTCCACTCCTCTCCTAAACGACGCCACTCCGACCGGTCCTATGCCTTCTGAATCCAGCGGTTTCCCGCCGTCTTCTTCAGGTCGTCTGTCCACCTTGTCGAAGAGCGACCTGTAGGTACTCCTTTTTCTGAGTCGTGGTCTCCATTCGAGGGCTTTTCTTCTAATTCCTTTACAAGTCGAGACAAATCGGTGGCTTGTATGACTAACTTCTTGTAGTGGTAAACAAATTATATAGAGTGCAAGTCATAGGCTAAGGCGTCGTCCTAATTGGCAGCGATCGTACGATGGCGCGATGCGTTCTCGTCGTGCGATGGGTTCAAACATACATATTTCATCAGAGTGTCCTATTTTAAACTCGCAAGTAATCGTGCGAGCACATGAAATGCTTAATAACGATCGTACGATGGGTTTGATCGTGCGATCATGTAATTAAAGCAACAGATCTCTTTTGAGTGTCCTATTTGGTTAAACGCGACGCGTTTTGTTTGACATGTTTCTTTTGACATGGACAAAATTAAATAATCGTAAAAGTCTTCTTCGTTATTTCGTACATCAAAATAAAGGTTGAAAAATTCACCGCGTAGATTCCTGGATCTATAAAGTATATTATGTGGTCTACGTTTCCTTTTTTCAATGTCGTTTGCAATTTTCAAAGCAATATTGCCCGTCAGCAAAAACTGTGCATCTCTGTAAAGAGCCATGGTTAAAATGGCGTTGGTGAGCGCGACGCCATCTTGCGACGACATCGTACGATGGACATCGTGCGATCTATTAGGACACCTGTTGGCTCATCGCACGATCACTTTGATCGGAGACGAAAAAACGCATCGCGCCATCGTACGATCGCTGCCAATTAGGACGACGCCTTAGACTTACTTTGGGTCGCTGCGCCAATGTAGTAGCTAAGTAAACGACCAGTATATTATAAGACTTAAGCGCCGTTGGCGTGACAATCGTTTAAAACTTGCAAAAGCCATAATTTGAAAAAAATGTGTGATGGTTTTATTAATATAAAGGTAAGTTTTAAAATATTAAAATAAAAATTACATTGGTTTCCTCCCGGTATGCCACCGCCTTGAAGTAATCCAGTTGTTTGTTTAATTCCTCGGAAGCCTTTCGCCAAAGAGTTATTAATTTTAATCAACAACTCGCGGATAAACAGGCTGTCTGTACGGTCGGTGTGTGTTTGTGTGTTTGTATCTCATCAACTCGGCTTGGTTGACTTGATAAATGAAATCGTCGAAGTTTTCGAGCTTTGAACAGAATTTGTGCAGATTATTTTGATGTATTTACTTGAAATTTCTTAAATTTATTTCATAATCCTACAGTGTAGGGTGTAAGGGCTTTCATGATAACTGTTTCAAATCGGAAAACCAATACTTTTAATTACTTTGCTTAATCCTCATTCAATATCAGTGAGCAAATGAAATTGTATTTTAATGGTTGCCTCTATGAAGTTACTTTTTACAACATAGATTTTATATTTAAAATAAATCAATTAGACTGCCCATTTCTCTCGCTGCGACCCTTAGATGTCCCACTGCTGCGGGAGGTCTAGAGCATTGCCTGCAATGCGGATTGGTGGAGAATTTGGTGGCCCATTTCTCTAGTACTAACAAGGGCTATCATGGGCGAAACAGCTAGTGATTTTTATATTTGAGGTGAAACTTCTTTAGGCGCATGAGGGTAAATTTTTTTACGGATGAAACGGAAATGCGTCACGCAGCATGCAACGTTCGTGACGAAGAAGAGGATGGGCGATAGAGAGAAAGTGAGATAGAGCGAACGTCGCACAGTGACATAGGCCGAGAGGTGGGAGAGAGCTATAGTGTGAAAGATTGAGAGAGAGAGAGAGAGTAAGGGCGATCGAGATTCTTTTTTTGTGTATATTTGAATATTTCGCCAAAGAAGTTTCACTTCTGACATGTGTACTTTGAACGCACGCACTTTTTTTTATCCAGAAGGTACCTAGCCAGCTACGCGTGTCTTCCAAAGCATGAGAAACTCGACGCGACTCATTACGGAACCCCCAAGGATCCGTGTAATGTCCCTTACTTATCCTAATAGTATCCCTACTTCCCCGCTTGCTTCTGAAATCCATCAATGACAAACAACGCACGGAAGATTGAATACAAACAGAGCGCAATCTGAATTAATACGTCGTGTGTGATGATCACGTTACTAATGTTTCCCAGGGAACTTTCGGTTTGACCGTAATTTGGATTATACAGGGTGTTAGGGATCGGATTTCCGATATTTTACCCACGTATTGTACTTCAAATTTTATCGACAAATAACCATTTTTAAATTTCATATTTCGTATTTTCACGAATTCATTGAAACTCTTTTTTTTATGACTTTATGTTATCCACATATTACAAGCCGCAAAACTTTTTACAACAATAATATTTCGATATGAAATTCGGTAACCGCAGTTTTGTGATAATACGAGTAAGACTTGGAACGAGACTCTTACTAACAGTTACTATATAGACTATTACTAACACCAACTAATAGGACTAACTATCACTAACAGTCCCCAGTTCTCATACCCAATAACGAACTGGCCAACTAATGTTCTAATAAACTCTCTCAGCTATTTGGACTAACCATCCCAATCAATTGAGTCTTGTCAGTCACAGTTGTCATGGGCGGCAGCGGATGGGTGGTGCTGCAAGCTCTTTGCTATCTTGTATCCATAAAAAAAAAGTACCTACGAAGAAAATGTAAAAGTAAAGTAGAAGCTAGGAGAGGCATATGTTCAGCAGTGGACCTCACAAGGCTGATGGATGGATGATGAAAGTAGAAGCGAATGCTTCTGTCCGTAACTACTATATTACTAATAATTATTACTACTACTTGTACTTTTTACTAATTTCTATGACTATGATCTTATTTATTCATCATGAATGCGAGAGAGTGTTAATAAGAACATTATTTGGAATCAACATTTAACTATCACTTCTAAGACATGAAACTTCAAAAAAAAATTAATAATGAATAATCGTTTGCCAACCCTAAATTTTATGTATCCATCGTGAATGCAGAGAGTGTTAATAAAAAATATTATTTGGAATAAATAATAATAATAATAAATATCTTGGACATTCTCACACACGGCCATCTGACCCCAAAGTAGGCGCGAGCCTGTGTTATGGGTGTCAGAGACTGATATACATACATAGATATTTTTAAATACATACTTAAATACATAATATTGACATCCAGACACAGAACAAATACAAGTGTTCGTCACACGAATATTTGTCCCGAGTGGGATTCGAACCCACGACCTTTGGCGCAACAGACAGGGTCACTACCGATTGCGCCAACGGGCCTGTCAAAATCCACATTTAACTGTCACTTCTAAGACATGAAACTTAAAAAAAAATTAATAATGAATAATCGTTTGCCAACCCTAAATTCCGCCTCATTCCTTATCCCAATGAACCGCAAGACGGGCGAGTGTGTCCGCGCCCTAATGCCGGATTAAGATCGATGAGTGCTCTGAGCAAATAGATAGCCCTGTCTTCGGCGTCCTATTAGTAATTATACACGAATACCGACAGCGCCTGTGGTGCAGTGGGAGATTTAGCGTCATAAACCAGGTTCGAATTCTTGACGTGTAAAAACTACAATGCTTAAAACCGACAGTCATATGAGTTAGTCAGAGACTTCTCAGACAGAGAACAGAGAGAAGAGAGAGGTTAAAGCCAATCCGCACTTTGCTGACGTGCCGTGGCTAATCCCATTCTAAGAGGCGACCGTGCCCAACAGTGGGACTCAAAGGTTTCGTGGTGGTAATGGCTATAAATACAACCTTAATTTACATAACCTTAATTTATATAACAGTATATACTGCCTAAACAAAGAGATTCTACATTTCTTGTCAATTTCCAGCTAAAACTAGTTCTTAATTCATCATTAAAATAGGATAACATCACACCTACACTACCCCAAAGGGGTAAGCAGCCGTGCGTATTTCACTTTTCAAGGGTCTCATGTAATATGTGAGCACTTTGCCACTCACTGGGCAAAACACCAGACAGGGTACCAGGTCTAAAGTAAGAAAGCCCAATACTTTGCCGACCCGGGAATAAAACTCGCGCTCGCAACCACTGCACCATTGAGGCAGTTAATTCCTCATTAAGCACCATTATCACCTGACGAGACAATATCAGATCATAACGGCGGCGGGCCACGCGACCCCATTGTCCGCCACGCCCATAACTCGCGTTATGGCGGCTTATCGACCTAATATCAGGTTATGGCTCCAATAAACACCTTTGATATTGCTGTACGACGAGCAATATCAATACAGATTACAGGAAGCGACGGTGAATTGAAATTATTTCACGAGTTGGTTTAGGTTGGGGTAATTTCGCTGCGACCCATAGACATCCCACTGCTGGGCACGGGTTTCCCGCAGACACAGCTGCGGGAGGTCTAGAGCATACTCCACCACGCTGCTCCAATGCGGATTGGTGGAGGGGTTCTTGGCCAACCCAATGACGAATTTTCTTAAGCCACCCGAAGGTCTTCGACAAGGCTTAACGATTGTTTCCACTATTGAAAATACAATGTGTGTGTACAATAAAGCATATTTGTATTTGTTTTTGGTCTAATTTCACTTTTACTGCTTTATATTCCTACCAGTGGACGCCCGCAGCTTCGCTCGCGTGGAATTAGACAACAGTAGTTTCGTTTACACCTAGTAATTATTATATAGCCTATGTCACACAGAGAAGATAAAGCTTTCTAATGGTGAAAGAATTTTTGAAATCGGTCCAGTAGTTTTTGTGTAAAAACATGAATGTGATGTTTCCTCTTATTAGTATAGATAGTAGAGATAATTTTGGAATAGATTTATTGCTAAAGAGAGTTTCTCTTGGTCAGGAAAACCCAAGCGCAAAGTGCTAACGAAAATGGCTCCACGCAAAATCTTTAGCATAATGGCATTTCGACCCGAAAACTCTAAATTAGATGTCGCCTCTTTTTCTATTTACTTCCGCAAGTTAACTTAACCCGTCTCAAGCTGACAGGGGCTGATTGCACCAGGTGGGTTTGAGGCGGCCGCGGTGACGTCAGTATTCACTAGTGGCACGAATAAATTGTTTTCCAGCGATCTGCTTGCGGGCCTGTAATAAGATTTTCGGCTATCAAGATACCGAATGGGTCTTCAGATTTGTTTTACAAGTATTGGAAGTTATCTGTCGGGTTTTATAGCATAGCAATTGTACTTGTTTTATATATTTTTAAGTTGATTTCCAAAGGTGCTGTAACAATTATCATACAGTTTCACTAGTAGAAATAGGTGATCTTGAAATTTTAACAGCTCTATAATTTTTACCATATAAAGCCTTATTCATGAAGCGTTACAAAAAATGCTTAGTTAGTACCTTAAAATATTATTTTATCACCTTTTCTTATTTTCCACACTAGGCCTATATTTTTAGGCATTTATTTTCAGTTCTACTCGTACTAATTGAAATTAAATTTAAACTCAAACGTTTTATAAAAAAATTGAAATGGAATTGAATAAAATCAAAACAGAATTTGAAAGTATCCAAGTTAAACTAAACAATGCAATTTGCTATCATTAAAATATTGACACTGCCTCAACCAAACCGCGTTCACGCGCGTATAATAAAATTCGTGAACAGCGTACGCAAAAATCCCCACAAATTGGTAGTAAGTACATAAAACAAACATTTTGGTAGCGTGAAGCTAGTAGATAAACTATGGCATTTCCCTACCAAATACGGCGGATGTTTATTGTGAAAATACTGCCGCTCGACTGAGCGTGCGTCCCGGCATTGTCGCTGAGTGCTTTGTCAATATTTGAGCTCGCCCTTCTTACTGACGCCTTTCCATTTGCTTGAGACTTAGCAATTGGTCTTATCGACTTTGCGTTCGCAGCTAAAGGGTTAAGATGTCGTCGCGGAGAATAAATAGCTTGTTTTTGTTCATTATTACGGGTTCACGGAATTGAGTCAATTGTCTTACGTTTTGTTGAAAGGAAAGACATTTGGAGTCATTGAACTATAAGAGTAATGTTTGTCTATGATCCTTTCTTAACGAGAATTTACTATCTATTTCGCCTTGCCAGACTTTGTTTAACTTGTTCTATAACGTATGCTCGATATGATCGTACGGCTAATAGCTTCATTATAAACTATCGCAGTGCAAAAATAACATCATAATTGACTAAATACTGATGAAATTTTACTTTGTTGTAGAACGAAAGATCAACAAACACACTTTTTCTTAATAATGAATAATGGTTTTAAACCATAATAACTCCGTTAGTATTCAGATACTTACAAAATCGAAATAGAATATTTTTAACCGATTTTTATAATTTTATTTAGTACAGCAGAAACATCGTCGTTTATAAACAGATTTTAATTATTGTTATATATTTTATTTATATTTATTTTAATGTTTTAATGTTTGTTTCTTTATCCATAAATTATTTCTTAAGTAGAAACAAACATAACTTTAAATATTACTTTTTATATACTCCGTATTATTTGATAGTATCGATCAGATCAATTGGTAGCAATTAGTCAATGCATTCATTAATTAGTCACTGTGTGAATTAATCTACTCGACAATGAAGATAAATGGCTCTGTGTTTGCGTTTTGATTCACATGCCTACGTCACAGATGTAGGTATCTCTGTGTACATACCAGTAGTGTAGTAGATATCTATATATATAAAAGGAGAAGCTGACTGACTGACTGACTGACTGACATCAAGGCCTAAACTATAAGTGCTAGAAACTTGTAATTTTGCACAGGGGTTCCTTTTATAACGTAGGGGAGCATTAAGTAAGGATTATTGAAAATTCATCCCCTAAGGGGTAAAACGGGCGTGCAAAGTTAGTATGAAAATTTGCCGTTTTTGAAGTCAAGTGGGCAACCCGAACGCGGGCAGACGTCGTTCATGGGTCTAATTCTACGCGAGCGAAGCTGCGGGCGTCCACTAGTTTATGCATAAGAACAATCAATAGAAGTTAGAGTCAATCTGGCTACTATGTATTGGTGGCCACCACCAAACCCATTGTATTGTCCAGCAAACTGAGTTCTGCTTCTTACGCGTCCATGATATTTTGCCACTAGCGGTCACCCATCAGCAAACAGCAACACCCATCAGCGACCGGGCCCACCGTTGCTTAACTCAGTCGATCACATACAATCGACGCGAGTCATTGGGCTATGAACGCTATTTCACTTAAATCTGGTGAAAATCAGTTAATTACCACGTGTAATTTACTAACGATTGCAAATGTTCCTTTTTCGATATCAAAGGAAGGTTGTATTGTTAAGTTATCTTTCGAGTCGAATGAACGCATTATTAAGATGCCGGGACAGGTAGGGCGGTGGCGGTCACTGGTCCGTGAACGATGATATAGGGATTTTATAGGGAAGACGAAAAAAATGGTTCTTTACAATAGAAAACAATACAATATCATTTATTGCACCAGATAGACCAAAAAAGTAAACAATAAAGAAGAAGTTTTGCAAAAGGCTGTCTTATTTATGTTCTTGTACTGTCATACAGGGAAAGGAAACCTTTTTTAAATGGTCGCTTCGCTCTGTGGCGGGAAATTTAAATAAAATAGTATATTTCGCTACAAGTGCGGAAAGCCTGTCATTGCAAAGAGTTTCGACAAATGTCTACCCGAGCCGAAGGCGAGGGTTGACAGTCGGAACAAGTTGCAATGACGGTTCCGCACGTGTACTGAACAACTATTTTTAATACAGTTGCGAAAAAATTAAGCAATTTAATATAATAATAAAAACACAAACTAAACTCACAAAGAACATTTTTGGAAAATGGCGCCAACCGTATAAGAATACAGAGTATTGCAGAGATTTTTTTTTGTTTTCTTCACCCATTCTGGGTAGGCAAAGGGAACTATGCCCATACAGCCAAGTCTTCAGAAGAATTTTTTTATTGACATGAAATTTAATGCGATGAAATGAAGTGAAACCTAACCTAACTCATTGAATCAAATCATTAAATCTGATATTGAAACAAATTAGTAGCTTCTTTTTAGAAATATTTGCATGAATCATAAAAACTTCTATGAATTTTTTTTTAGTAAAAACTTCATGGTTGGTTTTTTCTTTTTAATAGACATTATTTTGACAGTTGGGAAAGAGAACGCACGAGTTCGGAAAAGGTAAAGAAAAAGCACGAGTGTGTAATAGCTCACTTCCCGAACGCTAAACGTCCCTGTAATACGCCACTTTTTGAGCAACTGTATTAAAATAGTATATTTCGCTACAAGTGCGGAAAGCCCGTCATTGCAAAGAGTTCCGACAAATGTCTACCCGAGCCGAAGGCGAGGGTTGACAGTCGGAACAAGTTGCAATGACGGTTCTGCACGTGTACTGAACAACTATTTTTAATACAGTTGCGAAAAAATGAAGCAATTTAATAAAATAATAAAAACACAAACTAAACTCGCAAAGAACATATTTGGAAAATGGCGCCAACCGTAAAAGAATACAGAGTGTTGCAGAGATTTTTTTTGTTTTCTTCACCCATTCTGGGTAGGCAAAGGGAACTATGCCCATACAGCCAAGTCTTCAGTAGAATTTTTTTATTGACATGAAATTTAATGAGATGAAATGAAGTGAAACCTAACCTAACTCATTAAATCAAATCATTATATCTGATATTTAAACAAATTAGTAGCTTCTTTTTAGAAATATTTGCATGAATCATAAAAACTTCTATGAATTTTTTTTTAGTAAAAACTTCGTGGTTGGTTTTTTCTTTTTAATAGACATTATTTTGACAGTTGGGAAAGAGAACGCACGAGTTCGGAAAAGGTAAAGAAAAAGCACGAGTGTGTAATAGCTCACTTCCCGAACGCTATACGTCCCTGTAATACGCCACTTTTTGAGCAACTGTATTAAAAATTCCTTTTTGTTGATTTTAACTTGTTACAAGGTGGACAGATGAAATGAAAAAGACGGCGGGAAACCGCTGGATTCAGCTGCTAGGACCTGTCGGAGTGGTGTCCTTTAGGAGAGGCCTATGTCCATCAGTAGACTTCAAAAGGTTGATGGATGGATGGAACTTGTTAAAACATTTAGTGATATTATTTTTTCACTTGATGCATTAAATTTTTCAATGTATCATTTTGGTTCTGAAGTTGACCACAGTGACGAAGACCTTAATGCAATTATCATTGCATTTTTCTATATATAAGTACATCTTGCCTTGGTCAATTGAGAATTTTTAAAAAATTGCTTTCGACGATGATGATAAATAAGATTTTATCTGTAACTTTGTTGTGGTAATAGGATAGGAAACAAGCATGTAACGCCACCCATGTTCGTTCTTAATCACAGATATGTTACGCTTCAGGAGTAAGAATGGTTATCTAGAGAAATGTAATCAGAAACCACGATTTTCCAACGCAATGAAACAAACAAAATCGAATCATTATTGGCTTAGAATTTGCGTAACACGAAACAAAAAATATACACGCATACAAATTAGTTGAAGTGAGAACCTACTCCTTTTTTGAAAATCGGTTAAAAACACGTAAAAACGATTATACTAACGACATAAATTGTACTTAGTATCAGTGTACCTACTGCCCCAATTCAACAGAGGTAATGCAAGTAAAAACGGTATTCCAAAGCATAAGGCCTTTCCTGAAACCAAGAAATCTTGTCAACTAAACAATAGAAACTTCAATTTATTTTAATTAAACATTTCAAAATGTAATACTCTGTCTAAGAGCCATAAGTTACGGGATCGCCGGCATAATTAAGAATCATCGCGGGGCCAACTTTGATCTCCCTTCCAAATTGACTTAAGCTAAGACGGTAGACGTTTGTGTGCAGGGGAGCCACGTTTGCATAGAATTAGAGTGTTTGCGCCATAAACAGTCTTTGAACAGTTTTGTTTCAATTGTCTTCGCGACAGAGTACATTCAATTTTATTTTGTTTTTCTTAAGTAAATATTTTATATAAGAAAGTGTTTAAAGTAACATTTAAGTTTATTTTGTTTATATTACATAACTAGTGGACGCCCGCAGCTTCGCTCGCGTGGAATTAGACATAATAATATATGTTTATTTTGCACCCTTACAAAACTTTTACAAACTTTGAATGCCATATTTATTTATATCTAATCAACAGCCTATAATATAAATTTTATGCTTCTAGTTCTGAAAATGACAAAACTTTCATAGAACCTTTCAACCCCTTACAATACAACACTTTTTTCCAAATAAAAAGTAGCCTATGTCCTTTCTCAGGCTCTAGACTATTTGTGTACCAAATTTCATTTAAATCGGTTGAGTAGTTTTGGCGTGAAAGCGAGACAAACAGACAGACATACAGAGTTACTTTCGCATTTATAATAATAAGTATGGATAATATTACCCTACTGGTGGAAATGTAGCGGATCAATATTTGTATGTTTTATACAGTCTTAGAGGAAATCTTATTAGTATGGCCGACTGTTGGGGATATTCCATTAGGTAGGTATGTGAGATTTTTACTAACATAGGCTAAGAGTTAATTTTACTAACCATTAAAATTTAAAAAAAATTAAAATTAAGTTTAGCTATGATAGTTTTAGGAATTCTACTAACCCAATCTATGGACCTTATAGCCTGAAATAAAATATTATTATTATTATTTACTCACAAAAACCTGCCTGCCTTCCAGCGCATGTATACTCCAGCGTATCCGTACATCCGCCATTAGATCGAGTGGGCTTTTAAATTTACTAATTAAGAGCGGGATTTATGCAAACCGTAAAATCCAGGAGCGCCGGGACACTACGATTGCTCGTCGACTTATAATTTTAAATACAATTTCCTCTTTTACGACGCGGCGCGAGTGACTGGAATAAGCGATTTGAATGCTTGATATGCGCCTTATATACAGGGGAGTTGTAGGGGGTCATGCATATTGTTAAACGATATTCCCATGTTCTGCTGTTAGCTATAGAATAATTTTGATAACTAATGGTAGTGTTAACGCAACGCAAGCATAGTAATTCACATAGCTATGCCAAATCGATGTCTAGGGTAGGTAAATGTCATAACAAATTATTATTTATAATAAGTTTATATTAAATTCATCGTGCACTGATGGTCTTAACATAAATAAGAAGTTTTATTCATTTATCTACCTTTTTATTATTTACAAATAAAAAAAATATTTTATTGTAAACGAGCATGAAGCTGCCGCCCAATTATGACTGACAAGACTCTTAATAATCTCGTTTAAATTCGTCTTCTAGAATATTGTAGACGATCGCCATACAGCCTAAGAACAATATCGGGAAGGCGGTTTCCATCAATGCCGGCACTGCATCAGAAGGCTGACGCGGTCTGGCACGCCGCCTAATTGCTTCAGCGACCAGACCAACTAACTTCCGACCTATCGCCATACTTATACCTTATCAATTTTTGATTTCACACACATACATACACCACTACCGATTGCGCCAACGGGGGCGTCTAAAATAGCGAATATTATTTTTTCAGATTACAGTTGCCTGCGATCTTAAAGATAAATAGCTCCATGGCAGAATCCTAGCTTTTGGATTGTTTGGTAGGCTTGAGCCTGTCCCATAGACCAAACGCAGTTACAGGAGGGTACAGAATTGTGTTATTGCAGCTCACTGCTCGCAGGGACACAGGGACAGGGGACAAGGGACAGGCGCGAAGGGACGCGACTCGTTAGCGAGAGGGGCTGACTGCTGCACTTTTCGCCGGAATCCTCTTAAAGGGCCGTCTTGCTTTAGTTATCGCCTTCTTAAGCACACTTTAAGTTAGACGGCATTTGCTCTGGAATACCCTTTCTTATAAGACGCAACAAATGGTGGGTTCTCAGTGGCTCAAGAAGTATAAATATATAAATTTAAGATTACACGCTCGCACTTTTATCCCCCTTGTTGAAGGTACACAATGCTTAGTAAGACACTCGAAACTTCTTAAAGCGTTACTCTATAATTCATTTTGTTTGCATACTCACTTGATTTAGAACCCGCTTATTGTTTAAACAATTTAAAACTTATCCGGATTTTAGCTTACAGAAAACAATAATCCATCTATCAAACACTAGTGGACGCCCGCAACTTCGCTCGCGTGGACCTTTTATACAACCTTTCGTCCGCCTTTTCAATCCTTTACAACACTTTTTTCCAATTAAAAAGTAGCCTATGTCCTTAGTTACCTAAGGACATATAGGTAACTAAGTAATAACTATAATACATAATACATAGTAACCTTCATTTAAATCGGTTCAGTAGTTATGGCGTGAAAGCGAGACAGACAGACAGACCATTACTTTTAGCATTTATAATATTAGTATGGATTAAAGGTCCACTGTTGGACATAGGTCTCCAAACTTGGCCACTTGGACTGTTTCTATGCCCTCAAAATCCAGTGGTCTCCTACCTCTTCAGGTCATCCGTCCACTTATTTTAAAGTTATCAAAATCCAATCTTACGAAAACATTGGTATATCTACATTACATTACTTTTCGAGTTTACAAGAACTGAAAACAGCTTGTCACGCCGCCGATGTGTTGAACACGAGTTTGATAAGAACCAGCGGTCCAATTAGCATTCCTTGGGGCGTCACGCGAGAAAAATCTCATCCAACTTCCTAATAAGAAATACCTTCGTCGTCTGCATGCGCGTCACGCCCGCCATTTCCCTCGTTTTAAACGATCGAGACAATAATCAACATTGTTATTATAACGTTTAATATTCATGTCGGGTCGGAGGGTGATCCCGAGCAAATGGTCTGTTGCCCCGAGTGGCTTCTGTTTCGTGGATCATGGTTATTTATGGCATTGCACTGCCGTTTTGCATTTAACTGTCATCGTACATTCGAAGAAAATGTGTTTCGCTTGTAGAATAGCGCTATGCAAATTTAAATAAAGGTTAAGACTGTGTAACATCGGTATGGACATCGGATTATGTAAAAAGGGGAGATAAAAATGTTATTTGCACCCTGAAAGTGGCACACAGTGAACTTACTTACCTAATATTAGTTTATAACTTAGTATTTATTCGTAGCGTCCATAGCCCAATGGCTCCCGTCGATTCAATGTGATCGAAGAGTTAAGCAACGACGGGCGCGGTCGGTTTGTGGATGGGTGACCGCTAGTGGCAAACATGGACGCTACCGTGCTTCGGAGGGCACGTAAAGCCGTCGGCCCCGGTTGTTTTCAATGCTGGAAACAGTCGTTAAGCCTTGTCGAAGACCTTCGGGTGGCTTGAGATCATTCGACACTGGGTTGGCCACTAACCCCTCCACCAATTCGTATTAGAGCAGCGTGGTGGAGTATGCTCTAGACCTCCCGCAACAGTGTCTGTGGGGGAGACCCGTGCCCAGCAGTGGGACGTCTATGGGTTGAAGCGATTCATAAACTAGTGCAAGGTCCAACGAATACATTTAACTGCATGGTCTTCACAGAGTTCATGTTGATACTTCGCAGTTTATCTTTTACAATAAGTCGACTATTCATAGGTAACATATAAATTCATGGACAAGACTTTGGTCAAAGAAGAAATTAACTATTTTTTTGTTATCCTACTGTTTTTCTGGTGCAATAAATTATATAATATTGTATTGTACATCCTCAATTTAATCATAATAGAAGCAAGAGCAAAGATAAAATCCAAAGACACATCATTTTGAATAATTGACCCGTTTCTGCAAGGTGCAGCAAATTTATCATCCAACAAAGCACCTGGGACCGAACACGTTATTGTAGATAAACACGCTCAATCATAAGACAAAGGACGGGAAAATATGGAAGATCTCAATCGCTCGTTGGCGCCGACCCAAAGTCCCGGCTCTTGGCAGCGAGCTGAAGACCCGGCTCTTGGCTCGAGCTGAAGGAGCAGCGCTATGAAGAAAATAAAGAGTTCTCTAGCCAAGATTTCCATGTGCATCTTAATTTTTGATCGCATGACTCTGAACATCCATATTTAAACATCCATTCCTTTCTACGACTTTCTACGACTATCTCGTTGGTCTAGTTATCGCAAGCGCGACTGCTAAGCTAGAAGTCCTGGAAACTATGCCCGGGTCGGGTAACAAACATCGGGTTTTTCAAACTTGAAATGCCCGGTAGCAGCTCGGAGTCTGGATTTGTGCCTGGCAACCACCTATTGTAGCGTCCATAGCCCAATGGCTCGCGTCGATTCAATGTGATCGAAAGAGTTAAGCAACGACGGGCGCGGTTGGTTTGTGGATGGGTGACCTCTAGTGGCAAAAATTTCATGAACGCTACCAAGCTTCGGAGGACACGTAAAGCTGTCGGTCCCAGTTGTTTTCAATGCTCGAAACAGTCGTTAGGCCTTGTCGAAGACCTTCGGGTGGCTTGAGAACATTCGACACTGGGTTGGTCACTAACCCCTCCACCAATCTGCATTGGAGCAACTTGGTGGAGTATGTTCTAGACCTCCCAAAGCATAGTCTGTGGGGGAGACCCGTGTCCAGCAGTGGGACGTCTATGGGTCGCAGCGATATTTTCACAACCATATTTCGTGCGAACAAAGCCGCGGTAACGTTGTATGTTAATCACAAATTCACAACACAGTTAATTCACCAACCCAACTCGCGTGCAAACTCAAGTAATCTCGGCTAGAATTAATGAGTTAATGAGGAAAACGTGTAGGCATTGTTATTATTGCGAGATCGGTTAAACGCGTTAATACTACTCTATAAATGGCTGCAACACTTTAGCGAGCGACTGTATCGCACGGCAGTACTCTTCGCTAAATATTAGAAGAAGAAGAAGAAAAAGAAGAAGAAGAAGAATATAATTTATTTTGCTTAAAACTACAGTATGGTACAGAATATTTTTAAGTAAACAGTAGGTGTAGGTTGTTTCAGTTTTAATGCAAAATTGGACCTCACTCAGCATTATGTCATGATTCCTTAAAAACCTCAGCTCTTAAAATTAGCTCTGAACCTATAGAGCTGCTGCGCCTGGGGTATTAGTGCGGGGGACATAACACGGACACTACCAAAAACCGACCAAGCGCGAGTCGCACCCATGAAATTTTGCCACTAGTGGTCACTCATCTATAAACCTACCGCGCCCGTCGTTGCTTAACTCTACAGGTCATATTGAATCGATGCGAGCCATTTGGCTATGGGCGATACACGTTTACGCGCTACGCTCTTTTTAAACGATTTTGTTAGTGTAAATATCTTTTTAAGCAATGTTGTTAACGTTATATGTCTTTTTAAATAATGTTGTTAATGTTTAGTGTCTTTTTAAACAATGTTGTTAATGTTAAATATCTTTTTAAATCGGGAACTTTTTAATCGGGAACCAAATAGGTTTTATATGAAAGCTAATTGGTTCCATATAGAGTTCGCCCGGGGCAGTACCACCGCCCGCCACGGTACCTAGTACCATTTCTGCCGTGTAATAATTGTTTTTAAAGCAATTGTGGTCCGGTTGGAAAGGTGTGGATTCCGGTTACACTTCTTTAGAGGCGACCATCTTAGTCCTCAAGGGTAGCAACACATCTGTGACTGACTTAGAACGAGACTCCTACTAACAAGTACTAACTGGACTATTACTAACACCAACTAACAGGACTAACTATCACTAACAGTCCCCAGTCCTCATACCTACTAACGAACTGACCAACTAATGTTCTAATTAACTCTCTCAACTAATTGGACTAACCATCCCAGTCCCTAATTGAGTCTTGTTCAAAGTCAGTCACAGTTGTCATGGGCGGCAGCGGATGGGTGGTGCTGCAAGCTCGTTTGCTATCTTTTTTCCATAAAAAAAAAAAAAAAAAAAAATGTAATGACTTGGCAAATCCATATCACTGCAAACACGATGGGTACTGCAAACATGACAATGTTCAAATTCAAAAACTAAACCTCCGTTCATGAGATTTTGTTGAAAAACTTTTCCAAAATAGATAGCAAATATCCATCTTTCCACTTTCAACGAAGCACCATTGCATGTATTAAAGTTTTTCATCGAACTTTCGGCTCCAGCTCGTCTATAGGCAAAGTTTGTTCGTGATTGGTATCCGTAACTCCACCACGCGTCCTCGTCTAAACTTATTCAACTTCGGCGTACATCTCCGCTTATGTATCGATAGCGCTCCGCTTTCCTGTACTAAACAAGAAATGGATATAGAACACCAAGACTTCGTCGGCTTATGGCAAAGTTGACTTTGAACAAATTACCTACGAGACTAGTTTGATAATGTTCTTGTTACACGAAGAATTAAAAATTTTAGGGCTTTAAAAGTTACTAAAGTAAGATATTCTGACTCACAAATGGGTATTACCTATTTGCAATACTCAATTTAATTCAGGTTTTTCAAAATTATCACATCGTAATATGTGTAGTAAATGTAGTTGACATTGAGTAAGTGGCTTGTTATTATTACGGCAGAAAAAATAACGATATAAACATAACGCAGACGAATTACTACTATTTTTTTTTTTAATTTTGAAGTCGGTTTTTTTATACTTTAATATTGATTTGACCTAATTTGTAACTTTTGAGTGTTAATTAAAAATTTTAGTGGGGGGGGTTTGCTCATACCATTTAACCACCACTAAATTACTCACACACTCTTATCCTATCCCTTCATCCCGCTGCCCGTATTCTGAATTGTAACTACTTCGATGGTAATTATTTTAACATAATGTGAACATATCATCATCCCTGCATTTCCCTAAAGACGACGGCAGAAAGATGTAGTACGCACACTTTTTATCAGTTATGTTTAGGTTCAATTTAATAGGTAATGAGCATATTACACGGGCTACCGGGCACAAATACAGACGCTTTACAAGTTAGAAAAACCCCACTTGTTACCTGATACAAACATATAACACAAAACAGCAACACAAAATTGTATTATTTCAACCAGTAGTGACAAAATCACTTAATTCTATTAAATTATCGTTAACACAATCAAACAAAGGGTGCTTAGTTAGCCAAGATCGATACTAAGTGACTTCATTATGTAAAATGTGCTGCGAAGATCCAATACCAAGTATCCACCAAGTTAGTCTAGACTGGGCTAAGTTGGACTATAAATTTACCGCGTTATTGCGGCTCGAGTTCCCCGTACAATGTTTTGAGAACCAACAATGTCTCTACCGTTTTTCGCATAATGAAATAACTTCATTTACGACTATCTACCTTCATTGCATTTCAAATTTATGATGTAAGACATCTACTCGTGAAATGTTAAGACTTTAAGATGTTGTTGATACAAACAAACATGTTTTTATATAGTGTCGTATCTTAAGTAACATGTTTAATGGTCTGCCACATTAGCCAATAACATCTGGAGCTGCGCGGAAGAGACTCGTGGCATTTCTGTTCGTCAGGTAAAACAGTTTTACATGTTGATAGCAATCAAATGTTATTCAATAAAAATTTGTCGAACGCTTACGTTATTCGGAGGGCACGTTAATTTCGGTACCCCTTGGCCGAATTTGTAGCGGTGACCGATAGTGGCCTTTGTCGACTGCTTACGTTATTCGGAGGGCACGTTAAGCCATCCTCGATGTTGTTCTGTACCCCTTGGCCGAAGTTGTAGGGGTGACCGATAGTGGCCAAATTTGTCTACCGCTTACGTTATTCGGAGGGCACGTTAAGCCGTAGGTACTCGATATTGTTCGGTACCCCTTGGTACTTGGAACACAATATTCTGTAATGGTTCCAGAATGACTATTACCAAAGCCAATAACATTAGTGGAATTTAAAGGATAGGTTTCTAGTGATAATCTTTGTATTAGACTTAAAGTAACAAATGAGGACTGACTGCCACAATCCAACAAGCAGCGCACCATTTCTGATTTACATGTCTTAGGATTAAATACCTCAATCAGAGCAGTTGACAAAAGGACTTGATTGACTGGCTCATTACAAAAATTACTCAATGTGTCAGGTGGGCTAGTGTTGACTATAGCACTGGTTGCATTGCTTTCAGTATTTGCAGTAAGATGTAGCAGTGAGTTATGTCTTTTCTTACACTCTCGACAAGAACCGAAACGACACTGACGGGCAAAATGGCCTCGCCTTAAGCAATTCTTACATAATTTTAATTTTTTTAATTTTTAATTTAATATGACTTCAATTGTGAACGTTCCGCTTTAGCATTGGTGGTAGATGTGGTTCGGTGCTGTCCTTGATTTAACCTAGAGGCACTCTCTGCCTTACTGCGGTGTACTAACTCTAGAATGGCCGCACGATCGTTTAGAAACTTATAAAAAACCTTGAGTGTTGGTGTGTCAGTCGACATAGCATTACGGTGTTCCTCCCATTTCATAAATGTGGTACTGTCTAGCTTAGATGAGACTAAATGAATAACAATAGCATCCCAATACTCGGTTGCCTGTCCCAGACTGGACAATGCACGCAAATTCTTAGTGACGTGGTCCACTAGAAAACGTAAAGACCTCTCAGACTCCTTGTGTAGTGCATTGATGTTAAACAGAGAACTGAGGTGATGATTTATCAATAAACGTTTATTGTCATAACGATCCAACAAAAGGTTCCAAGCTTCCTGATAGTTATTGGTGGAAACTTCGAGATTTGCAACAGTACGGGCCGGTTCTCCTTCTAAATAAGATAGTAAATAATGAAACTTGTTCACCGGACTGATTCTACTATTTTCATGCACTAAGGACTTGAATGTATCTCGAAATTCCATCCACTTAAGGTGTGAACCATCAAATTTAGCAATATGGATTAGTGGAAGCCTGAAACCGGTTTCATTTTGGTCGCAGTAGGTTGCATTATGACAAGTACTAGAGTCGTGGCCACTGTCAGGGTGACTGTGCACCTGCAACAGGGATTGTGCCGCTACTATGCTGCCAATAAAAGCCGCTTCAATGATTTCTCGTTCCACAAGTTCCTCATCTAGCTTACTAGAATTAATTACTTCAATCTTACTTTGTAAGTCGTCAAACTTAGCTGATAATGCTTCAAATTTACCTAACTTAAGAGTAAGTTCTGTAAGTAATACGCTCACGCCCCAGACTGGGGGCATCTGCCGCACGGGAGGTCGAGGCGGTGCCTTACAGGGCACAAACAGCATGGGCACACGGCGCGGCTCGATGGGAACCTGGAATGTTCGGCGGAATATTTACCACACAGAAAGAAAAGGGAATTTATTGAGCGCGGGGCATAACAATAGTAGGGCTTGTAAACAATATTAAGTAAATGGAAGGAATATAACCGTAACCTAACCTTAATGACAGCCGGTAATGCGGCGACACATTTCACTAACTATGGCTTTGAAATTAAGTGCTAGAAGTATTAATTTACTTTAAATAACTACGTTAAATGCATATTTGACTGATATTACTGGAGAATTACTTGTATTTTATGAGAAATTAGTCTAACATGTTGGATGACGCAATAACCTACATTGGGTACATGGATGTGAAAATTAATCAAAAAACATTATGACATTGTGGAAAGTAATAAAATAATAAAGAAAGGAGGGATTGAGGAAGGTGGGAGCACTTAGCTGCGCTTGCGGAGTCCAAGATGTGGCCCGGAGACTGCTCATATTATGTCCATCTTCTCGTTTTTTCCCTCGCCAGGTTTTGTCCTGGGACGGTCGCCACTGTATGTCGCGTAGTGGGACATACTTAAATGAAACCTTGTACTTCTTGAGAATTGATATATTGGCAGTATATAAGTTGACAATGGTTTACAATGAAATTCGATGAATAGTTAATAGTTGGCTTGCAATAGTGCCGGCACAAACAAAATGGTGTGCTAGAGAGAAAATCTAGAAAATTTCTAATGCGCAGTAAGCGCGCCACAGAGTAGAGAGCGCCTTGCACAGACCGCGCGTAACCACAGACTCTGAAGCGCCGAACATAGAACATAAAGTAGAGGGGGCGCGCACAAATATCATGGACATGCTCACACAGGGTAATCTGACCCTAAACTAGGCAGAACCTGTATGGATGTCGGAGACTGATATACTAATTTTTAAATACATACTTATAGAGATATTAAAATCCAGACACGGAACAAACACAAGTGTCTGTCACACGAATGTTTTTCCTGAGTGAGATTCGAACCCACGACCACTGGCACAGAAGACATAAGTAATCTTAATTGAATTCCTCCTTTGCCCGGCCCAGCATTCATTCAAAACCCCTTCTGTACAGTAACTTGCCAATAGTACTTCAAAAAGCTTCCTAACATGCATCAATAGATTTACTCAGTATCAGCCATTGCTTCTGCTTGGGCTCTGACACGTTTGTGATATTCAATATGGTTTCGACAATATATTGTGAATGCTTCACCCGGTGCAGGGTCTTCAACATTGGGTTCGTTAAGCAGAACTTGAATGCCCAGGAGTATCTGTTTAATTGTTATTGCTGGACGCCAGTCTTTCTTGAGCAGGGACAGACACACTGTTCCGGATGGGTTAACATTAGGGTGGAAAAGAGGTGGCGTAAATTTGCATTTGGGCGGACTTGATGGGTAATCATCCTTGAAAATCATGAGGAGCTTGTACAGGCCTCCTTCCCATGGGGTCCCTTTTTTACCAGGAATTGCACATTCCCATGTCATGAAATTTAACGAACCGTCAGCGTTTTTCATTGGCCTTGCCACAAAGCCAAAAGGATGGTCCTTGCGCCAAGCTTTCCTTTCTTCTGCTAAACGGGCACTCGCTATGCCTGACATGTTGGATTACAAAGCAACAAGCGTAAAAAGAAATATATATCACAGCGGGAAATAAGAAGCGTCCCACGATCACGCACGATGCGTCAACTTTTCTTTTCTTACCTACCTTCACAGAGTACATTCTAAATAACTGAAACCTACCTTCACTTGTTTTATTAAGTATCATTTCGGACCCCTAGCATTGACAGCTCAGTGACAAGTCAGTGGATATAACCAAAGGACACAAGGTCCCGGTCCCGCTCTCCGGCCCTGCTCTGTCCCCTGCGGCCGAAGTTTTAATCCGGCGTCGGCGCTCATTGTTCGTCCGGCCGGCTGATTACCGCGACGCCGCCGCCGCCGCCGCCGCCGCCGCGCCGCTTCCCCGAGCGGGTGTAGACAGATCACTTTTCATCCGACTAGCGGTTATCGCATCAATCTATATATATAAAAGGAGAAGGTGACTGACTGACTGACTGACTGACATATCAACGCAGGGCCTAAACTACAAGGGTTAGAAAGTTGAAATTTTGCACATGGGTTCCTTTTATAACGTAGAGGAGCACTAAAAAAGGATTTTTGAAAATTCATCCCCCTTAGGGGATGAATTTTCAAAGTAAAACGGGGGTGCAAAGTTAGTATGAAACTTTGCCGTTTTTGAAGTCAAGTGGACAACCTGAACGCGGGCAGACGTCGTTGATGGGTCTAATTCTATGCGAGCGAAACTGCGGGCGTCCACTGGTCTATGATACTTTAACGCGGGTCGCTTCTCAAATTTGATATGGAGCATGAACCACTCTACTCCAGAACAGATTGACGGAGGGCTAAAACAACTAACTAACTAAATTGTGGTAAGTTTTTAAGCCACCCTAAGTCCTTTAAAATGGCTTAACGACTGTCATCTTACGAAAATAATCTGGACTGACGGCTTGCTGAAATGCTGAAATTTGGCCACTATCGGTCACCGCGACAAATTCGGCCAAGGGGTACCGAACAATATCGAGTACCTACGGCTTAACGTGCCCTCCGAATAACGTAAGCGGTAGACAAATTTGGCCACTATCGGTCACCGCTACAAATTCGGGCAAGGGGTACCGAACAATATCGAGTACCTACGGCTTAACGTGCCCTCCGAATAACGTAAGCGGTAGACAAATATGGCCACTATCGGTCACCGCTACAACTTCGGCCAAGGGGTACAGAACAACATCGAGGATGGCTTAACGTGCCCTCCGAATAACGTAAGCAGTCGACAAAGGCCACTATCGGTCACCGCTACAAATTCGGCCAAGGGGTACCGAACTTAACGTGCCCTCCGAATAACGTAGCGTTATTCGGAGGGCGGCGGCGGCGGCGTCGCGGTAATCAGCCGGCCGGACGAACAATGAGCGCCGACGCCGGATTAAAACTTCGGCCGCAGGGGACAGAGCAGGGCCGGAGAGCGGGACTGGGACCTTGTGTCCTTTGGTTATATCCACTGACTTGTCACTGAGCTGTCAATGCTAGGGGTCCGAAATGATACTTAATAAAACAAGTGAAGGTAGGTTTCAGTTATTTAGAATGTACTCTGTGAAGGTAGGTAAGAAAAGAAAAGTTGACGCATCGTGCGTGATCGTGGGACGCTTCTTATTTCCCGCTGTGATATATATTTCTTTTTACGCTTGTTGCTTTGTAATCCAACATGTCAGGCATAGCGAGTGCCCGTTTAGCAGAAGAAAGGAAAGCTTGGCGCAAGGACCATCCTTTTGGCTTTGTGGCAAGGCCAATGAAAAACGCTGACGGTTCGTTAAATTTCATGACATGGGAATGTGCAATTCCTGGTAAAAAAGGGACCCCATGGGAAGGAGGCCTGTACAAGCTCCTCATGATTTTCAAGGATGATTACCCATCAAGTCCGCCCAAATGCAAATTTACGCCACCTCTTTTCCACCCTAATGTTAACCCATCCGGAACAGTGTGTCTGTCCCTGCTCAAGAAAGACTGGCGTCCAGCAATAACAATTAAACAGATACTCCTGGGCATTCAAGATCTGCTTAACGAACCCAATGTTGAAGACCCTGCACCGGGTGAAGCATTCACAATATATTGTCGAAACCATATTGAATATCACAAACGTGTCAGAGCCCAAGCAGAAGCAATGGCTGATACTGAATAAATCTATTGATGCATGTTAGGAAGCTTTTTGAAGTACTATTGGCAAGTTACTGTACAGAAGGGGTTTTGAATGAATGCTGGGCCGGGCAAAGGAGGAATTCAATTAAGATTACTTATGTCTTCTGTGCCAGTGGTCGTGGGTTCGAATCTCACTCAGGAAAAACATTCGTGTGACAGACACTTGTGTTTGTTCCGTGTCTGGATTTTAATATCTCTATAAGTATGTATTTAAAAATTAGTATATCAGTCTCCGACATCCATACAGGTTCTGCCTAGTTTAGGGTCAGATTACCCTGTGTGAGCATGTCCATGATATTTGTGCGCGCCCCCTCTACTTTAAGTTCTATGTTCGGCGCTTCAGAGTCTGTGGTTACGCGCGGTCTGTGCAAGGCGCTCTCTACTCTGTGGCGCGCTTACTGCGCATTAGAAATTTTCTAGATTTTCTCTCTAGCACACCATTTTGTTTGTGCCGGCACTATTGCAAGCCAACTATTAACTATTCATCGAATTTCATTGTAAACCATTGTCAACTTATATACTGCCAATATATCAATTCTCAAGAAGTACAAGGTTTCATTTAAGTATGTCCCACTACGCGACATACAGTGGCGACCGTCCCAGGACAAAACCTGGCGAGGGAAAAAACGAGAAGATGGACATAATATGAGCAGTCTCCGGGCCACATCTTGGACTCCGCAAGCGCAGCTAAGTGCTCCCACCTTCCTCAATCCCTCCTTTCTTTATTATTTTATTACTTTCCACAATGTCATAATGTTTTTTGATTAATTTTCACATCCATGTACCCAATGTAGGTTATTGCGTCATCCAACATGTTAGACTAATTTCTCATAAAATACAAGTAATTCTCCAGTAATATCAGTCAAATATGCATTTAACGTAGTTATTTAAAGTAAATTAATACTTCTAGCACTTAATTTCAAAGCCATAGTTAGTGAATTGTGTCGCCGCATTACCGGCTGTCATTAAGGTTAGGTTACGGTTATATTCCTTCCATTTACTTAATATTGTTTACAAGCCCTACTATTGTTATGCCCCGCGCTCAATAAATTCCCTTTTCTTTCTGTGTGGTAAATATTCCGCCGAACATTCCAGGTTCCCATCGAGCCGCGCCGTGTGCCCATGCTGTTTGTGCCCTGTAAGGCACCGCCTCGACCTCCCGTGCGGCAGATGCCCCCAGTCTGGGGCGTGAGCGTATTCATTTGTTTTATTTAAATCTTTACCTTTACATTTAATAGTTATTAATTGTTTACTTAAACATATACATTAAATTTAATTTCTTTCCCACATTTTTACAATGGGAATGGAGGAAGACTTGAAAAACTTGGCAGAGCTAACAACCAGGCGTAGTTCTGTCAAGGGTCAGGTAACCAAGTTTAAGAATTATATTGATAAGTTAGGAGAGTTAGAAACACTTACTCCCATGCAAAGGGCAGAACTTACTCTTAAGTTAGGTAAATTTGAAGCATTATCAGCTAAGTTTGACGACTTACAAAGTAAGATTGAAGTAATTAATTCTAGTAAGCTAGATGAGGAACTTGTGGAACGAGAAATCATTGAAGCGGCTTTTATTGGCAGCATAGTAGCGGCACAATCCCTGTTGCAGGTGCACAGTCACCCTGACAGTGGCCACGACTCTAGTACTTGTCATAATGCAACCTACTGCGACCAAAATGAAACCGGTTTCAGGCTTCCACTAATCCATATTGCTAAATTTGATGGTTCACACCTTAAGTGGATGGAATTTCGAGATACATTCAAGTCCTTAGTGCATGAAAATAGTAGAATCAGTCCGGTGAACAAGTTTCATTATTTACTATCTTATTTAGAAGGAGAACCGGCCCGTACTGTTGCAAATCTCGAAGTTTCCACCAATAACTATCAGGAAGCTTGGAACCTTTTGTTGGATCGTTATGACAATAAACGTTTATTGATAAATCATCACCTCAGTTCTCTGTTTAACATCAATGCACTACACAAGGAGTCTGAGAGGTCTTTACGTTTTCTAGTGGACCACGTCACTAAGAATTTGCGTGCATTGTCCAGTCTGGGACAGGCAACCGAGCATTGGGATGCTATTGTTATTCATTTAGTCTCATCTAAGCTAGACAGTACCACATTTATGAAATGGGAGGAACACCGTAATGCTATGTCGACTGACACACCAACACTCAAGGTTTTTTATAAGTTTCTAAACGATCGTGCGGCCATTCTAGAGTCAGTACACCGCAGTAAGGCAGAGAGTGCCTCTAGGTTAAATCAAGGACAGCACCGAACCACATCTACCACCAATGCTAAAGCGGAACGTTCACAATTGAAGTCATATGCGTGCATTAGTAACACTAGTACTAATAATGATCTACAGGGGCAGTTTCCTTCTACTGTATGTTCTTTTTCTAATGTGTGCACTTGCTGTAAGGCCAGCGAGCATAAAATATTTGATTGTCCATCATTTAAGGCGATGAGCGTTAGTGAACGAATAGCAGAGGCTACTAAATTAAAATTATGTAAGAATTGCTTAAGGCGAGGCCATTTTGCCCGTCAGTGTCGTTTCGGTTCTTGTCGAGAGTGTAAGAAAAGACATAACTCACTGCTACATCTTACTGCAAATACTGAAAGCAATGCAACCAGTGCTATAGTCAACACTAGCCCACCTGACACATTGAGTAATTTTTGTAATGAGCCAGTCAATCAAGTCCTTTTGTCAACTGCTCTGATTGAGGTATTTAATCCTAAGACATGTAAATCAGAAATGGTGCGCTGCTTGTTGGATTGTGGCAGTCAGTCCTCATTTGTTACTTTAAGTCTAATACAAAGATTATCACTAGAAACCTATCCTTTAAATTCCACTAATGTTATTGGCTTTGGTAATAGTCATTCTGGAACCATTACAGAATATTGTGTTGTTCAAATTAAATCATGTAATACGTCCTTTACTGTTATATCTAATTTCTATGTTATGAACCAACTTACTAGTTCTCTACCTAATTCTAGTTTTGACCTTAAGTCACTTAACATTCCTAGTAATATAGTCCTAGCGGATCCCAAGTTTTATGAACCATCTAAAGTCGATATACTTATTGGTTCGGATCTGTTCTGGGATATAATAGGCTGCGAGCAACAGTCATTGGGCCCTGGGTATCCTAGATTACACAGCTCGAAGCTAGGCTGGTTAATTGGTGGACCCTTGCCACACTACAATCAAACTAATAATACAGTTAAATGTAATACGGTTCTTACCAAATCTACACACAATGATAATCTAGATGCTAGTATGAGTAGGTTTTGGGAGCTCGAGGAAATTCCCCCTACAACTTTTTTGAACAATAGCGAACAGGCATGTGAAATGCATTTTTTGCAACACACTTGTCGCTTACCCAGTGGTAGATTTTGTGTAAGGCTGCCTTTAACTAAGTCACCTGACTGTCTAGGTGATTCATACAATATAGCCAAGAGAAGATTTTACAATTTAGAAAGGCGTTTTAAGAGACAGCCCGAGGTTAAATCTCAATATGTAGCATTTATCAAGGAATATGCAGAATTAGGTCATCTTTCTGAAGTAACGCTAGATAATCCTACGTCCAATTTATGTTATTACTTGCCGCATCACCCGGTCTTCAAGGAGAACAGTGAGACAGCTAAGATAAGGGTAGTGTTCGATGCGTCTGCCCGCACTTCTTCCGGCATGTCTGTCAACGACATCCAGATGGTAAGGCCAATACAAGACTCGCTTTTCTCCATATTAATTCGAGCTCGTTTCCACAAGTATATTTTGACCGCGGATATAGAAAAGATGTACCGGCAGGTTATGGTACAAGAGTCCGACCGCAATTTACAACTCATATTATGGAGAGAAGACGAGCGCGAGCGCCTCAAAACCCTGCGGCTCAATACTGTTACTTACGGATTCGCAAGCGCTAGCTATTTAAGCACGAGGTGTCTTTGGCAGCTGTGGGAGGAGTGCGAGGATCCACTCACCAAAACCATTCTACAACATGATCTATACGTGGATGACCTAATTACTGGTTGTGATAGTGAAAGTGAATTACAACGCATTCAAGTCTCTGTGTCGGATGCCTTGAAGGCAGGATGTTTTAATCTACGCAAATACAAATCTAATTCTTCCCTAGTTCTACAATCCTGCTCTTCAAGCTCTACTGACAAACTAGTTTTAAGCGAGTCTGCAAGCGCCCTCGGTTTAGGGTGGAATTCAGAAGCAGACCATTTGTATTTTTCGTTTGAGATGCCTCCTAGTACCGATAGAATTACCAAACGTTTTATATTATCGACATCCTTCCGAGTCTTTGATCCACTAGGTTGTGTAAGCCCCTGCATGATTATATCTAAATTGATTATGCAGCAGTTATGGCTCGACAAACTCGGTTGGGATGACGTTATATCCAATGATATGCAAAAGGCTTGGTTTAAGTTTTACAATAGTTTAAATTATTTATGTTCACTCTCTATACCTAGAAAGGTTCTATGCGACTTACCAGTTAAGACGGAACTACATTTCTTTAGCGATGCCTCGCAAAGAGCATACGGTGCATGTGTTTACGTTAGGTCTATAGATGCAGCAGGCAATGTTTTTGTTAATCTTTTGTGCTCCAAGTCTAAAGTGGCACCTGTGAAGCCCTGCACTATACCTCGATTGGAGCTGTGCGCCGCTGTGCTAGCAACTCGATTGTGCAAGGCAGTCGTAGATTCATTAAGATTTTCTATAGAACGCAAGGTCTTTTGGTGTGACTCTAGTGTCGTTCTTGCGTGGCTACGCACTAGCTCTAGGAAGTTAAAAACATTTGCGGCAAACAGAGTGGCAGAGGTGTTAGAATTGAGTGATGTTGGCTGTTGGCGTTATGTACCCACATCGCAAAACCCTGCCGATCTCATATCTCGCGGTGCGTATCTTGAGGACCTCAAGAATAATAATTTGTGGTGGTCAGGTTCGGAGTTTTTATTGCTAGAAGAATCCTCCTGGCCTACTTTATCTAGAGATGCTCAACCGGATTTAATTGACTTGGAGGTAAAGGCAAACATTGCAAATTTAGACAATAGCAGTTCATGTATAATTCCATTTATTAACTTTTCTAAATTACATCGACTGAAGCGAGTATATGCTTATGTTTTGCGATTTCTGCACAATCTGAGGACTCCTAAATCCAAGTATCTAGAGGACCTTTGTCTACAAGAGTTACGGGATTCTTTTCATCTTCTATGTCGAGTAGCACAGCAGGAATCCTTTCTTGTCGAATACGACTTGTTAGCTAAAAATAAATCAATAAGTTCTCGATCAAGTATCATTGCTCTTTACACCCTTCATGGACGCTAGTGGATTAATACGTGTAGGAGGTCGCTTAGATCAATCGTCGCTTCCATTTGACAGTAAACATCCTATTTTATTGCATTCGTCACACCACCTTACTAAACTAATATTTGAGCGGGAGCATCTGCATAAGTTACATGCTGGTCCACAGCTTCTCCTCGCGAGTGTTCGGAACTATGTCTGGCCCATTAATGGCCGCCACCTCGCTAGGAGAACTGTGCATAATTGTACACAGTGTAGGAAGGCGCAAGGCAAGACGTTAACTCCTTTGATGGGAAACTTGCCCTCACAGCGTGTCACGGTGGACTTCCCATTTCGTAGTGTTGGTGTGGACTTTGCTGGCCCGTTCATCATTTTGAATCGGAAGGGTCGCGGAGCAAAGACAACAAAATGTTATTTATGTATTTTTATTTGTTTAAGATTTAAGTGTTTACATTTAGAAGCCGTAAGTGACCTCTCAAGAGAAGCTTTTATTTCAACGTTACGTAGATTCATGGCCCGTCGCGGAAGGCCTGCAGAGATTTTTTGCGACAATGGTAGAAATTTCGTAGCATCTGCAAGAGAAATAGGCGACTTTTTAAAGACAAATAGGAACTCAATAAATTCCTTTTGTAGTGAGGAAGAGATTAAATTTGTGTTTTCCCCTGCTTACGCCCCCCATTTTGGGGGCATCTGGGAGGCCGGGGTAAAATCCGCTAAATTTCACATCAAGCGCGTCATGGGCAATTCACATTTGACCTTTGAGGAGATAGGCACTTTGTTTGCTCAAGTTGAAGCCATTTTGAATAGCCGTCCCCTCTGTCCTATGTCATCTTCACCCAATGACCTTCATTTCCTTACCCCGGGGCACTTTCTGCTTGGTCGGCCGCTGACTGCGCTACCGTCACCGGATCTCGTCGACTGCAAGACTACGAATCTCCGACGCTACGAACGGCTCGAACAAATTCGTCAACACTTCTGGCGGAGATGGCAGCGCGAATATTTGTCCGAACTACAACGACGGTCTAAGTGGCGCGTTCCTGAGATCAACCATCTAAGACAAGGCGACCTGGTACTCCTGCAAGAAGAAAATCTGCCTCCATTGTGCTGGCGCGCGGGGCTTATCAGCAAGCTATTCCCTGGTCCAGACGGCGTGTGTCGCGTGGCAGAAGTCAAGACGAGTCGAGGCAGCTTTCGAAGACCTTTCACCAGACTTTGTCCTCTACTGGCCACGGAGCAAGCAGAGGGTTAAAATCGGGCGATTTTAACGGCGGGGAAGATGTGCGCGCCCCCTCTACTTTAAGTTCTATGTTCGGCGCTTCAGAGTCTGTGGTTACGCGCGGTCTGTGCAAGGCGCTCTCTACTCTGTGGCGCGCTTACTGCGCATTAGAAATTTTCTAGATTTTCTCTCTAGCACACCATTTTGTTTGTGCCGGCACTATTGCAAGCCAACTATTAACTATTCATCGAATTTCATTGTAAACCATTGTCAACTTATATACTACCAATATATCAATTCTCAAGAAGTACAAGGTTTCATTTAAGTATGTCCCACTACGCGACAAAATTTATTTATTTATTTATTTACTTACAATAATACACCTTCACACAGTGATTATTAGATAAATAACAACTAACTTCGCCCGGTAATCGGGACAGTGCAATAGTATCATGACATCAAGTAGCAATAGTTGTAAAAATAATAGTACGTTAAACTATTCAAATGTCATTATATTTACAGCACTGATTGAAAAGTCACAACACTATAATATATTGATAAAAATATAACTGTTACAGGTTTTACTGTCAGAAGCTATTGAAGTTGTTGCAGGCGTGGCGTTAATCAGCCGACAGGACGAACAATACGCGCCGAGGATTAAAACTTACGGCGTGGGGGACAGGGCAGGACCGGAGAGCGGTACCGGGACACAGCTGGTCACGGAAAATATCAGCTTGATGAATTGTAGCGTCCATAGCCCAATGGCTCGCGTCGATTCAATGTGATCGAAAGAGTTAGCAACGACGGGCGCGGTCGGTTTGTGGATGGGTGACCGCTAGTGGCAAAATTTCATGGACGCTAACGTGCGTCGGTCCTGGTTCTTTCCAATGGTGGAAACTATTGTCTTTGTCGAAGACCTTCGGGTGGCTTAAGAACATGAGACACTGGGTTGGCCACTAAAACCTAATTCAATCCGCATTGGGGCAGCGTGTTGGAGTATGCTCTAAACCTCCCGCAGCTGCGACTGTGGGGGAAACCCGTGCCCAGCAGTGGGACGTCTATGGGTCGCAGCGAGCGAACTCATCTCCGGGTTCATAACATCGCTGGATGCTGTCCACGCGCCTGCCTGTCGACTGCGGCCTAATCCTACGCAAAAAAGAGTCGTTGTCTGAAGGGTCTGAATTAAAACTGTTTCCGTTTTGGATTGCACGTCTTTTGTAATGCAAAGTATTTTCATCACCACAGCCCTTTCTTTGTCCTAATGTTGGGCACGGGTCTCCTCTTAGAATGGGAGGGATTAGGCCTTAGTCCACCACGCTGGCCAAGTGTGGATTGGCAGTCTTCACATGCCTTCGAGAACATTATGAAGAACTCTCAGGCATGCAGGTTTTCTCACGATATGTCCTTCACCAAAGTACAGCAAAATATTTAGCATTTATGTTTTCACACAAAAACTACTGGACCGATTTCAAAAATTCTTTCACCATCACAAAGCTGCATCTTCACTGAGTGACATAGGCTATATAATATTACTAGGTGTAAACGAAACTATTGTTATGTCTTATTCCACGCGAGCGAAACTGCGGGCGTCCACTAGTCAATAATAAATGAAAGATTAAAGAATTAAGTGACTTCCTTCCTTTATGATTTATCTTGTTTGTAAATAGAAAACACTCCATAAAGAACATTGTGCAAAACTATTGACACCCAAGTTACCCTCATTAAATTATTGTAATGTTTAAAAGCCTTAATGCCTGAGATGCCTTATAAAAATTCCACCCCTCCCATGTCAATACGAAGACAAATACCATGTCGTCATCACATAAACATTCACCGTCCTTAATCCATATTATCCATATTAATATTATAAATGGGAAAGTGTGTTTGTTTGTTTGTCCGGCTTTCACGTCGCAACGAAGCTATTATATGGTATGGTTTTTGTGTGTGAAGATAGTGAGGAGGGTGGAGAGTGACGTAGGCTACTTTTTACCGCGGTAAAACATCCCCATCCATGGAAAGATTGATGTTTTGTTATTTTCTAGATATTTAGTTCCAGATGTTGTTAATAGATGGCGTTAGTAAAATTCATTTGCAAGTTCTAAATCACGCTAGCAAATGATAGATGTAAATTAATTAAGTCATAGGCAATTAATAAATTGAATTGAATTTTGAATTCGCGCTGGACAAATTGTTGTTTTGGTTTAAAATTAATATGGTAAAGGAATAAGACATACGCTTTGATTTTGGTATTGGTTCGCTTCTTGAATAGGTTTTGTCGACTGTTGTTGTTTTGAAATGTTTTAGCCTAAAATAATTATTATTTTTAAGGAATAGTTAGTACTTTAGATATTTTATGAGTTTTATAAACATTTTGTTTAATTTTTTTTTTAATTTTGTTTAATTTTTTTAAGTATTAAGTAATTACTTTAGATTTTATTGTAAAGTGGATTTTGAGTTGTATTTGTATATTAAGTTTGCTTTATTTTTTTCCTTAAAGTAGTTTTTGTTTCGCTATAACCATTAACAAAGCGCTAGGGCAAACATTAAAGGTAGCGGGGGTGAACTTAGAAAATCCGTGCTTCTCCCATGGAAAATTATATGAAGCATGTTCACGTGTGTCCAATGCCCAGAATCTTTACATTCTATCCCCAAATGGAAAGACATATAATATCGTCTACAGTAGCGTATTAAAATAGTGCTCCGTTCTGCGTCCCAAGCCATGTATGGCTGGAAACACATCAAAAGAAAAAATGACACCCATTTGGAAAACAAATCACACTTATATGTGCTCTCCATGTTAGTATTGCCTGTACACGTAAGCAGGATCCGTGGATCCTGCATCAATCTTCACCAGCACACTTCTATTGAAGTTAGCTTAAAGCTCCAGTATGTCAGTGTACGTAGGTACACTTTATCTGCGGTCAGCATTACCTCTGGTTCCTCTAAGTATCTTTTAATTGTGGAACTGTCACTATTCATCCACCACAAATGTGTCATGTATGAAAAACAAGTCATTGTTGATTCCCTTTGACCACGCGGGCGGAGCCCCCTTAGTAACTAAGCGTCCCATTGTTTACTAATCAAAATTAGCTTAATCCCTAAAGACTTAACGACAAAAAAGTCGTCTCCGCCGGAGAGTGAACTCATCGTTTTAAAAATCCTATTGTCTTCTCGCACTGAATCGAACATCTCCTTTTTTATAGCCTACCGTCATTACTTTCGGATATTAATGGCCTTTCATTTGAGTGAAAAGGATGTTTTTTTTTTAAAATGATATTATGGCTTCAAAGAGGATTTTATGTTATATCTAATTACTAATTTCTCGTCGTATTTATATTGTAGGAGAAATAGATTGATTATTCAATCAATTTATCCTGTATAATTGTATTTTGAGGTAATTGTTTTAAAACACGGCAAGGTCATAACTCGAGCACCGCCACTATGTAATCTCTCATCACTAGTACTATTCTCAAATCATCTTTCGTGTGATCTTTCATTCTGTAATCACACTAATACTTCTCGAGTTGAAATGATTTGTCATTTCATATCAACTATTCACACAACTACGTATCTTATTTATCTATATCTATATTACTAGTGGACGCCCGCAGCATCGCTCGCGTGGAACTAGATATAATAGATTATCTTTTACACCCCTAAGTGTAACACATTTTTACAAACTTTGAATGCCATATTTATTTATATCGACAGGCCCGTTGGCGCAATCGGTAGTGACCCTGTCTGTTGCGCCAAAGGTCGTGGGTTCGAATCCCACTCAGGACAAATATTCGTGTGACGAACACTTGTATTTGTTCTGTGTCTGGATGTCAATATTATCTATTTAAGTATGCCTATTTAAAAATATCTATATATGTATATCAGTCTCTGACACCCATAACACAGGCTCGCGCCTACTTTGGGGTCAGATGGCTGTGTGTGAGAATGTCCAAGATATTTATTATTATTATTATTATTATATCTAATCAACAGCCTAAAATATAAATTTTATGCTTCTAATACTGAAAATGACAAAACTTTCATACAACCTTTCATTCCCTTTTTCAACCCTTTACAACACTTTGTAACAATTAAAAAGTAGCCTATGTCCTTTCTCTAGACTATCTGTGTACCAAATTTAATTTAAGTCGGTGCAGTAGTTTTGGCGTGAAAGCGAGACAGATAGATAGAGTTACATTCGCATTTATAATATTAGTATGGATCTTTCATCTTTTATAGATTTCTCTGTTGTTATGATTCACCCGAACAACACCGAGAAGAGGGATACGCGACGCTTAAAACTAATTTCGAAATTGTTTAATGACTAGCATATAGCGCAAACAACTGCGATGGAGTGGGCGGGACGCAATCAGCCCTCCGGAGATACTAGTATGTTATTCATATATATCTATATAAGCTGACTGACTGACTGACTATCAACGCAGGGCCTAAACAATAAGGGTTAGAAACTTGAAATTTTGCACAGGGGTTCCTTTTATAAAGTAGGGGAGCACTAAGAAATATTTTTTTTAAATTCACCACCTAAGGGGGTAAAACGGGGATGCAAAGTTAGTAAGAAACTTTGCCGTTTTTGAAGATAGTGAATGTCTAATTCCACGCGAGCGAAGCTGCGGGCGTCCACTAGTCTATCATATACCGGTCGGAGTGGCGTCGTTTAGGAGAGGCCTATGTCCAGCAGTGGACCAATAGAGGCTGATGATGATGATGATGATGATGATGATGATGATGATATCTATCATTCCAATGACGCAACCAGACACGTTACAGAGAGTAACCGCTTATCCATCCACCATTACCACAACCGTTCAATGTCCCACGGTTGGGCACGGGTCTCTTCAGGTCATAGTCCACCTCCTAGCATGATATCTATATCCTCCTTATAATGTAGAGTCCGTGCTTCGGAGGGCACGTAAAGCCGACGGTCTCGGTTGTTTTCAAAGCTGGAAGCAGTCGTTAAGCCTTGTCGAAGACCTTGACGCTTGAGAACATTCGACTGATTTGGCCACTAACCCCTCCTCCAATCCACATTAGTGCAGCGTGGTGGAGTATGCTTTAGACCTCCCGCAGCAGTGTGTGGGGGAGATCCGTGCCCAGCAGTGGGACGTCTATGGGTCGCAGCGAATGTAAAGTCCATGTCCATTCCATGAAGAGAGTCGAGCCCAACAGTGGGTTAAAGATAGATTTATAGTAGTGTTCCATTTATTGGTCACATTGTTCTGAGCGGCACACGATAGTATGACCGTTTCAAAGTTTTCATTCTGTAGGAGGTAACATACACGCCAATACAAATAGATTAACACGAAAAAATTATATCTTTCCTTTAAAAAACTGTTTTTTTAATACAGTTGCTCAAAAAGTGGCGTATTACAGGGACGTTTAGCGTTCGGGAAGTGAGCTATTACACACTCGTGCTTTTTCTTTACCTTTTCCGAACTCGTGCGTTCTCTTTCCCAACTGTCAAAATAATGTCTATTAAAAAGAAAAAAACAACCACGAAGTTTTTACTAAAAAAAAATTCATAGAAATTTTTATGATTCATGCAAATATTTCTAAAAAGAAGCTCCTAATTTGTTTAAATATCAGATTAAATGATTTGATTCAATGAGTTAGGTTAGGTTTCACTTCATTTCATCTCATTAAATTTCATGTCAATAAAAAAATTCTACTGAAGACTTGGCTGTATGGGCATAGTTCCCTTTGCCTACCCAGAATGGGTGAAGAAAACAAAAAAAAATCTCTGCAATACTCTGTATTCTTTTACGGTTGGCGCCATTTTCCAAATATGTTCATTGCGAGTTTAGTTTGTGTTTTTATTATTTTATTAAATTGCTTCATTTTTTCGCAACTGTATTAAAAATAGTTGTTCAGTACACGTGCGGAACCGTCATTGCAACTTGTTCCGACTGTCAACCCTCGCCTTCGGCTCGGGTAGACATTTGTCGGAACTCTTTGCAATGACGGGCTTTCCGCACTTGTAGCGAAATATACTATACTAGTGGACGCCCGCAGCTTCGCTCGCGTAGAATTAGACCCATTAACGACGTCTGCCCGCGTTCGGGTTGCCCACTTGAGTTCAAAAACGGCAAAGTTTCATACTAACTTTGCACCCCCGTTTACCCCCTTAGGGGGTGAATTTTCAAAAATCCTTTCTTAGTGCTCCCCTACGTTATAAAAGGAACCCCTGTGCAAAATTTCAAGTTTCTAACCCTTATAGTTTAGGCCCTGCGTTGATATGTCAGTCAGTCAGTCAGTCAGTCAGTCAGTCAGTCAGTCAGTCAGTCAGTCAGTCAGTCACCTTCTCCTTTTATATATATAGATTGAACAGTGTAAGTACCTACTTAAATTCACTAACACATAGTGTGCATTTATATTTTCCCCATCAAAAGTAAGATTATTGGCATATCTCGTATTTTAGCTGTAGGTAATCTACCGACTACTCACAGGCTGCAGAATTCATACTAGATCACTGGTTTTAATAATAATAAAAGCAGGGACAATATCAACGATAAGGCGAGCTTTTTTAATTTTCTATCCCCTCGCACACAAATATGCGTTGCTTAACTCATCGGTACTCAATCTTTTAGTCCTGCAGCCATCGCCTGTTTTTTTAGTTTTTAATAACAGGCTTAATTTTAGTGAGCAGGTTCGGTTCGACGAGACGCCAAGGTTCTTCCTCTGACAATTCTCGGTAGAGGTAGCTAGTGTCGCCGTACATCTCCAACACTTGAAAAAATCTTTATAAACTTGTTACAACTTGTTGCAATTATTTTTAGGTGTAATAGAATTTGATACACATAGGAATCGCTAATCCAAATCTCGGTTTCTATTCATTGACTATTCTGGATAGTAATTTCATCATCATCATCATTTTAGTCTTAATTCTTTATAATTTAATAGTTTTCCAATAATTCATTTTAACAATTTTAGTACTAAATATGTGATTTCACCAACCAGGGCGGGTGTTCTCGTATGCGACAAAGCCCTTTTTGTATTTTTTTAATAGAATAAAAAAAACTGCCGGACAAAGGCCTCTCCTAAACGACGCTCTCGCGCCTCAGGATACATTATTATCCTGGATTCAGAAGCCACAGGACCGGGCTTATGAATCCAGGATAATAATTTATTCCGTTTAAATAAAATATCAATGTTGAGTGTGATTATGATATTAAATCATTTGGTATTTTATTTTAAAATGTGCTGATTATTGCAGTAAAAAAATGGTTGTCTGTAAAGTCGGTTTACGGACGATAGATTTACGTGATAACGTCATAATCATTATTTTATACAATACAAAAAAGGAGAATTGAAAATACAAAGATAACAGACAACAGACAAGTTCTATATATTTATTTTGACAGTTCCCTATTTCGGAGCCATGGAAACGCCAATGTTGTCGTGTGTAAAAAGAATTTAATAAAATTAAAAATTAATTTAATAAAAACACTCAACGGAAACGGAAGCGGAACGGGATACTTTTTCATATGCGCTGTTCATCAATTTATAAGACGTTATCACGTCAAAAGAATGGTCTGGAATATATCTTTTGATGATCTTTTGAGTACCACTGGCCTGCAAGTATTCCCCAGAGCGGTAGATGCTAAGGATGGTTACACCACTACAACAATGGGGTGGCCACACTTTAATTAAAAAAATACAAGCTATTTTTTTGCGAGGAGCTTGGCAGAGACGACAAACTATTGATTTTAATAGTCTGCTTTTGAATAAAAGTACAAAAAACTAGTACACAACAATAGAAATCAATTTGATGGCCATTTACGAAATGGAATACGGACTTTTAAGAAAATCAAAAGGAATTTCTTATAAAAAAAAATTAGGAACAAATATCATCTTAAAATTTGATTGTTGAAATTGTTGAATGACCAAAAATATTATTTTGGATTGCAAATATGTGGCACAGAATGTAGTTGTCTGTAGTTAATCATATTTCCTGCAAGCCAAGTGACTTCTTAATTTATTGTAATGAGTGTGATTGAGAAATAATGGTTATGAATGCCTGTTCAAATATTTTAATCGTCAACGACGAAGTTATTATTATTGAAATATCAAAGGATTATCACAAGCTCGGCCCACCGAGGTAGACAGCAAAAGAGAATCAAAAGTATGAGCATTGAAGAAAAGTTGGCTTATTCTGATTCCTAGCGGCCGAATAAAATAAAAAACAAAAGGGGCGAAAGGAAAAAAAGAAGCGAAGTCGTTGAAAGTAAACAGCCTTTAGCGTTAGCAGCTGCGTGCCGCCATGGTACTAATAGTGAGACATTTTTAATTAAGAAAATCAGGGTCATTGTATCGTCGGCCGTCGATGGGTTTCTCGCTTTGTTTTCACCGCTGGAAAGTCTTTCTTACAATTCAATTGCAAAGGGAATCACCGGTTCAATCATCGTTAGCCTAATGTTCTAATTTAGAACTCTTTGAATAGAAAAATGATTATTGTTCATAAGTCAGGTAACATGTGGTTTGTAGGACCTTTTTCATCAATGTGACTATAGATATTTCAAATGCAAAATGTTTTCATAACATAAGTGAATGTTGTTACAAAGTTGTTGTTGTTGTCAGTCAACATCTAATTTTTTTAAACATATTATTCATATTTTTTAATTCAAAAGCATTATGAAATACTAAGGTATACGCGTTTTTTTAATTCTTCACAAGCCAGTCTTTTTTTCACATAAATTTTCAGGTTTAAAAATCATCACATTCTAAAAAGTCTTAAACGCCAAATCAAGCAATCAGGTCTTTACTTCTGAATGTAACTAAATACAAAATTCATATAACAACAAAGTATGTATCTACTTATTACAACCAACTAAATACAACAAAAAATAGGCACTCAGCAAAATGATGCCGTAACGCTGATTTTCAGTGATTTAATGTTAGTTGAGTAGGTAGTAAAATTTTGGATGCACGTCCAGATGAAATGGACATAAGTCGAAAAATAGAAAAGTTCTAAAACAGCCCCAGTAAAAAACATCCCGACAGTTTAAATCTGGAGATCGAGGAGGCCACAGAATAGGACCCAAACGACCAATCCATTTGTTTGGATACGTGGCATTTAAATAAGCCCGGACGTTTGTACCATAATATGCAGGGCAGCCATCATTCTGTAACCAATGGGATTCCATTACCTCCTACGAAACAGTCGTTAAGCCTTGTCGAAGACCTTCGGGTGGCTTGAGAACATTCGACACTGGGTTGGCCACTAACCCCTCCACCAATCCGCATTGGAGCAGCGTGGTGGAGTATGCTCTGGACCTCCCGCAGCAGCAGTGTCTGTGGGGGAGACCCGTGCCCAGCAGTGGGACGTCTATGGGTCGCAGCGACACCTGAAATGTTTTATTATTATTAAAATGTATTAAGACATTAACTTTTTAATTTTAGTCGTATTTACTCGTTTTGCATCTCAATAGCAATAACTTCGTAGTAGTATTAGATAAAATGATGTATTATACCATTATTTAATCTGTATTAACTGCGCATGTTTTTAAAATAGCTGGACACTTACGTTTTCATACTTTTTTTTTACATGAAACACTCTCAAACTATGTCAAAATTATTTTGGTATCAAATTTCATGTTAAAAATTCAAGTTCTTATTTTTTTTATAAAAAAAGTATCACAGATACTTATATTATTTGATGTATTTCTAGTAGTATAGTCTATCAGGAATAAAATGACACCAAAAACGCCAAGAATATCATTAATTTGTGGCAGTTGTGTAAATTAATGTGAAGTGAAGCTAAAATAACGTATGTTTTTCTAAAAAAAATCATATTTTGGGTATCACTTGGAATTTTTTTTTTTGATATTTTTTTCTAAGCGCTGGAGAGCTGTTCTGTGCGGGGCTCAAGGATTATCCATTCATTCTGGGACACCCTGTATATCTATATATATAAAAGGAGAAGGTGACTGACTGACTGACTGACTGACTGACTGACTGACTGACTGACTGACATATCAACGCAGGGCCTAAACCATAAGGGCTAGAAACTTGAAATTTTGCACAGGGGTTCCTTTTATAACGTAGGGGAGCACTAAGAAAGGATTTTTGAAAATTCACCCCCTAAGGGGGTAAAACGGGGGTGCAAAGTTAGTATGAAAATTTGTTGTTTTTGAAGTCGTTAGACGGGTAGACGTCGTTAATGGGTCTAATTCTACGCGAGCGAAGCTGCGGGCGTCCACTAGTACATAATATAATGTGAGCTATGACTGTATCTAAGCGAGACACTTTTAATTAAGAAAATCGTGGGCATTGTTAAAGAGAGGCCGTCATCGATTGCCCTCCCCTTTGTTTCTGCTGGCTAAACTTTCTCTTAGCGCGATGCATTAAGAAATGAGGAGTTACAAAGCGCCGGCATTGTGAAAGCAAGTGAAAAGGAGATAAGTCGCGTTATGAAATATTTGGTTTTGATGCGATAAATATTTGTATCCTTGTAATGGTGTTATGATTATTATCAAACTACGAGTAATAGGTTTTATTTAGTGTCCGTTTAATCCATTATTCGCTCGTTCGCTCGCTGTTCGCTGCGACCCATAGACGTTTCACTGCTGGGCACGGATCTCCCTCACAGACAGCTGCGGAAGGTCTAGAGCATACTCCACCACGCTGCTCCAATGCGGATTAGTGGAGGGATAATCCATTATTATGTTCGTCAAATTCATATCAATGCAGAAATAACCCTGAGCTTGCAATTCTCAATAGAAAAGAAAAACCACCATTATATATCTTACAATAAATTATATTGTAATACTTATTTTGGGGCCATTAGAAAATAGCGAAACTTAATTTATTTTTTATGAATTTTTTTCTAAACTCAGATTCTCATTTTCTCAAGTTACCTCTCTTTTCTCAGCGGCGCCGTCGCAAGGATATTATTTTAATTGACGTGTTTTAGCCGATTAAGTTCTTTCAAGATTTCGGGCGAGAGTAAAGTAAAGGTAACGTCGAATTAATGGTCCGTGAGATTAAGACAATGAATTGTTGGAGCGAAATATTTTTTGCCACCGGACTGCGCCAGGGAGGTTTATTTGGCCTGATTTATTGGAACGGTGGAAACTTTGTCGAAGATAGGAAGTTTATGTCGACTGAGATGATTAGTTTCCGCGACCTGGCAATAAAACTGATCGTCTTTTTTTTTCAAACAGAGCGGGTGTTATGATTTTCCTTTAAACTTGTTTTTTATGGATATAGCTTGCAGCACCATCCATTGGCTGCCGCCCATGACAACTACCACCAATGACTTTTCTAAGTTTTGTGCGAAATTAAATGTGACTTGCTTTAACGGTGAAGGACACTCATCGTGAGGAAACCTGAGAGTTCTTAATAATGTTCTCGAAGGCATGTGAAATCTGCCAATCTGCACTTGGCCAGCGTAGTGGACTAAGGCCTAATCCCTCCCATTTTGACAGAAGACCCGTGCCCAACAGTGGGACAAAGAAAGAGTTGTGATGATGATGATGATTTAACTACAGTTTCACTAAAAACATTCACTCAGGCTGGGACTAATTGAAGGTTAAAAGACAGCTGTAATTCCTGACCAATGCGCGTGAGAATGTTGGTTAGATTTATTTTACTGTTAGGAGAATATATAATTAGTTTTCTTAAATTTCAAGGTAGACATTTAGATTTCAAGACAAACATTATTAACATTAGTATTCAAGGCTGAACAGCTACGCTAATGTTAGCAAACAGATTCTGTTAGTTACCTACAACATATTATCGTTAGTATAATTATATGCGGCCCACTGAACATGGGTCTCATCTCACAAGTGAGAATGTCTAGAGCGCACCAGGCTGCTCCAGTGCAGATTGGCGGAGGGATTAGTGACCTACCCGACTATCGTAAGTTTTTAGGCCGCCCGATAAACAGGGACTGACGTGCCCTCCGAAGCACAGAATTTTTGTCACCAGCGGTCACTTGTCAGCTTAACAATCGATCGGTTATATTCCAGCATAAAAAGTGATAAGCAAAGTCTTCCTTGTTCATTATTCCGTAAATTCCTCGGCGTTCACAAACTATTTCACTTCATTGAACGAGCTTCCCTACAAAAGACAAAACGACGCAGCAGAGATCACATTAGGCATTTGTGCGCCGGCTGTCACGGCTGGAGCGTTAAATTGGAAAATTCCCGAACTGCCCAGAACGCCCATTGATTTTGCGGGGACAATGGGGCTCTAATCTTTTCATTAAAAAGCGATTATTCGCTGCACTCGAGCCGTTGCACTAATACGAATGAAACGCACTGATCTGTTTGCACTCTATTTATAGAGTGTAAAGACCATTTTGCAGTGATCAAGAGGAAGGACTCCGGCACACTGCCGCATCGGCGGTGATGACGTTTCAATTTGAATTCTTGTTGCAATTCCGGGGGGTATTATTAAAAAAAAAGTTTAGCAATCGTGCGACAGAGGCGTGATAATAGTCGAGTGCCCCCGGAGCAATGTGAGTCATATCGCTGTGACATTACAATTCCCGCTAATGCTTAGGTTGACCTCCATTCGTGGCAATGCAAAAAATGAGATTTCTATCAGTCCAACGGAAATCGCTCATTTTTTCAAGAGATGATAGTTCAGTTTCTTTTTAGTGACTCTCATCTTGTATTAGGTACCTATATATATTAATTAAGAGTTTCCATTAAAATAAGGCATGATGATAATGATGGATTGTTAACCCTAATTTATGTTCACAGGAAGACATTTGCCTCGCCTTCCAACTCTTCCTTCTTTATCGACTTTTCCGAATTCCAGTAAGATCGAAATAGGTGATATTTAACTATCATAGTATTCTGACATCAAACTAAGGTAACACCAATGATATTTTAAGAATGATACGTCACGTTTATACTGCACGCACAACATAATCGTCCCACGACACATACATACATATTTAATAACATTGTATATCTACACACACGCTATAAGTGCGACAGGAAATACACAAAGCGTTAGAGTGAAAGAGACAGTTTTTTGTAATCAGTACAGTTAGCGCGTGCGCTCACATTGTCAGCTCGACTGACTGCAATGGTCACAAGTGAGACCAATACACGGCACGCGTTTGGTGCGTTAGTTGCGTATCTACCTCTTGTAATGTATTGTATAAATATCATTGGGCACAAACCAGAATAGTAGCAATTTGATTGTATTGTATCATCCATCTCCTAGCATTTGCCACAGAGAAACAAAGGCATCAACTAACGTTTCTCATTTTACCGTTGAAGTTTAAAAATAAACTCGATCGACGTCGGAATTGGATTACCGATCAAATTGTTTATACAGCTCGACGTCAGTGCGTCGGGCGCAATCCAGCGCGCAATTCCCAGCAGTCGCGAGGTTTCGCCAATCACCGCTTGTGTTCAATTATGGAACAGCTGCACGCTGCGGCTGCGGCCTGCGGCTGCGGCATGCGACTACGGCCTACAACAGTGTCGCGTACTCAGCTTGCATGATACTTATGCATGAGTCGCGATAGGTTATGCCCCTAATGTAAAGGCGCATAGTAATAATATCCAATGATCCAAATAACCACTAATTGTAATGTTTTCAAGTTCAAATTTAAGGTCATGCAGCCCAACTGACAGGTAATGAATGAACTGAACTGATGAATTCCACTCATGCAAATTTAAATTCAATACAAAATGTAACGGTTGCTCAACCCATCACACTAACGACCTGAATAAGACAATGGAATAGAAGGCTCATGGAAGAATTCCGGGAAGGTCTGTCTGAGAAGTTGTCTAAGCGATGACAGTCCAGGGGCTATCGAACACGCCTCAGTCCGGGTTCAAACCCAAGCGGCACGCACCAATGACTTTTCTAAGTTATGTGCGATTTATGAAATTATATGTCACTTGCTATAACGGTGAAGGACACATCGTGAGGAAACCTAAACGGCTGAGAGTTCATCATAATGTTCTCGAAGGCATGTGCCGTCTGCCAATCCGCACTTGGCCAGCGTGGTGAAATAAGGCCTAACCCCTCCCTCTCTGAAAGGAGAGCTGTGCCCAACAGGACAAAGAAAGATTATGATGATGATGTCTGAGAAGACGACAGTTATATAGGCGTTAGAAATAGGTAATTTAACAAGTTCGGAGTATGCTTATATTCTTTCGTGTCACTAAACAAAACAAACAGTTGCCTACGAACATGGCGGTAATCGGCGGCATACTAAACCTCGCGGCCCCTCCGTGCGACAACCAGGCAGTTGTGGTAGATCGACAAATAATTGCCGGCACGCGCGTAGCGCTCATTTGTAACCTTGGTGCGTCGAGCACTCTTGCTTAATTAAATAGTGGGACCATTTATCACACATTATTATAGTGCACTGTGATTGACAGCGAGCTGGTATGACGAAGAAAATATTTGTCTCTGTCAAATTATAACTATCGCACTACACGCCGAGGTCTGAAGTTTTATCCACACCGAATCGACTAATGGCCTACTACCACCGTGCGTTTCTTGTGGTCTTTTTTACGGCGAACTGGTCTTCTGTGAAATGAGCTTCCCACTGAGGTTTTCCCTTCGAGCTACGACATGGAGCGCTTCAAAAAGAGTGGGAAACGCTTCCTTCAAGGCAGGCAACGCACCTGTGATACCCCTGTTGTCGCACGTGTCCATAGACGATGGTGAGCACTTACCATCAGGTAGCCCGTATGTCTGCTTGTCCGTCTATTTTATAAAAATAATACCTTAAAACACCAAAAGGAATTGTTAATACTTTGTGACACAGCATCACCAGCCTGCAGCAACCCGCATTGGAGTAACGTGGTATAGTATACTCTAGACCCCCCACAGCTATTTCTGTGGGGGAGACCCAGTAGTGAGACAACTATGGGTTGTAGCTTAGCGTTTGCTAAACAACACCACCATCATGCACTTTGTACACCTACTCAAAAGACTTGAAGTACTACGCTTATGTCACAGCAGACTGTAGTACATTCCCTCCTCAGTCTTTCAATTGGCGGTCCAAAGAAAAAACACGAAAACAAACCTTATCTACCGATATTTTGTTAATGCGATCGTCAGACGGAGCCAATACGAAGCCGCAAATGAATCAAAGATGAGTTGAGCTACTGGACTGCTGAGTGCACGAGGCGATGTAGGAGCAAGAGAATTGGTTCAGTTCCCTTGAGCATAGAAAATCTAAGTTTACTTAATTGGTAACCCTTCCCCCACAACCCTTTCTTTGTCCCACTATTGGGCACGGGTCTCCTCTCAGAATGGGAGGGATTAGGCCTTAGTCCACCACGCTAGCCAATTGCGGATTGGCAGACTTCACATGCCTTCGAGAACATATTAAGATCTCTCAGGCATGCAGTTTTCCTCAGATGAGTCCTTCACCGTTTCAGCAAGTGATATTTAATTTCTTAAATCGCACATAACTTAGAACTAATTTTCTTAAATCATTACTATGAACTTGGAAATGGAACGGTAGGTATCAAAATTCAACCAATGTTGAATCACATTATAATGATATTCGACCAACTATCACGTATGGACTAAGTGGACTAAGGCCTAATCCCTCCCATTCTGATTGATAGGTAGACCCGTGCCCAACAGTGGGAGAGAGAAAGGGTTGTGGTGGAAGTCCGTCCCATTCTGATTGATAGGTTGACCCGTGCCCAACAGTGGGACAGAGAAAGAGTTGTGGTGGAAGTATGACACGTCAAATGTAACTTCTCAAGCTCAGAAAATACCACTGAGCAAAGACCTTCTACATAATCAAGCGATATATCTGGCAGACACTGAAACCGAGACGCTCGTAAGCTGAGAAACCCATGGGGTTTCGCGATCATGTGTCATAAACCGATTAGTATATCGGCACAGCACGTGCGGGTGCAGTTGCAGCTATGAAACGCAATATTATTTGCTTCATGATAATAAAAACAGTGTTAAATTCAACGCATAACATCGCTGGACTATGTAATTTATCGGAGTGCAAAAATTTCCCTTTTTCTTACAACTTTAATAAAATAAATAATAAAGTATTTTATAGACATAATAATATTGTTGTACGGTACGATACTTGTGTAACAGTTTTAATTTGGCGAAATAAATGTATTCTTTTGTTTTAATAAATAGAAAGAAAGAAGAAAGAAAGTTTATTTGCTCTTAATACTACAACACAACATTGAACATTGAATTAAGAAAATGTAAAAAAAAATGTATTCTATAGTTCAAAAATTTCCCTTTTTCTTACAACTATATTATTTACTAGTGGACGCCCGCAGCTTCGCTCGCGTGGTATTAGACATTTACTAACTTCAAAAACGGCGTAGTTTTATACTAACATTGCACCCCCGTTTTACCCTCTTAGGGTGTGAATTTTCAAAAATCCTTTCTTAGTGCTCCCCGACCTTATAAAAGAAACCACTGTGCAAAATTTCAAGTTTCTAACCCTTATAGTTTAGGCCCTACGTTGATATGTCAGTCAGTCAGTCAGTTAGCTTCTCCATTTATATAGATATGAGATTGGCAAATTTATTTTATTAGACTAAATAACTAATTAATTAAACTTACTTAATTTTTTTATCAATCAGTTGATAGGTTTTTATTTTCACGTGAGGACTGTATAGAATCCGTACAAACCTTATTGAAGTCATAACTCCTTTTTTTTACCATTTCTAGGGCGAAAATTAGTAAATGCTGAATTTGTTTTGGAGAAAATAATATCTTCTTTTAATTATAATCAAATACGATACGAAAATACAAACGATTATTCCAAACGCGCGTTTTGTAAAATTGAAAATATTTACATTATTTCGTGTTTTTTTTCTTTTATTTACATTATACAAAAAATCTGGTAAACACGTATTCTATTAATTTTTGTAAGGAAATTTTGTTGCAAATTTGAAATGAAATGGTTGAGATTTAAAAAAAAATCCATACAAACTTTCGATCTATATCCCATGGGAACCTCTTTATTTTCTGAGGATAAAAATAGGCTATATGTTAACCAGGACTATGAGTAATAACTTTACAAAGTTACATCCTAATCCATCCACGGGTTTTCTTGTGATGCCCGGACAGACAGACAGACAGACAGACAGACAATATTTTCAAAAATTACATTTCTGAGTTCTAAAGCGTTATTATAATGCCCCTGAATTGAAATTTTGAAAAAAAAATCAATGTACAGATAAAGTTGCTCTTCAGATTTATTATAGTATAGATTTATTTTATATGCATATTATGTTGTTCGATACTTTTGTAACAGTATTCATTTGGCGAAATAAATGTATTATATTCTATTCTATTCTTATGACTTGAACCACCAGTAGGTATTATTAAATTCCGCCCAAACGCAGACCGCCCAAGTCCCCGGCGGTACTGTTGGCTTCAGTTATCCTAACTTCATAGTTAGCTCACACCGGCCAATCGACCTCAGATTATACCTCCAAGTTAGTAACTAGTCTGAGGTCGATTGTGGAAATATTTGACTGCCGTAGTTGTTGGTAGAAGTAGTATCTCCTATAGCGTCTATTTTATTAAGCGACTGTACAAATTTTCGACTGTTAAAAGTAGCCTGTAGTCCTCCACCACGTTGTCCCACTACGGATTGGCGAAGGTGTAAGTTTCCCGACAACCCTCAGTCTCCCTGAAGGCCTCGTTCATGCTTAACGAATTAACTTACGATAACAACCAGGACCATTAAAAGTAGGTATGCTTAACGTGTCCTCCGAAACACGAAAGTGCTTTTTTGCCGCTACTCGATCACATACAAGTCGTTCGGTCGATCACATACGATCGACGCTAGCCGTTAACGGCTTAAGCCATAGACAGTTCCGTGCTCTACTGGCAAAGTAAATCATAACTCACACATGTCACGAAACCCAAAAGCCCGACTTAACGGAGAGATTTAACAAACAAGGCAAAGTTTGGTTCAACGAAGTGCAATTCGCAACAAGCATTAGTTCGGCGTTAGTTAGTTCAATAGCGTTTTGTTTAGTTAGTTACTGATGCACACGGCTCCGACTTAGAAATATTAATGGAATAATTTAGCTTTGCTCCAACGCTATGTTAACATTGCTCTACAATACTACGCTGTGTAAACTTAAGCGCACACTGGGTGCTTATCATTACGACTAGACTACTGTTTAGTGTGTGTTTAGACTTATGTATGTTTCACAGTAACTTACTGTTGGATGCATGGATGTCATTAAAGTTTTCAATTAACGGTTGAGGCTGAAGCTAATATATTCAGTGCTAATATATTGTTTGCAGAAATGGAAGTGGGCAGGGCATATTATAAGATATAAAGGAGAAAAATGGACTAAAGCTATCACAGAGTGGATTCCTCGAGCCGCTAAGAGAAGCAGAGGAAGGCCACAGAAGAGATGGGAAGACGATCTAGTTAGAATCGCCGGGACAACGTGGCCGCGTAGCGCTAGGGATAGAGACAAGTGGAGGTCGTTGAAGGAGGCCTGTGTCCAAGGACAAGCTGTACAAAAATGATATTCTTATATGTAAAAAAGAAATTTATTAATTTAATTATGTAGTACAGCAATAAAGGCTTATAAATAAATAAATAAATAAATAAATATATTGTTTATTTGATGTAACATATGCATTGCATGTTTTTACATTTCCATTTTCATTATGTAGCCAATTCAATTTTATTTTAATCATTAATTAATTGGTGTGTGTTAATTTGTATTGTCTGCTTTTGAAATAAATGTGTTCTTCTTCTTCTTCATTGTCTAAAAAATTGTTATGGTTCCTCCCATCTATCTACTCTATCCAACAAAAGGAATGTATATTTTAAAAGCTTTTATTTATTTTTATTTATTTTTTTATTTATTTATTTATGTACACACACTATGTAAAAAAAAAACAACAAAAAGAAATAAAATTTAGTACAAGGGTTCCACTTATTTCTAATAGAAATCTCTTCCAGCAGACCCAAGAGTGGAGAGGGGATTTAAAGAACAAATCCAGTGTGTACAAAATGCAAAATAAAGTTAAATTTACTAAAACTAAAAGCTTTTATTTAACTTCACTCGTATGTATCTTGTAGGTATGTATGTATGTCCTGGAATCTTGCAATCAATATTTCACCCACTTCCACTGAAGCTATCGAGCTGAAATTTGGCACACATATTTGGTTCCGAAGACAATGCATGAAAATTAAAAAAAAGTTTTAAAAAGCTTTTTAAAAAAAAATATTTAACGGTATAATTGTATCTGAAAAACATAAGTTTCTTTTTTGTAGCATACAATGTTATATTCATCCACCATAAAATTATTAGTGATTCAATATCAAAGAATGTTACAAATTACGTTCAGATCAATTGGAGAAACTGTGCAATTCAAAACGACTTGAATATGGTGTATGGTGTGTGTAAGATTTCAAGTGTTTTTTTCCATACATACTTCCACCGAGCTTTACAGGTACACTTTGAGCTTTGACCTATTTTCCCATGCATTTATCAACCAAAGGTGATAAATCAGCTCACTTTGTTTTTAAATATGTACCTCTTAATTAAGTTGTATTAATATCATAATTAAGTCATTGAAGATGTAAAAATCATTGATTAATTAATGCAATGATTTTGTACGAGTAGGTATGTCAATTTTAATTGGACAGTTGTGAAGGAGACTTTAAAAAGTTAAGGCCATTGAATAATGGAAGCGCTTGTACCTATAAAACATCAGAAATAATTTACTGTTTATAAAAGTATTGCTTTAACAAACACAGCGGTGACAGCCCAGTGGCTATTGTACTCGCCTCTGACTCGAGCGGTCCGGGTTCACACCCGAGTGGCACGCACCAATGATTTTTTTGTTATGTGCGATTTAAGAAATTAAATGTCACTTGCTATAACGGTGAAGGACACATCGTCAGGAAACCTGCATGCCTGAGAGGTCATTATAATGTTCTCCAAGGCATGCAAAGTCTGCCATCCCTCCTATTCAGAGGAGACCGGTGCCCAACAGTGGGACAACGAAAGGGTTGGGATGAGTAGCAACGCTTGTTAACGCATGTGTTACTAGATGTAAACGAAACTATTGTTCTCTAATTCCACGCGAGCGAAGCTGCCGGCGTCCACTTGTACAGGAATAAAAGAACATCAAGGTGAGACAATTGGCGGTCTCATCGTATAGAGCGGTCTCTTCCAGACAACCAACTATACCAAACGTATAGATTGGTTTCATGTATTTTATAAAGAAAAAATGAAATTACCATGGTAGCACCACACCATGGTGCTGATAGCCAATCTGGCCGCGCATCTGAAAGGCCCGCATCGTAACAATCTCCATTTAACAACGAACGCTATTTTCCTCCCAAATTAAATTCCCATCGGAATCCGAGCTCAAACAAGGTGGATATGGAAAAATAAATGGTTGCCATTGGCGTAACGAGCGTCATTTAAATTTGATTGGCTCCCGGATCGCTATATTCTTGATGTCGATCTGATTAAAGTTAAGCCGCGTTGGTGCGGTCGCAATACCTGTCCTTCTGCTGCAGAGGCAAACCTTCGTGTGGACAAATGCTGCTACAGTCTATGCCCCTTCCCAAACTCAGTTCGCTGCGACCCATTGACGTCCCACTGCTGGGCACGGGTCTCCCCCGCAGACACTGCTGCGGGAGGTCTAGAGTATCCACCACGCTGCTCAAATGCGGATTGGTGGAGGGGTTAGTGGCCAACCCAGTGTCGAATGTTCTTAAGCCACCCGAAGGTCTTCGACATGGCTTAACGATTGTTTTCACCATTGAAAACAACCGGGACCGACGGCTTTACGTGCCCTCCGAAGCACGGTAGCGTTCATGAAATTTTGCCACTAGCGGTCACCCATCCACAAACCGACCGTGCCCGTGGTTGCTTAACTCTTTCGATCACATTGAATCGACGCGCCCCAACGGTCACTATAAACCCTACAGCTTCGTTAGCGCTTTCGGTATCCAGGAATTCTGATAGCATACCCTGGCGCCCTCTAGTACGGCGATTGCCGATTCTTACTCTTACTCTTACATTACATAATAATATCTACTTAAGTAATTTAAGAGCCGGTACACCTCCAGACTAGAATATTCCCAAGCGCGTGAAAATAACTCGAAATATTTCATATTCATGTATTCATACAAACTTGGAAACCTCGAATTCTTAACTGGCATGACATTGGGAATTCGTATTCGCAAGTAATTCTGGAGAGAAATTAATGAAGAATATTTTATTTTTCCAACCGCAGTGTGAGTCCCACGGAAGGAGTACGGACACAGCTACAAATTTGTATGTATGTACGACTGTCAGGTCGGGAAGTGGTGCGCGGTAGACGAGCCGTTTTACAGCATTTTGAGACTGTTATTAGTTATTTTATGACTGAGAGAATTCAAATGACAGCATAGCTGTCAGGCCTCAGTCCGAGAGGGGAGGAGACTCGTGTCTAGGGGTGTGTGGTGTAACTTTATATGAATCTATACTAATATTATAAAGAGGAAAGATTTGTTTGTAATGTTTTCACACAAAAAAAAAAGGACCAATTTCAAAAATTCTTTCACCGTTAGAAAGCTACATCTTCACTGAGTGATATAGGCTATATAATATTACTAAGTGTAAACGAAACTTGTTATGTCTAAATCCACGCGACCGAAGCTGCGGGCGTCCACTAGTTACAATATAAAAAGATTTACAACGTGAGCAGGTTTTCGTGAGAAAATCTCACGAAAACTCTCTCTTCTCAAAAAAATTAGGCTCTCAATTTTCTATAATTCCACAATGTCGTGCGGTCATCAAACACATCGACTTTTTACTTCGAGGTAACATCTGTTTGGTTTGCAACATAACCGCTCGTTTACACATACGCGAAGTTTCCCCACGGAGCCTCGTTTGTTTCAGTACTCGCAATTAAACCGGCTGAGTGGCGAGGATTGTCGCGCGGGAAGTGAAAAAAAAAATGTTTTGTCACGAAAGCACTTTTTTCCACGGCATTACCTAAAGTAAAGTGTTCGCGGTTCGGTATACGTTCGCGTACAGCCGCGTACACTCGCGCACAGTTGCGTGCTCACTCGAATCACGTATGCTTTTTAGCGCATTTTAAATTATGACATTCACTACTTATACTTTACACTTTGAGTCTACTACTTCAAATATAATGAGCTGTATGAGACATGGATTTCACTTTTTTATACCTTGAGTTAAATTACGTAAAGAAGAAAATATTTATCAAAGAGTTATTAAATAATATAATGATATTCAATAATAAATAGATGTAGATAGATCGGTAGATACAAAAATGTTATGACGTTCATTAAGCGTATACAAAATACCATATTATAATGAAAAAAAAATATATATCTGAATCTGAATAAATCATAATTAATTTTCAAATATGCACTCTAACGTAACTGATTAAGATTGGAAATGTTGTAATACTAAAGAAACACTTCTAGGTCTTTACAGTAATTAGTTAGCAATGATCGTCATATCAGACCATCTACTCTAGTTTATTGTGATTTCAAAAGTCTTGTTCAACTTTTAGTTTCACTTTTCTGACTAGTGACATGACCAAGGAAAGTCCGTACCGTACAAAGTGACTATAATAGAGCTGCTATAACAAGCTGCTTAAGACGACGTTTGAATTATCAAATTATAAAGGCTTTCACGGGACTTACTGGAATTTGAATGTCTGTTAATCAGTAGAACCTCCATCATCGAATTGTAAAATTAGAATTCGCCACTAAAAAGGGAGTGCCCCGTTAAAAGTGACAATTCCTACTAACTCCCTTTAATTAAGGGACAAAAAGATGAGAGTCGCCCGCGCTCGCAAATCCGATTACCGCGAACACTTTGGGCACCGCTGTAAGCTAGACTTCCGTTTGAAAACCAACCTTAAGTGCTTAATGTAAAGTCTGTTATCGTTCGTCAAGTTAGCGAATTATAATGGTGATACTTTAGGACGCATGCAATGGAATTTAAGAGTCTGCGATACGATCGCATCGCTTGAGTTTTTTTGTACAACTGGTCGCATCTTTTGGTAGGACTAAAACTATCGGAGGAAGAATTCTTGTGATTTTAATCTACCTAAAATAAATTATCATGCACTAGCTGCTGCTCGCGGCTTTGCCCTCGTGAAGTTTATAGTAACTACTGAAATAATATTGAAATTGATTTTTTATCCCAAGAGAATAGAATAAGAATAAGAATTTTTTTAGACAGTATCGTGATAAAAAGTACCCTATATGATAATCCAGCACATGGCCAAGCTGTGTGCCAAGTTTTATCTAAATCTGGTCAGTCGTTAACGCGTGATTGAGTAACAAACATCCAAAAGGTTAAATGTTGGTGAAACGTAAAATGAGCTACGCTGTGACCCATAGACGTCCCACTGCTGAGCACGGGTCTCCCCCACAGACACTTCTGCAGGAGGTCTAGAGCATACTCCACCACGCTGCTCCAATGCGGAATGGTGGAGGAAATGAGCTAACTCGCGAGTAATTGACAACTTATTCCGGGAATAAGATTTATACGACGTTGGTGAAATCGGCCCTTAATATATCACGCGCCCCTCATACAATAGGAAAGACGATGACTAACTTTCACTAGCCAAATCATCAAGCTTCACAGATCAAACAATAATTGCTTAGTACGTGTATCTAATGCGTTATGCATTACTTCCACCGAATTACCGTTACAACACGTGACGCACAATGGGACTAACGAACTATTCCAATTATCAAATAGGTGTAATTGAGGGTGATTATTTTCGTCATTTTATTCTTGGGGAGCGTCAAATTACTGTGATCTGCTTCGCGGACTAATGCGCATCATAAGGGTCGTGGCTCATTGCGTTTATTGTTTTTGCCTGCCCTGTTGCGTTTGTTTTATAATTGTTTTTTTTTAGCTTTTATCTAACTTCACTCGTATGTATGTATTTATGTATGTCCTGGAATCTTGCAATCAATATTTCACCCACTTCCACTGAAGCTATCGAGCTGAAATTTGGCATAAGTACATATTTGGTTCCAATGACAATGCAAGAAAATAAAATAAAAAGTTATTTCTTTTTTTTTAAATTTAATAATTTATTCTCTCTATCTAGCGTCCATAGCCCAATGGCTCACGTCGATTCAATGTGATCGAAGAGAAACAACGACGGGCGCGGTCGGTTTGTGGATGGGTGACCGCTAGTGGCAAAATTTCATGGACGCTACCGTGCTTCGGAGCACGTAAAGCCGTCGGTCTCGGTTGTTTTCTATGGTGGAAACAGTCGTTAAGCCTTGTCGAAGACCTTCGGGTGGCTTGAAAATATTCGACACTGGGTTGGCCACTAACCGCTCCACCGATCCGCATTGGAGCAGCGTGGTGGAGTATGCTCTAGACCTCCCGCAGCTGCGTCTGTGGGGGAGACCCGTGCCCAACAGTGGGACGTCTGTGGGTCGAACAGTATGGGGGTCCACAATTAAAAACAACCGGGAACGACGGCTTTACGTGCCCACCGAAGCACGGTAGCCTCCATGAAATTTTGCCACTAGCGGTCACCGATCCACAAGTCGACCGCGCCCGTCGTTGTTGAATCGACGCGAGCCATTGGGCTTTGGACGCTAGTGACAGTGGCAGCGGTAAATTAAATAAAGAACGCTTTAAAATGTTAAAACCGGTGACGATTGAGACAAACTGCGGGGCCATGCAAGCTTCAATGGCACCGGTTAATCCCACCAGGGCAGAAGTAAGACGCCATCCATTAAGCGCCGCCCGCGGCGACACCCTTGCTTCCTTAGACACTCATTTACATAGTAAATCAATTCGTGACACGGAACACCATTTTTCATTATTAAGCTTCCGCAGACCGACTACACGACTATTACCGCGGTGGTGCGAAAATAACAGATATTTATTATCTACGAGTACCTATGCTGTAATTATTACTGGGTGTCGAGTTGCGATGACAAAATTGGTAATGAATAAATAATAAAAAAATATCATGGACATTCTCATGCACGGTCACCTGACCCAAAAGTAGGCGCGAGCCTGTAATATGGGTGTCAGAGACTGATTAATATACCTAGATAGATATTTTAAATACATACTTAAATAGATAATATTAACATCCAGACACAGAAAAAACAGTGTTCATTACACGAATGTTTGTCCTGAGTGGGATTCGAACCCACGACGCCTGGCGCAACAGACAGGGCCACTACCGATTGCGCCAACGCCATTTACTTTGTGTGTATGCTTCTAAGTGTCTACGACTAGTAATAACCTCCTTATTGCATCGATGGCAAAATATTCGAGCTTCCGTATAGTTGGAAAATTTGGTATTTTAAGTTCCTCAGCAATTCTTATCCCTAAACAATGATCTGTCACGGATAAGCTGATCCAAAATAAAATCTAACAATACAGTAACCCCCGACGTGAGTCGACCAGCCAATGGAGGCGCTCAAGAGAAACACCGAACGAGAGGCGCTCAATCGGTTTTCTTTTGAAAAAAACGCCATAAAAATTCCACGGAATACCCGCGGCGCGGAAATCAAACAGCATTGTGATTCCGATGAGGGTAATCACACCCCTCGCTGATGCATTTACATTTATATGAAGAAACTGCTCTATAGGCCGCCTGTATGCTGCGTCTGCTTGGACCAAATTTAGACAAATCTCGTTGTTCAAATCTATTAGTTTTTTCTTCGTTGCGACCCATAGACGTCCCACTGTTGGGCACGGGTCTCCTCTCAGAATGGGAGTTCCTCTCCTCTTAGTCCACCACACTGACCAAGTGCGGATTAGGAGACTTCACATGCCTTCGAGAACATTATGAAGAACTCTCAAGCATGCAGGTTTTCTCACGATGTGTCCTTCACCGTTATAGCAAGTGACATTTAAATTCTTAAATCGCACATAACTTAGAAAGTCATTGGTGCGTGCCGCTGGGGTTTGAACCCGGACCGCTCGAGTGAGAGGCGAGTTCGATGGCCACTGAGCTGTCACCGCTGTAGTTTTTTCTTATCTATCAATAATAAATAGTAAATAGATACTTATACGAAACAGATATTACATATACCTACTTAACTTACAACAAATTATATAAGACTTGTTTAAAAAACGATGTCCTTGTCAAACACAATAAAGACATCTTAATTCAAACCTATTCAAGAAAAAATTTTGACCTTGAGTAACAATTTTACTTCGGGTACCTACCTTAATCTTTTCTTGTATTTGTTAGTAAAGTATGTACTTGTTTTTGTACTGTGCTGTATACTTTAGCAATCACCCATCTACATACCGACCGCGCCCGACGTCACTTAAGTCGCTCAAATCACATCATATAAATGGACAAATGATTTGGACAAACGAATATCAATGAAAAAATGATCAATATTACTCGGATATTTACATGCTCGTTACCTACAGGTAAATTATAATAATTACGTTCCAATTATGACGATTACAGCCAGGTAATTACAGGTAATGCGTCAACCCGAGCAGCTAAACGGAATATCTTGACGCGCGCCACCTGGGCTTGCCCGACGTCACCCGGATTAACGCCAGCAGAGATTTGGACGTCAAAATGGACATGTGCGTATAATACAGTGGCGATACCCCAGTTTGACTCACTCGAGAAAGCCCGAGTTAAAATCAAAGGGCAATCCGCAAGCGATCCCGTGGTACTTCAAGTGGTGCCGCTGGGTTTTAGCGGCTATTCTGGTTTTAAGCGAGTCCCACATATTTGTCATCGTTTTCATTAAATCAGGCAGGATGCGTAGACGCATTTACCAGTGAGAAAAAAAATGTATAAGGTCCACTACGATGGACAAATACTGACTGATTGTCATAAATGGAGAACTGTAAGACAGGTATGTAGGTTTCCTCACGACTTTTCTCTAGCAGATAGTCTTTAGATTGCGATTCAATTGAGGTATTTTCGCTTAAGACTAATAAAGCATACATAGGTACCTACATAAAGAATGATGACATAAAATCTATTTATCATTCACTAGTGGACGTCCGCAGTTTCGCTCGCGGTACGAGCTTCGCTCGTAGTAATATAAAATAGCCTATGTCACACAGTGAAGATGCAGCTTTCTAATGGTGATAGAATTTTTGAAATCGGTCAAGCAGTTTTTGTGCGAAAATCTTACAAATAAATCATTCCTCTTTATAATATTAGTATAGATGCAGTGATTTAGAAAAGTTTACGATTTTTTGATCTACATAACAAGACTATTCAGAATCCTATTTAAATACAATTAGGATCATTGTTGCGTGACCCGGTCAAATTTGCGGGTACGTAAAATAAAGACGGTAATTTGCATACATTTACCGGTAGCCTTAGAAAATTTGCCGAAATCACACTAAATATTCATGAGGTGTATTATATCGGTTACATGTATTTTAACACGCGAGATCCAAAATTACTTTTACGCCATTTAGATAACATCGAGTTCGATAAAGTGTATAACGCGACTAATATTGACTTTGTCCGGAAACTGTCCATTGTTATGGTCACGCAGCTACATTGGCTGATTACGAGTCTCTTTCAATTTTATAGTAACAACTCAACTCTATAATAACCAAAAAAAGTTAAAATCGAATGGGTCGATGGATGGGAAATAAAATAAATCAATCAATGCCAAAAAGAAAGACCATTCTTAGAATTTCAGCTTCATAATATTTATTTATTTATTTATTTTACGCTTTATTGTAGACTACAATGGGCGAACTTAATGCCTGAAGGCATTGTCTACCAGTCAACCCTTGAGATGGTGAGAGGTAGCGGTAGGCGTTTATGAAAATTAAACGGAAAATCATAAAATAGAAAAAAAGTAAACAGTAAAATTTAAATATAATATATAAAGCTTAATAATATGTAATATTATAATATAAAATAAGCTTCAGCATTGGAAATTGAATAAAACAATACAACCACAATATTGTTATTTAATAAATAGAGTGGAAAGTGGACAATAGACAAGCTAGAAACATTCTGTTGAGTTTTCCGAAAATAAAAGGGTCCCGGTGGATTTTTTCGAACTCATTATTTTAGTACTCTATGGATGTACTATAAAACTCTTGGAAGAAGTTTCAAACTGCTGAAATAAGTACGAGTATGTAGTGAAAATTGAACAAATTAGGAAAGTCGAGAAGCCCTATCTAACAATTTTCTTAGCAAAGATATACAAGTAAACTATGTCGTGGAATGACGAACAGATAATTTTTCTCTTCATTCTTTCTTACAAAATATGGATTGATACCACTTCCAGTTTTCATTCATTATAATGAAAAGAAACACAAATTAAACACTGAATAAGTATACTGCAAACTTAAAGCGACCATCTGCATGCAAAAATCATCTTATTTGCCCAGCATTAAGGCTTTGGGATACCGCAAATACAAGCATGTACAAACAACAATGGTACAGTCGGTAGGACAAAGCTTTCGGTACACAAAGAGATGACCTTTGTCTTCACGGGCTAATGGAGTTTTTGTGCGCTAAAATTATGCGCAGGTCGTATGTGGCATTAGCATGGTTGACTTAAGCAGGTTATTAAAAAAATGTTTCAAAAAAAAAGGTTTCAATGTTGGCAGTTTCGCCACCGCTAGCGAAAAGCGTCCGAAAACAGTACGTATCATTTTTTTTTAAATTAAAAGCTTTTATTTAACTTCACTCGTATGTATATACATACATACATAGTATGTATGTATGCATGTCCTGGAATCTTGCAATCAATATTTCACCCACTTCCACTGATCCTATCGAGCTGAAATTTGGCACACATATTTGGTTCTGATGACAATGCACGAAAATAAAAATAAAAGTTACAAAAAGCTTTTTGTTTTTAAATTTTTAACCGTATAATTTTATTAATAAATGCATTATGCATCTGTAAAATCGAGTTAAATTTATGGTGCCTTATTCAATGAGCTTATAGGTATAAACATCATTGGCCTTATTTATTAAGTATTCGCAAATGACACTATCGTTTGACATTAGAATCTATTAGGTTATGTCATATCCTAACGCGAAATAAGGAAAAAAGTGCACAAATTTAATCATAAACATTTTTTGTGTACATATATTATGATTAAAATTGATAATCAATTTGATATGATTAATTTTTTACTCTCCACCAATCCGTATTGAAGGAGCATGGAGGAGTATGCTCTAGACCTCCCGCAAATTGTCTGTGGGGAGACCCGAGCCCAGTAGTGGGACATCTATGCATCTATCTATGGGACACTTTCATTGTTTTTCAGAGCCTTAACTAATGGCAAAAAGTTTGCTTACATGCAACTTTTGCTTCAGATCGTCATTTAATGGTATGAAAGGGACAACAGCTCAGACAACCATATTCATTGAACTGAATGTTAACTGCGACAGTCGAACTCATAAAGGCACTGGGATGGTTAGTCCAGTTAGTAGACTAACTTTTTTTTTATGGATACAAGATAGCAAACGACCTTTCAGTACCACCCATCCGCTGCCGCTCATGAGAACTGTGACTGACTTTGAATTAGTTGAGGGAGTTAATTATAACATTAGTTGGTCAGTTTGTTAGTAGGTATGCGGACTGGGGACTGTTAGTGATAGATAGTTAGTCTTGTTAGTTGGTGTTAGTAATAGTCCAGTTAGTGCTTGTTAGTAGGAGTCTCGTTCTAAGTCAGTCACAGATGTGTTGCTACCCTTGAGGACTAAGATGGTCGCCTCTAAAGAAGTGTAACCGGAAACCGCACCTTTCCAACCGGACCATAATTGCTTTAAAAACAATTATTACACGGCAGAAATGGTACTAGGTACCGTGGCGGGCGGTGGTACTGCCTCGGGCGAACTCTATATTAGAACCAAATAGGTTTTATATGAAACCTAATTGGTTTCATATAAAACCTATTTGGTTCCCTATAGGCTCTACCACCTACTACTACTACTCACTGAATACATAAAGCGAGATAGAATTCGTACAGAATCGCAATTCATAATATCGTAGGAGCGGTACAGGCGCCGTAAAAATAATATAAGCCATTAAAGTCATCCACCATTAGGGCCATCAAAAGCGAATCGTGGCCATATAAACCGGCTGGGTGTAATACTTCGTGCCTGCAGTTTATTACTCATATCGTAAAACTGGCAGAACCTTTACACTGTACGATAAGAGCGGAGCTACCTTCACACGTGTTGTGTTATCATTTCATTGATTTGTTAAATTAGTCCTTAACTTATTGATGACTATGGACGCTTGCAGCTTCGCTCGCGTGGAATTAGACATAACAATAGTTTCGTTTACACCTAGTAATATTATGTAGCCTATGTCACTCGGTGAAGCTTTCTAATGGTGAAAGAATTTTTGAAATCGGTCCAGTAGTTTTTGTGTGAAAACATTACAAACAAATGTTTCCTCTTTTAATATTAGTATAGACAAGGTGTTAGCAATGGTCCATTCTTAGTTTTTTTTTATTGATATAAGATAGCAAACGAGCTTGCAGCACCACCCAGCCGCTGCCGTCCATGACAACTGTTTTATGTCATACAGATACGATGTTACCCTTTAATACTTATACAGTATCCCGTTGATCAGTACACTCTAACTTACACCTAAGCACTACTGCACTGAAAATCAGCGTCATATTCATAAAATAATGCGAAATGCGGCATATGTAACAGATTAACAGTTATTATCATAACATCATTGCAGAATTATAATTAAAAAATCATTTTATGTTATCTAATAATGTTGTAATTTTGTAATTAACATGAGACGGACACCAGAGTGGTAGACTTGTATTGACATTACAGGAAAGTAACCAAATATGGAAGAGTATCCCAAATAGGGAATTTTATTTCAAGTCCTACCGCAATACAGGTTAGGTTCCGTATTTGGGGTAGGTACTATTCCATATTTTTCCCTCTCCCCTACCTTTTGTATTCAAAGGCTCGACCCCACAAGTGGGACTAACAAAATGCTGTGTCCGCCGGAAATACAACAAGTACCTTATAGCGAGATATTAAAAAATCGTTATCCGCGCTTGCCGTGGCCGCTTCAGATGACGGACGTGCGGCCCCATCTGTTCGGACAATCGTTTAAAAGCTCTGTATTTGAGCTTTTATAATTTTACGTTTCAATATTTAGGTATTATATGGTAGGTAAATGTCTGAAGTTTAAAATGAATCTGTCATCTGTATAAGTTAGTATGGTTGAAAATATCATGAAACAATTAAAATATCCAAGCTTTTCTCGATTATATTATTTGGGGTTAGAGTCCTAAAACTGTCGACATTGTACTTACAGTATGTAAGCAGTGTACTTTGCACAGTGCCGCTTATATCATACAAATATCTCCTCTCTGCCTCTAATACATTCTGCACTCGCCAAATGTTCCATTCCACTCGGCAAACATTTCGCTAAATACCTAATGCTCTAGTATAACACCAGCGGCAAATTATTCGCCACATAAACCACATTTTAATTGAAATTCGATGGAAAATGCGCTCCATTCCAACTGAAATCCGTCCCGTATATAAATCACTGTTTCACGAAACAATATAACGCAATATAAACCTTAAAATGACAGTGAGAGGAATCGGAATGATTTGTGATCGCGAATAACAATGTCGTTGAGTGATACGTCTTAACAAATGAATTATTTATTTAGACGAGGAATTAACATATCAAGAGAGAACAGCCGTAAAGATGTACGGAGGAGGGGCAGAGACATCCTGGCTCAGAAGAGAGAGGTATTATAAAGAAATTAAACAGTAATTTTTTTTAAAAGCCTTTAACAACTTTTTTTTTTATTTTCGTGCATTGTCATCGGAACCAAATATGTGCGCCGAATTTCAGCTCGATAGCTTCAGTGGAAGTGGGTGAAATATTGATTGCAAGATTCCAGGATATACGTAAGCTTTTTTAAAAAAAATTGTTTTAAACGGTATAATTATTTTATATTTTTATTAAAGCTATGCTTACACGTGTCAGTTAACTCAGTTACTTTAGCAGAACATTGTTGGGACAGTCCCTTCCTAATCCAGCGCTCTTTACACGCGGTTTGTCTAAATTGAAATTTGGTGTCGCCCGACGTACGCTCATCCCTAATACAGTAACGGCCCTTGTTTCGTACAACCGTACAACTCTAAATCTCAAACTCGCCATTCAAAAGTCAACCTTCACACGTACCAAGAAGACTTTGATTTGTTTGCGCAAATTCCATGACATATCCGTCGTTGGGAGGTCTACTGCACGCGTGTAAACGCTGGGTTGCTTCATTACACCTCACAATGGTATTTTATTTTCTGTTCTTTTTTTATGTGTTATTTATTTCGCGTCTTCTTCCGTGCCTCGCCCACGTGAGACAGCTCGCTGCTCGAGTTTTATGTGCAATTCTGTTTAATGTTCTACCGAATGAATGAATAAGTAAATCGCGGAGTTTATGCTGCGAATATTGCCATTAAAATCCTTTTAATTCTAAATTTCTTTGCATTTAAGGCGCTGTTAGTCTCTGAAACAATAAAGGGCGGAGTTAATAGCGATCTGAGCTCCCCTCCGCGCCTCTCTGTAGCGTAGAAATAATTAAATAAAATTGATCTAACATTATTTGTCTAAAAACTTAACTTATCATAACTACCTCTAATAAAAAAACCATCTAAGAGAAGGTAAGTAGGTAATAATAAGTTTGAGCGTGAATGATTTCGAGCCACGGAGCGATCCTGTACACGTCTTTAAAGCAGCGAGCCTCAGCGATCACTGTCTATTCGCGATTACGTAAAAGAGACAAAGCATTGTTGGCGTAACTGAAATTGCTAAAATTTAGGATATTAAATAAATAAAAATTAAATAATAACTTTGGTTTCAACTTTACTTTATTTAGCATACAAAATAAGGACATAAATTGTATCATTTTATGGTAATAATAAGTCAAATAGGAGAGATAAAACTGTTGAAACGCATTTTTAAGAACTTATTTTGCGATTATAAAATAATTCAAACGTGTATTTGAAATAATTACACTCTCGGGAATATGATGAAGCTTACTAATTGATTATTATTTTCAACATTCCAAAGTGTGTGTATTTTGTAAAAAAAAAATATGCGAGTAAGATGACTAACCGGGCCTTAAGTCACAAACCATTTACGTCCACGAACAAGAGTGTTTCACGAATTCGAAACGGCACTTTATATAGTTGCATTTAATTGTTTAAATTCATAGGTAAATTTAAACAAAGATTTTGGATTAAGCTGGTTTTTTTACTCGCTGCGACCCATAGACATCCCACTGCTGGGCTCGAGTCTCCCCCACAGACAGCTACGGGAGGTCTAGAGCATACTCCACCACGCTGCTCCAATGCGGATTGGTGGAGGTTTTTTACGAATGAATTGAAGACTTCGAACTCTTGAAACTCTCAACTAAACTTATAATATTATAATAGTATAACATCCACACAAACTGCATGAATATCCCTATTCAGATTCATTGAAAATCGTCATGAACTAATACAAAATCTCCACATATTTTATGATATTTCCAGCCAAGCGAAATCGTAAAGATATATCAAGTTATCCACAATAACAAATTCTGACATGTCATTACACACACAAGATCAAAGATGTAATCCAATTGTGCTCCAATAAGAGAACATCGCGATACGATATAGAATCATTGCGATATGATATAGAATCATTGCGATATCCATACTAATATTATAAATGTGAAAGTGTGTTTGTTTGTTTATTTGTTTGTTTGTCCGGCTTTCACGTCGCAACGAAGCTACTAAATGGTATGGGGTTTTTGTGTGTGGTGATAGTGAGGAGGGTGGAGAGTGACGTAGGCTACTTTTTACCTCGGTAAAACATTTCCATTTGAAGATATCGATATTTTTTTATTTGCTCCAGTAAGACAGTTTACGTACACTTTATCTGCGGTCAGCATTACCTCAGGTTCCTATAAGTATCTTTTAATTGTGGAACTGTCACTATTCATCCACCACAAATGTGTCATGTATGTTAAACAACTCATTGTTAATTCCCTTTGACCACACGGGCGGAGCCGCGGGTAAAAGCTAGTGATATAGAATCATGACGAAACATTTTCGTAAGCGGATCGACATCTCATTATGCTTGTATCGCGTTACAGCCCGATTGATCCTCATCCAGTTATGCAGAATTCATATGGACCGGATATATTGGCGGGCAGAAAATGTTTCAACATTACGAGTTTATTATGACTGCCGGTTGTGTAGCGATCACAAGCGTGACGTAGAGGTCCTGGGTTCTATTCCTCCGGGATAGACAGAAGAATAAGTAACAAATAAATATCATGACGTCCATAGCCCAATGGCTCGCGTCGATTCAATATGATCGAAACAGTTAAGCAACGACGGGTGCGGTCGGTTTGTTGATAGGTGACCGCTAGTGGCAAAATTTCATGGACGCTACCGTGCTTTGAAGGGCACGTAAAGCCGTCGGTCTCGGTTGTTTTCAATGGTGGAAACAGTCGTTAAGCCTTGTCGACCTTCGGGTGGCTGGAGAACATTCGACACTGGGTTGACCACTAACCCCTCCACCAATCCGCATTGGAGCAGCGTGGTGGAGTATGCTCTAGATCTACAGCAGCTGTGTCTGTGGGGGAGACCCGTGCCCAGCAGTGGGACGTCTATGGGTCGCAGCGAACAGTGGGATAAAGAAAGGGTCGTGATGAACAGACTTTTATTTATACCATACTAGCTTTTGCCCGCGGCTCCGCCCGCGTGGTCAAAGGGAATTAACAATGACTTTTTTATCATACATGACACATCTGTGGTACACCAGCCTGTTCTGTGTCCATTACTGTGTCTATTGATAAATATTCTGTCGTATTTCCTGCTACTTCACTCAATATGTGTGAATTTATTTTGTTTACAATATCGTTTTTAGGTGCTAGAATCCCCCTTTGACATAGATATTGATCTTCATATATATTGTTTTGTAAACCTGGATAAACACTTGCAATCAGTTTTGAATTACTCTGTATTAAGTAACAAAAATTTTCCGTTAGTGTCACACAGCCCTCGGCATCAGTTTCCAGAAACGCCCATCTCCAATTTTCAAGAGTGTTTCAGCATAGTTTCCAGCATTCATGTCATTGTACAGATAAACCCTCATATTTGTTGTGAGACTGATTTTTTTCTGAGTGTTCCATAGAGTAGACGACTTATATTATTATTATTTTAATCCAAAACAACAACAGTCGACAAAACCAATTCAATAAGCGAACCAAAACCAAAATCAAAGCGTATGTCCTATACCATATTAATTTTAAACCAAAACAACAATTTATCCAGCGCGAATTAAAAATTCAATTCAATTTATTAGTTGCCTATGACTTAATTAATTTACATGTATCATTTGTTAGCGTGATTCAGAACTTGCAAATGAATTTTACTAACGCCATCTATTAACAACAACCGGAACTAAATATCTAGCAAATAACAAAACATCGATATCTTCTTTACCGGGGTAAAAAGTAGCCTACGTCACTCTCCACCCTCCTCACTATCTCCACACACAAAAACCATACCATTTAATAGCTTCGTTGCGACGTGAAAGCCGGACAAACAAACAAATAAACAAACAAATAAATAAATAAACAAACACATTTTCACATTTATAATATTAGTATGGATTCACTATGTCATCTGCCTGTTATTATTTCGCTATCCTAATCAGATGCATCATTATGAGTGAACTCATGTAATTATACAGTCCCGTCCAATAGCGGATGGACAGCATAACTCGATAAATATCAATTGGGCCGTGACGGTACACTTGCATAATGAGACGGCGGTCAAGTACCTATCATTTGTCCGTATTGGTTTATATGAATAGCTCTGTTTATTCCGGCTGCGGTTCAGTCTCTGCCTTTCCACAGGTTTAAAGAAACATCAAACAAACATTATGTCAAAAAGCTTATTATGATTCACGAGTATTTGGATGATAAGAAGCATGGGACTGAATTAAACTGTAACAGGCAATTTCTATACATTTCCTTGTTTTAAATTATAAGTAGGTAGGTACTAAATATTGTACACAACACATTGTATCAAAATATCTATAATATAAAAAAACATATTATTCATTCAGTAACACACAAAGTCAATTCAGTATTGCACATGTGTACTTTTTAGCTGCAAGTAATTTGTCTCTGCAATCAACAAACAAAAATGTCATATAAAAGTCAATTACATCATTAACATTTACGGGGGGTGGGTTTAATAACAGCCATATTTCAATATCCTCGATCTCAGCTCATTAGCCAATCAGGGCACGTGTTAGGGATATGCCCCCAAAGAATATTATATTCCGGTGCAAGTGTTTATGACAAGCGGGGTAGTGTGTGATTGGCTTTACCATAATTCTTAAAATTTAGGTATCCATTGTGCTATGTATACTGATTAAACAATCGAGAACTTCGTTGAAACAGGTAGTTCAGAATTTTGATTCAGTATAGTCAATGGACTTTATGACTGTGAGTATAGTCATAATTTTATGGTCTATGGGGTGCCCCCATTAAACTTACGGGGGGCACCCCACAGTTGAATCTTAACACTTCCACTGAGTGCGTTGTCTTTCCTTAAATTGTTTTCTTAAAATTCTTCATAAATAAATAAATAAATATCTTCGACATTCTCATACACGGCCATCTGACCCCAAAGTAGGCGCGAGCCGAAAGTGGGTGTCAGAGACTGATATACATACATAGATTTTTAAACACATATATCATTAACATCGAGACACAGAACAAATACAAGTGTTCGTCACACGAATATTTGTCCTAAACGGGATTCGAACCCACGACCCCTGGCGCAACAGACAGGGTCACTACCGATTGCGCCAACGGGCCCGTTGTAATCGGTAATCGGTTAATAAATACTCATATACTTACATACATATATAGTAGCGTCCATAGCGAATGGCTCGCGTCGATTCAATGTGAACAACAGAGTTAAGCAACGACGGGCGTGGACGGTTTGTGGATGGGTGACCGTTAGTGGCAAAATTTCATGTGCGCTACCGTGCTTCGGAGGGCACGTTAAGCCGTCGGTCCCAGTTCTTTTTACTCATGAAAATAATCGTTAAGCCTTGTCAAAGACCTTTGGGTGGCTTGAGAACATTCGACACTAGGTTGGCCACTATACCCTCTACCAATCCGTATTGGAGCAGCGTGGTAGTGCAGAGTATGCGCTAGACTTCCCGCGGATTGTCAGTCGATGGGGGAGACCCGTGCCCAGCAGTGGGACGTCTTTGGGTTGCAGCTTAGCTTCATAAATACCTACCTAGTTTATTCATTGTCCAATCCTAAACCACGCTGTTTATAACCACAGAATACTTAATAGTAAAAGCCTATAACCTCAGAGAAGCGAGCGTTATACTATAGACCCTATACACACACTGTTCCCTGTCGTTCATAAATAATCTACGCGAGTCCTCATTGTATTGTCTGTTACACATCACGCATTCTGACCAGACTACGCCTGCGGCCATTTTAGTCATCGGGCTTTTTCAGTCCGGTTCATTGGGTCGCTAGGTCTTTAGTTCATCTATATCCTGGAGTCTGGATTTGTTCCCATTGTATAGCTCACCTAGGTATTATATGGCCCCGTTTTACATAGAAATACATATGGATTTTATGTGTATGTATTATGTAACAATACTTTTTAAATTTATTAATTTCAACCAACCCTTTTCTATAAAACCAAACAATTTGCCGATTTTAGATACACTCGAATATCCTTCAGATCAGACCATATCCAGACGAAACAATAATTATCTTAATATATATTATTTCTTGTGTACTTGTGTATGACAGTGAACTCCTCCTAAACGGCTGGATAGATGTTGATGAGATTTTTTGTGTGTTCAAGGGCATTCGAGAATGGTTTAGATTCATAACTTGGTCCACTGGAAAGATTTTAGTATTTTTGTATGAACATTATTTAACATGAAGTGTCGCGTCACTTTGACATTTCATATGGCAGAACAACGTTTGCGGGGTCAGCTAGTATGTTAAGTACTTAAATCTTAATGTTTAATAAATGTACTGTGATAATAACATTGTAAAACCAACATTTCTCGATGAGATAAAAAAGGTGAAACCCATAGACCGCCAAACACCGTAAAACAAGGAAAGTACAATCAACAAAATAGGAACTTTTTGTCTCTACCCGCGCCCTCTACCGCCATTTATCACGATCCGGCGTGCGTTGTTCATAAATGTTTCATCAAACAGATACTTGCGTCTCCGGGGAACGCTTACGGCCTGAGGAGTGACAGGCTGACTCTTATTGCAAGGGCATAAGATTGAATTTCGCTAAGATATTAAGTCGAAACCAGATGGGAGTAAAATGTTGGCACAACGGACTATCTAAGTTTCATGGACTCGATGCTGCTCGCAAGACATATTATTATTTAGCGTGTTTCTTTCACACTCTTTATGAAACATATCCCTCTAGTTACATGCGTATGAAAACCTTTCGTAATAAATTATCACTGTATAGCTGTAACTATAACACTAATTCATGCGTAGTGTTATCATACTATGTAATTTTTTAAAAGCTTTTATTTAACTTCACTCGTATGTATGTATGTATGTTATGTATGTATGTATGTATGTCCTGGAATCTTGCAATCAATATTTCACCCACTTCCACTGAAGCTGTCGAGCTGAAATTCGGCACACATATTTGGTTCCGATGACAAAGCACGAAAATAAAAAAAAGTTGCAAAAGCTTTTTAAAAAAAAAATTATTAATTTTACAATTATATTATTATTTTACAGTATAATTTTTCAGTTTTTAATCATTGAACCTGAATAAGTAAAGAAGCTCAGTTATCAATAAGTTAATTACTTATACAGACCCAGATACAAGTTTTACAATTAAATGCTAAGTGTAAATTAACTGACTTATGTTACTTACTGCGAAATTACAAATCCATTGTAAAGGCTTACAAATTTGTGATAATTTCAACTATCTGATTTGTCTCAAACACAGATACAAGATCAAACGGTGTAAGATTAGGACGATACAATGTTGTGGCAAAAATATTACAGGGGCTTGCCTTGCTTCAATTTATTGCGTAAAATTTTCGCTGAATCAAATTTTTGGAGTCGGAAGAAATTCTTATCCGAAGTGGACTGCGGTATAAATTCAATTTTATACAGAGATGTAGCTTAAAAATCGCTTAGCGCCCGCCTTTGTACCGCCATGTTCAATGAGAAATACCTGCAATTCCACAGAGCGGAACATTTCAGAGGAAAGACGTAAAAATACGTCGCTAAAACGTAATATTGGCGGGTCCAAGTCTAGAATTGACAGCGCTGATAGGTGGAGCGGTTACAAAGGTAAATGGAGAGGACGGATTTGTCAGCACTGTTGAATTGGATTCGATATTTTATTCCAGAGTTGTTTCGTTCCAGCATCATATGACTATTGTGACTTGTGATTGTATGAAAAAGCTATTAAACTTGGTGTAAAAACGGTACAAAAGTTTAAATTGATGTCATGACTAGTGGACTGCCCGCATCTTCGCTTGCGTGGAATTAGACTTAACAATAGTTTCGCTTACACCTAGTAATATTATATAGCCTATGTAACTCAGTCGCTTACACCTAGTAATATTATATAGCCTATGTAACTCAGTGAAGATGAAGCTTTCTCAAGCCACCTGAAGGTTTTCGACAAAGCTTAACGACTCTTTCCAGTATTGAAAACAACCGGGACCGACGGCTTTACGTGCCGAAGCACGGTAGCGTCCATGAAATTTTGCCACTAGCGGTCACATCCACAAACCGACCGCGCCTTTCGTTGCTTAACTCTTTCGATCACATTGACTCGACGCGAGCCATTGGGCTATGGACGCTACTATCTTACTTCACTTCAAAACTATCTGCTTATAGCCAATTGAACCCGTAAGAAACGAATATTGGCAGCGTAGGAGCAATAAGCCGACACATTAACCACGTACCATGTATCAACGTCAGGGACACTCGAGCCAACCTTCCGCAAACCAGATAATGGAGCGATCTGCCAGGACCTCTCTCGCGAACAGACCTATTGAGCAATTACTTGTGGAGCTTGAAAAATGGACTCCTTTGGTAAACTACTTAGGTAGGTACTTTTGACACAAAAATCAGGTCGCAAAACATACTACAGCATAATAACTATTGATTAAACCCACGCCATATTATTCTACTATTCAAGACCTTTCATTTGATATTCATCTTGAGGGAGTTGTTTAAAAATATATATTCCGCCATTTTGTGGCGGCGGCCATCTTGGACCGATTTTCATCAAACATAGCTAAGAACACTCCCGACTAATTCACCTTTCAAACAAAAAAGAAACCAAAATCAAAATCGGTTCATCCGTTCGGGAGCTACGATGCAACAGACAGACACAGACTTTCAATTCAAACTTTAAACACTGTCGTTTTTGCGTCGGGGGTTAAAAAGAACGAACAGCGTACGTAATCAAGTCCTGTAAAAATATTAATAATCTCGTAAAAAAATTAGAGCGATCCAAGAATCCAAATGAAGTATCATTGATACATCAGGTCATTATGATTTTTTTATTTTTTAAAAAAGCTTTGTAAAACTTTTTATTTTATTTTCGTGCATTGTCATCGGAACCATATATGTATGTGTATGTGTGCCAAATTTCAGTTCGATAGCTTCATTGGAAGTGGGTGAAATATTGATTGCAAGATTCCAGGACATACATACATAATAATATCAGTGAAGTTAAATAAAAGCTTTTAATTTTAAAAAACGCGTCTACTCGTGTCTTAAGTTATAAAATAACGACGGATAAATTATTCGTTTTCTTGCTTTTGAATAATTGAAATAATCCGTTTGTATGATATCGCGCTGAAGATATTATAATTATATAAATTAAAATGCACCAAGTATTACGGGAATTTGCATGAATCGTCGGGAATTTGTCGTTCCCATATTTCATCGTGACATTCCGAACACAAACAATTAGCTTGTTTGGTTCTTTACCGTGGCCCTAATTAAACTGTAGTCTTTGTTTAAGCCGTGCTTTCTGCACTGATTGGAATAGCAATCATTCTAGTAATCTTGGCGCCATTTTGAATTTTACTAAGGAAATTTTGACATGTATACTAAAATTAAAATAAATGGTGCTTATATTTTATTTATATTGCGGTTTACACACATTTTAAACTCTGCTACTAATGCTATTTTCTTTATTTTTTATTTATCATCCTACATTTTACAGCTATAGGTATAAGTGAAATAAAATAACGATATTAAAATATCTAAAAACCGACTAATTAGTAAGAAATAATAATAAATTTCGTTTGTCACACACTCACAGCTGCGGGAGGTCGAGAGCATACTCCACCACGCTGCTCCAATGCGGATTAATTCGTTTATTCACATGTCATCATATTTTCCAGTCAGGCCGGCGGCGTAAAAGTCGGCATGACTTCAAAATATTCTTTGAATTTTAAATGGAAATTTATAAATAGCTACTCAATTTAAAAAAAAACTCCCACGCTATTATTATTATATTTAGCATATTTAGATATACATAATAAAATTGTTAAAATTAAAATGATAAAAACGAAGAAAAGGTTCTTAGGAAAATAATGCAAGTTTTAGTGCGAGACGATTACAAGAGTAAGAACTCTTAGCGAATCTGAAATTGAACAATCTTTTATGCAAATCCAAGTCCATTGCCTTGTTCGTTCCGTGCGAGGTTTTCGAATCGAGTCTATCTGCAACCACATCGGCTGTGAAGCGAAATCCAGAGATCTTACATGAAATTGGAGTTAGTATGCGAGGCTTTTTGATTTTAAGGAACGGTTTCGTTCAAACTGAACTAGAGTTCACAATATTTAATAGTATTTAAGATTTAAAAAAAAAATTAAACGAGCGATATTGTATTTAATCAAAGACATAGTTGTAGAAATATATTTACTGAGCTAAATTTATTAACATTGCCATCCTTGTATAAGTATCCTAGAAGTTAACTGTTTTGTAAAATACAATCAACATTTAATTGGAGTAAGATATACTAATGCCAAAAGCAAAAAAAAATGCCAATTGACATTTATTAATTGAAAGTATAAGTATAAGGTATTATTTTATAAGTATAAGGTATTTTTACAGAGGACTTAATTGTAACAAACATTGTACGATCTTTAGATTCAATGAATACCTAAAGATTAATGAATAATCATATACTTATAATAATATTATCATTAATAATAATATTAAACATATAATTTTAATATTATCATTGGACAGAAGTAAACAGAACTAGAACACTAGTTGGTTTGACATTTGGTTGAGCGATTTAATATAATAGTAGCGACTTACACGAGTTGAGGGGATTCCCGACAATCTACAATAAAAAAATCGAAGTTTGTTATTCAACAACAAAGTCCAACAGATGGCGCTGTTCTTGAAAAATGTTCTACTTCCGACACAATTCAGGTTTAGGTTTAAAGATCTTTATTCTCAAATAAGACTACAAGTCACTTCTATGAGAACATTAATTAACTTAAAAAATAATAGCTTACATAAATTTCATGCGCCTAATACAAAAGTGGATTTTGTAAAGATTTATATGTACCTATGATTATATATAGATTTATATGTACCTATGTATTATATGTATTAAAAATAAGAAAAATGTCTTTCTCTTTAACTCATTCAACACATTTAGTTACACAGTAGTGAATTTTCTTTATAAATATATTCAGCTAATTTAGTTTTGAACGCGTTGAATGAGTGTAAATTCTTTATACATATCGGTAATTTGTTGTAAAGTTGTGCTCCCTCATAGGTAATCATTTTTTTTCCATAATTTGTCCTGACTTTAGGAACAGCAAGATAACTAGCTCTTCGGTGGCTGCGTTTGCTAAAAGGTTTAATTTTATTAAAAATTATATCAGTGTGAATATTTTTATCGAGACATCTTCTGACAAATATGCAGGCATTATATAAATACATTTGTTTCAAATTTGGTATTTTAGTTTCCTGATATATTTTAACTGTTGGTGTTAGATACGGATATCGGAAAAGCATTTTTATTATTTTATTTTGTATTCTTTGAAGGTTACCTAACTTTGTTTTTGTAGCGCTGCCCCAAATTTCTATTAAATACAGCAAATGAGGTTTTATTAGGGTATTATAAATTGTATATTTTAATTTGTGTGGAATACATCTACTTAAGCTACGAAGAGAGGCAAGAAGGGATATCATTTTATTTTTTATATGGTCAATGTGAAAATTCCATGTTAGTTGTTCGTCTAACCGTAAACCAAGATACTTTTCATGGCTTTTTTGTTCGATGGGTATACCATTTATCGACAGGGGTTGATGAGCAGGTAATGGTTTGTTTTTAGCTTTAAATATAATAAAAGATGTTTTTGAAATATTTATTGTAAGGAGATTTTGTTGTAACCAATTAAATAATGTATTAAGATCTTCCTGAGCCTGCAAGATGAGTGTATGTATGGATGGCCCAAAGTAGAATAAACAGGTATCATCAATTCCCGAAACGGATCCAAATCGAAGGCCATTTGTCGCTATTCCTGTTTATTGGGGTCCGTATGATTAAATGGACCCCGTAGTATTGCATTCCAGGCTAGACCAGGTACCTGATAGAACATTGCCAAAGGTTTTGAATTTACTGGATGCATTGTTGTCTATTGTTATCCTTACTTACTTCTTTATTTACTAAATAAAATTAGATAAATATGACGTATAGTATCTTTCACTTGACCGACAGCGGATGTGTTCCAAATTGCTATACTATTAATATTATACCGTTAAAAAAATTTTTTTTTTTTAATCTTTTCAAATATATTTTTTTATTTTCATGCATGTCATCGGAACCAAAATATGTGTGCCAAATTTCAGCTCGATAGCTTCAATGGAAGTGGGTGAAATATTGATTGCAAGATTCCAGGACATACTTACATACTTACATACGAGTGAAGTTAGATTTTAACCGAATACAGATAGTTTGAAATCCGCAACGGGCTTTGTGATTCTGTAAATGCCACAGATCACACAGAATTCACAACCACAACCCTTTCTTAGTCCCAATGTTGGGTATGGGTATCCTCTCAGAATGGGACGGATTAGGCCTTAGTCCACCACGCTGGCCAAGTCTTCAGGCAGACTTCACATGCCTTCGAGAACTTTATGACGAAATCTCAGGCATGCAGGTTTCGTCTTAATGTGTCCTTCACCGTTACAGCATGAGACATTCATTTAGTTAAATCGGACATAACTTAGAAAAGTGGTGCGTGCCGCTTGGGTTTGAACGCGTACCGCTCAAGTGAGAGCCAAGTTCATTATGAATTCAGCATCTATAATTCTTTGGCACCTGATTTTTGCAGCTTTCTGTATAATCCCAAAACTATTGATGTTAAGTTTTATAACAGTTAGCTAACTATAAAGTTAGTTTTAATCTACTTTGCAACCTGCGAAACGCGTATGATGGTGTGTACTCTCATGCATACAGCACCTCCCTCCCTTCCACAAAGAAATCATGTGACAGAATAAGGGTTATTTATCTGTTTTTGAAGACAAAGAATGATGTCTTTCAAAGAAAAAGTTCTGTTTTTCAAAGAAGTTATGTCTGTGATTGTGTTGGAAACACTAACTTGTGTGACATTACATTGAAGTTTTTGTTATCTGTACGCTTACTATTATTCTGTATCTGTAGAAAACAACTTGTCATTTTCTCTCTCAATAAATTCATCCGTCGCGGGCACACGCGATTTTTACTCGGTACGCAAAAATATAATTTTTAGGACCCGATTCTTGCTTTTTCTCAACGCACCGGTAAAACTAATAGTACTAAATAACTTCATGTCTTGTGAACTCAAGACTGATACTAATGTTACTAATACTAGTGTAGAACTGTGGCGACATCGAGGAAGCTTAGTTTATCGGCAAACCCGGGGCAATGCAACGACTGCCCATTACGGCGTCCCGTAGGCGACAAATCATACGGAGCCCCATAAAGAGGAACATCGACAAATTGACGACGATTGCTCCTCCAATACTACTGAATGGCTCGTGTCGATAGGAATCTATTGGGCACGTATACTCGTACTGTATACTGCCGTTGGTTTAGTGGTATCGGCTAAGCTAAGTCCTAGGTTCAATTCGCCGGGTCGGACAAAGAATGATTGGTGGTTTTTTAACTTGAAATTCCAAGTAATATTAACCAGTCAGTTTGAACGTAACTGGAAACATGGATTGTTAAGACGATATTGACACCTCACATACCATTTTGCCTGCAGAAAATAGGTGCATTCGAGGGAAAAATCGACCATACAATATCTCAGTACCACGTGTGAAGGCGCAATTTAGTGGCATGCCGAATTACCCGCACCGAGAACTGTTACTTTGATGTTCGCCTAGGGATGAGAGTCATTATCGATAACGATATCTCGGAATAGGATCGTAAGGAATGAATACAACATAACCCGAAGAACGATATATTATGATGTATGAAGATCGCTACACAAATGTTACGAATATAAATAAATAATCTATTTGCATAAAAATTATTAATAGAGTCGAAAGCTTTTTACAGATATAGGTTAGCAAACGAACATGCAACACTTATATACTTTCAATACTTTCTTTCCAATTAAAAAGTAGCCTATGTCCTCTCTCAAGCTCTAGACTATCTGTGTACTAAATTTAATTTAAATCGTTTCAGTAGTTTTGGCGTGAAAGCAAGACAAACAGACAGACAAAGCTACATTCGCATCCATACTAATATTATAAATGTGAAAGTGTGTTTGTTTGTTTATTTGTTTGTTTGTCCGGCTTTCACGTCGCAACGAAGCTATTAATTGGTATGGTTTTTGTGTGTGGTGATAGTGAGGAGGGTGGAGAGTGACGTAGGCTACTTTTTACCTCGGTAAAACATCCCCATTTGAAGATACCGATGGTTTTTTATTTGCTCCAGTAAGTCAGTTTACGTACACTTTATCTGCGGTCAGCATTACCTCAGGTTCCTCTAAGTATCTTTTAATTGTGGAACTGTCACTATTCATCCACCACAAATGTGTCATGTATGTGTATGTAACAACTCATTGTTAATTACCTTTGACCACGCGGGCGGAGCCGCGGGTAAAAGCTAGTTTATAATATTAGTATGGATCTGTATTCTCATAAGACGAATGAGATTAGGAAACTGTCAAAGTATCTATGATGTTTGCTCAACTTTCATCGATACCCTTATTCCTAGCTCTTTACCTGTATCCAGAAAAATCCAGGTACAATCCATCATCACTTCGCATCACTAGGACTCGACTGAACAGCCCTTACCCCAGATGCGGCAGCACTTGAGGCACTCGACGGCGCTCCAGACACCGCTTGCCGCAATACTCCTTACAACCAGACGGCTCTCCTTACCCTGGACTGGTATACAACCTCCTCCTTAACCAGGCACAACAGACCCGAGCCACAACACAGCACAGCGGATCTTCTAACCCTGGATATGTCCAGAAATTGTTCTCTGATCCGACGAAACTTGATCCTTTAGATACATAGATGTATTTCGTACTTGGCACCTTACCTCGCTCATTAAAGTATGAATCCTTAAGCAGTTAATCGACTTTCAATGTTCAGAGTCTAGTAAGAGAGTGAAGTCGTACCCAATTGCATTAGAAGGGGCAATAATAATAAAATAAATGCAGTTCTTTATAGTTTTGTAACTGAATTAATAATTAATTATTTATTCAATTATGTATAATTTGTTAATTTATTTTCATTAGCTGTCTCTATACGTCCTATACGCGTATATACCTACGCAGAGAATTCATATAATTATTTATCATGCCTTTACCATAATAATAACAGTACTTTACTAATTACTCAAAATATTGGTACCCTACCCTCATCGCTAAGTCTTAGGTTGATTCCCAGACAGGGCAAATGTTTGTCAAGAAAATATTTTTTAATTTGCCTTTGTTAACTTTTATAGCAGCGGTGACAGCCCAATGGCTATCGAACTCGCCCCTCACTCGAGTAGTCCAGGTTCAAACCCCAGCGGCACAACGCACCAAATGACTTTTTTAAGTTATGTGCGATTTAAGAAATTAAATGTCACTTGCTATAACGGTGAAGGACACATCGTAAGGAAACCTGCATACCTGAGAGTTCATCATAATGTTCTCGAAGGCATGTGAAGTCTGCCAATCGGCACTTGGCCAGCGTGGTGAACTAAGGCCTAATCCCTCCCATTGTTAGAGGAGACCCGTGCCCAACAGAGGGACAGATGAAAGGATTGTGATGATGAAATCAACAAGTCATGGGCGGCAGCGGATGGGTGGTACTGCAAGCTCGTTTGCTACCTTGTATCCATAAAAAAAAAGTACCTAAGTCTACACAGTTTAATTTGACTTTTTATTACGTCGTACATTACGTATGTTTACTAGTTGTAAAAATCATTTATTCCACCCAGTACTTCGCAAAGTTCCCAAGACTACTCAAGGAGGAACCCTGCTTTATTGTTCCCATCATTCCTGCCTCGTCACCTTCTTAACTTTTTTTGCCTCGGTTTTGTCTCGCAAGCCAGTCCTAACATAGTAACACAATGCAACGGAAATACGAGAAGAGAGGCTTCGTGTTGGCAATGCTGAGTAGGTACTGTCGAGATTGAGAGTTTTGTGTTTTCGTCAAATGGAGTGACGAAATAGCGCTGGTCACTGACCCTGGCTCAGGAACAAGAATATATCAAGGGGCTTTTATGTAGCAGGTACCAAGTAGATTAATATTTGCCTCAGTTAAAGTCTTATAGACTATATGTCTATCTTTGTCAGTCAGATGCTCTATTCAGACTACGGTTGAAGCTAAGATTTGACCGGCCTGTTAGCGCTATCGGTAGTGACCCTGCCTGTTACGCCTGGAGTCGTGGGTTTGAATCCCACTCAGGGCAAACATTCGTGTGACGAACACTTGTGTTTGTTCTGTGTCTGGATGGTAATGTCATCTAATTAAGTATGCATTTAGAAATATCAATTTATGTATATCAGTCTCTGACAGCCATAGTACAGGCTTGCGCCTAGTGTGGGATCAGATGGCCGTATGTGAGAATGTCGATAATATTTATTTAGGTATTAAAATAATATTTTTGTTTACTGCGATATTAATCATAGCATAGATCAATTTTATATATTATTAAAAACCATAGAAAGTAGGTATGGCTGCAATTAAATAACTGTTAAACGCTGGTGTATGTACTTGGGCAGAGTTACCCCTTACTCGTCTAGGTTTTACACTGCTCCACCTACTCGAAACATGTGCTTATATTGGGAAAATCTGAGTCAATACAATGTCTCATCAAAGATCATGTAACAATGATTTAACAATTTAAGTAATGAATATAAGTCTATAAATAAATAAATGATTAATAATAATGTGTTCATTAACACACAGTCAATAAATTATTAAATTAATAAAACTAGTAATTAAAGTAGGTAGATAATGCTTCTTGCTATTTGGCAGTGCGTAACAATATGCAGAGAACCAAGTTTCAAAGACATAAACCTTCTTGCGTTATCGTCGCTTAAATGTACGCTATGAATTTCTATAATCTGAAAGTTTAATCTACTATACACAGGTGTGTCACGTTAGGTTAAAGGGTAAAATTACGCGTGAATTATGCGCCAGCTACTCACCCGCTTATTGTCCCGGAACTTAAGCCACCCGCTGATGACACTGTTGTCCAGCTCACAGGACTCCTCCTCGTCTGCCCTTCTCGCGGGCAAGGGGGACCCTGCAGGGCTGTCGAGCTCCCTCCTCCTCATGACCGGCGTACATTGCTGAGACAGCCGTCCCTCGTTCACAGCATCGCTGCGTCTCCCGAGTACCGGCGTTGCGTGAGCCGACACGCCGCCGAGGAAACGTCGGGCGAGGAACGGACTCTCCCACGGACGTTTCTTGCATTCCGAATGGACGCACAGAGCGTCGAAGTTGGCCAGTTCCACTGACACCCTGGTCTGCAGGCCGCTCGGGTGCGTGGTGAGGATGGTCTGCTTGGCGATGCTGCAGCCGTGGCGGTGCAGTTCGTCTCGTCTCTCCATTTTGTTACATCGGCGTGTCAGTCGCCGGTCCCCATTGATGTAATTCCTCCGTCAACATCTGAAAACAAATATTGTTTTACTTAATTGAAGACAAAATAGGTTAAATGAATGTATTTATGTGTGTATGTAGCTTTAGAGTTGTCATTAGATTCGTCTCAATTGTGAGAGTGACACTGGGTATATCAAAATTAAGAAAATTAACATAGACGATCTTCGGTGATGAGTTTTGACCAGCGGATGAAATACGTTAGATCCATTTATTTATATACACCACAATCCTATACCTACAAACACTCCAAATATCGTCATTTCTATAAGTCTTTGAGAAGAAAACCGGTCAAAAGCAGAAGTTTCAGCTACTGGTTGCAAATTGGCATGCTTTACCCACGTTCCTTAGTTCAGTCACTTTTAACCCCCATGCCATGGAACCGAGCCATTTTATCTGCAATTAGTAGCTGAAAAACTACACGAGCAGCCGAGCGAGTGTCCACTAAATGGGCTGTTTTAAACAAAGCGTTTTAAAGATGCGTTGAATGTTGGGCCAGTGTTATAGGTTGGGGGCAAATGGAATCCATTTGTTACGTTATGGGTTATGCAGCTGCGATTATCTTGATATTGAATTACCTGCGTGCCTAAAATAGAGCAATAGAGCAATTAGTAATAATGAGTCAAAGATCTAATATCAGTTTTCCTTCTCTTTCTTTCTTCTTTCTCTTCTTTCCGCGTTATTGTATACTACCTACGATCACCTACTCATTTGCCTAAAAAAAGTTACTAAAACTAGTGCTTAGATCTTTTTTATTCTATGCCTATGAATGCTAACAAAAGTCTTGTGGTCTAAGAAAATAAGCTGCTTAATGTTTATAAAAAACCTTCATACCTAACTTAAGGAACTGTACAAAATTATTTCAGTCCTGAATCACACTTTAAACGAGTAATTTGTGGGCAGATTTTCAAAACCGCTCGCTTCAAGAGAGGCGAGCGGTATGACCCTAGCTAGCGAGTTCCACCATTAAAACGACCTCTCTTAATCTTTCAAATGTTCGATGGAGTAATTATACAGCGGCATACTTTCGCTAATGAAGTTAAGAAGTCGCACGAACAGGCTCCGAGGGCTTTTGAGGGCCATTCAAAGGGCTATTTGCGTATTTCCTGGGAATGGAGCGCAAAGGGACACGAAATGTAATATGGCGATGCCTTATTTAGTGAATAAGTAATGGCTGAAATGTTGAATACATTTTGAAATTATTCGAGTAATACCTGTTTTGGGTTCAATTACAAGAGGCAAGCGTCTGAGACTAAATAATGTGTGATTTATGAAATTAAATAGCACTTGTTGTGACGATGCATGGTAAACTCCTACAAGTAAAAGCTTCTGTTCTAATACAACAAAGATATTTTGAGTAAAATTAAATGAAATGAAGATCCATCTTGTACCTGCGAGGCGCTACGTGCGGAAGACTGAACGTCGGTTTTTTTACATTTTGAAACTTCTAGCTCATTTCATAGTAGGTAAATGTATGTAATTGTAGCGTCCATAGCCCAGTGGCTCGTTTCGATTCAATGTGATCGAAAGAGTTAAGCAACGACGGCCGCGGTCGGTTTGTGGATGGGTGACCGCTAGTGGCAAAAATTTCATGGACGCTACCGTGCTTCGGAGGGCACGTAAAGCCGTCGATCCCGGTTGTTTTCAATGCTGGAAACAGTCGTTAAGCCTTGTCGAAGACCTTCGGGTGGCTTGAGAACATTCGACATTGGGTTGGCCCCTAACCCCTCCACCAATCCGCATTGGCGTGGTGGAGTATGCTCTAGACCTCCCGCAGCAGTGTCTGTGGGGGAGACCCGTGCCCAGCAGTGGGACGTCTATGGGTCGCAGCGAAGAAGTGTAATGTGTACTGGTGTAATTTACCATAACAATCCACAGTTCATACAGCCAGCAAACCAAACAAGTAAAATTGTTAAACAGAAACTGAACCACAATTCCTATTAGCCTGTCTCGTTTATAAATAACGAAGGCAAATAAGCTAACGAGTTACGACGGCATTTAAGTAAACGTCAAAGTGGATGGTAATGACAGCGATTACTGTCAAGTTGATTGTAAAAGTATACAATGTTATGAGTATTTTAATGTTTTAAAATAACTTAAACATTACGCCTGTATTTCCACGAAGGGTACACCCACTATTTACCAGTTATTAGGTGAGTCCAGTCCAGTCCCGTGTAGGTGAGCTCTCCCGACGCGGCAACGCTCATCTTAAAAATATTAGTAGGTTAGTAACCAAACGTATTGCTAAGGTTATATTGAAGATAAAAGGCCGAGAGAGACATTTCTTTAATACTTTTTAGGTAGGTTGTCAGGGGTTACTTTTAGTTTTTTTATATGTTATTTTTTCCTCTGGTTTTTTCTCTCATCAGGACATAGAATAAAATATTGTAAATTATTCTTCTTAAACCCGATGAACAGATAGATAAGTATTTATTCATGTTTGATAAAAATACGCGGTTGACAGTAATAATGTACCTACTACATAAGTATACAGTTATTATTATTGTAGGGTAAGCTATTCATGCAATGATCAGCTAATCCCATACATATAAGTAAATAAATGTTATGTTGCTCTATTCTAATCGGTTTAGAATGGAATTATATCTCTTTTCTTTAGTAGTTTGTAGTTATCTAGACTTTTGTTAAGCGTGTCCAATCACCTCATGGCGAAATAAATTATTTGGCTTTGACTTTGACTTGACATACTTAAATTGTAAGTGTTATTTTCGAACAGCAACATGAGAAGAAAACAAAAAAGAAATAATAAATCGGTGCCAGGATTCCTCCCTGAGTGACCCCAAGCTCACCGCGCCTTGGCATGTAAACTAGCTATTAGCGAGTACTCTCATGAATAATAATGTGTGGCGTAACGCGGCCGCTGTGTGATTTGACTGTTTGTCCGGCTGTGATGAGCCAATTACCTTGGAAGCATACATAAAGGATGGTAGAGCCTATATGGTACCTTTACTTATGAGGAATTACCTATGTACAGGTTTTGCATAAGTTCGCCCGCCACGTAACTAGTTAGTTTCTAGCGTGTAACAATTGTGTTACAGCAGTTGTGTTTTGACTGAAAAGGTGTGGTTTGTGGTTACTTACTCAGAGTCGACCATCTTAGTCTTCATCTAGATTGGCATGCTTCATTTGTTAAAACGTAGAAAACAAAGTAAGGTGCTGCGTTCCGTTTGGATTTGAACCCTGATCCCCTCGAGTGAGAGAATGCCTTTAAGCCACTGTCAGCGCTACTCACCTATGTTGTATAGCATTTGCATTGTAACAGTTCTCCAAAGTCCTGCTTACGTTTTGACAATGTTAACTTGACAACAAGTGTCATTATAACTTCAGTTGTGGCTTCTATTGGGTACTAGAATGTTCGCTAATAGCGGACTTACAGGGAGCGGCTGCGGCTTGCGTCAGTTGCGGCTGAAGACAGATAATACAAGAACAATATAGAGTTTGTTATTGCATTCTGTGATTGAAGGTTATTGCACCCTAGTAGTGTGACAGGGTTGACTCTACCCTTTATAAACAATACGAACAAAACAGCGCTTAAGTTACATTTTATAAAGGACTAGTGGACGCCCGCAGCTTCGCTCGCATGGAATTAGACATAACAATAGTTTCGTTTACATAATATTATATAGCCTGTGTCACTCAGTGAATATGCAGCTTTCTAATGTTGAAAGAATTTTTGAAATCGGTCCAGTAGTTTTTGTGTGAAAACATTACAATCAAATCTTTCCTCTTTATAATATTAGTATAGAAGTATAGATAAGATAGCAAACAAGCCCGCAGAACCAACCATCTGCTACCGCTCATAACAATTCAGACCAACTTTAAATAAGATTTAGAAATGGACTCGGAGTAAGTCCAATTATCTGCAGGATGTTATTAGGAACATTATTTTATTAATTTCTGATTAGGTTAGAGGAGTGTAGGGGCGAGGATTTTGTATTATTGTTTTGAAGTGTAAATGGTAGTCCAATTAGCCCGTCCAATTTTTAGGGCGCCCGTAGCTTCCATTTTTCGCCCTTTTGCGTTCAAGCGCACAAGAAATGTTGCCAATAGCGGTTAGTACGAAAGTATCATTATATCTAGCTTCTATCAATAAACAGGCAGATATAAAAATATTGAAAACACATTTGAAACTCAATTGTAAAGTCCTAAGTTCCTCAACGTAAAGACACCGGTATCATTAACGATTTTATTAAAACTCTAGACTACTCTATGTACTACAGCTGTGACTCTAGCTGTCTAGCCGGATAAGCCGCAATCGCAGGCCGCAGCCGCACGCCGCAGCCGCACGCCGCAGCCGCACGCAGCAGCCGCACGCTAGCAAACTATAACAATGTCACAATTTGAAGCCCGCCAGCTACGCAAGGTTCGTCGCTTTATACAAGTTTAATTGGTGTAAGAACATTATGTGTTTTGTACACGGCTTGTCTGACTTGGTCGAGAAACTTCGACGGCTCAAATAGTTCCGCAGTTAGAAGTGGTTAGCATGTTTGCTAAATTAAACGGAAATCCAACGGCTGACTGACAGACTGATATGTTATGCCAAACATGCCTTGGCGAGACGAATCTCGAACAACTAAGCGTAGCGTCCATAGCCCAATGGCTCGTGTCGATTCAATGTAATCGAAAGACGCAAGACGAAGTTGACGCAAGTTTAGCCTTAGCTAAATACTCCCGAAACCCAGTAAATCTCAACAGCATTATCTAAGTGGACTGTCTCGTAATCCGCCGAGTGTTAGACGGATCAACGCAGCTTGTAGCACAAATATTGAGGGTTATGTGCGAGTAAGAACTTCAATTACTTGGAACTTGGGGAAGCAGCACTCCAGTGGTGAAGAAAAGTACTCAAATGGAGGGAAGAAAAGCAGTGAACCTCAAAAAGCGGATGGATGGTAGCAGCACCACCACCTTTCTTCGTCCCACTGTCGTGCTCAGGTTTCCTCTTGAAATATGTATAAGGGGTTAAGCCATCTGTAAGTCACGCTGAGCAAATGCAGACTAGCTTCTTCATATGCCTTCGACGATATTTTTCTTCACCGATACAGCAGGTGATATTAATTGAATTTAAATTCGGACCCCTCGAGTGAGAGGCGAGTTAGATAGCTACTGGACTGCCAACGTAGCAGACTAGGGGTAAACCCTTCGATCGTTATGATAAGGTAGTATTTTAATGTGTTTATCTCCACTACTAAACAGCCCATGGGAGTGCACGGCGCGTGATAATCCAAAAATGCACAGCCAAAGTAGATTGCAGCGTAATCCGATGGCTCCGGTAATTCGGCTTTGCCGCCGAATTGGTTCGCTTGCAAAGTATTTTGTGTTTTTTGATTGCGCTGATGCATTGAGCCTTCTGATTGGATGCGCTGTGTTCAGTTGTTTCGGAAAGTACATGATTAATTTATTTATTATAAATAAATTGGAAGTTTTCTAAATGATACAGGTTTTATTCATTTATGTGTACCTACTTAACTCTTTATTTAGATCGCACAAAAAAGAAAAGGCGAAATTATATGCCCGAATGTCCTGAGTTCGATTCCTGTATCGGACAGTTTTTAGGGTTTCTAACTTAGGAGTCACGAGGCTGGAGTCTGAAATTGTGCCCTGTATAAGTACAGAAATTGTCTATTAGTTTAGTTTAAGATTGCTATTGAAGGGGTAATCACTTCGTTATTATTTGACGCCTCCCTGACATCGGTAGGAACGGCCCTGAATCGAAACCGCGGGTCCCGGGTTCAAATCCCGGCCGGGGCAAATAAATATATCTACTCTGATCATGGATTGTGTTGTATTGTTTTCTGTTTTACTGTTTCCGCAACGTACGCCTAACGTGGGTTTGTGTGTTAGCGCTGCTCCGTAGATAGATGACCTTTTCATTTTTGACGGGCCCGTTGGTGCAATCGGTAGTGACCCTGTCTGTTACGACAGGGGTCGTGGGTTCGAATTCCACTTAGGACAAACATTCGTGTGACGAACACTTGTTTTTGTTCTGTGTCTGGACGTTAATAATATCTATTTAAATATGTATTTAAAAATATATATATGTATGTATATCAGTCTCTGACACCCATAGTACGGGCTCGCGCCTAATTTGGGCTCAGATGGCCGTGTGTGAGAATGTCCATGATATTTTATTAATTTTCGTTTATTTTTCGCCGAATGATTCAATTTCAGGTTCATGGTTCACGTGAATATAATGCTCACGAAACTAAATGATTTACACCACACCCATAGTTGGTTTCACGAGTTATTCGACGCTGAACTAAGTTCATCTGCACCAAAACATTAATTCTCACATCCATCCCATTTGCGCCGAAAAGTATTACTTTCAGTTCAGCGATTTCATCCGAAACTGCTTCGTAGTATTTTGGGATTGATTCAATTATTTCCAGGAACTTTGGGGAACTCTTCGGGAATCGGCTCCTCTGTCGGGAAGTTTGAGGGAAGATTGCCTCCATTGCGTTGCTAAACTGTTTGATGTTAACATTAATAAGTTTAGCGGATAATATATCGCGGATCCCATAATGTTTCCGCGAACAGTTCAAACTTATTTCCTGTTTAGTTTGAGGCACAGTTGTTTGTTAATAATCCCTTTAGAAAGATACTCGCCTGTATATTTTCTAGCGCCATTTTGTTTTCCAATTTACTATTAGTTCAGTGGGTTTTAGTTATCAAGTAATTAATGCTTTTTGAAAACTATAAAAGATAGTTGCTATCGAACTCGCCTCTCACTCGAGTGGCCCGGGTTCAAATCCTAGCGCCACGCACCAATTATGTGCGGAGATTAAATGTCACCTGCTGCAACAGTGAAGGAAACGTTTTTGGCCAGCGTGGTGGAATAGGGCCAAACCCCACCCTAATGGGAAGATGAATCCCAGAAAATGTGCTAAACCGAGAACCGTGCCTAACAGTGGGACAAAGAAAGGTTTGTAGTGGGTGGACACAAAAGACAAAAACCAGTAAATAATCCGGAAAATACACATTACAATACCGTGATACGGTCACCACCATGCAATTAACTTAAGTTAGCATGTATTTTAATATATTTAATTATGTAACATCACGCCTTTATTTCCTCGAAAAGGTAGACGGTGTTTAGAACACCCTCATTTCACCAGTTATATCCCATTAATTAAGTGGTGAGCCTATTTATTTATTAATTTATTCTAATCTTATAATGTACAAAGGCGGACTTGATGCTAAAGCATTCTCTCCCAGTCAACCTATTGCCATTTTAATACTTAAGTTATCTCATATCTTAAGTTAATTTTTTTGAATTTACTAGTGGAATTAGACATAACAATAGTTTCGTTTACACCTATAATATTATATTATAGCCTATGTCATTCAGTGAAGATGCAACTTTCTAATTGTGAAAGATTTTTTGAAATCGGTCCAGTAGTTTTTGTGTGATAGTAGGGTTTCCTTGCAATAATGGGAATGGGACCGCGTGGCTCAGCAGTCACGTGACGAACAGTGCAGTGCCAGGGCAGTGAATCTTCGCCAGTTGAGGTTATACGAAGCTTCATCAAAGGGTCTCCTCGAACACATCCTCAAAGACAGCAATCTCAATTTGTGGTTGATTTATTGACTCACTCAGCAACCCCTCCCAGTGGTTTGTGGCAACCACTGTCCAATCTGCGAGCCGGCGTCAGTGATTTGTGCGAGCATGAATGAATGTTGATGAACCATTCAGACTTGCTTGCGTCAATCCACGACCTATACTCACATGCTCATTTTTATTTCCGAATAGCTACGACAATATCAATTACGCCACTGGAGGACATCTTCTCTCGAAAGAGAGTCAGGCCATCCACCACGCTGGCCATTTTTCGATTGGCAGACTTCATATGCCTTTGACAATGTGAAAAATTCTAAGGAATGTTTTCTCACATGCCTGCCATAAGAAATGACAAATGTGAGGCACCTTTGTAACTAACCATCCTAAACTTGTAACCACATTTTTGCAAATAAATATCTTATCTTATCTTATCACATTATTTTCATTAACTCTTATTTCATTACCTGTTACAATGATGATTAGTTTGTGAACCAAATAACCTTTCTTTATTACACTAGGATTCGAATACCTAATATTGTCTCTAAAAATTTCAGTCAACCTTTGGGTAAAACAAGCTTTTCTGAGACCGTAAAAACCATATACCATGTGCTTAAGAAAAATATGGGTTAGAAAGGAAAAAACAGATTAATCTAGTCCAGAACAGAACCTAACTACCACATTACTTGCGCTCGTAAACTGCGCAATCTCGACACATGGTGCGGGTTCGAAGCGGGAACAACGATTTATTCGTCTTATCTTTTCAATTATCTCTGTCTGATTGGACGAGAGTAACGAAGATGGGAAACAATCTAGTAAAAAGTTTCAGTAAGTATCTATGAATGCCATACATTTGCGACCAATGTTTTTTCCACGATTAAGATCGGCGTTAGGGCAAGTTTATATGACGTGGCTGTCGCGCAGTAAGATAACTGCTAAGAATTTGTACTTAGTGGGCTAGTCAATAAAGTTTAATTTGCTATGAAAAAGAACAAGTACGCGACAATGACGCGCCTACCTTGCGGTGATCGCAAGATAATTATCGCGTCGTCTAACTGGGGCATTAGGGTCTACAGACTCGCTGCGACCCATAGACGTCCCACTTCTGGGCAAAGGGTCTCCCCCACAGACACTGCTGCGGGAGGTCTAGAGAATACTCCACCACGCTGCACTAATGCGAATTGGTGGAGGGGACATAGATTATTTTTAAATACATACTTAAATAGAAAATATTGACATCCAGACACAGAAAAAATGTTTGTCCTGAGTGGGATTCGAATCCACGAACCCTCGCGCAACAGGCAGGGTCACTACCGAGTGAGCACCGGGCACAAATCCAGACTCCGAGCTACTGGGAATGTCAAAAATAAAAAATTCGGCTCAAATCATACCCGCTCGTAAATTAACCGTTTGCGGACAAA